>JALIGW010000002.1:53935777-55135777 GCA_023053685.1 Diadophis punctatus similis | reverse complement strand
CGTACGTGACTTCAAACACATGATGTGTTGCTAGTGCGTGGTGTTTGCGATCGTTTGAGCAGGAACGCGCAATGGCAACACCAATAAAAATATTCGTACATTTGTAAACCCGTCTAAAGTAACATCTCACAAGTTCCATTCTAGGTTTCAGACACCGAGAAGTTGAACATTACCGAAGGCTGTACGAATTGAACTGAGATCACTTTGGTGTTGAAAATATTAAGATGGATTCAGTTATGACACCTATTTAAAAAAAATAAGTAGGCACAAGGATGCAATGCGTCACTTGTAATCATCCAATGCACCATGTTTGGTGCATGTGCCACGGTTTGGCCACCCCTGATCTAGAAACATCCTCTGGAGGTAGAGGTAATGCAAGAGATGAATTATAGTTGAGGCAAACACAGAATTCTATACCTTTTATATTCCTGCATTCCATTGCAGGAGAGTTTTGAGCATAGCAAAGATTCAGAAGCTCTGTCAAGCAAGCTTTATGACCTTCAGGCATTGACTGGGTTTCTTGGATTAGAGGTATGCAAACTAAGTCATGCTGAGGGGCAGAGAACCAGTATGCTGCTGCAGTCACAAGTTAATATTATTTTATCTAACGGAGCCTGTCATTTTTGCCATATGTAGCCTTCTCTATTCTAATGCTAGAGATGATAGAAAAATTGATGTGAACTAAAAGGAATACAGAGGAATCTGCTGCTCTTTCCAATATAGAGAAGCTGAGAAAAATAATGCTGCATTTATGACAATTAACCCCATACATTACTGGTGCTCAGTCTTTGGGGCCAGGCAAATTTTAAGATCATGTGCTTCCAGGAAAGAGAGATGCTGCTATTTACCTAATGGAAACTGTACCAACCATTGCAAACATCTGTTTACCCTTTATTCCTTCAAGCCTATTCAGCACCCATTTAACTGCAACTTTCTTCTGGAAGGAGAAACATTTCCTAAGAGGACAGTGGCCTGCAGTTATCTTTTTATCTTTTAAGAATGCTGGTAAGCCTGTCAATCATTTAGGGCAGGGGTAGGCAAAGTTGGCTCTTCTATGACTCGTGGACTTCAACTCCCAGAATTCCTAAGGTAGCATGATTGGCTCAGAAATTCTGGGAATTGAAGTCCACGAGTCATAGAAGAGCCAACTTTGCCTACCCCTGATTTAGGGGAAAAGTGATCCTAGAAGTAAGGTTTTGGAAAATGGGATCAAGCCATCTTCTAATTTATTTCAATTTTAATTAAAGGAATCTTTAAACAAATTAATTCAATTTTGGCAAAGGAGATCGGGCATGGAAATCCAACTGTTCTTAGAAAAGGATCTACTCTCTTCATAATCTAAAGTGGGATTCGTCCCAGGGGTGGGTTCCTCCCAGTTTGGACCAGATCACCCAAACCGTTAGCGACCCACTGGTGACACAATGATGGCGTCACGGATCCGGTTCGGTCGGTGCCGGTCCGTGGGCGCCACCATCTTTTTGGGGGGAATTTTTGGTGAATTTTTCTGTGTTTAGATGGCTTCTCCTCTTCCATGGCTTGAAAAAGAGCCCTCCTGCCCACCCCCAGGTTAATACTGACCTTTATTTCTTCGCCCGAAGCACAGCTGATAAGCTCCTCAGCTGTGTTTCAGGCTGAATCCTGCTACTGAGCATGCGCGGAACTGAAATTGCATGGGGGGAATGCATGCACGTGCACGAGCGGAGCGATCACACGCACACGAAACGTCGTGATGCGAACCGGTGACGAAGGTAAGTGGAACCCACCCCTGGTTCATTCTTAGTAATTCCTTCATATTACACACATTTTGACATTTAGTTTGCCTGGGCATAAACAATGCCCAATCTCTGTGAACAGAAAAGAACTTTAACTGCTTATTAAAACATGTCCCACCCCTTAGATTATGGTGGTGCAGTGGCTCAATAGTTAAGACACTGGGCTTCTCGGCTGGAAAGCTCACAGCCCAGGTTTGAGACCTGAGTGTCATGCAACAGGGTGAGCTCTCTTCCTTGCCCCAGCTCCTGCCGGCCTAGCAGTTCGAAAGCATGCAAATGCAAGTAGATAAATAGGTACCACTTCAGTGGAAAAGTAACAGCTCTCTGTGATGTCATACTGGCCACTTGGCTATGGAAATGTCTTGGGACAGCACTGACTCAATGGCCTTGAAATGGAGATGAGCACTGCCCCCTATATTCAGCAATGATTAGTGGAGAAAAATCCTCAGGGACTCCTTTGTTTAGAATATAGTGGGATGTAGATCAATGGAGAGCAAAGAGGTGGCTGTCAGCCTTCCTGAGTAAAACACACAGGAAATAAGACCAGATCAGCTAATTTTACTTTATTGTAAGGCTACATTAACAGAATCTTACACATTTGAAACTACAGGTCTCTTGTTCTCTGTTATTACAGCCTGATTAATTAGGGTGGGTCATTCCTAAGTTTCTTTCTCTAAATATCAAGTCATTGGGAGCTCCTTCCTCTTGTTCCCTAACAGCATCTCTTCCCCACATTCTTCAAGATCATCCTCACATACCATTACAGTGGCTGAGAATGGAGAAGGAACTGCCATTATCCTATCCAATCCCATGACATATTATATGGTACATGATGAGTGGCCCATTGCAATTAGTAATGTCATTGGCAATGGTCTGCCTAAGGAAACACTGCGTCCTCTTCTCATCAGAATCAGACAGAGTGTTTGTACTGCAAGAAGCTGCTTTTGGGGTGATTTGAACTAAATAACTGTCTTCCTAGAGGAGCGGTGCCTCAGTGGCTTAAAGATGCCGGAGAAGGTCTGTACTCCAATGGTTCGAGTCCTAGCACCACATGATGGAGTGAGCTCCCGTTACTTGCCTCAGCTTATGCCAACCTTGCAGTTCAAAAGCATGCTACATGAAAGTAGATAAATAGTTACCATTTCAGTGAGAAAAATAACAGCACTTCATGTGGAAGTAACCCAACTGGTGCGTGACCTACCCAAATGCAATATCTGAACACAAGGCCAGATCAGTGGAAGAAAAAAACACTGGATGATACTGCACCAGTGGTGGGTTCCTACCGCGAATGCCGCCAGCTTCTTCGGCTCGGCGGCGACAGACAGCCAAGACCACACCGGTAGGAACCCACCACTGTACTGCACAACACCATTAGCCATTCTGAGTGTGGAGATAGTTTGCCCCCTGTGGTGTACTCTGGATAGGGTGCATGTGTGAGCAGAACAGACTAACAATCATCGGCAGCCTAACAACTATTTTGTGTTAACACACTGTAGTCTCCTGGCTAATGTAACATTGCCATAGGCTAAATAAATAAATAAACTGCCTTCCTTCCACAGAAACCCCTTTTGAAGGAATCCAGAGATGAGTAGCCAACACATAACCATCATTCTTAGAAGCAATAAGGGCAAATTTGCACAGTGGATGGATTTCCTTAATAATTATGCCTTTCAGAGTGGTAATCACTTTAACTATCCCCTGGAAAAACATCTGCAGCATGTTAGTTAATTATCTTTGTGGTAGAGTTTCACAGAAAGATTACATTGTATTTTTATGATGCAGATAAATAGAAAACCACATGGGGAAACAACTTGCAAATGAAGTTTTAGCAAGTTGGCAGCCAGCTTCCCCAAAATGGGCAAACATTAAAATTGAAACTTATCTGAGAGAATTCTTGAATTCTCAAGAATGTATTTAAAAGTTCATCCTTAAAAACAACTGGGTTTTTCCCAATAAGGTGTATCTCTACTTTACTAACTCTAGTCCCTCCACAATAATAATATGAAGACAAAACTGTTAATGTTAAGCAATCACAGAAGATGTTAATCCATAATTATCCCACTAAATACAATGACCAATTTTCATAGGTAAGAAAAATGGATGGTTGGTTTTTCCCTTTTTATACGTATTTTTATGCTGCTGTATTTTTTTAATTGGGTTCCTTGTACCATTTCTATTTTTCCTTTGTGACACTTGACCATGGTTTCTCCCATTAGTACACAATAATGTGCAGAAACTGCTTTGATATCAGGTATCAAATGTCCGTGTCACAGATACATGACGTTTTTGTAGGCTGCTTGCTGACATCTGCTATTTTATTATGTGACCCTTCTGAACATTTTAAGGTTTGTTATTTTTGCCATTTCTGCAGAATATTTTTACATTTTACTAGGTATTGGGAAGCCATAACATTATTCAGGAATGTACAAAACTCAAGTTCACATTTTGGTGGGATTTGTGATCATGAGATCTTGACAGTAAGAGCAATTTGTAACAGGTGACACCTCTGTCTATGTGCGTGTATGTGTGTGTCCAGTATATAAATTCTGCTTTTGATTATCTGAAAAATGGAATGCAAGTGGCACCCTATATAATCCATATATTATAATGTTGATGTATATAGCCTTAATAAAGAGATTTATGTTGGTTGGTTGTTTTAATCTATTAGTTTGTGCATAATAGGGAACATCTGAGGCCAACAAAAGTAAATTAATGCTCTCATCTATATCTTGAACATGGGATCTTTGTCTAAAGGCTAAAGTAGAAATCAGCTTTGTATTAAAAAATAAAATAAAAAATAACCTCTTGTTATCTGGTCCTGCTTTCAATTTAGCAATTCCAAGACTAGATTAATGGAACAATCTATGCTGCAATAGGCAGCGTGTAAATTTGGCTAAAGTATGTGTATGTGTATACCATAAGCTCTCACAATCATGCAAGTGGTGAGGGATTCTGGAACAAGTGCCACATATGGGTGATCACAGGTTGTCCATGAACACCCAACATTGAGTTACGATTTTGGCTATGGATTTGAACAACTATCTTATGTCCTCAACTAACAATTCCTGTGTGACTGAGCTGAATGATGAAATGCAATTCTATCAGAGAATTTTAATTTCTCTGTTGAAGAAAATAAATCCGAAGCTCTCACAGTCGACTGCATTTAGCTGATTCAAATAGTTTCTTTATAATCATATCAAAATATTTACAGTGCCATACATTCTTCTTTACAGCAAGTTGAAAGCATACTTCTTACAGACATCATAGCATAATGAAGACTTTACACACAGAGAGACAGACCGAGACCAAGACTGGAGAACACGTCCAGCTCCAAGCTTAATTCTTGTGCACATGCTCAGTAGCACTTTACTCTTATTGGCTGATTGAGTTACCACATGACTCTTCCAGCTCATGAATATTCCAACAAATTCCTTCCACCTTCTGAAATAATAAGTGTTTTTTAAAAATTACATATAGAGAAATTGCCTGGGACTTTATATACAGTAAGGAGTCCTGGTGGCATGATGGTTAGAATGCAATATTGCAGGCTAACTCCGCCCACAATCTGGAGTTCAATCCTGAAGAGCTCGGCGTTCACTCAGCCTTCCAGCCTTCCAAGGTCAGTAAAATGAGGACCCAGATTGTAGAGGGCAATATGCCGACTCTGTAAACTGCTTAGAGAGGGTTGTAAAGCACTATGGGGCAGTATCAACGGTGGGTTGCTCCCGGTTCGGCCCGGTTCTAAGAACCGGTAACGCCGGTAAAGGGAGGCTCCGCCCACCTGCTCAGGACGCTTCTGCGCATGCGCAGAAGCATTGCGCGTGCACGACCACATGCATGAACCAGTAGTAAAGGGTTTTAGAACCCACTACTGGGCAGTGTGTAAGTCTAAGTGCTATTGCTACTGCTATAAGTACCATGGCAAATGGACAATCTGCTGATTGTTGCTAGCTAGCAAGACAATGCTGCATCTGAATTAAGGTAATCTCACCAGAACAAAGAAGAGATTATTGAGATCATCCAAGGGATTCCAGACAACTACTATTATTCAAGAGTGGACCACAGAAACTGTCCATTTTATAGTTGGCCT
This sequence comes from Diadophis punctatus similis, assembly GCA_023053685.1. Taxonomy (NCBI): domain Eukaryota; kingdom Metazoa; phylum Chordata; class Lepidosauria; order Squamata; family Dipsadidae; genus Diadophis; species Diadophis punctatus. The sequence goes on along the minus strand of JALIGW010000002.1, from coordinate 55,129,915 downwards.
ATGAGTAAAACAACTGGGAATTGGGATTTACAACAAGCTCAAATTCACAAAACAGCTTTTATGGACACTAAGCTTGACTGAGCCTTATATCTTAACCACTTTTTTAGATTTTTTCCCCCTTTGCATACTGCAGAGATTAAGCCCTTTGGCAAAGTTTACGGCATTCATTGAGTGAGTTTCCCTCTACTTTAAAGATGATGGTGTAAATTTGATTTTAAAACTTTTAAAAATATATGATTTTTTTAACTATACAGCAAAAGTGCTTAGTATATGGATTTTGAAAATTTAATAACGGATTTAAGGGGCCAGGGGGATTTGGAATTATAGCTTTGAATTACTTAGATGATACTTTCTCATGGGAACATGGAGATTGTTTTGGGGAGGGTATGATAAGGAGACTTTGAAGGCTGGACACTAGAGCCAGAGGATAAAGAAAATGGAGCAGAAATCATTAATGCAAACTTTTCAATATTTTTCAGCTAAGCTTTTGGACAGAATAAAGCAGACGATTGATAAAGTTGACAGAGCATGTTCTAATGAAGTTGTAGAACAAGAATAAGTTGCATTGGATCAGAGGTGGGTTCCTCCCGTTTCGAACCGGTTCTATGGAACTGGTAGTAACTTGGCGGCCTGGGTCGCTGGAACCAGCAGCGACCCAGCCTGCCACGCCCCCGAATCGGCTCTCTTGGCAGCGCCGTAGGTGCCGCCATTTTGTTTTTTGCTTTTGCGCAGGGGAAGAAGCTGGGTTTTTAGTGTGGCGCGTCAGGAAGCAAACCGGCAGTGAGGCAAGCCAGAATCCACCCCTTCATTGGATGTTTATGAAATTACTTTGAGGAATAATTTAAATGAATAAAAATGGCCCAGATGGATGATTTATTGCCTAAAGGAGATAAAAACACATTAAATCAGATTTTTTTCCCCCTTCTGAATATAGAAAACAGCTCTGCTAAGATTTGGTAACACTTTTTTAGAAGTGACAAACAAAAGGATAAATTTACTTGTGGGTGCAGGAGAAATCTGTTGAAGTTCTTAAAGATTTTCACTTTGAAACAGATAAATAGCAAATTACCTCTGTGACTTTTTTGAAGGCCTGAAAGAATTTTTTTAAAAAATCAGGGAAGATTTATAAAATCGGCTTGTTCAATCAGAGTTAAAAGAAGAAAATAGTTATCTGGGTGCCCTTAAAGCACTTTTGTTGACCAAGATTGATGTAGCATTTTGATTTTATTTATTTTACTTATATTTATATCCCGCCTTTATTATTTTTACAAATAAGTCAAGGCGGCAAACATATCCAACATACCTTCTTCCTCCTATTTTCCCACAACAACCCTATGAGGTGAGTTGGGCTGAGAGAGAATGACTGGCCCAAAGTCACCCAACTGGCTCTCACAGCCAAGGCAAGACCTGAACTCATGTTCTCCTGTTTTCTAGCCCTGTGCCTTAACGACTAAACCAAACTGGCTCCTTTTTTAAAAAAAATTTATTTTTGTGACATTTATATACTGCCTCACAGTGCAAGCACTCTCTAAGCGGTTTACACCAGTAAGCAATGTATATTTATATTTACATTGCCCCCAACAATCTGGGTCCTCATTTTACCTACCTCGGAAGGATGGAAGGCTGAGTCAACCTTGAGCCGGTGAGATTTGAACCGCTGACCTGCGGATCACAGTCAGCTAAAGTGGCCTGCAGTACTGCCTCTAACCGCTGCGCCACCTCGGCTCATTTCTAATAAGTTATGAGATTAGCTATGAGATTTTATTTTAGTTACATATGGTGATATGCTATCAAAATAGGTTTTACCTGCTGGAATGAAGGGCGAAATTGCTTCTTTTTTCTCTTCCCCTTTTTTTCTTTCACACACCCAATCTTTCTCTTTTTTGTATTTTTGTATTTGCATTTTTGTAGTTTGCATTAACTTCTATTATTTACATGTACAATTCTTAATAAAATTATTCGAAAAAAAGAAATTGCTTTGATTTTAAAAGCTGCATATACAGTATATGCTAGTATATGATAAGGGAATACATGTTAAACTAAATAGCAATTAAAGACTTTATTTAACTAATAAACGTATGATCAACTAACAAACAAATTAGGAATTTTCTTCCGGAGACAATACCTTATGTCTATCATTTAATACTTATTTAACCAAGAACCTTTAATTTAGTAACCTACCTGAGGCTGCAATCTTGGTCAATATATAATTGTTAAATATATATTATGATGTAAAATGGATTTTTTTTTCATGCTGGACCTAACAACTGGATAGGTCTCTTGATAGTTCTGCTCTTTGTACTGTTTACATTTCAATTCATTATCTGCATTATTATAACTAGGAGAGGGCAAAATGATGAATGACCTCGTGCACTCAGTGGATAATAATACCCAAACCTTGACTTTCTACCTTGTATTTTATTACTTTTTTCCGCGTTTAGTTCATTATAGTCTTTCCTCTCCAGTTGCTGTGTTTCTCAGCTAGTGGACACTCAATAGCTTAAAACAAACTTCTAAAAAAAAATCTGCTGCTGAAGTGTTGATAATGATTATGTTCTGCTCCATGAACAAATTGTAACTTCAGCAATTCCCCTAGGAATGAAAGCCATTAATAGGAGAAAGAAATAAAATCAACTGCCAAGAGTAGCGAGCTAATGGAATCCTGAATACTTGAAACACGAGGGGATCGAACTCCTAACACAAAGTTCAGAGTATTGAGCATGTAACTGGTATTCCAACCAAGGATGATTCAAAATGTCCATATGGATTTGGGAGGATAAGAAAAAGGGGCTTTCAGGTGGACTAATATGCTTAACTTGTATTGTTCTTGTTCAAAGCTAATGACTTAATCTCCAACTACGGTATGCATGAAACCACTGAATTTGTTGGAAATGTTCTCCTTTACACTGCCTTCCCACATCTGTTTGCTATGTATTCCTTTTCTGATTGACTCTGGCAAAGTCACATGTTGTGGACTAGAGGTCTAAGCAAACAACATTTCTTGGATATGGATTTGGCCCAAGAGAAAAAAATGGTTTATGCTCCATTTTTAGTGGGGTATAACATTATAGTCCTAATGACAATAGAGGAATCCATAATTGTAGTTCTAATGATAATATAAGATGCAGAAAGAGAGATCACATTACCAGTTTCTGCACTTCATAAATGCTTTTTTCCACATAATGCTCTTCTCTGCATTGGAAATTTAAATCAGTGGATGTCAATTCAAGCTAACTACATTGTTATATTCTCCCTATTACATACTGTAGGAAACTCCCCAGACTGCTTGCCCTCTCTTGGGAACAGATAGATAAATCTCTAAGGAATTTAGAGAGTCAGTTCTGGATCTCTTGTGACTGCACAAGGATTCAAGGCTAATTTCCTGCTTGACACCTTCTCCCTGCCTGGCTGACTGTTTCCTGGGGACCACTTCCAGGTAATTAAGAGATAATACCTAGAATAGGCTAGCTTTAGCTTCCAATTATTTTCTCCATTTATAAACTCCAAAAGAAAGCTAATGTATTCTTTTGTTTCCCTTTGTTTTGCCTATATGTGCTTTTAGTTTGTTTCTTTGCCTTAATAAAGTAGCATATAATTAATTTGTTATGAATCATTGTATCATGACACATATATATCAGTGGTGGATTGCTCCCGGTTCGGACCAGTTTTTAGAACCGGTAGCGGACGCGGCAGGACGCTCTGCCCACCTGCCCGGAATGCTTCTGCGCATGCGCAGAAGCATCGCGCACACAAGTGCACGCGAGAACTGGTAGCAAAATCATTTACAACACATTTATATGTGTTAAGATTTCCTGAAGAGGATACATCAAAGGACTGCAGATAATATACAATTTTTAGTAAATAATAATGTTTTCCTCTTGTACCTAAACTCCTAACTATCTGTGAGAACTGTACTCATGCTACAGAACTCATGCTAAAATTATGTAGTGTGACCTCTACTGCATATAAAAATTGCATTTTTATATGCAGTAGAGGTCACACTATATAATTTTTATCCATCAACACTAAGCTAGTCAAGAAAGGATTCTAGAAGGAATCACCATCTTGATCCCTGCTGATTCCTTCCTCTCTAGCTTCCCGCAGAAGTATTTGTTCTCATTGACTTTCCTTTCATCTCTGTTGGATCAAAAATACTTATAAAGAGCTTTGTGTATTTCAAATACATTAAATAATTAACAGTGATGTTCTCAGGGGTTTTGTAGCACATGGCATTATGAAATAAATTACTGGAAATTGCACCCATTTGGCAACTTTCTCTAATTAGGTAGAGCTTCTTCAAAAAGCTTTCAGAAAAGCAATATATCAATACATGGACAAGCATTATTCTCTCAAAAACGACCTCTCTTTTATCCCTGTGGAAAATTATTTCAGGAAGCACGTTTTTTTGTATGCAAACACATAGAATTACCTTTGTTACAGTTATCCAGAAGTATATATTTGATGCAACTCTTCAATTATTTTAAAGGATCAGCAGCTCTCCTTTACAGTTGAGTTAATTATTACTTTCCTTTTCAGAAAGAATTTTGAACCTGAATGTTAAACAGTGCTAGAAAAATCACTTATTCAATAACCAGTGAAACCAGCATTGACTTCTGCTCTAAGTAACTTTCCACTCCACCCAGATTCCAGAGTATATTAAAGAAGTCTGAATGAATTCCACTGTCTGGTTGGCAAACTCCTTTAGGCACATGTGAAGGATTTCTTCTTTATGCTTGTCAAAAGCATAAACTGTCCTAAAAAATTGTATATTCATATCCTGGGTGTCCTAGATTTTTCTCTGCTTATTTTTCTGCCCCTCAAAATGTGTGATAATACATTCCATTATGTTCTTGTTCCACTTTAAAAATTATTTTACCTCAAATTTTAGTTAAACTTTTCTGGATAGCCTGCATCCAAGAATAAGGCATAACATTCAATCTGCAATGTTGACAGTAAACAATCTTCAAGAAAGAACTTGAAGAGAAAGCAAAGTTCTAACATTCCAGAAAAGTTATTGTTTCATACTTCTTGTCAGATAAGTAGCATCCATAATGCTATATTTCTTAGCAATGGTGTCAACTTGGCCTCCTGACCAACAAGGGATTTCAGAATTTTACAGTTGCTAAATTCCTAAAGGGATTATCTCAGAAATTCTTGCTGGGAAACTTCTGTTCAAAGGCATGAGCAATGATAACTTGCAAGTTTCCACATAATCCATTTTAAAGCATACATGAAACTCCTGGCAGAAATAATTGGGAGAGTTTATGCTGTCAAAACTTTGATGAGTCCCAAATGTACCAATCCTTTCCATCCAGTTCTATGGAAGTGATTCAAATTCTGGAATATATATAATATCGGTACCAGAAGAGATTAAGACCAAAAAAACTCACCTTAATCCAGACTACATAAATATCAAAAGTGTTTCAGATGTTTGAAAAGACAGATCTAGGAAAATGGATTTAACTTGTGTGGGAAGTGCTGTATTAGATTAATTGCTGACTTGGGATTCTTACATTCTGTTGTTATTCGTGATTTCATGTGCCCAGAAACTGTAGATCTGATCATGTGGACACATACCTTAGTTATTTATTCCATCAGAGGTTCTATGATTTATTCTGTGTGAGGTTAACTTTGAAAAGTTGGAAAGTTCAGTTATTTGGGCCCAAACATGACAGTCAGAAAATACAGCTGACGAAGGACTTCAGAAAAGTATGCTACTTTTCCTACCTGATAGCACTCACATAATTCTGGGCTATTTCCTAGAATTTCATTATACTGTATGATATGCCCTTATAAAATTGGTCTCTAGTTTTAATTTCACAAATAACAAGAAAATGGAATTTTACTTGTCACAGAGAGGATGTGCAATCTGCTCACTCACTGGTAGATTCACAACTTCCAAAACAATTTCACAAATCTATACAAAATCTTTGATTTTTTCATCGGGAATATTAATGCAAAATTGCTGGCCAAGATGCAGCTAAGTCAGGGGTCTGCAATCTTAAACACTCAAAGAGCCATTTGGACCCATTTCCCACAGAAAACACCGGGAGCCACAAAACCTGGGTGGGCGTGGCCAACTCAACATCATTCACTTCCACCAGTCACATGACATGCCTACCCAGCTGGTCATTAGGGCAGAGAACCAGTTGTTTAAAAACACAAAACCTTTTTGACATATCTCTCTCTCCCTCCCTCCCTCCCTCCCTCTCTCACCCCCTTTCTGTAACTCTCTATGTCTCTCTCTCTCCTCCTCTGTCTGTATCTCTCTGTCTCTGCCCTGGCCACTTCTCCATCCCCCACCATCGCCCTTATCTTTTCAGGCCAGGCGAGGAGTGACTGGGAGGGGAGGGCGAAGTGTGGGGACAGCCAATGGTAGGATCACCCGATAGGGAGCCACAGCAAAGGGCCCAAAGAGCCGCATGCGGCTCCGGAGCCGCAGTTTGCTGACACCTGAACTAAGTCTTCAGATAGCTCTATAGCAGTGGTTCCCAATGTGGGGTCCATGCCCCACAGGGGAGCAATTTGATTTTTAATGGGGGCAATTCGAAAATGAGCTATTAACTGAATTTTTGAAAGTCCGCTAATTGTTCTTATATATTTGTAATGAAACAGCTGTGTTTCACTTACCTATTGTTGTCTTTGTTAAAGTGCATTTCCTAGGGCCTGGTCTGAAAAGGATATCCCAGCTGGGGGGAGGAGGGAGCAACTGCCAGCCAATTAGATGTGTTTCCACTAAAGATCATGGGACTGGCAGAGTCTCTCTCTCTCTCTTTCCTGTGGGGTTTGCTTCTGGATGGTTGCAGGGAGACCTGCTCTGTGGGGAGACAGAGTGGATGGCTGCTTAGGGAAGCCCAGCAGTGAGGATATAGAACCAGGACCCAAATTTAAGTAAGAAACTGTTAGATTTACAGTTATTTTTAGTCTGTGTATTCCCAGGCCGTGTTTTGTAAGACTTTTCCTCTCAGAGCAATCTGGGGCTGGGCCACACATGTGTAAACCTTGCCAGGCCTGTGTGATTCACCTCCACTTACTGAACTACCAAAGCATTTCCCCACTAAGCTGCAGGTTCAAACCGAGTGGGCGAGTAGGGGGTCATAGGTTACAACCCCCCCTTACATTCATGGCACTCATATCGACTGGATATCACTGAACGAAGAGACTTGAAAATGAAGCTGACTAAATTGGAGCCTAATATGAAATCTCTTTGCAGCAGGCATCAAGCACAAAGATCTCACTAACTTAAGTAGACTAAAGCTATAATACTACAACATTTTCCTGGGAGTAAGCCCCATTGAAGACAATGGTACTTACTTCTGAGTAGACATGCATAGGACATGCATAGGATTGCATTGTCTTGAGGTGAGCTCAAATTGTATTTTGAATTTGTTAGGTACCTTTATTTTAATATGTATAGTAATTAATATAACCAAAGTATTACCGAAAAAGCTTTCATTAAAATTCTTTTATATTTATGCATTTCAGTTCTGTATTATGTTTTGAAACTTTATTTGCTGTTTTTTTTTCATATCCCTTCATACTATTATGCACTTCAGCAATACAGACATTAGAACATAAGAACTATTACTGAAGTATGAGCCAAGGTGGTGCAGTGGTTAGAGTGCAGTACTGCAGGCTACTTCAGCTGACTGCTAGCTGCAGTTTAGCAGTTCAAATCTCACCGGCTCAAGGTTGACTCAGCCTTCCATCTTTCCGAGGTGGGTAAAATGGGGACCCAGATTGTTGGGGTCAATATGCTGACTCTGTAAACCACTTAGAGAGGGCTGTAAAAGCACTATGAAGCAGTATATAAGTCTAAGTGCTATTGCTATTGCTATGACCACAAGCATGATTGGCCATAACAAATGGTCTCTCTTTGAGCATCACTGAGATGTTCATGAAGCTGTTTTGACTCAAGTATGGGTCATAAGTCAACAAATCTGCCAGGGTTAATATGCTGAGCAGATAAGTTAATATGCTGAGCAGATGCTTTAAAAAATAGTATATGTGATAGACTGAAGTTAGCTTTTGATCTGGAATTAATATACATTATTTCAAAGCAAGAATGTTTTTAATTTTTTAATATTGGGGGAAGAGGATTGTAATGAGTGAGGATACACAATCATAGCCAAGATTGATTTTCCGCGCAGGGATGGGGTTTTTCCCACCCTCTTTTGTAAAATACAGTTTCCACATTTTTATGAGTTTCCTATTCAAATGGGAAGCCATGCCATTTATTTTTGCAAAAGTGTTGCCAAAATCTGGCAGTACAACTGGAAACAAAAAAGAGATTCAGGAGCTACATTGAGTTTTACAGATTTCTCATCCTTTATATGATGCATCTTCATCCTTTAAATGATACCACCTCATCATTTATGATACTAGAAAAGTTACATAGAATATTCTAAGTAAGCCATTCTACTGGAATGTGTTAAGTTTGCCCTGTACTCATCCTGTCGAGTCTATGGCTGTCCATATGATTCTACCCAGTAACAATCCACATGTACTATACTTTCTAATGATCATTAATGAAGGTTGTATTTTAATTAAATGACATGTCTTTGGAATATCTTCTTTATAGAATATATTTCTTTGCTACTTGTTGATAATCATTCCTGGAAACCTTACTGCTTTCAAAAATATGTTTTGACAAAGAAAAAAAATATTTCAAGCCAAGACCTTTCCCTGATGAACTCATTTTCTTCAAGCAAGCAGTTTGATGTTAGTGGAACCAGTACCATATTGGCAAGAAAACTGCAGGGTTGCGTCTATGAAGTCACTAGGAGTCAAGCAGACTTAACTTACTTTAGAAAGTACAAAAGAAGTGAGAACAGCAGCAGTTCACTTTATTTGGACTGACAAGGCCATAAGAAATCTTAGACTAATTCATTTACAAACAGCTTTGATCTTTGTTCAAATGTAACAAAGCTAAATTTGGTTCTTTGTACCTGTTGGGGGTGGTTTAGTAAGAAATGAAACAGTTAGACATTTCAACGGGTGACCTGAGTCACATGCTGTGATTTAGCAGCTGAGCCAAGAAAATGTGTATCAAACAAAAAAAAATTCCTTTCGTTATTCACAAACTGAAATTCATCTAGTCTAGGAATGGTAATTCTTTCTTAATTAGTTATTAAAATGATAAAATGATTTCTACACTCTAATTTGTCAAATTGGGCTAGGCCAGTCTATATTGGTATGGGGTTTAATTCCATGTACGCAGAGATGAAGGGTTTAGGTTTCAGGGACTGATTAGGGTTAAGGTGGCCACTTCAGACATCAATAGTGGTCAGCTTTCTCCACAAACCTTTATTAGTAAATAAGACAATGCAATAGGTATGTAATAGCAATGTACATAGAATTTGTAGATCATTTGGAAGTTGTCTTAGCATTTTGTTGTTCAGTAGCTAAGTTGTGTCCAACTCTTTGCAACCCCATGGACCACATCAGGCCAGGCCCCCTTGTCCTCCACTGTCTCCTGGAGTCTGCCCAAACCCATGTTTACTATGTCAATGACACTATCTAATCATCTCATCCTCTGCTGTCTCCTTCTCCTTTTTACGTTCAATGTTTCCCAGCATCAGGATCTTTTCCAATGATTCCCTTCTTCTCATTTGATGGCCAAAGTATTTGAGCTTTCTTAGCATAGAAGAGTTCTATTTATAACACTGTAATTAAGCCATGTAGATTGGTGATGATTCGTCCTTATAACAGGTAAAAATCTTAAAAAGTTTGTCAGGTGATATATAATCTTTTTCCTCCCTTCAAAAGTCTTTGATGGGATTAGGTGCTGCTTCAATGTGGTTGCCTCTCTTCTGATTGTTACAAGCTCCAGGCATAATCCCACCATTGTGGATGCTTATCATAGCTTCTGGCAGTTGACTAAGAATTATACATTCCAGACATTGCTTCCTGCTCCTCCTCTGCTTATTGTTTTCTTCTCTTTTCTTGCATATTCATACTTTTATAGACTACCGTATTTTTCGGAGTATAAGACGCACCTTTTTACCCTCAAAAAGAGGGTGAAAATTTGGGTGCGTCTTATACACCAAATGTAGCCCCACCCAGCCACCCCCACCCTTTGGCCTCTGCCTCCCAGCAATTTACCTCTTTGCAGCAAACAGAACAGAAACAGAAGCCTGATTAGCACAAGAAGAGATTAGCTGCCTCCCGACCTACAGCTGACTGAGGCTTGCAAGCCCGGTGGCTGTAATGAGACAAATTGCTGGGAGATAAACTGCTGGTGATGTTAGACTGTTGAAATTGCAAGGAGGTAAGCTATAGCTGCTGTGGCCTAGAGGTAGAGCTCTTGCCTCACAATCAGGAGGTTGTGGGTTCTATCCTAGGTAGAGGCAGATTGTGTTAATATGTTATTTTGTTAAATGTTTGTAGAGTGTTCAAATTATAAGACTTATTTTTTAAAGACTGCTTTATTATTGTTCTAGACAACTTAACAAAATGAAGAAGCTTTTTAAAATAGATGCTTGCTCTGAAGAGGCCCAGTGCTATTGTATCGTCTTTTAAATAGCAGAGAATACTTCCAGAAAGCCACATCAATTTTAACGATCTGTAAAAGTATAATCTGAAATGTCCTGTTTTAGTATTAAGTATTAGTATTAAAATAAGGCAGCTGAATTAAACCCTGACTTAGTCATGTTTGGAGTAGATCTATTTAAATAATTGGGAGGAGTTAGTGTGATTACATTTAAGAAAACTTTCTGGGATTAATATACTGCCATAATGTACATTTCTCCAATTCTTTGCTATTTCTATGGGTCATGCACACATGTACAGAAATACACAGCAAACAGTGTATATCATCTGTACTGTTTGCTGTTTGGCAAATTGCTGGGGGGCAGAGGCCTTTTTTCCTTGTTTTCCTCCCCCAAAACTAAGGTGCGTCTTATACTGCGGTGCGTCTTATACTCCAAAAAATACGGTAAGATGGAGTGAGGCTGCCTCTGGGTGTCCTAAAAAAGTCAGCAAAGTCAGACTTTGGACCCATCACTCTCTCTCAGCTCTAGCCTGGGCAATCAAAACACATCTATCAACCACGCTGGACCAGATTACAGTCCATAACTTTCAGTAAAGAGGCCATCATCCTGCTATCAATTGATTCAGGATAAGTGTGATAGTAATAATGTCCCATCTTTAAAGTGTTTTAAAAGATAGACCACTGGGGTACAGTATATTCTAGGGCAGTGTTTCTTAAATGTTTTTTTGTCAGAGCCCTCCTCCCTTGAGAAAGTCTCCAGAAAAACATCTAAACCAAATTATGGTTGTCTACAATTCTCTGAGAAGAAGTGCACAGATGCTGTTGACGTAGAGTAAGACTCAAATACTTTTAACAAACCATTTTGGAACCTTTCTTAACAGATTCCCTTTTTATTCCCTCCTGAAATTCTGGAATATTTGAGAAACTACTTGCATTTGTGAAAGAAGTTGCGGATGACAGGAAATCTATGAAAATGGTCACACCCATCTGTCTCCTAGTAATTACCCATATCATAAAATGTCTTTCCTTTGCCTTCTTTAAAAAAATATTGTAGTATAGAAGCCTAATGAGACATGGGAACAGTGAAGTTATCCTGAAATATCAAAAAAAAGAGGAACTGAAACTCTAGTCATAGCCATGGTGGCGCAGTGGTCAGAATGCAGTATTGCAGGCTAATTCTGCTGACTGCCAGCAGTTCAATCCTGACTCAAGGTTGACTCAGCCTTCCATCCTTCCAAGGTCAGTAAAATGAGGACCCAACTTTTGGGGGGCAATATACTGACTCTGTAAACCACTTAGAGAGGACTGTAAAGCACTGTGAAGTGATATATAAGTCTAAGGGCTATTGCTATTGTTATTAATAACACATCAGAATGCACATCCGTATATACACATGTGTATGGCACAGACACAGGCATGATGCTGTAGTTGCCAAAAAGGCCAATGCAATCTTGGGCTGCATCAACAGAGGTACAAGGTCATGATCATGGGAAGCAATAGTTCCGTTCTACACTAAAATTTCTCAACCATTAAGCAAGTGGGACAGCTTGCCTCTGTGAATAGTGAGAGAGACCACTATCATTAGTGATAATGAGTCATGGTGGCGCAGTAGTTAGAATGCAGTTCTTCAGGCTACTTCTGCTGACTGCTGGCTGACTGCAGTTTGATTCTCACCAGCTCAAGGTTGACTCAGCCTTCCATCCTTCCAAGGTCGGTAAAATGGGGACCCAGATTGATGGGGGCAATATGCTGACTCTGTAAACCGTTTAGAGAAGACTGTAAAGCAATATATAAGTCAAAATGCTATTGCTATTTGCTATCATTAGAGATTTTCAAACAAAGGTTGAATAGCCATTTGTCTAGGATGGTCTGAGGATTCCAGTTTGGGCAGTCTGATGGACTAGAAGACCTTCAAGGTCCCCTCCAATCTTATGATTCTATGGTATAAAGCAGAGGTCTTCAAACTTGGCAACTTTAAGACTTGTGGACTTCAACTCCCAGTATTCTCCAGCCAGCTATGCTGGCTGGATAATTCTGGGAGTTGAAGTCCACAAGTCTTAAAGTTGCCAAGTTTGAGGACCCCTGGTATAAAGACATGTTCATGATAAAGCAATTTGAAGTGTATTAAAAGAACGTGTCTAATTAATGCAGAGAACTCAGGAGGAAGTGATGAAAGCAAACTTTGTGGAAAATATGCAAAGCAGCTTTTCCATATGTAGCAGAGGAGAATTAAATCCAAGCTTTCCGAGGTGAATTTAAGCAAAGATAAATCTTTATTCTGAATGGTGATTCACTACTCAGAATGTACTTATTAAGAGCAAATAACCTTACATATCCTATAAATCCATTTGGAAGCGAGAAAGAAAGGAGATATCCCATTCTACCTTGGGAAATAATTTAAGCCTTCTTTTTTTAGTCAGGTCTTTTGAGAATTGATGACAATTTGAGCTGTTGGTTTTGAATTTTAATTGGGTTTTATCTCTCCTTTCTCCCTCCCTTTCTTTGGGTATATATATTGTGTGTGTGTTGTTCACACCTGAAGTGCCCATGAACGGAAGGGTAGGATACAAGTTGAAATAACAAAGCATGTAGAAATGATATTTAAGATTAAACCAAAGTTTATCAAGATTCCCTAACCTATTGCTATCCAGACATATTAGTAATGTGCCAAAGAGCTCTGGGAACTATAGGCAAAACACATTTAGAAGGCAGGCAACTGGAGAAGGTTGGCTTATATAATGATGTATAATAGATAGCATTATCTTTCTTCAGTAACCAACATCGATGCTTGTGGGAAAACATGGACATTGGCATTCATATTGCCTATAATTCCCATGTCTATACTGTATATTTATTTATTTATTTATTTATTTATTTATTTATTTATTTATTTATTTATTTATTTATTTATTTATTTATTTATTTATTTATTTATTTTGCTGTTCTTATATGCTACCCTACTCCCTGGGGACTCATGTGCAGAAACATTCTGAAATCCACAATATAACTACCAAAACCTAGTACAAATTATTAAAGCCACAATCAAAACATTGTCAGCCCCAGCGCGTCCGGCGCTTGGGCTGCCACTTCGGAGGGGGTCACATTGGGAGCGGAGGGGCACCGGCAGCAACAGCCCACCTGGAAGCCCGGGCATTGAGCCTGCCGGCGACTCTGGATGGGAGGCGGACGATCCCTGATGACGCGGTCGGTGAGCCGAGGCTTCCCCGAATTAGCTGTGAGGCGCGGTGGCCCCAGAGGCATGGCAGGCTTCCCTGTCTCGATTGTGTGGCGTGGCAGCCCTGGAGGAGTGGCCAGCACTGAGTCATAAGCCTGGCTGGCTAAGACGGCTCTGCAGTGACCTCTAGATGATGGCTAGCCCCACCCATGGAATGTGGGCTAGCGTATCAGGAATCTGATGGAGTGCCTGCCACGTGGGTGGTTCCTCCAACAGACATACGGGGTCGGGGTGGGACTGATTGCCAACAGGGTGGGGCTGCACTAATGATGGGGTTGAGGGTTTTATCAGGTGGTGGAGAGCACGGAGCGGTAGCTCCAACAATGTTCTCCTTTCACTGAGTGCGGGTATCAGTTTGTGCCGGTGTAAATAAACAAGGTTCAAACCTTCATCTGTGTTTGACTTCCTTAATTGTATCGGAAGCTGACAAACACCAAAGTAATGGATACTAGAAAATATTAACACTTTGCCAAAACATAATATGTACAACATTCAAAGTGTGTCAGAATACAACAGCCTTAACCAAAAATGTTTAAAAAGAATGCTCAATGTGGGGCTTTGTCTAATTGGGAAAAACCTATGGAGGCCTACCCTAGAGAGACATATTTAGTGTCTAAGGCAGGAATGTCAAACTCGAGGCCCACGGGCCGGATTTGGCCCACGGGGTACTTAGGTCTGGCCCACAGGGCTGTCCTGGAAACAGCGAAAGACCGGCCCACGGTGCCTCTGCCAGCCAAAACAGGCTCCTGAGCTCTGTTTTTGACTGCAACAGCCTCCAGCAGCCCTCTGCCAGTGAAAATGGAGCTCAGGAGCCTGTTTTTGCTGGCAGAGGGTTTCAGGAGGCCATCGGAGCTGAAAATGGAGCTCAGGAGCCGGTTTTGGCTGGCAGAGGGTTTCAGGAGGCCATCGGAGCTGAAAATGGAGCTCAGGAGCCGGTTTTGGCTTGCAGGGCACTGAGGCTACCACAGGTGCCCCCAACACGAGTGTCATTGATCTGGCCATGCCCACCCCAGCCACGCCACCCCAGCCCCACAAGGTCAAACACAACCCTTCTGTGGCCCTCAATGAAATCGAGTTTGACACCCGTGGTCTAAGGTATGAGTTTTTATAGCATTAGTATTAGGAATGGCAAGAAGACCCTGCTTCACAAAGGTACTGGCCATAACTCAAATGGAGAAAGATTGAGGACAAAGACCTCCAAGATAGACTTCATATTAGTTGGCTCATTAAGGAAAAGTCAACCTTTCAAGTTTCCTAATTTCATTTTTATATGTGCATAGAGAAATGGTTCAGGCTTGGAATCAGTCTCTTATTTTATTGCCAGATAACTTATCAGAGGGATGAGATTTGGGATGAATGGTGCCTACTAATTTTATAGTCTCTAGATGGCAATCTAGTGGTCAGGCTCATAAAGTTTTGTCACTCCTGTTTTCAGCCTCTGCTTAATAGGTTGCTCCTAATATCTTTACACTTACCCAAATTCATGGAACAAGGTCAGAAATTAAGGTAGTTCTGGGGAAATGCAGGTGAAAATAAAAAAAAACCACTATACTGCAAGAATACTGAAATACTGCAAGAATTATCAATACTATAATAATAAGTATTATAAGTATTAAGTAAAATAAGTATTAAGAATACTGCAAGAATTATCTGCTACAACGTCCTTCCTGTCAATGACTACTTCAGCTTCAACCACAACAATACGTGAGCACATAACAGATACAAACTCAAAGTGAACCGCTCCAAACTTGACTGTAGAAAATATGACTTTAGCAACAGAGTGGTAAATGCCTGGAACTCACTACCTGACTCTGTGGTTTCGTCACCAAACCCCCAAAACTTTACCCTTAGACTGTCCACTGTTGACCTCACCAGATTCCTAAGAGGTCAGTAAGGGGCGTGCATAAGTGCACCAGCATGCCTACCGTCCCTGTCCTAATGTTCCCGCTTATCAGTACCCATCTTATGTATATAAACAATGTTTTATCTATGTATATTACCAGCATGTGCTTGACAAATAAATAAAATAAAATAAATACCAGGTGGCAAAAAGTTTCTTTTGCTGTGTTTTGTTTTGCTATTAATATTCAAGAACATGCAGCAGCCTTGCAATGTAACATTCTACCTTGCAATGTAATGCACTGGAGAAGTACAACTTAACATCTTAAGAATGTCTCTCAGAGACTTCCAAAACTTGTTGCCCAAACACAATTTGAATGTAACATTATTCTTTATTATGTAGAATAATAAGTAATAAAGTTCAGGTTTTGTTCCAGCAAAGTATGACCTGAAGCATGCTACTTAAAGACCAAGCATGGCCCTCAATCTGGAAAAAAAACTGTGCTCCTATTACTGAATTATGCTACTCACAAAGACCTCAAAGTTTATGCTACTCTTGTCACAGTCTTCCCTGTCAATAAGTGAGGGAAAACAATGAGATAGAAATGCCAGCACAATAATGCATGTTTGTTATCCTTCTCATCTGCTGTTTGAACACTAGATCCTCGTGCCAGCCTGTCAGTCCATATTCCCATGTGGAAAAGAAGTTCCTAATGCCAGATTGTCAATCTCATGAGGAAAAGATACACATGCTGGGTCATATTCAGAGGGAGATTACCTCAGCCTCTCTCTTTCTTCTGGGGATTAAAAAAATCGGTTGTTTTAAAAGTAGGAGCAAAACTCTAGAAGTTTTCATCTAAGGTTGAGAAAAGCAGGAGGCTAGCATCCTTCTGCACAGCCTCTGACTGCAGTTTGGGAATTTCCAAGAAGCTGGAATACAGAACATTGAAGCAATTGAGCAGATGTTTCAGGCAGGGCTATGAATTGCATTAGCTTTGATTTCTGAGGATTCTAATGTTGTGCTAAATCAAGTTTGTCTCTCTCTATATTTCTGTACAAGCTGGGCATGTGCAGGCTGCAGGCTTCATCCATCTACCTTATACACCGAACATCCTTCTACGCCGCCCCTGAACTGAAGTTTGGGGATTTTCAAGAAGTTGGAATACAGAACTTTGAAGCAATTGAGCAGATGTTTCAGGCAGTGCTGTGAACTGCATTAGTTTTGATTTCTGAGAGTTCTGATGTTGTCCTAAATCAAGTTTCTCTTTCTCCCCCTCCCCCTTCTGTATTTTAAGTAGGAAAATACGGAATGCAGTAACCTTCCTACCAAAGTGATACCTACCGTATTTTTCGAAGTATAAGATGCACCTTTTTACCCCCCAAAAGTGGGTAAAAACTTGGGTACATCTTATACACCGAATGTAGCCCCACCCACCCGACCCCCACCCTTTGGCCTCTGTCTTCCAGCAATTTACCTGCTTGCAGCAAACAGGGAAGAGCCTGTTAAGCCAAGCAAGTCATTAGCAGCTTCCTGACCCTCAGCTGATTTGCCACGTGCTAAAATGAAACTGAAACTAGCTGCAAAGAGGCAAATAGCTGGGAGAGACACGCAGATTTTTATTTTCTGTTGAACTGGATGCAAGGGGGTAAGTGAATAACTATAAATGTCTGTAGAATGTTAAAATTATTAGACTTATTTTTTAAAGACTGCTTTATTATTGTTCTAGACAACTTAACAAAATGAAGAAGCTTTTTAAAATAAATGCTTGTTCTGAAGAGGCCCAGTGCTATTGTATCTTCTTTTAAATAATAGAGAATAATGTATTCTTCCAGAAATTTTAATTAATTTTAACAGCTCTGTACAAGTATAGTCTGAAATGTAACAGTGTCCTGTTTAGTATTAAGATAAAGCAGCTGAGTTAAATCCTGACTTAACTTAGAGTAGATCTATTTAAATAATTGGGAGGAGTTAGTGTGACTACATTTAAGAAAACTTTCTGGCACAATGTACATTTCTCCAATTCTTTGCTATTTCTATGGGTCAGGCACATATGCACAGAAATACACAGCAAACAGTGTATATCATCTGTGCTGTTTGCTGTTTGGCAAATTGCTGGGAGGCAGAGGCCTTTTTTCCTTGTTTTCCTCCCCCAAAACTAAGGTGCGTCTTATACTCTGGTGCGTCTTATACTCCAAAAAATATGGTATTTCTCTACTCGCATTTGCATGCTTTCAAACTGCTGGATTGGCAGGAGTTGGGGGCGTGTAACGAGAGCTCACCCCATCATGCGGCGGTAAGGTCTTGAACTTGGAATAATAGGCAGATCAATCTAATTTCAGCCCCAATCAGTTTCATAGATCTACTGTAGTTTGTCTTTCACTGCATCAATCTATTTTTTTTAATGCACAAAAATCATAGGTAAGCATGCATACTGTATATTATATGCATTTCTAAAAATACTTTTAAAAACACTTTTAGAAAAACACATACTGTGTGGAATGCAGTATATACCTACGGATGGTTTTTGTACTTTTTTTTAAGAAGCCATATTGTATTTTTCTGAATCTAGAAGTGCATTGCAAAATGTAGGGAAATGTCAGTTCAAATAATTGTGTTTTGGAAGTGTTTTAGCTCAAAAGGTGCAAATCAGCCCAATTCACTCTAAAATGTGAAACAAAATCAACATGACACTTTCAGTTCTTAATTTACCCAGTCCTGTTCAATCACCTTCACTTGCTCACCAATTCACCAGCTGGTGCAGAGAACTTCAGATTTCACATAGAAGATACACCCCATAAATAAGAAAAAATAGTCTCGGTTCTCAAATCCATATATACTACCTGCCTTTCTTTCTCCAAATTCTGTTCTATTGCCTAGACATTCAATTTCTCTTAGAAGTCAACCAAAAGTGAAAGAAATTCCTTGGTGGACAAGCCCCTTGGGAAGCTTAAGACCAGCTGCACCATTTTCCAATATTCAGACAAACAACTTCATCATGCTGAACAGCTACACAAATGCTGGTGGGATTAATCTTTTTAAATTCAACGTCATAGAGTCTGAGGCAATGAGTCACGGAGCACTTCGGCTAATGTAGTGTAAACTAAATCAGTCAAACCTCCAGCAGAAAGTGTCCTACTTCGGCAAAAGTGACAGCTACCTTGTTTGGAAGCAAAGCAGTCCATTTGCAGGTCAAGCTGAGACTCATCTCTGCTCTGCATACTGATTTAACATGTCCCGTTAGAGACCGGCAAACAGAAAGGTATTACCAGGATTAAGAATTTCCCTGAGACAAGCGGAATAAGTTATTAGAAATGGCTTTTGAACACAGCCTCCTCCCCTTCCTCTCCCCAGGGACACTGACTGGATTGTTTCCACGCTGGATTAGGTCAGGACTCAAATAAATGTGCATTTTCTAGCCAAGCTGGCCCTGTTTTGCATTTCTAACTTTGCTTGGATTTATAATTTATCAGAATAGAAAAACCCATAAGAAATGATTTACATAAGAAGTTGGAGCCTGATCAGACACTTACTGTATCTCTGGGGGGGCTGCCAATATTACAAGTCCCTTCTTGTAAAGGAAAGTTTCTCTCAAATATAGCTTGACACTTGATGACTACATGGGCAATCAGTATAGTTTTCTTGTTTTCTTCAATATTGTGCAAGCAGCTTACCAATGGCTTTTTCTAGAATGTTTTTGGGTTTCCCAGTTTACCTATAGCCCTGATACTGATCTTTAAAAAAAATCAATAGTCTAGCTTTAGAGGTCCTCAACTGGCTGGTTTGTTGTACAACAGTATGTTCTTATTTGTACAAAATGAATGGGCTATCCTGATGGTATCAACCAGTACTTGTATACCCTGCAAATCTTTATCTATCCTATTCTCATGCCTTTCCTTGCAATAAAAAGTCACTTTTTTTCCTGAAACCTGGTGTATTCCTGACCTAATTTCCTATGGAGTACTTTCCTGGAAAAACTTTTCTACCATTTTACTACGTCTACCCAATTTCTTTGCCATTTGCCATTGCCATACCCAATCTTTCTGCATAAGATTAATGCACTCAATTGTTTGAGGGCCAGACCATCTCTGCAATAGATGCAATAGAAACACATCAGGAGCACCCTTGGAACAGCCCGATCAGCATTTCCTTTCTGGAACGTTCCATCTTTGGAACTGGGAATTTTCTGGAATCTTCCATCTTTGGAACAGGGAGTTTTGCACATCCTAGCAAGAATCATTATTGATCTTGATTACTTGGTCAGTCAATACATCTTTGCATACCACCTATCTAACTATGAGAAGAACACAATTAGTATGCCTATTTCAAATGTTCTGACATCCAAACATTAATCCAGTTTTGTTTTAAATTTCATAAGCTAAGCCTGAGCAACTGTGAGTTGCCTGTCTACAAACCTTCAGGGGCAATTTATTTGTATGCCATATTCTACTCAATTAGATTGTGATTAGATCGGGCCCGGGATGGGGGGAACTCCTCCATCCTGGTGCTACTTGACCTCTCAGCGGCTTTCGATACCATCGACCATGGTATCCTTCTGCATCGGCTCGGCGAGTTGAGAGTGGGAGGCACCGTTTTGCGGTGGTTCTACTCTTATCTCGCCGATAGGATGCAGTCGGTGCTGGCAGGAGGGCAGAGATCGTCCCCTAGGCCCCTATATATGTGGGGTGCCTCAGGGGTCGGTTCTCTCGCCCATCCTGTTTAACATCTACATGAAACCGTTGGGTGAGATCATTCGCAGACATGGGGTGTGTTTCCATCAGTACGCTGATGACACCCAGTTGTACATCACCACCCCGTCTGACTTCAGGGAGGCAGTTGATGTAATGTGCCGATGCCTGGACGACGTTAAGATCTGGATGGGGAGGAACAGACTCAGACTTAATCCCGACAAGACTGAGTGGCTGTGGATATTGCCTCCTAAGGACCATGACAACTGTCCCTCCTTGGTCTTTGAGGGAGCGAAACTGACTCCCTCAGACCAGGCCCGCAACTTGGGGGTCCTCCTAGATCCACAGCTAAAATTGGACCATCATCTTTCTGCTGTGGCTAGGGGGGCCTTTGCACAGGTTCGCCTGGTGCACCAGCTGCGGCCATATTTGGAGAAGGAGGCTCTACTCACGATCACTCATGCCCTTGTCACCTCGCGTTTGGACTACTGCAATGGGGCTACCCTTGAAGAGTATCCGGAGACTTCAGTTGGTGCAAAATGCGGCTGCGCGTGCTGTGGTGGGTGTGCCAAGGTACACCCACGTGACACCAATACTCCGCCAGCTGCATTGGTTGCCCATCGGTCTCCGGGTCCAATTCAAGGTGTTGATCATCATCTTTAAAGCCCTTCATGGCTTGGGACCAGGTTATCTTCGGGACCGCATTCTGCCTCATACTTTCCTCCGACCGGTTAGGGCCCACAGAGTTGGCCTCCTCCAGGTCCCATCGGCCAAACAATGCCGGCTGGCGGGCCCTAGGGGGAGAGCCTTCTCTGTGGCTGGCCCCGCGCTCTGGAACCAACTTCCCCCAGAGACTCGAACCATCCCCACTCTGCTGGCCTTCCGAAAAGCCGTTAAGACATGGCTTTTCCTGCAGGCGGGGGGGTAGAGCTTAATCCACTCGAGCTCACCCCCCAAGTATGTATGGTTGTTGAATGGATGTTGTTGTTTTTATATTGTGCTTTTAAATTTTGTACTTGTTTTTAATTATTATTTAATTGGTTATTCTTGTATTTTTTTCTTTGTTGTACGCCGCCCTGAGTCCTCCGGGAGTTGGGCGGCATATAAGAATACCAAAATAAATAAATAAATAAATAAATAAAACAATTCACAATAGTGGTATTATTAGTAATAAAGTACCCAAACCCAAAATGTATTTTTAAATCTCTCCCCTCCCTCCCTCTCTCTCCCCCTCCCTCCCTCTCCCTCTCCCTCCTCTCTCTGCCTCCCCCTCTCTCACTCTCTCTCTCTCTCAAATTCCAGGGAACTAAACATGGGATTTTCATCAGACAAACTCTGTGATCTACAAATGAACTATAGTTATTCCCTAAAGTAAACTATCTCTCTCTTACAAGAAGTAGTTCAATTATTTTGTATCCACTTCCAGATTTGATTCTCATTGTAACATAGGGTACAAATTTAAATGCCAGCATCCAAAATCCTTATCGGGATGCCCAAAATCCTGCTCAAACCACTCCCTTCTTTTCTCTCTGATTCGTGAAATATTTATTTATTTATTTATTTGTGAGATTTATATACTGCCTCACAGTGCAAGCACTCTCTCAGCAGTTTACACCAGTAAGCAATGTATATTTATATTGCCCCCAACAATCTAGGTCCTCATTTTACCTACCTCGGAAGGATGGAAGGCTGAGTCAACCTTGAGCCGGTGAGATTTGAATCGCTGACCTGCAGATCACAGTCAGCTAAAGTGGCCTGCAGTACTGCCTCTAACCGCTGTGCCACCTTAAATGGGGAATTAAATTAATTAAATTAAATTAAATGGGGAACAGAGTTCCTATATGCTGTCTGTGATTCTTTTTTTTCCCCCTCCCAATTCTTTGCTTTAGGTACCCATGTAAGTTAAATGCCGAATGGAATTTTAAGTTAAAAGTTATTCAAACCCTTCCACCTTTAAATCTCTTTCATACTATTGTATCTAAAACCATCACCAAAAGACATTGTTCATCCAATCAGCAATATCCAAACAGGATAAGAATGTAGTTTCCAGTCTTTAAAGTTTCAATCAGAATAGAGCTGGAGGTGACCTTGGAAGTCTTCTAGTCCAGGGGTCTCCAACCTTGGCAACTTTAAGACTTGTGGACTTTAACTCCCAGAGTTCCTCAGCCAGCTTTGCTGGCTGAGGAACTCTGGGAGTTGAAGTCCCCAAGTCTTAAAGTTGCCAAGGTTGGAGACCCCTGTGATTAGTCCAAACTCCTGCTCAAGCAGGAAATCCTATAACATTTCAGACAAGTGACTGTCCAATCTCTTCTTAAAAACCTCCAGTGATGAAACACCAGGGGTGAAATACGTACCGGTAGCGGCGGCTGCCGGTGGTTCGGAGAACCCGTAGCAGCGGCAGCACAAGGCTCCATCCACGCACCAGGACGACGCCATTTTCTTGTTATTAACCCTCTGCGCATGCGCAAAGCCTTTTGTGCATGCGCAGAGGGTGAAAAAGCGCGTGCTTCCGAACCGATAGGGAAGGTAAGTAGATTTCACCGCTGTGAAGCACCCACAACTTCTGAAGGCAAGCTGTTCCACTGGTTAATTATCCTCACTCTTAGAAAGCTTCTCCTTAATTTCAGGTTGTTTCATTCCTTGATTAGTTTCCATCCATTGTTTCTTGTCCTGCCTCTTTGTGGCAGCCTCTCAAATATTGGAATACTGCTATCATGACCCCCCAGTCCTTCTTTTTTCTAGGCTAGCCAAACCCAAATCCTTCAACCGTTCTTCATGTTTTGGTCTCCAGGCCTTTAATTATCTTAGTTGCTCTTCTTTGCACTTTTTCCAAAGTTTCATAAAGCCTAATACAACATGTGTGTTGTGAGTCTTAAAGTAGCATAATGGCTAGCAAACTGAACTGCCAAACAGAAGCACCTTCATCAGGATGTGAACTGTGTTCCGTGCGAATGATTGTTCCTTGCACAGGTAAAAACCATGTTTGTTTTGCCTGGACCCAATGAAGAGCTCAGTATGCCATATAGTACTGTAACAGCATTGTTGCGACCTGTACAGAGTTGAATTCTGTGATCTGGATAACCTAAACGCTAAATAAATATTAAGTGTTTTTATTAGTAAATGTAAACTTGCATCTTTTGCACTTATTTGAAACCATTAATGAAATATACTCCCAAAAACTGTGCCCAGTTCATATGAACATTCATTTTTCACTATCTGAAGTACTTTCTGTACTTTTAAACCATAATTCTGGGACAAATTCTTTCTGAATTTTGTTCATTTTGCTTTTTCAGGAGAGCTCAAAGATTTATGTTTTGATTCTATCATTTCAAATCTAAATGTTACTGGATTTTAACTCCATTCTTAACTTTTTCCCTTCCCAAATAAATTCCACAGCCTTAACAAATGAGCCTTTTCTTTTGGTTACAGGTTCACTCTGTATTACAATGGAACATGTATGCCTCACTACCCAAATCTCAATCAGTTTTAAGTTTTAAAAATGTTTTTTTTTAAGTACTTGAACTTAAGCCAATTCATTTCAACTAAATCAATGGGACACAATTGGCTTAAATCCAAGTGCTTCCTCTTAAGTGGTCTGCAGATTCGACTAGAATGTTTGAAACTTCACCCCAAGGACAGATTTTCTTAAATCACTATAATTAGAATGGTGCGTTCATGCTAACCGCCAGATAGTGAGCTGGGATTTTTTTATATATATATACTTGAAAGATACTGACTAAACTAAGTCTTTCCCTCTCCAAGCACCTCACCTACAATACCCTGCTTCATTGTATCGGTCTGTAAATAAGAATAAAATGAAATTATGAAATTATGTCATGTATTGGTATGGTAGAAATACTATATGATGGAAAATAAATTACAATATGATGGCAGAAGCCTAGGATGGATCAGTGGACTAGATCAGTGGATCCAGAGCAGGGGATCCATATGAGTGAATCTATATGAAGGATCAGTGGACACATAGATACTGGATCCTGATAGATTACTTATATTAAAGAAGTCCAGAATTGGTACTGATTTAACCTCAAAGGATTTGTAAAAAAAAGGCAGTCTAAACATTATTTTGACCATTCCCATATTTTTCAGATTGGCTGACTTTTTCCTCTGTTGAAGCATGATGTTGCCAAATTGACTTGATTCCTAATGCTCAGCTATTTTATTAATTGATCACTTGCCAGCATAGGATATTGTTGTATTAGTCTTGTACAAGGGACACACACAAGTTCATCTTTGATCATAAAACACAAAGATTCACTTTTGCTCAGACCAATCCATCTCACTGGATTATTGTTGTTAGTCACAAAAATCAAGAGGCACCTCTCTATCTGCCACTTTGAATTCCCAGAAAAAAAGCAGGATACAAATTTAAGCAAAGTAGAAAGGATCAATCTTGAAAGTTCTTTTTTAGCTTGCATTGCATCATTGGCGCTTGTCCCCTTCCTTCCATTTCCAGGGGAGCCAAGTCTGCATTCTGCAATTTTCTGCTACAAAGAATCCAAGGAAATAATACATTCTGGGAATTTATCATTCACTGTATGGACCTGAATGCTAATTTTCCTGAACATTTAGGATATTGTCATACCAGCTTCTAAAATTCACATTCTATCCCATGATCACAATCATAGACTGTAAATTTGCGTGACTGGGAAAGATTGAAGAAGGGGTGTTTAATCCAGTCATGTTTAGTATAATAATAAAGTAAACAGTTGGAGGTGAGTTGAAGGAAGGTCTGTAGCTCCGTGGTAGATTGCATGCTTTTTCTGATGAAGCATCAAAGATCAAGGAACTTTCAGAAATGGATTGGGAAAATTCCTATCTAATAGGATGTAGAACAGAGGTCCTCAAACTTGGCAACTTTAAGGCTTGTGGACTTAAATTCCCAGCTGGCTGGAGAATTCTGGGAGTTGAAGTCCACAAGTCTTAAAGTTGCCAATTTGAGGACCCCTGATGTAGAAAGTCAGCGCTCACCCTCCTAGAAGAATGAAATATTTTGAGGAATATTTTAAAAAGGCAGAATATTATATTTCCCTAAATGAGAAATGGAGAAACATGTTTTTTAAGACAGAAAGCATACTCAGTCTTTCTTAATAGCCCCCAGCAGATATTTTGTGCCCATTAAGAAAGATTGGGCCAGTCTAGTCAGAAACCAGCCTGTTTCCCTGCCCCAAGCAGAAACTGAAGCCAGCTTTTAGAAATGCAGTTTTGGTAATCCATTCAGAAAGACTGGGTCAAGACAGAAACTCAGATAAGCAACAAAAAAAAGGTTGACAAAATTAGCTCAGACAAACACCTAGGATTTGCATTTTCTCTTTTGCTGGTATAGCCAGCTATGACCCCTACATGACCCCATAGGAATCTGGCAACAGCCAATAGAATGCATGTTCTTGCACAGGAACAAGAAGCTCAAATACAAAGCCCAAAAGAAGATATAAAAGCCACCCACTCTCAGCTCCATTTTGTCAGCTGCACCAGAACCACAAACCCTGGTGGTTCTGTTCATCAATAAATGGACCCTCTTTCTAATCAGCCCCCAGCCTCCATTTTGTCTCCAGTGCCTTTATCCCAGCTTGGAACTGGATATTTCTTCCAACAAGGACTTTGGAGAGCAATCGCAGTAGTGGTAGGTTAGATGGACCACTGTCTTGACCCAGTTTAAGACAGCCAATAGTCTTAAACTGTATCCTTACAGCCAATAGTAGCCTATTGTAGTACCAGTTGCTAAGCTGGATTCAAAAAGATTCACATTTTAAATAATGCAGGCAAACTCTTGAGGATATATTTTTCTTCTCGTGCCTATCTGCCAAATCTAGCAATGAGAAAGCCTGAGATTTACAGTATGTAAGGCTGGGGTAAGGAACTCCAACTTCAATTCCAACTCCAACTCCTAGTAATATGAAGGATGATGGGAACTGTAATTCAAGAACATCAAGAAGGGCAGATTCCTTAAATACTCAGCCAGTAAAATACAAAGTAACCGTTAAGCCTTTCGCAAACATTCCAGTCCAAGTACTTTAACTGCCAAAAAATAATAATAACATCAATAACTTCATAAGAATAAGAGTTTCAATCAATTTTAAAAGACGAGGAAGAAGAAGAAGAAAAAGACGTGAGGAGGCAATGGGCCATGTAGCAGCTCCTTTCTAAAATGTGCACTTTAACAAGAACAGTATCCCTGTGAGCTGATGAGTCTGACTCAGGTATTTATCTTGGCAAATGTGCCTTTTTGACCACCTTGGGTTAATTGGCCATGGAAGACAAACACATACAGATTGCAATATAAAACATTTTCTCCATACATTTTTTTCTAGCAAGGGTATTTACTGTGACTTTTTTTCATTTAGCAGACAAAAGAGATATCAGAATTCTTATGCCTGTTAGTGATATTGAGAGATATGATTTCAAAAGGCCAATATTATCTAATATCTCAAAAGTTTAACATGGTTCATTGAGATCTGGTTCAAATTCATATTAAGGTATAAAATGAGCTTGGATAAAATGGCTTAATTCTGATATAAATTGTTTTAAGCTTCTTGCAGCAAATAGAGGGTGTTCCAGAAAATAACAATTTATGGCTCAATTCCATATTTGGCTCCTGTGCCTTTAATATTTGTGGTTCAAGTTAAGATTGACAACTGAAGCATCTTCCATAGAACTGGTCACATTACTAAGATTTATTACAGGTTTACCTCAACCAGATGAACATCAACAACGAATGTGTTGGCTGTTTATATAAGAATGACTTTTTTATTATTATTCTATTCAAGATGAAGAACATAGCGGAGATTTTTTTTCTTCCTCTGTTGTCAATTTCTGAATAAAAAAACAAGCCTGGAAGTAAAATTAGTGTCTTGTTTATATGACAAGAAAATGAAATGCAATTTCAAATAAATTAGGAAAATAATAAGGAGTGAAGTGTTGGTTCTAAAGGTCAACAAACCTTATTAATTCCTGGTTTGTGCTTCTTGTTCCCTAGGTGGATCTAGCCAAGAAAAATGCCACTCATAAAAATAAACTGTCAGTATACATACCATGTCAGACACTAGGTTGCCAAATGAAATGTCATGTTTTCAACCCAAATAAGGTTGTAAATGTTGTTTAAGTAAACCAGAGAACCAGATGACTTTGTAGAACGATGTAAAGTTTCAGAAAACAATGGAGTTGACGAAGTCCTTTCCTTCCCCCATCTTCATCTTTTTCAGGGTTTAACATTTCTAAATCAGAATGCATGTATTGATTTTTTTCTCAGAATTGATCTAATTCAAAGGTAGGCCATTTGTAACTGGAGGGGCACATGCTACCTTCAACTTAATTTCAACAATTCTTGGCAGGTGATTAGATCAGAGTTCTGACCTGTCCTTCCTGCCTGCAGGAGACAAGAGAGAAAGACAGAGAGAAGGAAAGGAAAGGAAAGGAAAGGAAAGGAAAGGAAAGGAAAGGAAAGGAAAGGAAAGGAAAGGAGAAAGGAAAGGAGAAAGGAAAGGAGAAAGGAAAGGAGAAAGGAAAGGAAAGTAGTTTCAGACATAGGGAATGAGGAAGAAGTCATGGGAAGAGCAAGAAGCGTTGGAGTTTCACAGCCACTTGAGTTAGATAGGCTCAACATGGTTTGGGAGTCCTTAAAAAGTGGAGGGGATAATTCTTCAATTGTAAAAATAAATGCTGTTTTGATATTGATTCGATGAAAGCTTTAAGAAAAGGTAATATTTTATATTTAACCATTCTCTACTTTAAAAAGCCTACACCAAAGGCACCAACAGCCAACACGGATTTGTTAGGAACAAGTCATGCCAAACCAACCTCATTTCATTCTTCAACACTGTGACCAAATTAATAGACCAGCAAAATGCAGTAGACATAATATACCTGGACTTTAGCAAAGCATTTGACAAAGTAGACCACAACCTACTCCTTCATAAGCTAGAAAAAAGCGGGATAGACAGCTACACAACCAGATGGATTAACAATTGGCTGACCAACCATACCCAGCGAGTAGTCCTCAATGGCTCTAAGTCCACATGGAGAGATGTAAGCAGTGGGGTACCACAAGGTTCCGTCCTAGGCCCAGTACTCTTCAATATCTTTATAAATGACCTAGATGAGGGAATAGCAGGAGAACTAACCAAATTTGCAGATGACACCAAGCTGGCAGGAGTAGCAAACACCCCAGAGGACAGACTCAAAATCCAGAGGGACCTCGACAGACTCGAACACTGGGCCCAAACCAATAAAATGAAATTTAACACAGAGAAAAGTAAAATTCTGCACCTAGGCAAGAAGAATCAAAAATACACATACAAACTGGGCGAAACCACACTCAATAGCAGCGATTGCGAGAGGGATCTCGGAGTCCTGGTAGACAGCCAACTAAATATGAGCCAGCAGTGTGCAGCAGCAGCCAAAAAGGCCAACACAGTCCTGAGCTGCATAAATAGAGGGATACAATCAAGGACCAGAGAGGTACTAGTACCACTCTATAAAGCTTGGTCAGAGTCAGACCACACCTAGAGTACTGCATCCACTTTTGGTCACCACACTACAAAAAAGACATTGAAACTCTAGAGAAAGTGCAGAAGAGAGCAACCAGGATGATAAACGGTCTGGAAAATAAAACATACGAAGAGCGGTTGCAGGAACTGAGCTTGCCCAGTCTGGCGAAGAGAAGGACCAGGGGTGACATGATAGCAGTGTTCCAATACTTGAGGGGATGCCACAGAGATGAGGGGGTCAGGCTGTTATCTATGGCACCAGAAAGCCAAACAAGGAATAACGGATGGAAGCTGACCAAGGAGAGATTCAACCTGGAAGTGAGGAGAAACTTTCTGACGGTGAGAGCGATCAACCAGTGGAACAGCTTGCCAGCGGAGGTTGTGAGAGCCCCAACACTTGTGACCTTCAAGGAGAGACTGGACTGCCATCTGTCTCAAATGGTGTAGGAACTCCTGCTTGAGCAGGGGGTTGGACTAGATGACCTACAAGGTCCCTTCCAACTCTAATAATAAATCTAAAAATCTAAAAGTTTACTCAAAAGATTTTGCCACAGGAAAATACAAAACATGAAAGATATTTAGGCATACACTAGGAGTGTCATTGTACAAGCATCGCACGGGGTTACTAATGGACATTCATCCAAAATTACTGTGATAACAGGCATGGTACCATAAAATTCTGAGGTGGTCTGTGGTGATTGGCATGATAATTGGCATTCATCCATAAAGGCTTTAAAACCAAACAATCTTATTCAATTCTTGAAGAAATGTGTGGTTCTTATCCCAATTATGTTAGCAAAAATTTGCAATTATAAAAGCAAATCTATGTGCAAAATTTCAAGCTGCAGGACTGAAAATAAGACCCAATATGAAATGACAATGTTAAGAGGAGAGCTATGTGGCACACCCATAAGCACGCCTGAGGGGAGCTTGTCTAACTTAGCTGAAGGAGGCAGATGGATCCATGTGGGGACTTGGGAAAGGACAGCTGTCCTGAATGCCCTTAGCTTAATTTTTTCCAGATGTAGCCAAGAAAACTTTGAAATACCCAAAGCACAGGACTCATTTTTATTTGGCTTTTTATTTTTCCCCTGAAAGTTTTCTCTGCTTAGCTTCTGGCTTCCTGAATCTAACGTACAGTTAAGCCGTTATTTACACCAGTGTTTCTCAACCTTGGCAATTTTAAGATGGGTGGACTTCAAGTCCCAGAATTCTCCAGCCCTCGTAGAACTACACAAATACTGGACAATGTTTTTGAGACAGTTGCTTGAAAAGGTTGCAGTTTAAGAGAGAATAATAAAGTCTACTCTGCTAGCCGATGAAGGGCAAGAGGATCCAAAATTGAACAAAGGAGAGCAATTTTTCGAGGAAAACAGAATAACGGATGTATATTTTCTCCATTCCACTATGATTTATTTTACAGTTCTAAATAACACTACCGGGCTGTCAATCCAAAACATCAGTTTCTATTGCTCTACATCCTCAAGAGATGGTTCAAATTGAGCCCAATCCTTGATAACAAGGTAAAACAATTCTACATTTAATGTGTTGTTCATTATCTGATCTTATTTTTTTTTTTTTATTTGTCAAACATGTACAGGATAGTAGTTGTTTGTATAAATATAATATAAGTAAAAAGTACAGATAATAGAGGACAATAGGACAGTAGGACAGGGACGGTAGGCACAGTGGTGCACTTATGCACATCCCTTACAGACCTCTTAGAAATGGGGAGAGGTCGACTGTAGACAGTCTAAGGTTAAAGCTTTGGGGGTTTGGGGAAGAAACCACAGAGTCAGGTAGTGCATTCCAGGCATTGGTCACTCTGTTGCTGAAGTTGTATTTTCTGCAGTTGAGTTTGGAGTGGTTTACATTAAGTTTGAATCTATTACGTGCTCGTGTATTGTTGCGGTTGAAGCTGAAGTAATCATTGACAGGAAGGACTTTTTGATATATGATTTTATGAACTACATTTATATCCGATCGGAGGCAGTGTAGTTGTAAATTGTCTAATCCCAATATTTCAAGTCTGGTGGTATAAGGTATTTTATTGCGAGCAGAGGAGTGGAGGACTCTTCTAGTGAAATATTTCTGGACTCTCTCGATTGTATTAATGTCTGATATGCAGTGTGGTTTCCATACAGGTGAACTGTATTCGAGGATTGGTCTGGCAAATGTTTTGTATGCTCTGGTTAGCAGTGTAATATTGCCAGAGAAGAAGCTACGCAAGATTAGATTAACAACTCTCAGAGCCTTTTTGGCAATGTTGTTACAGTGGGCTCTAGCACTTTGGTCGTTGGATATGAGTACTCCAAGGTCTTTGACAGAGTGAGGGTCATCTACAAGTTTGTTTCCTCCAAGTTTGTATTTTTTATTCTGATTCTTTTTGCCAATGTGTAGGACAGAGCATTTGTTGGTTGATATTTGAAGTTGCCAGTTGTTTGACCATTCTGCTACGTGCTCAAGGTCTTTTTGAAGGGTAGTAGCATTGTCAGTGGTGTTAAATAATTTAACATCGTTGGCAAAGAGAATGCAGTTGCTTATAATATGATCACAAAGATCGTTTATGTAGAGTATGAAGAGTGTTGGTCCTAGAACACTGCCTTGAGGGACACCACTGTTGACAGGAACAGGATTTGATAGGGCATTCCTTATTTTAACCACTTGTTGTCTGTTAGACAGGAACACCGGTTATCCAATTGTGTAGGGGTCCAGAGATGCCATAGGATTTTAGTTTCAGAAGTAGTTTGTTGTGTACTACTGAATCAAAGGCTTTACAAAAGTCTATATAAATTGTGTCTATTGTTTTACCTTGATCAAGTTGAGTGGTCCATATGTTTTTGCAGTGTAAGAGTTGTATATTACAGGATAATTTTTTTCTGAAACCAAATTGTTTGTTGGAGAGTAGGTTGTTAGTTTCTAAGTGGAGTGTAATGAATTGGTTTATGATTGATTCCATGACTTTGCAGGTGATGCAACCCAAAGAGATTGGTCTGTAATTTTCAAGGTTACTTGGATATCCTTTTTTGAAGATAGGGATGACTGTGGCTAGTGACCATAGGTTGGGTAAGGAGCTAGTCCTGAAGGATTTTTCAAAAATTAAGCTTAGAGCTTCAGCCAAGGTTGTGGAAAGCTTTTTTAAGAAGTATGCACATAGTCCATCAGGTCCAATAGATAGAGATGGTTTTAGGTTGCATAATGCCTTTCTAATGTTATCTTCTGTAAAATTGATTTGTGTTAGATCGTTGAAGTTAATTGTGGTATGACTAGGAAATATCTGGTTCTAATCTGCTTATCTGGAACTTTGACACTGGAGCAGCTGCAGCAAAAACTAAATGAGCCAATGAAACACTTTAGGTTACATTATGATAAAAGGGGGAAGGGTTAAGAGCTACCATTTACCCATGTAACAGATCTGCCTTCCAAGGAAAGAGATGCTTGTGAAGAAAGCATTACTGATCTAGCAGTGTCTGCAGCAAAAAGTAATGCTATGCAATTGATACAGATGCACATACAGTATGATACAGTCACACAAATGATGCATTTGTGTACTTGTGTCAGGATACACATATGTAATTTGCAACACTTCTGTCATGTTACCATGTGCATGTCATCATTTGGGCAACAATACAGTTTCCCCTCACCCCTCCTCCCCTGTGGATATCCATTTATGGCTGATCATCTCAATTATGATATCTTCAGCAGTGAAGAGCTTATAGTGATGGAGACGTCCTTAGCTTTATCCATTGCTGACACAACATTCTTTCATTGCTGACAATCTCAACTTCACATTTTAGCCACCACGGATGTTGAGGCATTACATACAAAGATCCTCCCCCAAAAATATACTTCAAGAACATCATCACAATGACAAAACAGTAACTAGATTTACATGGAATAGGGCAGGGCTGTCAAACTCGCGGCCCACAGGCCGGATGCATCACATGCTGGCCATGCCCACACAGTTTAGCATGGGGGGGGAGTCGAGATACGTCACCTGATAATGCCATGACAATGCAAATTTGACACCCCTGGAATAGGGAAAAATCCAAGAGTAAAATTCAATATTTTGCAAGACTTAAAAGAGAAAGGTGAAAAAGCTTTTCCCAATCTCAGTTTATTTTACAGAACAAACTACCAAAAATAATAGAATGGATGAAATTCTCTAACAGCAGAATATGAAGGAGAAGGCTTACCAGTGTACCTCATAGGTATCTATAGTACAAGGAAATAAAAGAGGACAAGAATCTGAAGGGACATATCTGTTAAAAACAGAGAAAAACTGTTAAAAATGGAATATCTTCAAAGCAACATACCGTATTTTTTGGAGTATAAGACGCACCGAAGTATAAGACGCACCTTAGTTTTGGGGGAGGAAAACAAGGAAAAAAGGCCTCTGCCTCCAAGCAATTTGCCAAACCGCAAACAGCACAGATGATATACACTGTTTGCTCTGTATTTCTGTGCATGTGTGCTTGACCCATAGAAATAGCAAAGAATTGGAGAAATGTACATTATGCCAGAAAGTTTTCCTAAATGTAGTCACACTAACTGCTCCCAATTATTTAAATAGATCTACTCCAAGGTAACTAAACTCTAATACTAAACAGGACACTGTTACATTTCAGACTATACTTGTAAAGAGCTGTTAAAATTAATTAAAATTTCTAGAAGTATACATTATTCTCTATTATTTAAAAGAAGATACAATAGCACTGGGCCTCTTCAGAGCAAGCATTTATTTTAAAAAGCTTCTTTATTTTGTTAAGTTGTCTAGATTTACAGGGATCTCCAACCTTGGCAACTTTAAGACTTGTGGACTTCAACTCCCAGAATTCCACAGCCAGCTTTGTTAGCTTTGCTGGCTGTGGAATTCTGGAGTTGAAGTCCACAAGTCTTAAAATTGCCCCTGGCTCTAGAACAATAATAAAGCAGTCTTTAAAAAATAAGTCTAATAATTTGAACATTCTACAGACATTTATAGTTATTCACTTACCCCCTTCCATCCAGTTCAGCAAAAAATAAAAATCTGCTGTGTCTCTCCCAGCTATTTGCCTTTGCAGTTTCAGTTTTACTTTCATTTTCCCACGTGGCAAATCAGCTGTAGATCGGGAAGTGCTAGTGACTTGCTTGGCTTTATAAGCTCTTCCCTCTTTGCTGCAAACAGGTAAATTGCTGGAAGACAGAGGCCAAAGGGTGGGGGTGGCTGAGTGGGTGGGGCTGCATTTGGTGTATAAGACGCACCCAAGTTTTCACCCTCTTTTGGGGGGGTAAAAAGGTGCGTCTTATACTCCGAAAAATACGGTAAGTCTAATGATTTTACCATTACCATCAATTGCTTTTTTTTTCAAAGACAATTATAGTAAGAAAGACCTGATTATGCATGCCAACATATGTGATAATCACAGATGTTCAAAGTTTAGTATAAAAATATTTCAGTAGCTATTAATGGCTGGGGGAAAAGAGGAGGCTACTAGAATGATTTCCCTTCCTCTTTTTTTCTTTATTGTTTTCATTTTTCGTTACTTTTGCATATTATTAAGACAATCTCAAAAGGTCTCAATGAATCTAATGGTTTTTTTTCAACATTACAATTATTAATTGATAAGGTAGTTGTAATCTGTCTCATATGTAACCTCATTTACATAACCAACCTGTCTTCCCTTCCCTTTCACCCCCACTTCACCCCAATTTAAAATCCTACATCAATCTACCATTTTATGCATCGGAGGAAGATAGCTGCGGCTCATAAAAACTTACATGTTTTAATAAAATTTGTTAATCAGAAAAAAGGCTATGAGACTCCTGATTGCTTGCCACAATAGACCTAACACAACTTTCCTTCTACAATATCTACTTAAGTGACCATTTTTTGAGCTGCTTCAGGTAGCAACCCTGATCTTGTGACCGATGCTTTTTTTTTTAAGTGGTTTTGTTGCATTGTAAAGAGATATTTTATATTGCTCTATTGTTTTTAAGGCCTTTGGTACTCTTATTGTGGTACAGGTAGTCCTCAACTTACAGCAGTTCATTTAGTGACCATTCGAAGTTATAACAGCATTGGAAAAAGTGACTTATGACCATTTTTCACATTTACGACCTTTGCAGCATTTCCATGGTTATGTAATCAAAATTCATACACTTGGCAACTAGTTCATATTTATGACGGTTGCAATGTCCCAGAGTCATGTGATTATGAGCCATGGTGGCTCAGTGGTTAGAGTGCAGTACTGCAGGCTACTTCTGCTGACTGCCGGCTGCCTGCAATTTGGCAGATCGAATCCCACCAGGCTCAAGGTGGACTCAGCCTTCCATCCTTTCGAGGTGGGTAAAATGAGGACCCAGATTGTTGGGGGCAATATGCTGACTCTGTAAACTGCTTAGAGAGGGCTGGAAAGCACTATGAAGCGGTTTATGAGTCTAAGTGCTATTGCTATTGCTATTTATGATATTGTAGATAATATTGGAAAACAATTTTACAATTGGGCATTCCCAATTTTAAAAAAGATCTCTGTACAGGTACTTGTCAGCTTATAAGTATTCATTAAGTTAGAACAGCACTGAAAAAAGTGACATGGTGGCGCAGTGGTTAGAGTGCAGTACTGCAGGCTACTTCTGCTGACTGCTGGCTGCCTGCAATTTGGCAATTCGAATCTCACCAGGCTCAGGATTGACTCATCCTTCCATCCTTCCGAGGTGGGTAAAATGAGGACCCAAATTGTTGGGGGCAATATGCTGACTCTGTAAACCGCTTAGAGAGGATTGTAAAGCACTGTGAAGCGGTATATAAGTCTAAGTGCTATTGCTATTCCTATGTGATCACCTTTTATGACCTACTGACAAGCAAAGTCAATGAGGAAGCCAGTCACATAACAACCATGTCACTCACTACCTTAACAACTGCAGTGATTCATTTTACATCTGGGGCAAGAAAAGTCGTAAAATGGGACAAAATTCACTAAACAACTGTCTCACTTAGCAACAGAAATATTGGGCTCAATTGTGGTTGTAAGTTGAAGACTACCTGTCTAACTTTTTTATTATTAAACAGGGATAATGCATTTTATAAACAAATCATTTCTATTACATTAAGAAAAAGCCGTCTTCATTCTTCATGGCCCCTTCCTACCTTTGTAAAATACTCCTTCAACCTACCTGTCAATCTGAAACATCAGGTTCCCACAAAAAGGGGCTCCTATCAGTGCAGATTTCATCATATTATATTAAAGAAGCGATAAAGTTATAGTCTCTTTAAAAACAATTGTAAAGCAGTATTTCCCTACAATACACATAATAGAAATGCTATATTCTCTCATACAAGATAGTTTGTCTGCATATTTCATTCCTTCCTGCTAGAAAGCAGAACCCAAAAAAAGCTGACAATCAGCCATTTTTGTTTCCTCAAAATGGTGTCCTGCTCTCTGCAGTGCCCAAAAAAAGCATCTGCTTTTCCCCTTAGCCATAGTTTACTTGGTGATTCTCGGCCTGATGTCCTCCCATTCTAATTCACCTCAAGAATTGCTGCAGGGGGAAAAAAGACAGGTTGCCATGTACCCCACTTAAAATCCCAGATGAAAAGTGGGATATACTGTACATTGAAAGAATCAATGGGAGAAAATGAATTAATGAAGCTGGAGAGTCTCGTTGACTAACCCTTTGAGACTGCATGTCATTTCTTTTTAAAGCCATCTAAACTAGTCCAAACAGTTTGCAAAAGAAGCCATTTCTGGAAGAAGGGTGATATTCACATACCACCACGTTTCAGGTTGCTCTCTATACTGCTAAAACTCTCTATACTACTAAAAGTCTCATTGTCATGACCTTTAATTGGACGAAACAGTGGATCCTAGGGCAACAATTTTTGAACCAAGTTATCTCGAATGGGCTAACTTATAGAATGTGTTCAAAATATGAGAGCCATGACTTCCAAAGGAATGAAAGTTGGGGAGAAGTTGTGGCTGCTTCAGTGCTACTGGCTGCTGCTACACTGTTGGATGATGCTGCGGTCACAAGATATTCATTTCAAACTTTCTGTGACAGTTTCCCAGCCAGTCTCGCAATCCCTCGCTCCCACTCCAACCCACTAACAGCCACTTACTTGCCTTGTAAAGGCAAGGTAAGGCAAAGCAAAGCAAGGAAATTTCCAATGTTCCCTGCCAGAGCCTCAACTCAATGGGAAAGCCGGAAGAAAGTCAGAAGTTGTTCCTGCTCACTCTGCATTTTTGCACTCCCTTGGTCGTCCTGTTTCTCTAATAAGGAAATATCTCTTAAACAATGACCCAGCAAGGCACAGATCGTCATGGTCAAATCACATAAACTTTATTTACTATGCCTTGCTGCTCCCTAGGCAATCTGCCTTCAGGGGTTGTGGGTACTCCCTCATTGGAGGTTTTTAAGAAGAGTCTGTCTGAAATGGTATAAGGTCTCCTGCTAAGGTCTCCTGAGACTAGAAGACCTCCAAGGTCCCTTCCAACTCTGTTATTCTATGTTCTATGTTAAAAACATTCAGAAAACAATTATCTGAATAGAAATTTAGCTTTCCTGTTTTCTGGATTCTGTTCTACTTTCTCTATCCCACTTGTAGAATCATTTGAAGGAAGGTTGATAAGCATTGAATACTTTTTAATTCAAATCACTATGTATTTACTGAAAATCCATTGTTTTATTTTTGGTGGGCCTGTTTCATTCCCAAAGTAACAGACATAATTAGTTGAGTACCTATTGTTGAGTTGTGGGAATAACGACAGGAGACAGACTTCAAAAGGAACTTCTTTACTTGGCAACTTCTCTGTACAACCAGCAACTTGCAGTCTGACAGCTAGCCCTGTCAGATGCATCAACCAATAGTGTTTGAGCATTCTCCCGCTCAAATGCTGGACCTGGGTGAAACCATGTACACAGACAGTACATAACACCTATGATAAGCAGCACATGACCCAGTAATAAATTGTGATAACTCATTGTTTTGACACCATTTATTGAAGAAGCTATATTGTTACCTTTTTTACAGATAATATTAAGCTGGGATCCATTATTTATGCATCAAAATGGCTAGGTTTATGTTCTGTCCTCACTACATGTTAGTCTGTGTGCAGCTCAACATGCAGATAAACCCACCCATCCTCCAATAAAACAGACCATGTGCATAGATCTGGATGCTTTATTGAAAGAACAGGATATGTTGAAACTGGGAAAAATAGGAATATATACAATGAGAACCAAATACAAGATAGGCAGTATTGAGTTACTGCTGAACATAACAATTAATAAATACAAGTAATCTATATCTCACCAGCAATGCTCTGTGTGTGGGATGTGGGTTTGTCCTTGGATGATCATGTGCCACAGATTAAGATGGATTCTTCTTTGTGCTTCTGCCTCCTCCAAATGCTAAAGGAAAATGGAGTCTGGCTTCCCAGTGTGCACTTGTTTTGAGAGTGCAGGGTGATGAGTAAAGGGGTTGGGTCCAGAGGTGGGTTACAGCAGGTTCTGACCAGTTCTGGAGAACTCGTAGTGGAAATTTTGAGTAGTTCGGAAAACTGGTAGCGGAAATTTTGAGTAGTTCGGAGAACCTGTAAATACCACCTCTGACTGGCCCTGCCCCCATCTATTCTCTGCCCCCCGAGTCCCAGCTGATCGGGAGGAAATGGGGATTTTGCAGTAACCTTCCCCTGGAATGGGATGGGAATGGAGATTTTATAGTATCCTTCCCTGCCATGCCCACCAAGCCACGCCACGCCCACTAAGCCACACCCACAGAACCGGTAGTAAACAAATTTTGAATCCCACCACTGGTTGGGTCAGCTTCAAAACAATATAATTAGTATGTGTCCCTACTGCCACTAGATGGGGCTAGAGAGCAACAACAGTATATATAAAAAGTTATATGCTAGGCTAGGGCATGACAGTTTATACATAAACCTCAATAAATGCTATATCAAATATGCTTACTTTCGTATGTGAATCTGTCTCTTCCAGAATAGTTATTATACTTCTCTTTTTCTTTTCCTCACATTTCTTTCAATAGACACTAGATGTGTTAAGTCTTCATTGACTATTGGGAGGAGGAGGGATCCTTTTTTTCTTTTCAATTATTGTTTTTTCACATTCTTGCAAATTTGATCCCTCCAGATATGCTAATATCAATATCTCCTTGTTTTTCAATAACTCAGTTTTGGGGCCTCCATCTGATATGCTCAATATTAGAGCATAATGAAGATGCCCTGCAGATGGAGTGTGTCTCCTGTTGCTGATTGTTTCCACTTTACCACAGCATGACCACAAGAAGCCGTAGGCATTACAGTAAATTCTTCTAGGGAATCTTAGGTTGCAGCAGCCACACTTCTTAAATTTAAATTAAGTAAATGCAATTAACTTGCTTTGTTGCCATCATTGTTGGTTTATGTAAATTCATAGTGCCGCATAAGATATTAGCATTGGGAAGACAAGAAATCAGGACAGAAAGTAATTCTCTCATCCTGCCCGATGATTCTATCATCCTTCCTGAATCCCTGTGAAAAATCAATCCACTTCCATCACCACCCTTCCTCCTAATCCAGTGATGGTGAACCTTTTTTTCCTCGGGTGCCGAAAGCACATGCGCGTGCACTATCGCACACATGCGAGTGCCCACACCCATAATTCAATGTCTGGGGAGGGCGAAAACGGCCTCCCCCACCCCCGGAAGCCCTCTGGAGGCTGGAAATGGCCCATTTCCCGACTTCCGGTGGGTCCAATAGGCTTCCCTGGAGCCTGGGGAGGGCGAAAACACCCTCTTCCGCCCCCCCAGAGGCCCTCCGGAAGCCGAAAATGCCCTCCCAGGGCCTCCGCGTTAGCCGAAAATCAGCTGGCCGGCGTGCACATGCGCGTTGGAGCTATGCTAGAGCAACAGCTCGCGTGCCAGCAGATATGGCTCCGCGTGCCACCTGTGGCACGCGTGCCATAGGTTCGCCATCACTGTCCTAATCCCTTCCTTATGCAAATAGCCCCTTTGGGGAAACATTTCTCAGGATCATGAGAATTCAGTCTTTTCCCTTTGTGTCTCTTAATAATTCACTCTGTTTCTATGACCTCCCACCTATCACACACACACACACACACACACACACACACACAGAGAGAGAGAGAGAGAGAGAGAGGGAGAGAGAGAGAGAGAGAGAGAGAGAGAGAGAGAGAGAGAGAGAGAGAGAGAGAGAGAGAGAGAGAGAGAGAGAGATTACATTCTTTAAAAATGAATCTTAATAGCATTCATCAGAAGCAATCTTACAAATCACCTTGATGTTGCCATTAACAGTTCTAGGGCTCTTATCCACATTAACCACCATATGAACATGCCATTACTTTATGCCATATCCTCCTGTTATTGCCTTCATCTCAGCACAGTCCACAGCCAGACAGCATAAAGTTGCTTTTAGCTGTTCCAGTTTTAAAGTAGGATTTTCCCTCTCATCCTGACACAATTTTTGCCACGGATAAAATCTAGCCTGTTTGACTGGCAATGGGATTGTGGATGCAGTTGCAGGCAAGTTCTGCCCAGCTTCTATTGGTTACTGCAAGATGTTGTAGACAGACCCTCTCCCACTGGAAATCAGTCTCCATGGTTATGTGGGCTTCAACTTCAAGGAAACTGGATATTCTGATCCCTTTAAGATATCTGACCAGGTAAAATGTGATATATACTTTGTGTCAGAGAGCGACTGGCCAAGCCAGGGGGGAGGAATCAAATGGGAAATTAGTCTAGAATCCCTACATGGGCACAAGAGGGTGAAATCTGATCCCTGACCCTTTAAATGCCATTGAATGTTATCTAACTTTACCCAGGTGCAAACTGTCAGTCTGAGAAGATTCATGTTAAAGGCGTGAGCAATAAAAAAGATGATTTAAGTCTTCAGATATGGATTTGACTGTTCGCACCTGACATTAATTTTATCAGACTGAGGGTCCTCTTCATCTTGAGTGTGTTATTCTTGTGCTGAATTGATTCTGTCACAATAGGGTGTGTCATGGGTTTTCCATAACTTCTGCCAGCCAGGATTTGTGGCTGGCATGCGTGACTCTCTCTGTGTGTAATCCATTCCATCTCCGTGGCTGTCATTGCCTATCTCTGGGTGTTCGTGGCCATGTGGAGAGAAATGGAGAAAACAACTTCCTGCCAGTATTTGCATCCTTTGGAGCACTAGTACCAGATAGAATTTTAACCATCTGTCTGGGAAATTATCCACATCCCTACTCTAATGAAAGGTATCACTAGCAGCATTTATTTTACTTTCATCTAAATAATGAATCCTCTCCACTTCAGCCTCTGGGAGCCATGGATTTCATTATGGAAACATTGGAGTATGTCTCAATGGAGGCTCTATGAGCTCAGAACTTGCCAAGACAATGGTTTCTTCAATGTAGACTGCGTGAATCTTTCCCCTAGAGGGGTTTGAAAGAAATAATAAAAGAAGAGATATTTGTGTCAGGCTATGCTTTGAGTTTGACAAGATATGACCCAGTTCTGTTTTCAAATTGGCAAATCATTATCCTATGCTAATAGCAAAAGAGCGCGAGAGCTACTGGTGTGCTGCTGAGCACTGATGAGGTATGTGCTTGCTTTACATGGCAGGGGGGGTTACACGAATAACATTTCTAACTTAACATATGTGGCTCACACATGGCAAAGCACAAAGGCTAGGTTTTGATATGTCAGGATGTATCTGTAAAAGAAAAGAGAAGTGGCATAAAATGATAATTGAAAGTGGAGCAACTTCCTTAAAGCTTGAAT
This sequence comes from Diadophis punctatus similis, assembly GCA_023053685.1. Taxonomy (NCBI): domain Eukaryota; kingdom Metazoa; phylum Chordata; class Lepidosauria; order Squamata; family Dipsadidae; genus Diadophis; species Diadophis punctatus. The sequence goes on along the minus strand of JALIGW010000002.1, from coordinate 55,088,393 downwards.
GGAACAGCTTTATGGTTTTGGGAAGAAAGATGGTATGGACTTTTGATATAGACTTTATTTTTTTAAAAAAATCAGGAACCAAATGGAACAAAGAGGCAAATATTGCCTTGTTTCTAAACCCTTGAGCCAATGAACCTCCTCCCTGAGGCACTAGGTTTAAGCATGCAGAGAAGTCATTTTGACAGTGTTTTCATAGAAACACTGAGCTACTGCTGAAAGGTTACAAATCATTGTTCCTTTGGTACAATGGTGACTGGATAACTCTTGAAGAGGCTGCAAGCATTAATGGGGAAATTGTCCAATACTAAATTAGGAAGTGAGTTGATCATCATCATTATCATTAATGCTAAATTAAGATTGATTGCTTGATTGATCAGATATATAAGGCTGCCCATTCCAACCTAGTGAGTCTGGGCAGCTATCAGTTCATTAAGAACATAAAATAGTCCAGAATAAGATAATACAAAACAGCCAAGGCTCCAGGTAAAGTTAATCTATACCATATCACAACTTACATATACAGAAACTCAACCAATATCCTAGTCTCAATCCCTGAGAGATAAACCAGATCTTCTAAGACAGGGGTAGGCAAAGTTGGCTCTTCTATGACTCGTGGACTTCAACTCCCAGAATTTCTGAGCCAATCATGGTAGCTTAGGAATTCTGGGAGTTGAAGTCCACGAGTCATAGAAGAGCCAACTTTGCCTACCCCTGTTCTAAGACTTTCAGAAGGCTAGAAAAGTTGTGGATGCAAAATGCTGCATGCTAAAGATTAAGACTGCTCTGGGATGCCACCAAAGAGGACATCCGCCTCTAAGCCTTCCAGAATCTTCATTTTCTCTTGGGGAAAGCACAAATTGTGTTCTTAGATATTCTATCTTGCAAGTGGCATATTAGAAAAATCGTGCAAACCAATTTAGTGTAATGTTTCTGGTGTGAGGTTTCCGAAAGATGCCATAATTAATTCATGAGCCATGAGCCAAACTCCAAAAGAAATACAAAGATTTATTAGGAGCAGCATTTCGGCAATACTCTGATGCAGTCAGAACTGAGCTCACGTAGGCTGCGCTCCCTCATGACCCTATTTCCCCCCTTCTCATTGGACATGTCATAAATCACATTATCCAATGAACCACGTTGGCGGGCTGTGAACCCCATACCCCTCCTTCTGCCTCCGGTAACCTAGGACACAATCAGTAAAAGAAAGATTTGTGGAATGTAGTTTCAGTTAGTGCACTCAAACACTCCGTCAGCTCTCCCCCCCCCCATCTCCTGGCAACTTGAAAGCTTTGGAAGTTGACATCTGGTCTAGAAACTAAGAGATTGTGAGTTCTAGAACTCCCTTAGGCATCAAAGTGAGCTGGGTGATTTTGAGCCAATCACACTCGCACCCCAACACATCTCTCAAGGTAGTTGTTGTGAGCATAACAGGAGGCTGGAGTACTAGGTATGTTTTTTGCCTTGAGTAGATGATAGATAGATAGATAGATAGATAGATAGATAGATAGATAGATAGATAGATAGATAGATAGATAGATAGATAGATAGATAGATAGATAGATAGATAGATAGATAGATACAAGAGAGAGAGAGAGATTATATATATATATAGAGAGAGAGAGAGAGAGAGAGAGAGAGAGAGAGAGAGAGAGAGAGAGAGAGAGAGAGAGAGAGAGAGAGAGAGAGAGAGAGAGAGATGGGACACATAGCTGGACAAGTCTTCATCTTGCAAGCTTAAAAGGGTCATCTCCATTTGGTACAGATTCTGCTCAAAACAAGCTGTGTGTGATATGGACTTTCAGGATGATGGTGAACAAACAAGTTTCTATCGAGCAACTGTTTTAAGGAACACATATGTTATATCAATTCTTATCCATGAAGGCCATGCACTGGCCACAAAAATCAAGCTAACATGGCAAAGGAGATTATTTCGGGGGGGGAACCATGCTGCCGTCACCCCTGAAAAATTATTAAACTCAGTCCATTTGCAAAACATTTGTAGCTCAGGGTTGAAATGAAGGGTCCTTGGTGTTCTCTGAGCTTGCTTGTTTTCTTGCAGATGTTTCATTACCCTTACTAGGTACCATCATCAGTGCTAGTACGGACTAGCACTGATGATGTTACCTAGTTTGAGTAATGAAATGTTTGTAAGAAAACAAGCAAGCTCAGAGAGCACCAAGGACCCTTCAGTCCATTTGATAAGATTTGCATTAATATCACAAAAAGGAAACATGTAATTATTTAAATTTTAGGTGACATTTTGCAAAAATTTCCCAGTTGGTGGTTTTTTTTCTCATCATTTGAGTACTCTGATTTTATTACTATATTTCATTAAAAAGCCTGCTAAAACTAATGCAGAGATAACAGCTAAATATCACCTTCTGAAACAGATTTCCTGCTTGATCTAAACAGTTATATATTAACTTTTACAATGATGTTGCTAATTGTTAAATTCAACCAGGATTCACTCTACTTCAAACCCTGGATATGAATTCTAATTTGGAGTGAATCCTGCCTATCAATAAACAAAGGTAAACATTAGTGATGCGATAACTATTGACATCTATTGAAGAAAATGGGAATTTATCTGTAAAGGATAAAGAAAATGGCAGTGTTTAATATGAAATCCTTTAATATGAAATATGAAGTTGGTGCTTGAAATCCTAGAAAATCTGGGTCTCTCTTTGTAGGCCAAAGTAGGATCTCTGGCCACTTCAGACTTTTTTTTAATTTATTTATTTTGTCAACACGTTTACAAGATAACAGGTATGATATAAACATAAACAAAAGCAAAGTATGTATAGGAAAATTTAGACAATAGGGCAGAAGGACAGGGACGGTAGGCACAGTGGTGCGCTTATGCACGCCCCTTACAGACCTCTTAGGAATGGGGTGAGGTCAACTGTAGACAGTCTAAGGTTAAAGTTTTTGGGGTTTGGGGAAGAAACCACAGAGTCAGGTAGTGCATTCCAGGCATTGATCACTCTGTTGCTGAAGTCGCATTTTCTGCAGTCGAGTTTCAAGCGGTTTACATTGAGTTTGAATCTATTGTGTGCTCGTGTATTGTTGCAGTTGAAGCTGAAGTATTCATTGAGAGGTAGGACATTGTGGCAGATGATTTTATGAACTACATTTAGATCAGATCGAAGGCGACGTAGCTCTAAGTTGTCTAAGCCTAAAATTTCAAGTCTGGTGGAATAAGGAATTCTATTGTTCTAACAAGGGTTTTCATCTTTGCTGCCTAGGCTGCCTTTGAAGACCAGGGAGGGAGATGAGATACTTGTCACTGTGACACTCCAGGCCTTTTATATCTGGGAAAGAGACTTCCATGACATGCAGAGGAGTGGGAGGAGACAGCAGCTCCTTGGAGGTAGTTGTTGATAAATATTCAGTGACTACAGCTCTTGGAAATAAAGCTTGCCCTGCTTTAAAGGGCCATCGGGGCGGCCCTTTTTCTTCTCCGGCATAGGAGAGATTCGGCTGCAAGGGCTAGCTTGTTAACTAGCTAGCCTGGATTGAGGTCTGGGAGGCACCGAGGCTGCTGGGCTAGCACAACAGACGGACAGTCGCCGTGAGGGGGGGCGATTTTACACTCTTTGACCCCCCCTACTGCCGTTGCAGCCGAGAGCCGACCGATGAAGACGGAGGTAATAGCGTGGCCGCCATTTCACCGGAGCGGCCCCCTCGACGAAGGCGATATGGCCGCCATTTCATCAGAGCGGCCTTTTGGGAAAGGAGAGACCTGCCTGGTAGTCCCTAGTCGAAGAGACCGAGTGCAGACGCATCAGGACACCCGGTGGGGGGTGAAGAGAGGGAGCCCCCACCAGAAACAGTGCCTTCCTCTGTCTTCTGCTGTTACCCAGCACCACCATTTCGGGGGCTTGAGTAGAAGATCAGCTATTGATTCGGTACACCGACTTGCCTGGGAATTGTGAGGGAGGACTGGAAGAAGGGGTGGTTTCCTCTGTTATGACCGCGAGGAAGATAAGAACACTTGCTAAGACTGTGAAGATCGATGATGTGCCCCTTCCTCGACGAATTCCAATTGGGAACATTACTGTTATCCTGGGAACCCCCTTTTTACCTCCCCTCTCTGCACTGCACTTTAACTACCTCGACCCCGGGGGAGAGTATCTGTGAGCATGTTTATGGGTGAATGGCATGAATAAATGTTTAGTGGTTGATAGTGTGAATACATGAGTGAGCTGGGTGGTTGGACCCGGCCCCCCTCTGCTGAGTGTGGAAACAGAAGCGGAGGGGGGTTTTGGCCCACCCCCAAGCTCAGTATGAATGGTATGCATGGCCTGCCGGGAGAATGGGGGACCAGTGGGGGGGGAGGGGGATCTCTGGGGAGACGGGGAGTGAGAATATTATGGTCATAATGGGGAGACGCAGGTATGCCAGGAGCAGAGGGGTAGGCCGCTCTCGGGGAACGAGGATTCGCTGTTTGCAAGCGATTCCTTGTTCTGACCCCTCCGGTTTGGTTCCACCTAGCTCAACCCGAGTGCCTGGTAACCAGGGATGTCAGGGACCTGGGCTCAAGCTGCTGCTGTTAAATGCCAGGTCGATTACCAACAAGGCCCCCCTTATTCGAGATTTAATCCTAGAAGAGGGGGCGGACCTGGCGTGCATAACCGAGACCTGGCTGGGCCAGGAAGGGGGGTGCCCCTTTCGGAAATATGCCCGGACGGGTTCTCGGTTCAGCATCAGCCGCGACCCCAGGGAAGGGGTGGAGGAGTGGCTATTATAGCTCGCCAGAATCTGTGTCCTCGAAGGAGCCCTGTCCCAGAGATTCTGAAGTTGGACTTAGGGGTCCAGGTGGGCCTTTTGTTAATGTACCTGCCTCCTAGCTGCATTACAAAGGCCCTGCCTGTTCTGCTCGAGGCGGTTGCAGGGCTGGCGGTCGAATTCCCCAGGTTGATGGTGCTGGGGGACTTCAATCTGCCATCGCCCGGCGAAGCCTCGGGGGCAGTCCAGGAGTTCATGGCTTCCATGATAACCATGGACCTGACCCAAGTAGTTCAGGGTCCGACTCATGAGGGTGGTCACACACTTGACCTTGTATTTCTCTCGGGGCAGTGGAGAGATGATCTGAGGCTGAGGGGTTTAGTCACAGTACCCTTGTCGTGGTCAGATCATTTCCTTCTGAGGTTGGATTTCATGGCACCACGCCTCCACCGCAAGGAGGCGGGACCGACTAAGTGGTTCCGCCCAAGGTGCCTAATGGAACCCGATGGATTCCAGAGGGAACTTGGGAAGATACCTGAATCCCTGGTACACAGTTCATCCGAGTCTCTGGTTGCCTCCTGGAATCAGGCGGCAGCGGGGGCTCTGGATCGGATTGCGCCTTTGCAACCTCTCCATGGAAGTGGATCCAGGAGGGCTCCTTGGTTTACTGAGGAACTCCGGGAGATGAAGCGCCACAAGAGACTCCTAGAGCAACGATGGAGATCTAGTAAAGCTGAGTCTGACTGGACACTTTTAAGAACTTTCATTAAGTCTTACTTAGTGGCGATAAGGGTGGCAAAATGTTCGCATTTTTCCGCTCTTATTGCGTCTGCTGACTCCCGCCCAGCCGTCCTGTTTAGGGTGTCCCGCACCCTTCTGGCTAAGGAGGAAGGCGGAGACCCCTTGCAGGGTAGAGCTGAGGAATTTTCTCGGTTTCTGGCGGATAAAGTCATTCAGATTCGGACAGACCTGGACTCCGATTGGGCAGTACAGGCCGAGATGACTGGGGCAGGTCTTAGTCTGGTTATATGGGATAGGTTTGAACTGGTGACTCCTGAGGATGTGGACAAGGCCATAGGAGCTATGAGCTCCGCCACTTGTTTATTGGACCCGTGCCCTTCCTGGCTGGTTTCGGCCACCAGGGAGGTTTCACGCGGCTGGCTCCAGGCGTTGGTCAACGCTTCTTTGAGAGAGGGGTCCGTCCCGCAGCCCTTAAAAGCTGCGGTGGTGAGACCCCTCCTCAAGAAGCCTTCCCTGGACCCGGCGGATTTAAAGAACTTCCGTCCAGTCTCCAACCTTCCCTTCGCGGGGAAGGTTGTTGAGAAAGTGGTGGCGCTCCAGCTCCTACGACTGTTGGATGACACTGATTTTCTGGATCCCTTTCAATCTGGTTTCAGGCGCGGTTACAGTACGGAAACGGCTTTGGTCACCCTGATGGATGATCTCTGGCGAGCCCGGGATAGGGGTCACTCCTCTATCCTGGTGCTACTTGACCTCTCAGCGGCCTTCGATACCATTGACCATGGTATCCTTCTGCATCGTCTCGGAGAGGTGGGGGTGGGCGGCACTGTTTTACAGTGGTTCTCCTCCTTCCTCTCTGACAGGACGCAGTCGGTGTTGACAGGGGAGCAGAGGTCGAGCCCTAGGCCCCTACTATGTGGGGTGCCACAGGGCTCGGTCCTCTCGCCCATCCTGTTTAACATCTACATGAAGCCATTGGGTGAGATCATTCGACGACACGGGGTGAGGTATCAGCAATATGCTGATGATACCCAGTTGTACATCTCCACCCCGTCACAATTCGGGGAAGCCGTAGACGTAATGAGCCGCTGCCTGGCCGATGTTAGGGTCTGGATGGGGAAGAACCGACTAAAGCTTAACCCTGACAAGACTGAGTGGCTGTGGATATTGCCTCCTAAGGACTCGACCAATTGTCCCTCCTTGGTTCTTGAGGGGGAGAAATTAGCTGCCTCAGAACGGGTCCGCAATTTGGGTGTCCTCCTAGACCCACAGCTAAAATTGGAACAACATCTTTCAGCTGTGGCTAGGGGGACCTTTGCACAAGTACGTCTTGTGCACCAATTGCGACCCTACTTGGAGAAGGAGGCACTTCTCACAGTCACTCATGCCCTTATCACCTCACGGCTGGATTACTGCAATGCGCTCTACATGGGGCTACCCTTGAAGAGTGTCCGGCGACTGCAATTGGTGCAAAATGCAGCTGCGCGAGCTGTGGTGGGTGTACCTAGATGCACCCACGTAACACCAATCCTCCGCCAGCTGCATTGGCTGCCCATTAGTCTCCGGATCCAATTTAAGGTGTTGGTCGTTACCTTTAAAGCCCTACATGGCTCAGGGCCAGGTTACCTTCGGGACCGCATCCTGCCGCACACCTCCCTACGACCGGTTAGGGCCCACAGAGTCGGCCTCCTCCAGGTCCCGTCGACTAAACAATGTCGGCTAGCGGGACCGAGGGGGAGGGCCTTCTCTGTGGGAGCTCCCTCCCTGTGGAAACAGCTTCCTCCAGAGATCAGGACCATCCCCACCCTGCTGGCCTTCCGGAAAGCAATAAAAACTTGGCTCTTCCGGCAGGCGGGGTGAAAGTGAGACGAATTTGATCAAATAAAGGTCTCCCCCCATGATGGAAAAGAGATACTCTTTTAACTTTTGTATTTTCTGTGTCTTTTAATTATTGTATTTTGTATTGTATACATTTTAATTATTGTTTTTTATCTAGTAATGGATCTAACATGTTGTGAGCCGCCCTGAGTCCCCAGGGATTGGGCGGCATAAAAATCCATTAAATTAAATTAAATTAAATTAAATTATTGTGAGCAGAGGAGTGGAGGACTCTTCTTGTGAAGTATTTCTGGACTCTCTCAATTGTATTAATGTCCGATATGCAGTTGAACCCTCTGTTTGTGGCTTCTGGAGCTCCCCCAAAATTATGTCATTAAATTTTAATAACGTACTGCCAAATTTTAAACAAAACCAATAGTATGGTTTTCTTTAAAAAGCAAATAACAAGAAAAAATGTGCTAAGCTTCAACAAGGAGGAGGAGGATAGTAGTAGTAATTATTCTTATTATCCCTGCATTAAATACCCACTTGTTGTGGGGAAAGAGCTTGTGATCCTTTGATAGGTTGAGAGCCGTGCTGGTGGTAATGTATTTTATTAGAAGTGTTACCCATGTCAGATAGATCTTAGTGGAAAGAGGCAGACTAAATATATTCATCAACCCATTTAATATGGTGAGAAAACAGTGAAAGAATCAGTCATCACCTGGGTTTACAAGGACCACATTATATGTAGAGTTCCTGGGCATCTGTCCTGAGCTCATGAGACCCAAGTGAACTATGGGTCTCAGGAGCTATGGCTGGGCAACATTAAAAATAGTGCCCAAGAAAGTCTTGGACTGGATATCAAAATATCAAAATATCAAAATCGCAACAGAATACCTTATGCCACCAGACATGAAATTCTGGGCTTAGACAACTTAGAACTACGAAGTCTTTGGTATGACCTAAATGTAGTTCATAAAATTATCTGCTACAATGTCCTACCTGTCCATGACTACTTCAGCTTCAACCACAACAATACACGAGCACACAATAGATACAAACCTAAAGTGAACCGCACCAAACTCGATTGCAGAAAAATTGACTTCAGCAACAGAGTGGGCAATGCCTGGAATACACTACCTGACTCTGTGGTTTCATCCCAAAACCTCCAAAAGGTTAAACCACCTGGTTAAAGTATATTATCAATTTCTGAAAGGCTGGGCAACCTGCTGCCCTCCATTATCAAACTACAATTCCCAGCATTCCTCAAAATTGGGCAGGATAGCACTCTGAGAGAAGAAGTCCAGAAACCTTTGAAAGAACATTATAGGAAGACAATAAATCCTTTTTTTGAGAAACCACTGCAGGAATTTTGTACTTTGCCCAGTTGATTAATTCTTTTTTTCTTTTCTAGATTTCGTGGCAGAGCATACTTAGTCATTATGGAGAAGCTGTCTTCTTTGAGGGGGGAGGGGCTTCTACAAACCTCCCACTTTGTCTAGACATTCTGATGTTATTTTTATATTATATATTTGACACTTGTTTGTCCGTGGCCCCTCTTTGGCACTCTATTTGTTGAGGGGTTCTTGGTGCTCTCTGAGCTTTTGCTTGTTTTCTTGTTAGATGTTTCATTACCCAAACTAGGTAACATCATCAGTGCTAGTCATGTTACCTAGTTTGGGTAATGAAATGTCCGTAAGAAAGCAAGCAAGCTCAGAGAGCACCAAGGACCCCTCATTTCAACCCTGAACTACAAATATTCTCCTTTTTTTTTTTTATAAAATAATCTTTATTAATTATATAAAAAAGACAAACAAACATCCAAACAAACATAAAAACGTGTATAAACATATGTATATATAATTAGAGTAAGAAATATCTTTGAATATAGAAAACATTGAACATTGAACATACATGTCAACCATCTCGTCGACGCTATCCTTTTACAGCCTAGTGATACAAAAAATATTTACATCATTGTCTTTCTTATATCTTCCAATATTTCCCTTATTCTTTTCTGTTAAAACAAATATTCTCCTTTATTGATACTGTATTTGTTGGCAGTCATCACTTAGGTATGTTGTGAGGAAGAAGGATTATATGAAGACTGTCATATTCATATAACAGTTGTAAAGAATCTTTAGATATCCTATAATTATTAAAAAAAATTGACTCAGCTATACACAATGGACCTACCTCATCATACTTTTCTTTGATTAAGCACATGCTTTTCAAATAATTTTTGTTTAAAGCGATAAAAAGAAGTGACAATAAGCATAAATCACACCACTGAGTGAAAGATAAATTAAAACCTGAAAGAGAATATTGCAAGATTCATTGAACAACACATACAAAATGGGTCAAGTCCAGATATATTAAATATCTGCTATCCTTGTGGAAAACAACTGACAAAAGCTAATAAAAAATCTGTCAGGAATATATTTCGATAATCTTTAGAAACAAAGGGGGAAAAGAAAGACAGAAGACATCAGGGGAGCACAATTTCAAAATAATGATTGTGAAAGGGCAATATAATAATGAGTGAAAGTAAATCTTCATTAACCCAATTTTAACATAAAAGAGGAATTTTGCTCTCTTATAAGCTAAGAGTATTTTCCCCTCTTGAGTATGTGCCCTTTCTGCAAATGAAATGTACCTTGACTTTATTATCTTTTTTATCTTCCATTCAATCTTAATATGTGGAAAAACATACTACTCAAGCTCCATATGAATAGCTACTGTTGACATAAGTCTAAAGGTAGAGTGCTGAAGGACTAACCATATATTTTACCTGCACAAGACTTCCCTTTCCTTCCCCTATTTCCTTATGTCACTATATGTACCCTGTCTTTTCCTCCCCCTGCCCCCCACCCAGGGGCGGGTTGCTCACTTACCGATACCGTTGCGCTGTGTGCGCATCTCCACATTTTGTGCGCGTGCACGCTCGCTACTCCGCATGCGCCCCCTCGTGTGATTTTGCTTCTGCGCATGCACAGAAGCAAAATCTCACCAAAATCTCGCGAGGGGACGCACGTGCGTGAGATTTCAGCGAGATTTTGCTTCTGCGCATACGCAGAAGCAAAAAAGCCCAAAAATTCTTTTAAAAAGATGGCAATGCGCGCAACGGACCGGCGAAGACGGCACCGGAGCGGTCACGCGCAAATTGCGCAATCAGCCGCTCCCTACCGGAGCTATGCACCGGACCGCACCGGTAGGAACGCACCACTGCCCCCACCCCCCATTTAGTATTTGTTATTTTCATCAATGGACTGGACCCTCTTTAAAGTAGAAGAGTCTGTGTATTTGTAATGTTATTTTTACGGGATTTCCACACGTTTGTAGTGAGATGCATCAAAATAATCTCATTATGGTGATGGGGCTATCTACTAAAATTGGAGAGATCTGACTCTTCTACAGGGTGCTTTTCATCATTCGAATTATGTTCTATTTTGTGAGTCCTTTCTCTGCGTCAATTTTAAGCAACCCTATGGTGCATCTTAGGCAGCCAGATCTATTAGTCATGAAGTTGGTTTGCAATATTTTATTTGTCCAAGAAAGTGTTAATTTCTTTACAGCAATAACTTGCTGTAATAGCCCAACCGTCAAGGTGGAAGAGAAAAAAGAATGGTTTGTCATTTGTGTGTGGGTAGAGAATCGATATAATTACTCAGTTTAGAAATTGCTGTATCTTCAAATTCAATATCAAAAGATTGTTATAGATATATGCTTTGCAGACAAACAGAAGATACTATATCTGTAGGCTTGTGGAAAAGCCAAGAGTTCTTAGTAAAGGCACTTTAGCCAAGTCTTTGAAAAATTCTTAAGTCAAGCTTTTGTTCTGTACCTAAATAGACTGATGGAATCACACAGTAATGTAATGGTTGTGTTTATATATTGTGCTGAATTATGGGCATCCACAGGAGGAAGTAAGTAACAAATCTGCATTCTGACATTATGATGTAAGTTTTGCCTATTATATGCTATCACGCAGTGTCACAACACAAATACAAAAGGGTGGAACCTGTGTCATGGTGTGTGTGTGTGTGTGTGTGTGTGTGTGTGTGTGTGTGTGTGTGTGTGTGTGTGTGTGTGTGTGTGTATGCATTGTGGAAAAGAATAGACGTCTTAGTGTACTGAAGTGGTAAACCATGGGTTATCAATCAATCAATTATTTTATTAAAAATCACAGTGGCCACTTTAACATATTACTGTACATTATTTCACCACTAACTGATTACATCTAGTGAAACATTTTAAGCCAGCCCTTAGATCTGGCTTTTATATACTGTACATTCTTGGAAATATAAATAGGCCCTAATGTGTTTGCAAGTAGTTCATTATGATTTTTTTGCTTTGCAGAGTTTAACCAATGAAAATGCAGCCAGGATGCTTTGAGTGACTGGATAGGAAGCAAGACTACAAATATTCAGCAAACTCTTTGCTGTCATCTAGTGAGGGTGATGATGATAATGGTGATCTACTATTGACTCAAAATCAAATCTTCCCAACCACACAGATTTTATCCAGGGCAATCTTTCCCCAGTCTGGTCATTCAGCCTCCCAACAGTATACCCATTGCTGCTGTAATTGCTTGTTGCTGGTTATCTCATTCTTGTCATTCCTTCTACTTTTCCCACCCTTACAGACTTTTCCAGACAGCTAAGACTTTGTGTCTGAGCTATGATAATTTGGTCATTTCTGCCTCAAGTGAGAACTCTGGGTTGATTTGTTTAATGATCCATTTGTTCATCCTTTGGCAATCATTGGTATTTTCATTACCTAGCTATGGTAGCATTTCTCTTGATCCATTCTGCATATACGTTAAATGAGATATGGTATACAATCTAAGTGTACCCCCTTTCCCAATCTGAACCATTTAGTTGCTGCATAGTCCATTCTCAATATTGGTTCTTGGTCATGAACCAAATTCTTCAGTAATCAGTTGAGGTGGCCCAGTATACCCATATTTACAAGTGCTACTGTATTATCTACCCAGTTGAAAGCCTTTAGATAATCAATAAAGCAAATACATGTGTCTTCTTGGAATTCCCCTGATTTTTTCATTTTCCCGTGTGACCATAATTTCCCTGATCATTTGAATACAGCTGGTACATCTCTCAGTTCTTGTTCCTTGTTTTGCCAAAGTCTGTATTGTAAAATTTGGGGAATTATTTTACTAGAATGTGAGATATTCAATTCCATTCAATCTTTATTGCAGTCACAGACCAGTACAAAAATGGGAGAGAAATCCAATTGTTTGGCAGTTTCAGCATTCTTTGATATTGCATTTTATTGGTATTGAAATATAAATGGAAATTTTCCAATCCCTTGGCCATTGCTTTCTTTTTCATACTCATATCATCTTGTGAGATTTTAAACAGTTCTGTTGATATATCATCAATGTGTGCAGCTTTGTTGTAACTAGCAAAATTCATTAGGGTCCATTTAGCTTCTTTTGTTCAGAATGTTTGGTTCTGGTTCAGCGATCAAATCTTTGCATATATCATCTTTTGTTGTTGTTATTCAGATCTCCTATGTATTTGTGCCATCTCTTTTTTATATCTTCCTTTTCTACAAATGTTTTCTTTTTTGTCTTTTATTATGTAATTTCACATTAAAACTCCTTTGATTTTTGTAATTTTCTTAAATAAGATCCTTATCTTTCCCATTTGATTGTTATCTGCTGCACCTTTGCATGTATTTAATTATGATTATCCTTATCTCCTCTCCTCTTGAGAATTGTTTAAGTGGGCAAATTTTCCTGTCTGCTTTGCTATTCCTTTCTATCTTTCTTTAGCTTATATGCAGGCAGAAATGTTGCTTTGCATATCTAATGAGAGGCCTATTTGTCATTTAATTCAAATTTCCTGTTTCTAAACTGCTGCTTAGTATCTTATATGTAGTATATAAGAGTATAGTCAAGATCTTTGAGTGTTAACAGCATGGGTGCACAAATACACACAAAGGATATAACAGCTCTTGAGTGTTATAAATATACAGTTATACTTAACTGCTCTTTTTGTAGTTTACTTTAATACATGCTATCCAAGTAATACAGCCCAAAGACAGCCTCCTTCTCAACAGGATTACTATTATTATGTGGTTGATCTCACAGTCAGCAAGATATTGTTGTTGTTGATGATGATGATATTGTAAATAGTTTTTCACATTGCTCAAAGAAGTTGCAGGGACGAAAGGAAGGTATTCAATTTCTTTTACTGGATATTGGAGGGATCTGGCTGGAGACAGAAAAAGAACCAATGAGAACTCTGAAGCTTTTCCAATTTCCTCTTGGTTTCAGTTGTCCTACCTCTGTCTTCTCCAGCTAGATATAGATGCACCGTATCTGCACAAGGCTTCTGGGATTTGGCCATCAGAACTCTATATGGCACTCTAAGAATTATTCTTAGATACATTACAATATTGGCAAGCTTATTTTCCTTATATTCCCTTAATGTTAATGGAACTGACAGTTCCACTGAGCTTCTTGATTCCAAAATCCTTCACTTCTTCAGTCTCCACCAAGTTGGATCCAGGCATTGTATTTCTGCTATTTATGCAGACATGTTCCAGTATGCCTCTATTTGCATTTAAATTGGACTTGGTTTATAATTGACCATGCAGCCACTTATGAGAAATCCTTTTGGAGCTCTTCACAATCTCCATTTGTTTTCAGCACCCTGAATGTTGCCAGCAACCATTGAAATTTAAATCATAAAGCAGCCCTGTTGATCATGTTGTGGGTATTATCAGCAAAACAACCTTGAAGCCATGGGATTTAAAAGTGGCTTCTGGAAAAACCTCATGTTTTCTCTCTGGTTATTCTGCCACAAAGTCCAGGGCAGTTGCTATCAAGGAAGCACCTGGCCTTTTTCCAGTTGCAGAGTGTAAGAGGCTTGGTGGAGATGGGATGGGCAAGTTTTTATCACCTGCTGCCTTCCATGTATGGGCTGTTTTCAATAATTGAAAGCATTTTCAAAGACACTAGAAGAATGCCAGCAATGCCTCAGTAGCTTCTCTTTCTACACCTATTTTTGTGTTGTTTATTAGTGTTTCAGCGAAGTGATAATTAGTATTAATACTGTATGTGCCATTGCCAACTAGTATGTGTTGACTCTTAATGACCTCTTAAAGGATAGAGCATTTCCGGGATGATCCATCCCAACCTAATCCTTCGTGTCTTCTAATAGTGAACCCATCACTGCTATGATAGAGTCCATCTGCCTTGACGTTGGTCATCCTCTTTCCTTCCATTATTCCTAGCCAGATTCCCAAGTAAACTGGTTGTTCACATAATGTATCCAAAATATGATAATTTGAGTCTGATCATTTGTGCCTCGAGCAATAGCTCTGAATTGATGTGTTCTATGTTTCATTTCATTTCATAGCTATCAATAGTATTCCCAGGAATCTTCTTCAATAGAATAGAATTCTTTATTGGCCAAGTGTGATTGGACACACAAGGAATTTGTCTTGGTTCAACAAAGGTTCAAAAGCATCAATGCTCTTTGTATCCTGCTTCTTCAAACTTTAATTTTTGCTTTCATAGAGGGTCGTAGGGGGGAACCATTGAGATGCTGGGATGTGCCTGTACCTTCAAAGATCATGATTATGATCTTTGAAGGTACAGGCACATCCCAGCATCTCAATATCTCTTCCGAGATCTTCATGGCTACATTTCCTGACTTACTTGACTTAACTTTACTTTATTGTTAATATTTGTTCCTAAAAGGTAGAATATCGAAGGTTGGTTACTGCATATATTGTCATTAGGTTGTTTGGGTTTTTTTCTTCCTAACATTTTTTCCACAAGTGCAGGTTCCGATTTTTTTTTCCTGATCATTGGTTGTGACAGGAATTGACCAACTGGTTTGTCACCTGAGTCTGATGTCTTGGGCTAAGAGAAACCAACTGGCCCCAAGTCACCCAATCAGTTTTCATGCCTAAAGCAGAACTAGAACTGAGAGTCTCCTAGTTTTTAGCCTGGTACTTTAATCATTGGACCAAAGTGGCTCTCAACTGGTTATTATTAGTTTAGTCTTTTTTCTATTTATTTTTACTCCTATTTTTTTTACTGTGCTCTTTGACTTTCATAACTAGAGCTTGCATATCATTTGCATTTTCAGCTATGAAGCTAGTTTCATCCGCATAGTGCAGATTATTGATGTTTCTTCCTCCAATTTTAAAGCCACATTAATCTTCTTCCCATCCAGGTTCCCTCAAGGGTCTTTCTGCCCATAGGTTGAATAACTAAGGAATGAACATCGAGCCTTGTCTCAATTCTTTGCCAAACTGGGGCCAGGACATTTCATCAGGTTCTCTCTGGATTGTGGCTTCCGGTCCTTGTGCAAATTTATCATAAGTATAATGAGATCTTTTGGGATTCCCATCTTTCTAAGAAAATTTCACAGCTTGACAAATTGACACAATCAAAGGCCTGTCTACAATCAATGACGTACATACAGTATTTTTGCTATTATTTGACATTATTCCTCGGCCTTCTCTAAAACCAGGTTAAACACCTGGCATCTCCTTTCTATGCAAGGCTCTAATTTGTGTTGAATTATTTAGCTCTTTCTTTTTCATGGCTTTGTTTTTTCTTTCTGGCAATTTCCACTGTTTGTTCTGTCAACCAAGTGCACTTTCTTCTTTCCAAATTCATCCTTAATCATTACTTTGATTTTATTCCAAATTCCCTCTAGCTCACCATCAGTGAGGTTTAGGATAATGTTTAATATTCTTCTTGAAAATATTAGGTATATAATGGAAACTGTTTAGCTTTGTTCTTCTGCTTTAACCTGACTTGCAACTTGCATACAAGAAGTTCTATGGTTAGCCTCTGGCCATGTTTTGTTATCATAACTGACCTTTTCCACCTCCTTGTACAAATAATGTAGTCAATTTGATTGCTATGTATGCCATCTGGTGATATTTTGGTTGTTTGAAGATTGTATTAGTAATGAAAAAGATAACTGAGTTGGCAAAAACTAATATGTCATTCTTCTACTTGATTTCTGTTATACTGGCTGGAAATACTTACCAGGGGTGGCCAAACTACAGCTCTTTGAGGACCTGTGGACTTCAACTCCCAGAATTCCTGAGCCAGCCATGCATGCATGGCTGGCTCAGGAATTCTGGGAGTTGAAGTCCACAGGTCCTCAAAGAGCTATAGTTTGGCCACCCCTGACTTAGACTATGAGATTTGTTTGTTGCTTGCCAAGCATTTTACCTTCTACCACAATTTTCTTATGCATTTAAAGAAAATTGTGGTGAAAGGTCAGATGCCTGGCAAGCAACAAACAAATCTCATGGCCTAATATGCATAATATTAGGCATACATTTTTATGCATAATAAAAATCTTTTGAATATGTCATAAGCCATATGTTTGCAGGCTTGAAATAGTCATAGATAGATTAGATAGATGATAGATCACGGGTGTCAAACTCACCAGATCACGTTGCCGTCACATGACGTTTTGCGACATTTTTCCCATTCACGGAGCTGGGGTGGGCGTGGCCTGCATGTGACTCATCCGGCCCATGGACCACCAGTTTGACACCCCTGAGATAGATAGATGATAGATAGATAGATAGATAGATAGATAGATAGATAGATAGATAGATAGATAGATAGATAGATAGATAGATAGATAGATAGATAGATAGATAGAGTAGAGCCGTGATGGCGAACCTATGGCACGCGTGCCACAGGTGGCACGTGGAGCCATATCTGAGGGCACATGAGGCGTTGCCCTATATCAGCTCCAGCGCACATGTACATGCTGGCCAGCTAATTTTTGGCATTCTGGAGGGTTGGGGGAGGCCGTTTTTGCCCTCCCCAGGCTTCAAGAGGCTTTCCTGAAGCCTGTGGAGGGCGAAAAACAGCTCAACGGCTCAACCGGACGTTCATTTCCAATTGGACCCATTTTTCTCCATCCACAGGCTCCAGAGGCTTTTCTAAAGCCTAGGGAGGGCAAAAATGGCCTCCTGTCGCTCTCTGGAACGAGGTTGTGTGCACATGCATGGGGGGAAGGGCATTGCATTATGGGTGTGGGCACACGCGCACATGCTATCACGTGCACACACGCCCTTTTGGCACCCGAGCAAAAAAAGGTTCACCATCACTGGCGTAGAGAGCACTTTCAGCATCCTTAAATAGGAGAGGAAATCTAATAGCCTGAAGACTGCTTGTCCAAAATTATTCCATTTTTTAAGGCTATATCTGAAAATAGCTGTAAATAATTTATCAATATATTGGTGCAAAAGTTGCAAAGGCAAGATATATAGTTTCCTAAAGTACGTATTCCCTTTTTAATTTTTTCTTTTGGTTTTTCTTCTTCTTCATCCTCCTTCTTCACAAATTGTCAATGCAGCTAAGCTTAATTTTCTATTCCATCTGACAATAAAGAACAACCTTAAGCAGAGTCAAATCAATGGCAGATTTAGTGCTGAGCAGTCAACTCTGACTTCAGTTATTGGCAGCTCAGTTCAATTCTACCAGTTTATAATGGTATTGGGAAGAGGTGGGAGGGCAGATCCAAGTAACAAGATAAGACCACGAAGAAGAAAGCACTCAAGAGAGAAATATTCTTGCAGGTAATCTTTTCCTTCCTGGATATTTTTGACTAAAATTCCAAAATGTTTAACACTGGACATTTGGACAATTTTAAGTCCAAAACATCTGGAAAACCCCAAGCAGCTTTTTTAATCAATCTAGCATCAATTATTTCTCACAATATTAGGTTTTCTTTTTTCAACCATCTCAGCCAATTAATTTCTGGCTTTGCTGTGGTACAGAAGGAAATATTGAGAAGATTGCTTTGCAGTATTGATGATGGAGATTTCAAGTTGCTGGTTTCCCATTAGTGAGAGCTATTGCCTCTTGCATCCTCCCACAGCCCAGCTCCCTGGGTCTCATCCCTCCCTGCTAAAGTCATATCTTTCCACCATTCCACGAGGTTATTTTAGACTGTTTTTTCTCTCTTCAAAAATAAAGGTAGTCATATAAGAAGGAAGTAGCTGTGTTGTTTAGGTATTCCTTTTTGCAATCTCCCACTGGTTCTCTGAACAACATTCTGATCAGCTCATGAGTTCAGAGGACTGCAGCAATAAAAATATTTGCTGGGGAGCATGAACTCATATGAACTCATATACTCAAGTAGCTACTATATATAGGAGCACCCTAAACTCCCTACACTTCATCTAAAAGACCTGTTGTAAATAGAAAAAAGTAGAAGAGTAAAATTATCCCAGTTAATAAAGTACCGTATTTTTCGGACTATAAGACGCACCGAAGTATAAGACGCACCTTAGTTTTGGGGGAGGAAAACAAGGAAAAAAGGCTTCTGCCTCCAAGCAATTTGCCAAACAGCAAACAGCAAACAGCACAGATGATATACACTGTTTGCTGTGTATTTCTGTGCATGTGTGCCTGACCCATAGAAATAGCAAAGAATTGGAGAAATGTACATTATGCCAGAAAGTTTTCTTAAATGTAGTCACACTAACTCCTCCCAATTATTTAAATAGATCTACTCCAAGGTAAGTCAGGATTTAACTCTAATACTAAACAGGACACTGTTACATTTCATACTATACTTGTACAGAGCTGTTAAAATTAATTACAATTTCTGGAAGTATACATTATTCTCTATTATTTAAAAGAAGATACAATAGCACTGGGCCTCTTCAGAGCAAGCATTTATTTTAAAAAGCTTCTTTATTTTGTTAAGTTGTCTAGATTTACAGGGGTCTCCAAGACTTGTGGACTTCAACTCCCAGAATTCCACAGCCAGCAAAGCAAATAATAAAGCAGTCAGCAAAGCAAATAATAAAGCAGTCTTTAAAAAATAAGTCTAATAATTTGAACATTCTACAGACATTTATAGTTATTCACTTACCCTTGCATCCAGTTCAGCAGAAAATAAAAATCTGCGTGTCTCTCCCAGCTATTTGCCTCTTTGCAGCTAGTTTCAGTTTCATTTTAGCACGTGGCAAATCAGCTGTAGGTCGGGAAGCTGCTAATGACTTGCTTGGCTTTACAGGCTCTTCCCTCTTTGCTGCAAACAGGTAAATTGCTGGAAGACAAAGGCCAAAGGGTGGGGGTGGGTGGGTGGCTGGGGCTACATTCGGTGTATAAGACGCACCCAAGTTTTCACCCTCTTTTTGGGGATAAAAAGGTGCATCTTATACTCCGAAAAATACGGTAGATCTAAAGTAGATTTAAGAGTTGTAAACCTAATCTTGTGTAGCTTCTTCTCCTGTAATATTACACTATTAACCAGAGCATACAAAACATTTGCTAGACCAATTCTTGAATACAACTCATCTGTCTGGAACCCACACTGCATATCGGACATTAATACAATTGAGCGTATCCAGAGATATTTTACGAGAAGTGTCCTCCACTCCTCTGCTCGCAACAGAATAACTTACACCACCAGACTTGAAATTCTGGGCTTAGAAAACTTAGAACTACATCACCTTCGGCATGACCTAAGTGTAGTTCTTAAAATTATCCGCTACAACGTCCTACCTGTCAACGACTATTTCAGCTTCAACCACAACAATACATGAGCACACAACAGATACAAACTCAAAGTGAACTGCTCCAAACTTGATTGCAGAAATACGACTTCAGCAACAGAGTGGTTAATGCCTGGAACTCACTACCTGACTCTGTGGTTACCTCTCCAAAATTTTAATCTTAAACTGTCTACTGTTGACCTCACCCCATTCCTAAGAGGTCTGTAAGGGGCGTGCATAAACACACCAGCTTGCCTACCATCCCTGTCCAAATGTTCCCTTTTATTTGTACCCATTTTATGTATTCAGATAATGTTATACTTATGTATATTATCAAATACGTACTTGACAAAATTAAATAAATAAAAATAAATAAAAATCTCCAAATAACTAAAGTTATAGTGGAAAATCTGGAAACATCTGAACACAGAAACATGCAAAAAGCATGACAAGAGGTTGGGCTTGAAATATACCTTGTTTAACTTGTAGTGGATTATTATGATTTCATTTACTGTGCTCCATATGCTCTGTGTCACCAAAGATGGCAAAAGTAAGCAACAGAAGGTATCATATTTGCCAGATGGTATGGCTGTATGCGACTCTTTAAAACATTAAAATAGATAAAATTAATAGCAATGCAGTGTAACTCTGCTCACATTTCTCTCTCACATAAATGTTATGCCACTCACAGTCAGCTTTTTATTGTTGGTGATTGATAAATTGATCAAAAATTAAATACATAATAAAATTAGATTTTAAAATATTTTAAAAGTTAGGGAAAGAATAATCCGCTCTAGGTTAAGCACTGGTTCTATTATTTTAGGTATAAAATGAGCCTACACCAGTGGTGGGTTCCTACCGGTGCGGTCCACTCTACCACACCGGTAGTGGCCAGCCGATTACGCAATTTCCGCGCAACACCGGTCTGTCGTCTTCACCAGTCCGTCGCGCATCGCCATCTTTTTTTCAGAATTTTTGGGCTTTTTTTGCTTCCTGCGCATGCGCGGAAGCAAAATCTTGCGAGGGAGGGCGCGTGCGAAATTTCACTGATTTTTTTCTTCTGCGCATGCAAAATCGCGTGAGGGGGGCACGCGCACAAAACGTGGAGATGCGCACGCAGCACACCGGTAGCAAGGTAAGAGAGCAACCCACCCCTGGCCTACACATATGGGTGGGGTGTGTACATTTGATACATTTTATCCCAAATTGTACATGCACAAACATCAGGGCAGGAAGCGTATTTATGATATCCCGAATGAAAAAAAGAAAAGAAAAAGAAAATGTTTAAGAAAGAATTCTGAGCTATAAAAGAACAGACGACATGAAAGTACAAAGACATATTTGTAACCAATCGTTATTTGATTATATGATTTAATCTCCATAAGCCTTTGGGGTATTATTTATTTATTTATCAGCAAATATATATTAATGTCCTCCTGGCACATTAGTCCTAATATTCTTGGTCTGCAAAGCCCATCAGTGGTTATCTGGGATGCAGATGCTGGAAATGAACACCTGACTCCTTGTCAAACTGCAAAGATAATTACTCCTAGCACATCTGCCATTGCCTCTGGCTACGTTGCCTGCTGTGTCTGCCTTTCATCATGCAGGTGTCACTGAGTCTCATAAGTTACTTTTCATGGCTGGGGACATGTGCATTTACTGACAGTGGAATTATTTCTTCTTAAGAAATAATGGCAGGACCAGACAGTGGAATTTATAATCAAGAGCTTGCCATATGATATACAAATAGGAAATGTCACCGGAGGGCCCTTTTACACAGAAAATATAATGAATGATATATACACAAGCCACAGACTTACATTCAAGCACACCTTTGTCTCCTGTGGAACAAGGAGTTGGGAAATGTCTCTTTCAATTCTTTTAATTAACTTGTCATTTTGTCTGAAATGATAACTGGCTTAAATTGGGGATTTTTAGCAAGCCAACATCGAATTGTGATTTCTGATTTTGTGTTACTCAGTCAAAGCATGGCTATTGTTATGCAGACTTCTGACCTCCACTTTTTTGAGAGTGTTTGTTCCTCACCAAAGAGGCTTTTGTTTCCTATGTCACTATCTGGATATACTCTTAGAATGCCGTTTCTTGGATTTTTCCACTTGGGGCTGGTGGACAGTACTGTTTTTTAAAAAATAAAGTATACAGTATTTTTTTTATTATTCTGCAAGCTTCCGGCTGTCTACATTTCAGGGAAAAAAATCTCCATGGGGAGGAATGGTGGATTATCTTTGTAAATAGAGGAATCTAGGAAAGTTGCAGACCTTTAGAGAGATGATCAGTGAATGGAAAGTAGGATATTCTGGTGAGATGGCTAGATTTTTTAAAACACCATATCTGTGGTCAGACACATTGGCCAGATAATAACAAGCCCTCCTTGTGACCTGCACAATATAGAGTTCTTCAATGGAAGGCAAGCTGGTTGCAACTGTCTTTTCTGCAGTTCTAACTTTCCTTTGGAGTCTGTACCTGTCCTGTTTAGTTGCTGTACCAAACCAGACAGCTATCGAACTACAGATGACAGACTCAATAATTCCTCGGTATCAACAGCTGAACTTTCTAGGTTGGTGCAGGAAG
Source organism: Diadophis punctatus similis (assembly GCA_023053685.1). NCBI lineage: Eukaryota > Metazoa > Chordata > Lepidosauria > Squamata > Dipsadidae > Diadophis > Diadophis punctatus. The sequence goes on along the minus strand of JALIGW010000002.1, from coordinate 55,065,983 downwards.
AACATTCTTTTGTTGTGCTCTTTTAGTGATGATTTAATGTTATTTAAACTGGGATTTCAAATTCTGGGAAATCATAGAACCCCAAAACTTGAAGGATTCTACTGCTGATACTGTGCTGGGAAATATAGTAAGAGGTGGTAGAGTAGGTGGGCTTTTCCTAAAATCCACTCTCATCTCTGCAGTTTTAAGCATGTTCAGCTCCAGATTGTTCTGGATGCACCACAGGGCCAGTTTGTTCAACCTCCTATCCATGTGCAGACCCATCACCATGACTGTTGTATCATCTGCAAACTTCAGTACTTTAACAGAGGAATCCCTAGAGATGCAATCATGGTGTAGACCAGTGGTGGGTTCCTACCAGTGCGGTCCACTCTATAGCACCGGTAGTGGCCCGCTGGTGATGTCACAGTACCAGTGTGGTCAGTTGCCGGTGCCTGGGCGCCACCATTTTTTTAAAAAATAATTTTTTTAATTTTTTTTTAAAAAATTCTTCTGCGCATGCCAAGAAGCCGAGCTTCCGGCACTGCGCATGCGCTGCCTTCCTACCCCACAGTGAGTCCAAGCAGGGGAGGATGGCTGAGGGAGCGCATGAGACGCTGAAAGAATGGGCGGCAGGAGCTATCCCCATTCCCCTCCCTTCAGCAGTCCGAGAAGCCACAAACGTGTGGTGATGATCCTAGGCATTTTCGCACGTTTGAGGCTTCTCGAGCTGCTGAGGGGATAGGGAATGGTCACATGGCTGGCAAGCCACACCCACAAAATAAGCCACGCCCACAGAGTGGTCATAAAAAAATTAGGAACCCGTGCCTGGTGTAGACCAGAGGTCTTCAAACTTGGCAACTTTAAGACTTGTGGACTTCAACTCCCAGAATTCTCCAGCCAGCATAGCTAGCTGGGGAATACTGGGAGTTGAAGTCCACAAGTCTTAAAGTTGCCAAGTTTGAGGACCCTTGGTGTAGACTGAGAGAGAAGAACACACAGCCCTGAGGGGTGCTCAGTGTGATTTCCTGTAACTTCACCTATATGGGCTGGTTATGTAATATTAAACTATGGTTTAGTAGCAGGATCCTCAATTTGTGGTAACTAAAGATAAGCTCCGTTTCATTTTAGTCCTTTTTTTAGCAATGTGGCTTCCTTCCTTTCTCATACAAAGGACAGGAGAGATCTCAGGCTGCATTTGGAAGACTGCTCTGCACATTTTCCTTCTCTGTAGTTCTCTCTGCCCTTATTGGCTCTTTTTCTCCTCCACCAATTTTCCTTCCCTTATTTTTATTTTCCTCCCTCTTTTCTTCTTGTTTTGGTCTCTTCTGTGTATGTTAGAGAGATGATGATGGGTTGTTACTGCCAGCCTAGGGAATTCTGGGAGCTGAAATCAACATATGTTAAAGTTGACAAGTCTATAGGGACTGGCCACATTTCAAGCACTAGCCAAGAACAGGCCTTTTTCAGCAATATTGCTGGCAAATGTGCAAATTAAAATTTTAATACATCCCTCCTCACAAATAAAAAGTACCCTCAGTCACTGCTACAGTCCTATTTTCTGTGAGTTGGAAGGAACTTGTGGTAGGATGAAGGAATCTTATTGCTCTCTTACCATCCTGCAATATCTGCCCTTCAGCATGAAGTATAGACAGATTTTAAATAATGATCAGACCCTTGCAACCTACCAGTGTGATACCTACTAGACTGTTAACTTTTTTGACATTCATTTGATATTGAACAAAGGATCATTGTAATCACCTAGTGTTTAAGTGCCCTGGCAGTGTTAAATTTATGCCATTTACTCTGGTGGAATGGAAACAAGATTATAAAGTAATTGAGTGCATAAAAGAGGATAAAATAAGCCTGAGCTCTAGCATTTAAGAGGTTTCACAACTATTTCCATTGCACTCTTTCATGTGACAAAGTCATTCTGGTAAGGTTGTGAGACTTCGTCTCATCTAATTTCCTTCACAGAATTCTTTTCCTTGCAACCTGATCGATCTTTAGGTTTTCTAGATATTCTCATTTTAGCCGCTATTGGAAAGACTTAAATAATTTACTGCCTCTGCCTTGAATTTGGCAGCTCTTTTCAATAGTCACTAATTTACTACACCTAGCAAAATGATGGTGTTTGTTAGTTCGCCAGTCTATTCAAAAGCAACATGTGTGTAAAAAGGACAGTAACATACAAAATGGGAAATCTGAAAACATAACCCCATGTTGATAAGGATTCTTTTAATAGTACTGTATATTAAAAATAAGCAAAGATGATGCACCTGAGGAGATTTGTACAATAGCTGCAGCATCCTATCTTCATGGATGAACAATTGTTATTAAGAACCAAGAGAAACGCCCATATCCCCAGACTTTTAATCAGAGGCTCTGTACATGTTTTCAGCTACAAGACCAGATAACAAAAAAGATGATTGCACGCATCTAAAAACTGCCTTTAGAATTTAGCAGACTCTTCTCCAGAATTCAAAGTTATTTAGGCTGTTTTGTTATAGACATTTCCTGATCACTGACTCTAGGGTGGTTTTATGGCCTTCCGTGAGATTATTTTATTGAATCAGAGAGATTTAATTTATTATTTATTTATTTATTTATTTATTTATTTATTTATTTATTTATTTTATTTTATTTTATTTTATTTTATTTTTTATTTTGTCAATCTCGTATTAGATAATACATATAAGTATATACATAATTTGAATACATGAAATGAATAAAAGTAAAAGGGAACATTAGGACAGGGACGGTAGGCATGCAGGTGCACTTATGCACGCCCCTTACAGACCTCTTAGGAATGGGGTGAGGTCAACAGTAGACAGTCTAAGGTTAAAATTTTGGGGGTTTGGGGATGAAACCACAGAGTCGGGTAGTGTATTCCAGGCATTGCCCACTCTGTTGCTGAAGTCGTATTTTCTGCAATCGAGTTTGGAGCGGTTCACTTTAATTTTGTATCTATTGTGTGCTCGTGTATTGTTGTGGTTGAAGCTGAAGTAGTCATGGACAGGTAGGACATTGTAGCGGATAATTTTATGTGCTTAATAAAATTATTAAATTTTATGAATTTAATAAGGCAGCGTAGTTCTAAGTTGTCTAAGCCCAGAAGTTCAAGTCTGGTGGTATAAAGGATTCTGTTGCGAGCAGAGGAGTGTAGGACTCTTCTCGTGAAATATCTCCGGACACGTTCAATTGTATTAATGTCCGATATGCAGTGCGGGTTCCAGACAGATGAGCTGTATTCAAGAATTGGTCTAACAAATGTTTTGTATGCTCTGGTTAGTAGTGTAATATTACCGGAGAAGAAGCTACGCAAGATTAGGTTTACAACTCTTAATGCCTTTTTGGCAATGTTGTTACAGTGGGCTTTGGCACTTAGATCATTAGATATGAGTACTCCAAGGTCCTTATATAACCCTGTTATAATAATAATAATAATAATAATAATAATAATAATAATAATAATAATAATAATAATAATAATAATAATAATAATAATAATAATAATAATAATAATAACAACAACAACAACAACAACAACAACAACAACAACCCTGTTATTCTCCCCATCCCTCTATAGGACACAGCATGATCAAACCTATGGGTTATGGGGAATCACTTTCTGCAAACATGATTGATCCTTGAAAATAAACAGATTAGAGGCTGAACACAGCAAGAGTTATCACATGACAAAGCAGAGTCAGAAGAATAACAGTTCTTCATCTCTTCAGAATCAATTGCTGTGAGCGAGTTGGCACAAAAATAATTCATCAGGAAACACTTTTGAACTAAGTGACGGCTTTTCTAATTGGACTTGATCCATGCAAGCGTGGATCTATTATCTGCAGTATTCTCCAATTTCCAGAAGCCCTGACAGTTTTGAGTTCATATTGTAACCTAGATTATGAAAGTTTCCTTCTAATTAATTAGGGTGGATAACTCTTTGGCAATTATTTCTGTTATGGATCATAACAATAAAAAAGTCAATGTAAAGCTGTTAAAGGAGTGATAGGACAACATGCAATAGCAGTGCCTTATTGAGATGAATTAAATAGTGTGAGAATAGCCCCTTCCAGTATCTAAATATAAATACCACAGACAGAACTGCTCAAAGCACACAGAGAAATTCCCAGAGGATGGGATCCAGCATGAGTCTGAAAGCTTCAAAGACAAAACCTCTGGTCTCGGTAACCGACCCAGATTGGATCCTGCAACATTATCCTTATATTCACTGTCAACTCGCAAAGCATCCCTGGCCTACTCTCGAGTTGCCATAGGCAAAGGGGATGGGAAAACGAACTTTGCAGCTGCATCAAGGAGCTGGTACCTGTCAAAACAGAGCACATTCCAACTGATAAGCTGAGGCCATCTCCATGGAAACCCACAGTGGCTGGAGGGGAGTGATCTCTACAACCTGCAAAATTGCTTCTTGGAGAATGTGACTGATGACACACCTTTGGGGGAGGGGGAAAACAGAGTCAGAGCAGAGACATAAATTAAGTGAGGTCAGAGTTGGCTTCATTTGATCCGTGCCGACACGAAGCTCCTAATAAATGACTGGATTTCTTTTGAAGCCTGGTGTAAGGCTCATTATTTAATTAGGGCATCTGTCAGAATCCTGACATTCACCTTCATTCCTTTCATCATCTTTCCACCAGGCTTCTCAGATAGAAAATTAACATTTTCTCCAAGATATGTTCCTGCTCACATAGGCAAGAATGAGATCCCCCTGTACCACTCCTGGCCCTGCTATAAGAATCTTTTGCCTTGGTGGAACTTGAAGAAATCTACAGGTGAATTAAAACAACTGGTCTGTGCCAGACTTCAGCAAAGGAAAAACAGAGGTTGTTATCCTTGCAGCCCAGATTAGAGTCGTAAACATTCCCCAAACCAAAAAGTAAATATAGGTAACATTGAATCAGAGATTCCTGCTCCTGTTCCTTTCTGCTAACTATCATAGAGATTTCCAGCAAGCAAACTAAAGTGCCAGTTCATACAGTCACATTCTTATGGGAAATGAATCTGTGTGGATATGTGTGCTCGTACACATGCGCATGTGCATGTGCCAAATCAATAGGCCATCTTCTGAATCCAGCCCAGAAGAGGTTGAGTTTCACTAATAGGCTCTGATAAACTTCTGTTGGATCACAGAGCTTTCCTACTTACGGCCAATAGTGGTATAGACTCTGCTGTCTTTATTGATATATTTCCTTAACAAACCCACTTCACACAGTGCCTCATCTGACAACAAGGTGTATGCAGAACACAATTTCCCACTGTAAAAGCAGGCCTCAGACTCCCTCTTGTCTTTAGATTACCAGGTCAAGAAGCAAGTGTAAAGCAATAAATCGTTACACCTAGGAGGACTTTCTACTGCATGCTAAAACAGCTTATTATAGTCAATTGTCACCTGAGTCTTTGTTGCCTGAGTCCAGAGATCATGCTTGGGTCTCTCTGGCTCATGACTTCACTTTGTTAAGAGCATATTCATTTATTTAGTATTTGTTTATTTGTCAAGCATATATGATTATAAGCAAAGTACAAACAGTAAAACATGATTGAATATATATGTAATATTACAAGCATGAATAAGAGTAAAAGAGGTATGATTATATGGGTATATAGGACAGGAACGGTAGGCACGATTGTGCGCTTATGCACGCCCCTTACTGACCTCTTAGGAATGGGGTGAGGTCAATGGTAGATAATAAGAGGTTGAAGTTTTTGGGGTTTGGGGAAGAAACTACTGAGTCAGGTAAAGTGTTCCAGGCGTTGACAACTCTGTTGTTGAAGTCGAATTTTTTGCAATCAAGTCTGGAGCGGTTTACATTAAGTTTGTATCTATTGTGAGCTTGTGTATTATTACGGTTGAAGCTGAAATAGTCGTTAACGGGTAGGACATTGAGGCGGATAATTTTGTGAGCTACACTTAGGTCAGATCGAATGCGGGGGAGTTCTAAATTTTGAAGTCCCAAAATTTCAAGTCTGGTTTCATAAGGAATTCTGTTGTGAACAGAGGAATGTAATACTCTTCTTGTGAAGTATCGCTGGACATTCTCAATTGTGTTAATGTCTGATATGTGGTGTGGGTTCCAGACTGATGAGCTGTATTCAAGGATCGGTCTAGCAAATGTTTTGTATGCTCTGGTTAAGAGTACAATGTTACCAGAGAAGAAGCTGTGCAAGATTAGGTTTACCACTCTTAATGCCTTCTTTGCTATGTAGTTGCAGTGGGCTCTGGCACTTAGATCGTTAGAGATGAGTACTCCGAGGTCATTCATTCAGAAAAAAATAAACAAAACATTTCCTCCTAAATTTATGAGGAAATAGTGATTGGAATATCTGCTGAGAAATATTCATTACCTGCAAGAAAGAACTTATGGGATTAAAAAATAGACAAAATAATAGAAAATGAAGAAAATGAAATGCTCTGGGGCTTTAAAATTCAAACAGGCAAATGTCTGCCACACAACACTCCAGACTTACCAATTGTTGATCAGAAAGACAAAGAAGTCTGGATAGTGGATATGGCAGCACCTGGAGACAGCAGACTAGAAAAGAAAGAACTGGAGAAATTAACAAAGTATAAAAATCTACAAATAGAAGTAGAATGATTGTGACAAAAGAAAGCAAAGACAGAACCAATAGTAACAGGCGCCTTGGGTGCAATTTCAAAACATCTGGAGTACCACTTGAACACCATTGGCAATGACAAAATCACCATCAATCAATTGCAGAAGTTAGCATTACTTGGAACACCTTACACCCAGTGATGATCCATTTAATATTAATAATCAATAACATCTGCTCATCCCAAGACCTTGAGAAGGACTCAACTGATGGAGAGAAATGCCAGTTGAGTCTAAGCATCTGGCTGACTGCACGACCACCCAAAATAATAATAATTCATTCTCAAGCATGTCTCTGAAGGGAGTCCCAAAGGGAAGCAATTCAAGGGCTGAAGTTGGCAGAGCAGAAAGCAAAGCATCGCAAACTAGATTAGAAGCATTGTGTATAGAAAGAATGGGTCCATTACAGTCTCAAGGCTGGTGGAAAAAGAAAATGATGAATCCATTGGACTGAAAAAAGCAGAAGGAAAAGTCCAAAGATGTAAAACCTTGGGGCAGACAAATCTATATAAAGGGCTTGATCTTTGCGTTCTGCATGAGGCAGACTTTTTGCATATAGATCATTTCCTTACTGTCTGCACTAAAGCAGCTTATCTAGCAGTATTGAGTCCTTGAAGTGTCTGCTGTTACATAATTTCTGAATAAGTGCTTGTGTTTCTGGAAGAACAGAAATGTGTAGTTGTACCTGTCCTGAAATCTGACAGTAAGGGAGTGTCAGAAACAGAAAAGAGGGGAGGTGACAGGTATGGAAAAAAAGCTTCAGGTAACAAGAACCTAATGGAGAGAGGAGAAATGACTGAAGAGTGCCATGTGAAGGAATTCATACCTGGCCTTTGGCATGAGAGAAGAATTAACAAACTGTTAAGGGGAGACTTTCAGAAAAAATGATATAGTCCTGAGAAAGTGGAGGAACTCTAATTCCCACCTTGCTATTGTTTGATATAACATGAGTCAGAAGGAAAGTTATGATTCTATTCTTCTACCCTATAATTACAAACAACATGTCTGTTTCTTGACATACCTATTTCTCAACATTCCTATCTCGAAGGCCAGAGGTGGGTTCCTCCCGATTCGGACCAGTTCTATGGAACCAGTAGTAACTTGGCGGCCTGGGTCGCTGGAACCGGCAGCGACCCAGGCCTGCCACGCCCCCAAACCAGCTCTCTCAGCGGCACCATAGGCACCACCATTTTGTTTTTAGCACTGCACATGTGTGTGCGCACGGCACGTCAGGAAGCAAACTGGCAGCAAGGTAAGCCAGAACCCACCCCTGTCGAAGGCCTAACATCAGTCGTTAAAACCTATCCAGGTATCTCTCTGTTCCATGTTATTCTAAACAAAATCAAGCCAGTTATTTTGAATGTCTATGGAGATTCAGTCATCCAGGTCATGGTTGTCCCAAAGAGACTTTTTCAAAAGGCAATTGGACTTTCTTTGTTTTTCCTTAAAGGCTAAAATTCATTGAATTCATTGATTAAAATTCATTCTTGGATGAGAAGCAAAACATCAGGAAAAACAAAGGAAGTCTAGTTGCCTTTTGAAAAAGCACCTTTGGGATCAGTTATTTTGAGTTTCTTTCTCATGCTTTTCCCTTTCTATGGATGGTGTATTGTCTTTTCAGCCATGTTCACTGTTCAATTTTTGCTATCTCCACCAGATCCTACTAAATATTTCACTTTACAAGGCTTGGATGCTTCAACACTTACTTCTTTCAGTAAGGGATAAAGATCATTTATTATCAGAAGCTAGTTTGGATTATTCTTACCCTGGGGAAGATTTAGTGTAGCAGCAACATTTATGCGTATGTACTTTTTCAGGCCTTCTTATTGACTTGCATGAAAAGAAAAATCATACCAGAACTGAAAATGCTGCAAACAGAATTTTTGTTCTACACACAGTATCTATGTGTGGGCATATCTAATCTTAAGATTGGATGTTCATAAACACACACACACACACACACACACACACACACACACACACACACTTCCAACCAAAAAGTATTTTGATTAGATTCTTTTGAAGTTCATAACACACACTGCATGTCTTGTAAGAAAGATGTGTTTGCATATAATTTCAAAAGAAATAATGGCCGGATCTAAGAAAATACTGTTGAACAATTTGTTAGGGAGGTATAAAATGAAGCTAGCTATTGTGAATTTGGTTCTAGAACTGATGAATTGGAAAGGGGTGAAATTATATTTAGGATGAAAGATGAGAGAATAAAGGAAAGTGTTCAGGGAGAGCTTTATTTCACTCTAGAAAAAATAACTGGTGTATGCCATACAGCTGAAGTAATGAGAACTGGGTAATTACAATAACACCTTTCAAGGAACTACTTAAGCTACCCATCCATGAAAGAGAATGTGAAAGGATTCTCATAAAGATGGCAGAATCTGAAAAATTACAATCAAGGATATATAATAACAAATCAGAGAAAACCAAGGGCTCCCATTGTAAGAAACTAGGTCATCTTTAGAACTATTCTGTACTTGGGAAGATTTGCAATAAATAGGGCAAAGAAGATAGAAATCCTGAGCCAGGTATAAGTTATCTGCAATGGTTTAGACACCCCTGGACAAACTGTACATTTTAATGAATCCTTAAGTGAACAGAAGCTGAGTCAACCTCAAAATCATACAAAATTATATAATTTGTGCAAACCTGAATGCTTATTATACAAATACCTTCATATTCCTCTTTTCTTAGTTTGAATCTATAAACAATTGCACATAAACAGTATATATACATTCCAATGCTTATCTCTGTTCACAATATAAGTGAGGAAGCAGATGACATTGAGTAAGGTTGTAGAAGACTTTAGCTTCAGTCGGATGGAGGTACTTCAAGACATGTGAAAATGTGAACACAGATCTGTGTGCCTCTTTTGAAAACAACCATGTCTTTTTCCAGGATCACATAGCTGCAAATGAATTGCAGACAAGGACTCCACCACTTCAATATGTTGGCATAATGTCAATCTCTGCATAGTTTTCAAGGCCCAGGAAGGAAGAACTGCACAGATTTCAGTAAAGTATCTTTAATGTTGGTGCGGAAAAAAATACAGGATATTGAAAAATGCAATAGGAAGTTCCTACTCTTGTTTATAAAATAATAATAACAACAACAACAAAGTGTCTTTGGATACTTTGACCTCTTTCTTCTCCGATCTCTCTCTGCCTGCATAAAAAATGGGCAGAGCTTCAATTGCTCTGGGGTGGCTCGACTTTTTTGACCATACCCTGCAGATATCCTTGGGCTGAGTTGCCATTTTTGAGATCTGTCAACTGCCTTTCCATGTTATCTCCTCCCCAGCCACCCCACAAACATAACCTTAACTTTTCCAGGAAAATTTAAAGTCAACACAATTGCTAAAGCAAATGTTTTTTTTTTAATTATCTGGCATGAAGACATGTCTGAGTGATATAAACCTTGTACTTTATGGAAGAGCTCAGAATCAGACTTTAGAAATTACTAGACCACCTGTGACCTGTTGTGTCTTTCTTTCTGATATATTTCCTTATCTAAACAGAGAAGCAAGTCCAAACCTGCTACCACACTCCCTCCGTCAGCTGCAGTCACATGATCCCCAATGACCCAGCTGCTGTGGCCTAGAGGTGGAGCTCTTGCCTCACAATCAGGAGGTTGTGCATTCTATCCTAGGTAGAGGCAGATGTAGGGTCTCCTGCTTGGGTAGGGGGTTGGACTAGATGACCTGCAAGGTCCCTTCCAACTCTGTTAATATGTTAAATGATTTTTCTCACAGGTCAATGGGGAAGCTTCCCAGGCTTTCCCATCGAATTGTGAGAAGTTGTCAGGGAACGTTCTGTCTGAGGATCACACAACCACAGCAGCACAGCAGTGGAACTAAAATGGCAAGAACATTCCAAAATTTAATTCTCACTGTAACGGGTCCCAGCGTTCTGTAAGTTAGCCCATTTGAGGTACTTTGATTGAAAAAAAAATTGCCCAGTGATGCACTATTTTGCCCTATTACCGTGATGGCGAACCTATGGTACGCATGCCAGAGGTGGCACAAAGAGCCCTCTCTGCTGGCACATGCACCGTCGCCCCAGGTCAGATCTCCATGGCGTTTCTTTTGTGAGCGTCTGTCTCCCTGCAAACGACAAAACAGAAGCTCACAAAAGAAAAATATCTTACCTCTTGCCGTACTGCCGGTGTTGAACATATTAATGATGATGATTTTATTTATTTATTAAATTTATATGCTGCCCACCTTGCAGTCAAACTTACTCGAATTCTAAGATTCCTCTAATTTTGCTTCTCATTTTCATCAAGAATAGGAAAAATGTTCATGACTGCCAGATAGCATCTTCCACTGAAGCAGTGATATATTGCTGACTTTATACTGCTTTGTTTGAATCATGTGAGTTCAAAGATATTCTCAGCTTCCTGTTTGTTTTCTTATAACTAGACTACTCATCCAAATAATTGTTCTTGCATCAAAGATTCAACTATATTTACAATGTTAACAAATCAAATCAAAAGCCTCATGTGCTGCTCTTCCCAAAATGGGAATAGAAGAACTATCTATTATCTGTTATATAAAATGGTGATGGATAGTTTTCCCCAAGGCTCAGCATTTCAACAGCAATCTATATGCTACAGTACTAAAACTCGTGGGTCTGTAATCTTTAATAGCAATAGCACTTAGACTTACTTTATATACTGCTTCACGGTGCTTTACAGACCCCTCTAAGCAGTTTACAGAGTCAGCATATTGCCCCTAACAATCTGGGTCCCAGCTGAGTGACCTTTGACCAGTCATTCTCTCTCAGCTCAATTCACCTTACAGGGTTGTTGTTGTGAGGAAAATAGGAGGAAGAAGGTAGGCTGGAGATGTTCGCTGCCTTGAATTATCTGTAAAAACAATAAATATGAAATATAAATAAATAAATAATCACTCATAATGTTCTTATGGTATTTATAACATGCCAACCCTGCTTTCCCACTGCTTGGGAATCACTTGTTTTTCTGCTTTATCACAAAGTCGCCATGTTTTCTGATATCTGAAAAACAGGGCGAAATGATGATAATAAGATATGCCCAACATTTTCCATGGCAATTCAGGAACGCCATATGATTTCTGTCTGTTTTTCATTTCTACAGAACACATACCAGATAGCTGACAATTTCTTTTTCAATATTAGTAGACATACATATCCAAGATTTTGCTTTGGCTGTAGTCTGTTCTCCGATATAGAATCTCTCAAATATTACAACTTTTGTAATGTGTTGACAATCTTATTAAGTGTTTATTCTCAAATGACTTCCATTCATTTCTGGGAAAGGCTGGGTAGCTCTACGCCATATATCAGCAAGCTGCACCAAGTTACTGGGCATTACTTTAAGAAGATACACTTCACAATCTTTGTAAGAGCATGTGCCACAAATGTACAAGGATACCATCCATAGTCTTCTGAAAATTGTTTGCAGAAATGTATCATTAATGTGAACTAAATGGGTAAAGGTTATGACAGCTTCAAGTCAAGCTTGATTTAGATGACTACATGACACAACCATGTAGCTTTCTTAACAACAGTTGGTAAGTGGTTTGCTATTCTCTCTTCCAGGATCCTTTTGACTCCCTCAACAAGCTCATAACCTTGATATTCCTTGATAGTTTTTCATTCAAGTACCAGTTAGGTTGAACCTTGCTTTAATTTCCAATAGAAGATTGGTCAGGTATCACCATATGTTGAGCCTCTGATGTTAAACACATCTTCTAAATGCATTCTGATTGAATTTCCATCATTGTCAATAGCCTTGCAATTGACCCTTTCTTTCTGTGTCTGCAATTCTGGTCTAATAAATTGAGAGATCTATATAGCATAAGAATTTGGTTTATTCTCCTAAAGAAAGCATATTCGAAAGCCATTCTTTGACACTTCCTTTCTGGACTTTCTGCTGTAATAATCAAATTATCCACCCTTTTTATTTAAGTAATTTTTGTTCACCCTGAGGGTGAAAACAAACAATGAAAATGATATATTCGCTAGTGTTCATGTGACTCGAATCTAAGAAATGTTTTAGTAGCCCAGGGTAACTACTATCCATATTAATAGCTGAAAGGGCAATTCATTGTGTGATACTAAATGTAATAAAGCTAAGGGCTGGTGAAATGTCTACAGTTGTCATTGTTACAATATCAAAATATGCCTTCTTGGAATGCAAGTTGCTCCAATGTTTCTGAGCAGAATAATAAATAATGCCAGCAACTACTAATGTTGCTATATCCTAAAATAACTGCCAATGTACACAAAAATATCTGGCAATGTAAACATTCAAAATTAATAAAAAGGATTTAGTGTTTTTATTGCTAAGACTCTGATCTTTTGCAAGAGGGACAGCATGAACTAATGCATACAGATAAAACCTGGTTGTCTGCTGTTGTTACAAAAAAAAGTATAAACAGTGTTGTTCATATCAAGTAATGACTCTTGATGGTAATTGGTATAACTATAAACAGGAGCCATTTAAGTTAATAATATGGTGTCATCAAAGACTAAAGTACATCTCCTGAACAAGATATAAATCTTATTTGAGAGAATTCGGAGTACTTACTTGGTGTTTATGATGATGCTATTAAGGAGGATTATAGTGCAATTTTTGAAAATAATATCTACAATCATGGCCGGATAATCTATTACTGTATATTTCCCTTATAATTCAGGGATTTCTTCCTTTGAAAAAATGTGCTAAATATAATTCTTATAAACTGGGAGAGAGATGGTTTTAAAAAGTTCTTGATAACGAGGGGTGTCCAACTTTGACAATAGCATGTTTGTAAGATATACCCTCTCTTCCTACCCATGTTTTTACATGTTTTTACTGAAGAAAGATGTAAAATAGTTTCTTTACCAATAATAGCAAATAATCCTGACTCAACAAATAAAAGATATATTTTCTTGGCTTTCTGCTGCTCACATGTGTTACTGTTCCTTTTCTGTTTGTGTAATTCAGAATAAGTATTTCTCTCTGGAAGAAGCATTAGCTTTATGTTTCTGAGAACATTGAACATTATAAGATTCATAACTTGATATCCCAGAGTACAATAATTTTAGGGAATGCACTGTATTAAAACTGTCTAAAGTAATTAGTACACGACAAACTACTTCTGAAACTAAAATCCTATGGCATCTCTGGACCCCTACATGATTGGATAACTGCGTTCCTGTCTAACAGAAAACAAGTGGTTAAAATAGGGAGTGCCCTATCAAATCCTGCCCCTGTCAACAGTAGTGTCCCTCAAGGCAGTGTTCTAGGATCAACACTCTTCATACTCTACATAAACGATCTTTGTGATCATATTATAAACAACTGCGTTCTCTTTGCCGATGATGTTAAACTATTTAACACCACTGACAATGCTACTACCCTTCAAAAAGACCTTGAGCATGTAGCAGAATGGTCAAACAACTGGCAACTTCAAATATCAACCAACAAATGCTCTGTCCTACACATTGGCAAAAAGAATCAGAATAAAAAATACAAACTTGGAGGAAACGAACTAGTAGATGACCCTCACTCTATCAAAGACCTTGGAGTACTCATATCCAATGACCTAAGTGCTGGAGCCAATATAACAACATTGCCAAAAAGGCTCTGAGAGTTTTTAATCTAATCTTGCATAGCTTCTTCTCTGGCAATATTACACTGCTAACCAGAGCATACAAAACATTTGTTAGACCAATTCTGGAATACAGTTCACCTGTCTGGAACCCGCACTGCATATCAGACACTAATACAATCGAGAGAGTCCAGAAATATTTCACTAGAAGAGTCCTCCACTTCTCTGCTCGCAATAAAATACCTTATTCCACCAGACTTGAAATATTTTGATTAGACAATTTACAACTACGCCACCTCCGATCTGATCTAAATGTAGTTCATAAAATCAAATATCAAAAAGTCCTTCCTGTCAATGATTACTTCAGCTTCAACCACAACAATACACGAGCACATAATAGATTCAAACTTAATGTAAACCGCTCCAAACTCGACTGCAGAAAATACGACTTCAGCAACAGAGTGATCAATGCCTGGAATGCACTACCTGACTCTGTGGTTTCTTCCCCAAACCCCCCAAAACTTTAACCTTAGACTGTCTACATAGACCTGTCCCCATTTCTAATAGGTCTGTAAGGGGCGTGCATAAGTGCACCACTGTGCCTACCGTCCCTGTCCTACTGTCCTATTGTCCTCTTTTATCGGTACTTTTTACTTATGTTATGTTTATACAAACAACTACTATCCTGTACATGTTTGACAAATAAAATAAATAAAATAAATAAAATAAAATAAAATAAATTCAAATTGATGCATCTGTATTAAACCAAGTACTGAGTTAACACTTAGAAATCCAGACTGCATTTCCTTCCTTCTTACAAGGCTGGTGACACAATTTTACACAAATTTAATACAAACAGCACATTGTTCATGTGCTTGCCAAACTAATTTTCCATGCGACACAGGTTTTTTCCAAATCAATTTGAATTAATGAGTCATATAAGATGGAGAGTAGTGTCAAATGCTTTGTTAAAAATCTACAGTTAGAGTTGCTTCATCTGCTAATGCTATAGTTTGATGAAACAAAGTCAATTTCACATTGCTTAATCTGTGGGTTTTTAAAAAAAAAATCAATGTTTGTGACTACTATCTCTATTCTCTTCTACTTGTTTAAAAATAAAAACAAGTTGATAAGCACATGCAAGAAGAAAATATTGGGCTTGCTTTATTGTAATGTCTTTATCTGAAAAAATCAATATCACCAAGTGCTTGATCTTCCAAACTCTTCAATTATTATATTCTTTTAATTATCACAGCATATGCCATGTAGAATGATCAGATGCAACAATGGATGGAACCTAATCAAGGAAAGAAGCAACCTAGAACTAAGGAGAAATCCCTAACAGTGAGAACAGTTAACTAGTGGAACGGCTTGCCTTCAGAGGTTGTGAGTACTTCATCACTGGAGGTTTTTAAGAAGAGACTGGACAGCCACTTGTCTGGAATGGTGTAGGGCAGGGGTGGCCAAACCGTGGCGCATGCGCCAAACGTGGCGCATTGGATGATTGCAAGTGGCGCATTGCAATCATCCAATGGACAGAAAAGGCTGACGCTTATTATGCAGGAAGAAGGGGATCGGACAATAAGAAGGTCGGAATCACTTTCGCTCGCTAAAATTTAGCAAGCGAAAGTGATTCTGACCTTCTTATTGTCCGATCCCCTTCTTCCTGCATAATTCTGGAGAGCGCGCGGCAGTTCGAAGTCAAACTCCGGCAGTGATGTCAAAACGAAGCGACAAAGTTGGCTCTTCTATGACTTGTGGACTTCAACTCCCAGAATTCCTGAGCCAATCATGCTGGCACAGGAATTCTGGGAGTTGAAGTCCACGAGTCATAGAAGAGCATAGCAGAGGAGGAAGTAGTCAGTCACAAGCACCGGCAGCAGAGCAAGCTTCAGAGAAGGGACGTCTTGGGAAACCTGCGCTTGGTGAGTTTCTTTTAATTCAGTTGCTTTGCCTTTCTCCACGCATGGTGCGGAAGGGCTAGGAGGGGAGCCCAGGTGGGGGAGAAGAGAGCGTGGAATGCAGGGATCCATCCTCCCCAATCCTGATCAAGCTGTCCTCGGAGGCCAGCTGCCAGGGGCGCAATCCGTGTGGTTCTCCGGCCAGGAAACTTTGTAATGGGAAGAATAGAGGGGGGGGAACCTCTCCAGCTGCGAAGCCCGCACTGGACATCAGGAGCCGAAGCAGCCTTCCAAAAGCAAGGTTTTTGGAATCAGGGAGGAAAGTTTGGACGAGGCTAGGAGTGGGCGCGTCTTCCAAAGCCCTTTGAGTTCCATTTCACTGATTGCTCTCGTGAGAACTCTGCTACTGCCAAGGCTGCCTGTGAGATGGAAGGGTTTGTCCAGGTGCATGTGGTGCAAGGTGTGGGGTAAACCAGCTGCGGTGATGCTTTGCCATTGTTGCAATTCCGATTTCTGTGATCGGGACGCAGGGTGCGTTACAGCGCTAGCATCGTGCCAGGCAAATGTCTCCTGCTTTACCTGCTTTCAGTGATTCGGTGGGAACCACAACCTCGCGCCCTGTGTCCCGATAGCAGAAATTAGAATTGCAACAAATGGCTTTCCTCCAGGATTTCAAAAACCTTGCTTTTAGAAGGCTGCTTCGGCTCCTGTCTCCCAGTGCGGGCTTCACAGCTGGAGGGGTTTCCCCCCCCCTACTCTTCCCATTACGAAGTTTCCTGGCCGGAGAACCACGCAGATCGTGCCCCTGGCAGCTAGCCTGTGAGGACTGGTTGATCAGGATTGGGGAGGACGGATCCCCCCATTCCATGCTCTCTTCCCCAACCCAGGGCTCCTCTCCGAGCCCTTCCCCACCACGTGCAGAGAAAGGTGAAGCAGCTGGTGGCAGGGGAGGGGGGAAGGCACGGGGTGGGGGGTTCCTCCATGGTGCAGGCGGCTCCGCTCAACCTGCTGGTGCCGGCGGCTTCCCCATCCAGATAAAGCACGATCTTCAACCAGGCATGTGGAAGCCAAAAAAGTGCATTGTGTTTCAGGTGGCAGGCAGTTCCAGCTGGTGCCGCCACCCAAAAATGCTTTCCTATCCCGGTTCCCCGTTGCACATTGCAGAGCTGCACACCCTCCTCCTCCTCCTCCTCCTCCTCCTCCTCCGCAAACTCACTTTCCTCCTGGCCAGAAGCAGAAGCCGACTGCCTGGGTTGTCTGGAGAAGGGGCAGGCAAAGCCCAGCAAGGTGTTTATGAGATGGCAGCGTCCAGGAGGACTGAAGTGCTGCCTCTCTATCAGACCTTGCTGCGAGAAAGCCAGGCTTTCAATGCCTACATCTATAGGTAGGAAGCATTCGGTGCCAAGTCTTTCTTCTTCCCCCATGAAAATCATACCCCACCCCACCCCACCCACTCCAGTTAAATGCCCATCGGGTGATAGGGTTTGTTTTAAATGGATAAAAAGATCTGTGCTGCTCGTTATCAAAATCCGAGTGGAAGTGAGGATGCCGCTGATCCTGATGCTGGTAGGCAGAGGCAGAATTGTCCTACGGGAGTGGGGCAGCATACAAAAATGACCAAAAAAATAAATAAATAATAAATGGCGGATCTGAACTTATGTGCGAAAAAATTTGGCGGATGGTATGCTTAAGGTTGGCCACCACTGGTGTAGGGTCTCCTGCTTGTACAGGCGGTTGGATTATAAGACCTCCAAGTTCCCTTTCCACTCTGTTAATTCTGTTAAAAGACAATGAGAGTATTGCATTTTACATAACTGAATAGAACAGTTCAACAAGATAGCAAGTACATGCACAATTCCTGTAATATTGTTACCCACCCACCCACCTACCCACCAAGGCATTAGCATCTTCATTAAGAAGCTTTCTACAGAGAAACAACACCTCAAAAATGTGGAGAGGTAATGCATTTCAGATAGTCAACAGGGATTCACTGCTTCAAAACTTATGTCAGTGCTTTGGCATTTACTTTAAAACATGGTATAAATGTCCAATCCAAAGCAGAAGAGCAAGCCTTGTTGAAGAACAATCAGCAAGGATCCAACAAGAAAATAAAACATACAAAGAGCAGTTGCAGGAACTGAGCTTGGCCAGTCTGGCGAAGAGAAGGACCAGGGGTGACATGATAGCAATGTTCCAATATTTTAGAGGATGCCACAGAGAGGAGGGGGTCAGGCTGTTCTCTATGGCACCATAAATCCAAACAAGGAATAATGGATGGAAGCTGACCAAGGAGAGATTCAACCTGGAAGTGAGGAGAAACTTTCTGACGGTGAGAGCGATCAACCAGTGGAACAGCTTGCCAGTGGAGGTTGTGAGAGCCCCAACACTTGCGACCTTCAAGGAGAGACTGGACTGCCATCTGTCTCAAATGGTGTAGGAACTCCTGCTTGAGCAGGGGGTTGGACTAGATGACCTACAAAGTCCCTTCCAACTCTAATAATAAATCAAAAAAAGGAGTAATCCTGTCTCACAACACTTTTAAAGTGTCAACAGAGACTTGAATGAAGGTGAGTCTGTTGACATTGTATACTTGATTTTTAAAAAAGAGACACTTGATGAAGTTTCCTCATGAAAGGCTCTTGAGTAAACTTAGCAATAATGAGATAAGAAGGCCTATCATTTTAAGGATAGCTAACTGGTTGCAAATAGAAAGCAAAGAATAGGAATAAATGATACATTAATAACTGGGGAGAAGTAAGAGGTCAGGTCCCTCAAGTATCTTTGTTTGGATTGGTTTCTTCACACTTATTTCTAAGTTATAATGACTTAAGGGTAAGCAATGCACTCAGCAGTTTTGTACATGGTATTAAATAATTCCAAAAAGTAAAATTTAATTCTGATTGTTAAAAACTCCAGAAGAATCTGTTCAGGCTCAGGCAACAATCATTTATGGGACAAACACTGTTCAATTTAAGTAAGCATGAGGTAACACATTGGGGCAACCCTCCCCCTAATTTCATATATAAATTGATAAGGACCAACATGACAGGGTGAAAGTGGAGAAACTCTAGGACCAGAAGTCATCCAGTGGAGCAATTAGAAAGAGAATTAGAACAGACAAATGAAAATGCTTCTCACAGTGTTTGAAAGTTACTATCTTTTGACCAGGATTTGATAAATTCATAGAGAATATATCTATTAAGAGCTATTAGTCTTAAAAACTGAATTGAAGGTGGGTACCATGCCTTCACTATCAGTTACTACGAGGAAACAACAGACAAAGAAGGACACGTCAATAAATAATGCTAAGGCAGGGAAAAGATGTGGAGAAGAAGCTGAACTAGTAATAGGCTTTATCTTTGTGGTGAGCTTAGCCATGAAATATCTTCTTGTAAGAAAGACAATGAGAAATGTAAGCAAAAACTTATAAATATAGAAATACGACACTGACAGCAAAGGCTATGTTCATTTCCAGTTGTACCCATGTTTGTGAAACCAGAATTACTAGAAAGTCTAAACCAAGAAAAATTGAGGGCCTTGTATTGTAGTATGAAAATGGTTGAGAATTCCTTGGACACAAGAAAAATAAATAATGTAATACCAGAAGAAGTAAGACAGACTAGTCTCTAGAATGTAGTAAAACTTAAATATTTGGATGATGTTTGAAATTTTTTTGGAAATCAATCAAAAAAGAGGTTTGTAGAAGACAAGGTGGTGTAGCATCAGCTTACAATAACTCAAAGAAACAGTTACTGACAGATAGACAATTCTGGTGAAGCAATATCCATTAGGTCATAAAGGATTGAAATCACAGAATTACTGAACAACAAGACATACATCAAATTGATTCAAAAGCACCTGTTTTAACTCAGTGCATCAAATCAGCTCAGTGATTCATTTCAAAAAACCAGTTTATCAGAGTTTGTTGCATAAAAATCAAAACCAGAAGCATACACAGATGACTGAGTCAGCTGGATTCATTAACTTCTTTATAAACATAGTAATATGTATACAATACCACAAGTAGATTATTTCTTCAATGTAGCAATAGTTACAAACAGTTTCATTTCCAGCAGAGCAGACAAGCACAGAGAGGGCTAATAGTACACAGAGGACCAGAGATCAGAGTGGACAGAGCCACACCCAGCCTTAAGCTTAAGTTTTCAGTTTCGATTCTCTACACAGACTCAGAAGTGGTTAGCTCCTATTGGCTGACTTAGTTGCTATGCCTATTCATTGGCTAACCTTGTTAACATGGCTCTCCCAGTTCATGAATATCTTAACACTCCTCCCTTCATGACTGGAAGAGACACAAATAATTTAATATTCTTCCTAGACCTGCATTTGAAGACCCACATTCGCAGATATTGCTCTTGGGCTTTTCTGCCTATCTTATCTCTTCATTTTCATGTGTCCTTATGTTGAGCAAGAAAGTGCAAGATGGAGCTACTGTACATTGGACTCACATGAATGAATGGAAAGGGCAGTTGCTTCGACAAATTGAATAAGCCAACAAACACAAGTGAATTATCACAAAGTGCCAGGTTGGCTGGGTATTGTGAAAGTTACCAATTACGGAGAATATTTGCAGCTCAGGGTTGAAATGAGGAGTCCTTGGTGCTCCCTGAGCTTGGTTGTTTTCTTACATACATTTCATTACCCAAACTAGGTAACATCATCAGTGCTAATTACCTAGTTTGGGTAATGAAATGTCTGCAAGAAAACAACCAAGCTTAGGGACCACCAAGAACCCCTCATTGTGAGAGTTGTTGTCCAAAACATATAGAAAACATTAGGTAGGGAAGGCTGCCCAGCTGTGGGAGGTTACTGTGATCTCAAAAATAGCTAAAGGTTGTATGACCTTCACCTTGAGATATTCTTCTGACTTGCATTGAAGATTGCTATTCTATCATAACTCTGGTACTAGACAGAGGAATCATTCTCCATCATACCTGGAGAAACCAATTCTAGAACTGAATCTAGAATTTTTGGAATAAAAACTAGGCCTTCATCCACCAAGTTGGGGCTTTGAGGGCTTCCTAGAACTTTAATATACTTTATTTGAGGATGATAAATATAAATAAGAGATAATTGCAACCTTGAACAAATATTCAGAGCAAAATATTTGAACTCAACACAGAACTGAGCTCAAATTCCCAATACAAAAATACAAAAGGCTTTGCTGTATTTTCGATGTTTTGTATTCAAACCTCGCAAACTGTTGTCACTTTGTTACTCATCAGTTTCTTATTTAGTTTTCTGAAATTCATGGACTAGCAACCGAGTTGATTTATAAGCATACGTTTTAAATCTGTGCAAAGCACACCATACAAGGAAAATCATATTTATTATATGTACATTTGGTAATCAATTGACTAAAACAACACCCCACACAGTGAAGTTCTTAAAAAATGAGCATTCAATTATTCATTAAAGGAGCAAAGATACCACACACAATTATGCATACACTTAGCAGAGATAGTTTCTTCTGCAAGATGAACTACTGCAAGCATTTCCCATAGTAATCAGTATTTACATAGGCTTTTTAATTCTACTTGCTTCTGGGTATGGTAGTGCTTCCCAAACTTTTTCCTTCATTACCCAAAATCACTAATCAGAAAGTCCTTTTTACTCAACGTAGGTAAAACACTTTAAGTCAGTTTAAATGTCCCTCTTGTGATTGGGTTTGTGTGTGGTTACCCAAAGAAAAAACACTTTTACCCAACTCTGGGTAATTTCCACTGGTTTGGGAAGCATTGGTGTATAATATTGTATGTTGGGCCACCAGTTAAAGTGCTGTAAAGCAGATTATTAGACAATGGCTCAGAACAGCTAATGGGTGTTTCTTTAATGAAAAGGAATGGCTGAAGAATAGTTGGAGATGAATGGAAATCATCCACTGGAACCACTGGAATGTACGAAAAGCAACTGAAAAATGATATCCGTTCCTGAGTCCCTCCAAATTAAAGGAATAGATTACATTGTATATAGTGTACATGAGATGTCTGCTGTTTGGAGGATGCAAAGTAAAACCCAAAATGAGAACACTAAGTCCATCCTAGGAACATTGCAAGTGGTACTTTAAGGTGGAGGTACTTTCTTCTGGAAAACTGGAATAGGAGGCCTTCTTCTGGCTATGTCTTTAGCTTCTACTCTTGTATGTACTTCAATAAATAAAGTACATAATATCACAGACTTTCAGAGATTTCTCCTCCCAAGGAAAGTCATCCTCAGCATCTGCCTCGAACAGTTCTTATTGCTTTGAGAAATAATGCATGATACTCTATATATGCCAGGGGTGGGTTCTAACTTACCTTGCTGCCGGTTCGCTTCCTCCCTCGCCGTGTGGCTGCACCTTGTGGGTGTGCGCCCGCTTCAAGCGCATATGCATGCGCAATGCCAAAAAATCCAAAACAAATCCAAAACAAAAAATCTGAAAACAAGATGGCGACATGGATCTTGGAGTCCTAGTGGACAACCGTTTAAATATGAGCCAGCAGTGTGCAGCAGCTGCCAAAAAAGCCAACACAGTTCTAGGCTGCATCAACAGAGGGATAGAATCAAGATCACGGGAAGTAATAATACCACTTTACAATGCCTTGGTAAGGCCACACTTGGAATACTGCATTCAGTTTTGGTCGCCACGATGTAGAAAGGATGTTGAGACTCTGGAAAGAGTGCAGAGAAGAGCAACAAAGATGATTAGGGGACTGGAGGCTAAAACATATGAAGAACGGTTGCAGCAACTGGGTATGTCTAGCTTAATGAAAAGAAGGACTAGGGGAGATATGATAGCAGTGTTCCAATATCTCAGGGGTTGCCACAAAGAAGAGGGAGTCAAACTATTTTTCAAAGCACCTGAGGGTAGAACAAGAAGCAATGGAAACTAAACAAGGAGAGAAGCAACTTAGAACTAAGGAGAAATTTCCTGACAGTTAGAACAATTAATCAGTGGAACAGCTTGCCTCCAGAAGTTGTGAATGCTCCAACACTGGATGTTTTTAAGAAGATGTTGGATAACCATTTGTCTGAAGTAGTGTAGGGTTTCCTGCCTAAGCAGGGGGTTGGACTAGAAGACCTCCAAGGTCCCTTCCAACTCTGTTGTTATTATTATTATTATTACATGCGCAGTGCCGGAAACTCGGCTTCTGCGCATGCTCAGAAGATTTTTTTAAAAAAAATTCAAAAAAAATTCAAAAAAAAAGATGGCAGCACCCACGGACCAGCACCAGTGAGTCGCTTCCGGTTCGGCCAAACGGACCGAACCGGGAGGAACCCACCTCTGATATATGCATAAGAAATTGAACCTAAATATCAGCAATGAAAAGAATAATATAATAGCCTATGGTAAACTTACACATCATCTTGGACAAAAAAACTAAAGGCAACTTTTGGTAAAATTTCTAAAGAATTTATATAATTTCAATAGGATTAAATCACATTTTGGCAAAGCATAGTTTCCAGCTCCCAATTGATTATGTGCCATTAAGTCATTTTCAGCTCCTAGTGACCACAGAGATAGATTTTCTCCATGATAATTTATCCCTAATCTAGCTTTTCATATCTTCCAACAGTGCATGCCCAATATTATTTTTAAATGAAACAAAGAACACAAAAGAAGCCTAAAGACAATCTAATAGTATCTTGTTGTCACCAATGGTTGATTAAATAGCCACAAGCAGTACGTGAAGACTACTGTTCCTTTCTGTTTTTGCTTTCCAGTGAGAAATCAGTGCTGCCTCTGATTTCAACTAGGAATGGGATTTTACTGTAATAGACTTCTCTTCCATACATTTATCAAATTTCTTTCAAAGACTTTTAACTAAGGTCACTAGATTTTATTTTTTGTAAAGCGGGACACCATTGACGGGGGGGTTCTAGGGGAGCAAGACGGGAGGGGTCCGTCTCTCTTATCCTGCAGCTTTGTGCACCCCCCCAAACACCCCCCCCTTCATCGCAGCCAGGGGTGGGTTCCTACCGGTGCAGGCTTACCTGCTCGTCGCCGCAGAGGCTGGTGGCGTTCGCGGCGCAGGGCTTCCCCTGGCCGCTTTCCCCGGCCACCAGGATGCCGCCATTTGCGTTCTTTTGCCCTCTGCGCATGCGCAAAGCGTTCTGCTTGCACAGAGGGCAAAAGAACTCAAATGGCGGCGTCCCGGCAGCCGGGGAAAGCGGCCGGGGGAAGCCCCGCGCCGCGAACACCACCAGCTTCTTCGGCTCTGCGGCGACGAACAGGCAAGACCGCCGCTGCCCCTCTCACTGCCCTCCCTCCCTGCCTGGCAGGAGGAGGCAGGCGAGGCAGGAGGCAAAGGGGTGTGCAGGGCAAATTCAAATTTAAAAAGGAGGACTTTTTTGAAACGCCGCGGGACGCGGGACAAATGATTCAAAAGCGGGACTGTCCCACCAAAAGCGGGACGTCTGGTCACCTTATTTTTAACCATCACTAATAAATTCTAACATATTTTAGTGTTCATTACCTAATTCTCATAGGATGTTTGTTTGATTTTGGCTTGGTATGTTGTGCAAAAACAGCAAATGTGATTTGTTATCTAAAATGTGTTTCTTAGTACATTGACACTGAGTTTACAAACTAGTTGTTTTTATTCCAGATGGCAAGCCAGCCATGGCTTGCAGCACTGCAGGAATCACAGCTGCGATTGACATCACTGATTTTTGGTTTGTAACTAAGTATCCTGTATTGTCAAGGCTCAGGACTCAGAGACTGACTCTGGAGCAGCTGTTCCAGCAGAATCTATGGAATGTCATCCTCAGGAGATACAAAACCTAGAATTCTCTGAGGCTGATCAAACACAGGCATCAACTGAACAGCTGGTGCAATGATAAGATTAGGCCTCCCAGCTCCCACACCCAGCAAGTGGACAGAGAGCAGAACAAAAATTTTCTATAAGGCTCCTTGCCAAGCAAGGAAGTACATCTCAGCCTGATTCAAACTCAGAGAGTTTTCAGTAAGATCTCTCCCTCTAAATGACTTCTTTAAAAGAGTGTCAAACTAAGAAACTGATCAATAGGACACAATACCTTGGTATGAGTACACTGGAGAGTTTATAAAACCATCAACAACTAAAACACAAGATAACATGAAAACTGCTTTTCTTTTTTTCTCACCTAGAATTTCACACTAAGTGCAGTCAATAGCCCTTGAAACCAAAGCATCTTTTGTCAGATCTATTCTATACATTAATAATTAGGAAACCTAATTTTTTAAAAGTGTCTAAAACTCTGTGAGAACTTACAGATGCAAAGGAATGTATGTAATAATCAGATGTAGATCCTCTATTTCATACCAAGTGGCATTATTTCTTCTTTAATTTCCCAGAAGATGATTTCAGAAAATGTAAGCTCTGTTTTATGTTATCAGAGATTATGCTTAGCCAACTCTTTAGTGATAGGATGAGTACTTGTCTTGCCCCCATTCAAATAGGTTAACGGTAATGATATTGTGAATCAGAATAACAGGCAAGTAACAATGTCCTTTTTCAGTCACCCCTGCTTCAAGATATAGGACCACTTTAAATGGTGTATCACAATCTATTCTGCATTTTTGAACAATTCTCATTCCAATGGGAAAGATTATTTGGGGAGGGGACTGTCCCTGGCAGCATGGGAGTTATGCTGACAAGACAGACAAGAGCAGAGGTGGATTTCTCCTGGTTCGAACTGGTTTGCCCGAACTGGTAGCAACCCGCTGGTGATGTCACGATGACATCATGGAACCGGTTCGGTTGGTTGAAATGTTGGAAATGTCAGCAAATACCAGGCTCTTTTTACCATATGTGGTGGACATGTGCAGAAGCTAAAAAGTATTGGAACTTAATTTGAACGTGGAGAGAAGAAATAGTGAAACAACATATAGAGTTAATACCAGAGATATTCTTGTTGGGTATATTACCAGAGAAATTTATTAAGGAAGATACATACCGTATTTTTCGGAGTATAGGACGCACCTTTTTACCCCCAAAAAGAGGGTAAAAATTTGGGCGCGTCTTATACACCGAATGCAGCCCCCCCCAGCCCCCACCCTTCGAAGGTTTTCCCCGCCGCCCACCGCTGCCGCCACCACCGCCGCTTGCCCCCCCCCGCTGCTTGCCCCCGCCGTCCCCGCTGTTGCTTGCCGCTGCCACCACCGCTGCTTGCCCCCGCCACCCATTCCTGAGCTAGCATGAAATCTAGCACCCCAGTCCTTTCGAGGTGCCACCGCTCCGCTTCGATCCCCACCGCTGCCCGCTTGCGAGCGAGCGGGCGTGCGAGCAGGCGAGGCGCGGCGGCAGGCAGGTGTCTTGGAAGCGCCGAGGGCAGCATGCGCGTCCGGGATGGCCCTCTCTGTGCTTTCCGCTTAGGCAGCCGCAGCGGGCACAGCGAGTCCCATCCTCACGCGCGTTCCTGGCGCTTGCTGTGGCAACGCTGTTTTCTCCGAGACCTTTGTCTACTGCTCCTTCTCCGAGACAAAGGTCTCGGAGAAAACAGCGTTGCCACAGCAAGCGCCAGGGACGCACGTGGGGACGGGACTCGCTGCGCCTGCTGCCGCCACCTAAGCGGAAAGCACAGAGAGGGGCATCCCGGACGCGCGTGCTGCCCTCGGCGCTTCCAAGACACCTGCCTGCCGCCGCGCCTCGCCTGCTTCCTCAGCTGCTCTTCTCTAGCGAGCGCTCTTTGGTCGGGAAAACCAGGAGCCGCCGCTTTCGCCGCAGATCTGCTCAGCTCAAGTTGCGGCCCTTGAACTTCAGGAGGGAACTGGCTGCGAGACCTGGAGGACTTGTGGACTTCAACTCTAGCTAGCATGACTGGAGGAGGAATTCTGGGAGTTGAAGTCCACAAGTCTTAAACTTGCCAAGTTTGAAGACCCTTGCCACCTCTAACCCAGGGCTCTTCAAACTTGGCAACTTTAAGACTTGTGGACTTTAACTCCCATTCCTGAGCTAGGATGACTGGAGGAGGAATTCTGGGAGTTGAAGTCCACAAGGCTTAAACTTGCCAAGGGGGTGCAAGGGTCTTCAAACTTGTGGACTTCAACTCCCAGAATTCCTCCTCCAGTCATGCTAGCTCAGGAATTGGAGTTGAAGTCCACAAGTCTTAAAGCTGTCAAGTTTGAAGACCCCTGGGTTAGGGGTTAGGGGTGCAAGGGTCTTCAAACTTGGCAAGACTTTTTACAACCATGTACACTTTTTACAAACTTCAAACTTGACAGCTTTAAGACTTGTGGACTTCAACTCCCATTCCTGAGCTAGCATGACTGGAGGAGGAATTCTGGGAGTTGAAGTCCACAAAGCTGTCAAGTTTGAAGTTTGTAAAAAGTGTACATGGTTGTAAAAAGTGTACATGGTTGTAAAAGGTATTCTGCTACACTGGTAATTTATTAAATAATATATTACTACACTATTTGGTTCAGAATACTTTTTTCCTTGTTTTCCTCCTCTAAAATCTAGGTGCGTCTTATACTCCAGTGCGTCCTATACTCCAAAAAATACGGTATTTAATTATTCATATAATTATAGCAGCTAGAATTGCATTTGCACAAAATTGAAAAGCAACAAAAGCCCCTTCTGAAGGAGAAGTAATCAAGAAAATATTGGACTGTGCGGAGATGAATAGATTGACAATAAAAATTAAGGATAAAGAAGATTCAGAATATTATAATGTATGGGTGAAGTTTTATGACTGGATAGAAAATAAATATGCATAGAAGTTGAGTAAGATTGATTAAATCGGAAGAAAATGAAGAATTAAAGGTGAAAGACTCAGGTGACAAAATTAGATAGTAAGAAGGCAGCACTAGAATAGCAGTATATATATATATATATATATATATATATATATATATATATATATATATATATATATATATATATATATATATATATATATATGTTTTCTGAGGTTTTCGCGGGTGTTTGTATGTAGGTCTTTGGTTATTCGGGTTTTCTCCCGCGTAAAATTGGAAGTGTCTTGGCAACGTTTTGACGAAGTCTCATTCGTCATCATCAGGCTGGTGTCTTCAGCTTGCTGCTTCTAGGAGCAATGTGAGATTGCAGCTGTTTCTTCCTTTTAACTGCCACTGGGGGTTTGAACTGATAGGGTGGGAGCTTGGCTGTGTTCTGATTGGATGGAGGTGTGTTCTGATTTGTTGGGGGCTTGGCTGTGTTCTGATTGGATGGGGGGTTGGCTGTGCTATGATTGGCTGGGGTGTCAGTTTGCTTCATGTATGGAATGGAGGGGTTTAGAGTGGCTAAAGATGCAGCTATGGTCTGGCTTCTGGTTTGTGGCCGTGCCTCATTGGTGTGGGTTTGGGTTTGCTTTTTGCATGGGTGTGTGGTGGTGACATCCTGTGTGGTTTTCGTGAGTGTGGGTCTAGTGTCATTCTTAGTGTTAGGGACTCGTTTGTCAACAAGTGAGGGTTTCCAAATGGCTGGTAGGCGGGAGGTGTCATCTCGTTTATTCATGCTGTGTGGGCGTTTCTCTATCTCAATGGCTTCTCCGATTATTCTGTTGTTAAAATGTTCAGTTTTGGCGATAGTTCTGGTCTTTTTAAAGTTAATTTCATGTCCTGTGGCTTTAAAATGTTGGACCAAGGAAGAAGTTGGTTCCTCTTTTTTGACTGAGTTCTTGTGTTCTTCAATGCGTGCACTTATTCTTCTGTTGGTTTGTCCAATGTATGTGGTGGGGCAGGCGGTGCATGGGATTTCATATACTCCTTGATTTTCTAACTCAATTTTGTCTTTGGGGTTTCTTAGGATGGTGGATATTTTTCGGTTTGTGCAGAATGCTGTCTTGATGTTGTGTTTGTGGAGGATCTTGCTGATTCTGTCTGTGGTTCCTTTTATGTATGGTAGGAGGGCTTTGCCGTTTTCTTGTTCTCTGTCTTGGATTTTAGTGGGGGTTTCTTTTTGGATTAGGTTCGTGATCTTATTTCTTTGGAATCCGTTGGATGTTAGTACGTTAGTGAGAGTGTGTAGTTCGGTTTTTAGGTGTTGTTCGTCGGCTAAGCGTTTTGTTCCGGAGATGAGTGTCTTGGCTACGGAGTTGATCTGTGCTGGGTGGTGGTGTGAGAGTGCATGCAGATAGCGGTTAGTGTGTGTTTTCTTCTGGTAGATGGTGTGTCCTAGGGAGCCATTGGATTTCTTGTAGACTAAGACATCCAGGAAGGGAAGTTGGTTGTTAGCTTCTGTTTCCATTGTGAACTGTATTTTGGGGTGTAGGCTGTTGAGGTGTATGAGGAAGTTGTCCAGTTTTTCTTTCCCGTGTGGCCAGATTATGAAGGTGTCGTCTACATATCTGAGCCAAAGTTTGGGTTTGTGATCAGATTTTTCTAGAGCTTGGGTTTCAAAGTGTTCCATGTAGAGGTTTGCAATGACAGGAGAGAGGGGTGATCCCATGGGTGCTCCTTCCATTTGTTTGTATTTTTGTCCATTATAGATGAAGTATGTGTTGGATAGGCAGTGGTTGGTCAGATCTAGGATGTGCTTGGGGGGGTTATATTTGTTTTGGATAGCTGTCAAGGCTTCTTTGATTGGCACTTGGGTGAAGAGGGATATGACATCGAAGCTCACGAGTAGGTCGCTGGGCTGTAAGTTTTGTTTCTTTATGATCTCTATGAACTGGAAAGAGTTTTTTACATGTGAGGTGATGGATTCTGCATAGGGCTGTAGTTGTTTGGCGAGAAATTTGGCTAGGTTTTGTAGAGGTGAGCCTATGGAGCTGACTATGGGTCTAAGTGGGGTTCCTTCTTTGTGTATCTTGGGGAGACCATAGAGCTTAGGGCATCTGGATGATTTCTCTCTGGGAATGATTCTTTGCTGGATCTCTTCGCTGATGGGGGAGGCTTTTATCTTGACCTCTTCGCTGATGGGGGAGGCCTTGACAGCTATCCAAAACAAATATAACCCCCCCAAGCACATCCTAGATCTGACCAATAACCAAATAACCCGAATAACCGAATAACCGAAGACCTACATATATATATATATATATATATATATATATATATATATATATATATATATATATATATATATATATATATATATATATATATATATATATATATATATATATATATATATATATATATATATATATATATATACCTAGAAAGGGGAAAAAAGACTAAGTTTAAAAGGGGCACCAGTAATTAAATGATGTAGGGGTATATGTTACTAGTCTGTTAAATGTAAGATGAACTAGGCCTAGAATCACTCAGGGAAAGATTAAGAGAGAGAAAGAGGAAGTAGGAAGGGAAGGAATGGGAGGGAGGAGGAGGGAAGTAGGATGGGGGAGAGAAGGAGAAAGGAGGTAGAAGGAAGAGAGGGAGACAGAGGGAGGGAGTGTTATGTAATGAGGGAAAACAGACTGGCAAATAGAAGTATAATGGTGCAAAATTAAGATATTAATTTATGATATATTGGATAGAAACATATAATTATGTATATTTTGATGTCTTGACATGATTTATGGTATATGTATGGATGTGTATATGGAGATTGTGGAAAAAAATAAAAAACTTTAAAAAAATAAATAAAAGAGAGGTCCGGGCGGGTGGGCGGAGCCTCCCGCTGCTGCCACTGCTACCAGTTCGCCCGATCTGGGGTGAACTGGTAGCAACCCAGCACTGACTTCTATGTTAAAACAGCTGTACTGTCTGCATCTGGATTTCTGGGCTTATTTCAAATTTATCACTGTAGTGTTTAAACTCTTACCCAGTTAATTTTAGATTATTTGCAGAATCAATTATTATCACATAGTCTGTTGCACATTCTTAAATTCTAAGGGTAACTTTTATAGATTCTACTACAGATATGTTGCTAATTTGGGAATCAGTAAACATTAGCAAACACAACCAAATCCATATTTGGGGTACGTAGTAGAATAAGTGAGAAATCATTAGAATAGTAGAGAAATCACACAAAACTAGAATGGAAGGGAAGAAGTATTGAGCACAGCCTGTTAGAAACAAGCTTTCTGTTCAAACTTCTATGATGTACTATTCTCAAAAAAGGAAATTAGAAATAACTAGGATCAAATATCAGGCTGTTCATTCCCTAAATCAACCACTGTTTGATCCAATATAGTAAATGGGAAGACGATATATGTGTCAGTTTGATAAAACTGCTTGTTTGGATATAATTTTTGTTTGTAGCTAGAGATCAATAATACTTCCACACACTCTTCAGATGTTGGTTGTATTAAATTAGGATCCATGGGGAAAAAAAGTTTTCCTACAGTTTCTGGTATCGTGAACATGATGGTGAGAACGATGGGTGATCACTGGAATGATGACACAGAGCTGCTGCTGAGTTTAGCACATTCTTGCCTCAGAGTTTCACCTAGCGACTCCAGGATCTGACCCAGCTGAAGATTTTTGGTAGGAAGAAGACTAAAGGTAGCAAAGAGGTCCTGCCCCAGGGGTAAAATCCAGCAGGTTCCGACAGGTTCTGGAGAACCGGTAGCGGAAATTTTGAGTAGTTCGGAGAACCAGCAAATACCACCTCTGGCTGGCCCCAGAGTGGGGTGGGAATGGAGGTTTTGCAATATCCTTCTCCCAGGAGTGGGGAGGGAATTGGGATTTTGCAGTATCCTTCCCCTGGAGTGGGGTGGGAATGGAGATTTTGCAGTTTCCTTCCCCTGCCACGCCCACCAAGCCACACCATGCCCACCAAGCCACGCCCACAGAACCGGTAGTAAAAAAAATTGGATTTCACCACTGGCCTGCCCCATCATGCTGCAAGGCATTGGAAACACAGCTATTGAGATATCAGAACAAATAGGAAGTTGGCTTTGATATTCATCTGTGTCAAGCAGTCACCTGCCCTAATCCTCCTTTATATAAGGTGATCTTTCAGAAGCAAATGCTATGTGTCAAAAGCTTGGGAGCATAACAGCGACCCTAAACAGGTGCCCCATTGACATTGATCAGAGATGAACATCTCCCTGAAACTAAGAAGCAGATGTTTCATATTCCAATGAAAAGTGGTTGCTGCAGGTAGATTAACATTAATACATCATTTCATAAAAATAAAAAATAGGGCCCCAGAGGGTCCTACATCTCTTCTTCAGGGCAACTCTAGGTGAAAATGGGACAAGGAGGTGAGAGTGTCAACAGCTGAGCATTGAAGGAGTGAGGGGAGAAACAAAAAAAGAAGATAAATTAACAGAATCAGAGCCTTGAATTTGCAGTTTCCTATCACAAAGATATTTTGACAAAGACAAATTGGCGTATTTGAGAAGGGGAGGAAAAGTTAGAGAAAGTGGGAAAAGTTCAGTAGGTGGAATGGGGTGGGGGAGAGCTTGTAAGATCATCTTTTGTACATTGTACATTCTTTTTTCTGAGGGCACAGCAGACAGCAAGAGAACCCATCCCACATAATTAATGATTTTCACCCATGTAGTGCAACACTGACTAAGAGGGCTTTTCTTCCTTCTTATAATTTAAAGGTGTCCACAGGGGATGGTCCAAAGCATCAAGGCAGAGGCATGATAATCCAATCAAAGCCCCATCTGATTATTATTTTTAATGTTCATTGATCACACCATCTTGACTTTTTGTTCTACATCCTGCATATGCTCCTGTTTACAGGATTCAGGATCCAGACAGCAGGATTCCAAGCAAGGCTGCCATTCATAAAATGTATTCAGCACAAGAAAAGAAAACAAACCCAGTAGGATGTCGGTTGGATTGCTCCTTTTTGTTATAACATAGAATGTAATAAACTACCAGAATCAAAACTTTTTGAAGTGACTAAATTGGAATACAGAGTTGCGTTTCTACCAAAAAAAATTAACAATGATTATTCAAGGTTCCAGTGAATACCCACTGCTAATTCAAGTTTTATTTCAGGTACTTAAAAAGGCAGAGGAAGGGTTTAATTTTAAATGCCTGTAAGGAGGAAATGTTCTTAAACAATGTGTTTATTTTAAGAAGACATTTCACTAAAGAGATTTTAGAGGCTTCCGGAACAGAGTATTTCTGTACTTTTGAAGTTACATTTAATATTTAAATTGTCCAGACCTAGTTTTTGGCCTGCAAAGTTAGAAGCAATGTCACATGCTTTGGGTCCCAATAGGAATGATCCCTAGGCAGATATTGATTTCATTCCTCTTGTGGTATTTTTGCGATGGGTTATCTGAAGGATAGTGAAGAAGATGCACTGAAGCTAGTAAAAGCTTATTGAACCTAGCTGCTGTGGCCTAGAGGTGGAGCTCTTGCCTCACAATCAGGAGGTTGTGAGTTTGATCCTCGGTAGAGGCAGATGTAGGGTCTCCTGCTTGGGCAGGGGGTTGGACTAGATGACCTGCAAGGCCCCTTCCAACTCTGTTAATCTGTTAAAGAATCCCGAAGAGACCAAACTGGCCTACAAGAAAAAACAAGCAAAGAATAGAAAAGATACATGGCAAGATGAAGCATTACATGGACAGAACATAACAAAAAATACTATTGAAAAAGCAGATAATAAGAGGATGTTGTGGCTAATTAGCCACAAAGTGGCTAATTCTGGTTGCATGAGACTAAGATTTAAGAATAATTGAATAATTGCAGCATAAAGCCAGAATTGAGAAGACAGCAACAAATGGCAAATACCCACTCTGGAAAGAAGGTGAAAAACAGTGAACCAATTAGTGAGCTGCTGCAAAAAAAAAGATTGTACAGACTGATTACAAACATCAGCATGACAATGGTGCATTGGAATATCTGCAAGAAATAGCATTTGCCTGCAAGAAAGAACCGGTGGGGCCACAAGATTGACAGAGTAATAGAAAATAAAGATGCTAAAGTGCTCTGGGACTTCAGAATTCATACAGACAAACATCTGCCACAGAATACCCCAGACTTAACAACACCATCAGTCAATTGCAAAAGGCAGTTTTACTTGGAACAGCTTACATCCTGTGACCATAACTTTCACACCATCAAACATCAACATCTGCCTATCCCAGGTCCTTGGGAAAGACTTGACAGGTGGCTAAAAAAGCCAAATCCAGTCTAAACATTTGGCTGACTGTGCAATCAACCATCGTATGAAATTCTGTCTGGATTTCCCATGCACTTTGGGGGAAGGCAAAATGAGAAAACCCAATTTCACAGTTTATCACAGGAAAGGTTCCTGAAATCAAAAAGGGTTAGGAACCATGAAAGAAATATTTTCATGTGTCAAAGCTAATGGAATGAAAACACCTGCTTCGAGCGCAAAAGTAAAATATGACTGAAATAAAATAGGATAGAATTGGGATTGGACTTTAGATCCTTTGCCTGATTACATGTGCACAATGTTCTATAGGTTGTTCCCCCACCTCATCTCAAATATTATCTTATTAATAGTACAGGATGCACTGTGAGCCCACACACACACAAATGCTCTTATGGATTTGCTCCTGGCCCATTAGAGAATACCATTGTTAAGGAATTATTGTGCTGTTAAGCACATACACAGCGAAATGTGTTGTAATAATGGTGTTGCAGTTTGATATGAATGCTATTCAGTCAATAAACAGAATATCTATAGTATGTACAAAATAGTTTTACTTGAATAGTAGCAAAGTTAAATAGGAAGTCCAAGTCATACACAGTTATTCAGTCAATGTGAAGTTTCTTCTTCTTGCATATCTTTGTTTTAACTCACAAACAAACAAAGATTACAGCTATCTCTCAATTCTATACTATCACAGATAGTTACTCTTCTCTTCACAGCAATTCCACACAGTCATAAAGTAATCTACTTATCAGTAAATCAGCAGAGAGTCTTCAATCCGGAACACACCGTCAAACACCACTCACTACACCAAACCACACTAAACCACACTGAACCATAAACCACCAATCACAAACAACACTGAGCATGCTCTCTTGCTTACTTATATATAATCATTCACAATGCATTTAAAACAATATACACATAACAATGATTTGTGGCTTAATCACACATTAACACACCCAATCGTTTGAACAGGGTTCTAACCAGGGGCGGATTCCTAATTTTTTTACTACCACTCTGTGGGTGTGGCTTATTTTGTGGGTGTGGCTTGCCAGCCATGTGACCGGGTGGGCGTGGCTTGCCAGCCATGTGACTGGGTGGGCGTGGCTTCTCAGACTGCTGAAGGGAGGGGAACTGAGATAGGTCCTGCCGCCCATTCCCGCTCCCCTCAGCAGCTCGAGAAGCCTCAAACATGCGAAAATGCCTAGGATCATCACCGCACGTTCGTGGCTTCTCGGACTGCTGAAGGGAGGGAAATGGAGACAGCTCCTGCCGCCCATTCTTTCAGCGTCTCACGCGCTCCCTCAGCCATCCTCCCCTGCTTGGACTCACTGTGGGGTAGGAAGGCAGCGCATGCGCAGTGCCGGAAGCTCAGCTTCTGGGTATGTGCAACCGACCGCACCGGTACTGTGACATCACCAGCGGGCCGCTACCGGTGCTATAGAGTGGACCGCACCGGTAGGAACCCACCACTGGTTCTAACAATCATGATCTGCTCTACTGAAGAGCTGTTCTTTCCCCAACAGTGCCTTTTTTTTCCTTATGCTCAGATCTTGGATGGGGCTGAGAACTGCTTTTTGTCTCACCTTCTGTTCTCAGAGAAAGGCAAACTTTATTAGTGTTGAAACCTGGCATAAGAAACATTCACGCCTCCCACACTGACAGTGATGGCAGCGCTGCCGATAACAGAAGATTTCCTAACTGGGAATTTGCTCTTTGCTATATTTCTCAAGTAAAACAATTAAGAATGCATTTTTCTTATTAATGTGCCTGGTGGTGACTTTTTGATTAAGGAATTCACAGCTTGAGAGAAAGCAGAAGATTCTAGGTATTTTCTTATCTCTTCCCCTTCTGCAGTTAGGTACAGTATATATTTCTTGTTGCAATAACAATCCAAGCTTTGATGTGGATTGTATATCAAAACTTCGGTTTTGCACTTCAAGAACTATGTCTGTAATATTTTCACACCATGAAAGATCTCTCTTATTATTGTCTTGTTATTGTCTTGTTGAAGGGCAATTCTTTTTGTATTTGGGAGGTGTTACATTGCTTAAGCCTGCCGCCTTTTTGAATTTGCACTATGAACCAGGAGTGGGTTCCTCCCGGTTCGGACCAGATCGCCCGAACCGTTAGCGACCCTCTGGTGATGTAATTTTGGCATCATGGATCCGGTTCTGTCTGTGCCGGTCCGTGCTTGCCACCATCTTTTTTTCTGAATTTTCGGCCGATTTTCCTGTGTTTGGATGGCTTCACAGCGTTCTGTGCTTTGAAAAAAGCCCTCCCATCCACCCCCGGGTTAATACTGACCTTTATTTCTTCACCTGAAGCACAGCTGATGAGCTCCTCAGCTGTGTTTCAGGCTGAATCCACCTTCTGAGCATGCGCGGAAGTGAAATTGTGCGAGGGGATGCACGCGCACGAGAGGAGTCGCAATGCAAACCGGTGGCGAAGGTAAGTGAAACCCACCCCTGCTATGAACCACATCTTCTCTGCTGAGGTAATTGCTACTCAGTTGGACATCATCAGGCTAAAAACATAAATGACCTGGACTTCTCACATGCATACTTCTCTAGCACAGGAAGTGGGTTGGAACTCCCCCCCCTTTGGGCTGCAATGCACACCCACGTAGTCAGAATGAATGAATGAATATGCATATATGCATGAGGTAGAGGAATAGAACTGGTTATGGATCTAAGTCCAAAAGCTGATACATCCAACCTCGAAAGACAGTAGCATTAAGTGAAGAACTTCAACAGAAAGTTATCAGTTAATGAAAATAGAAGAATATGGTTGTTTTGATATAAAAAAGAACAAACAAACAAAAAGCAGCGTGAGAGCTCAGAATCAATAAACATTAAGAGACATAGCAAAACTCTATTTAGAGTACAATATAGAATGAGCTGGACGCCATTCCAATAGCGGGTAAGTTACACAAAACAAAGAACTGGCAAGGGAGGGAATAAGTCAGTGGTGGGTTCCTACCGGTGCGGTCCACTCTATCGCACTGGTAGCGGCGGGCTGGTGATGTCATCAAGAGGTTACCGACCCGGTGCGGTCGGTTGTCGATCCCTAGGAGCCGCTATCTTTTTTTGCAAATTTTTCGGTGATTTTTTGCTTCTGTGCATGCGCGGAAGCAAAATCACGCCAAAATCTCGCGAGGGGATGCATGCACGTGCAAGATTTCAGTGAGATTTCGCTTCTGTGCATGCATGGAAGCAAACAATCGCCAAAAGTGTGCATGCGCGCACGTCCCATCACAAGATTTCAGCATGATTTTGCTTCCACGCATGCACGGAAGCAAAATTGCATGAGGGCGCGCGCGCGCATAGTGAGCGAGCACGCGCACAAAATGTGGTGATGCGCACACAGCGCACCAGTAACAAGGTAAGAGAGCAACCCGCCCCTGGAATAAGTTATTAAGCTATCGGAGAATTAAAACAAGCTTCTCTCATTTTTCAAATTGCTGTTAGGCAGGGAGAAAGAAGCAAGTTAGAAATAAATATGTATGATCAAGGCAAGGCTGTTCTTTCATGAAATCAATTATTGTTTGATTCTAACAAGGCAAACAGAAAGATGTACCGTATGTGCCGACGTATAAGATGACTGGGCGTATAAGACAACCCCCAACTTTTCCATTTAAAATATAGAGTTTGGGATATACTTGCCGTATAAGACTACCCCTCCTACCATCTTTCTTTTTCTTTCTGTCTTTCTTCCTTCCTAACTTCTTTCTTTCTTTCTTTCTTTCTTCTTTCTTTCTTCCTTCCTTCCTTCCTTCCTTCCTTCCTTCCTAACTTCTTTCTTTCTTTCTTTCTTTCTTTCTTTCTTTCTTTCTTTCTTTCTCTTTCTTTCTTTCTTTCTTTCTTTCTGTCTTCCTTCCTTCCTAACTTCTTTCTTTCTGTCTGTCTGTCTGTCGGTCTTCCTTCCTAACTTCTTTCTTTCTTTCTTTCTTTCTTTCTTTCTTTCTTTCTTTCTTTCTTTCTTTCTTTCTTTCTTTCTTTCTTTCTTTCTTTCTTTCTTTCTCCCTGCAAACCAATAACCACCGTGGCTCCTTTCTCCCTCACCCAGCCCTCTTCCAAGACGCCAAGTGGAAGCAAGGTAGGTGGGTGGGTTGCTCCCCTCCCCTCGGAGGCAGAAGGAGCCTCTGTCGCCGTCTCCCGCAAGACTCCAGCCACCGACCACGGCGCCGGCAGGGTTAACGTGCATGGGAGGGAAGGAGAGCGCGCTACCGCCACCGCTGAAACTTCCAAGCCGGGCGGGAGCTCAAAAACAGCCGCGGCTGCATCCCTGCCATTCTCCCTGCCATTCAAACAGCCGAAGGAGTCCCGGAGCTCTGACGCTGCCCTCCGTCTCGGTCTCCTGCCACCACTGCCAGCTGCAGCCTTCCCAGCAGGTGGGCGCGTGGGGGAGGGATCACGGAGCAGAGGCGCCCGGCGAGCGGTGCAAGAGGCGCAGGGATGCCAGAAGTGGCATCGGCGGCAGCAGGCTCCTGCCCGCATCTCCCGCCCGCCTCTTGCCTTAAACCGCCGGGCCCCTCTGCT
The DNA here is from genome assembly GCA_023053685.1 of Diadophis punctatus similis. NCBI lineage: Eukaryota > Metazoa > Chordata > Lepidosauria > Squamata > Dipsadidae > Diadophis > Diadophis punctatus. The sequence goes on along the minus strand of JALIGW010000002.1, from coordinate 55,027,355 downwards.
CCACGACCCCTTCTGCATGCGCCCACCTGCTGGGAAGGCTGCAGCTGGCGGTGGCGGCAGGAGACTGAGACGGAGGGCACCGTCGGCGCTCCGGAGCTCCTTCGGCCACTTGAATGGCAGGGAGAATGGCAGGGATGCAGCCACGGCCGTTTTTGAGCTCCCGCCCAGCTTGGAAGTTTCAGTACCCGGCGTATAAGATGACCCCCGACCTTGAAAGATTTTCAAGGGGTAAAAAGTCGTCTTATACGCCAATACATACGGGTATGTAATCAGTTTGATAAACTTGCCTGTTTGTATATAATGTTTGTTTTTTCTTCTAAGGAAACATATTCTATTTACAAATTACTAGAACTTCAAACCAGTCTTTGCTGATGAGCCAGGGAAAGGTTTTTCTTATGCTAGCTCTGTTTTTCTTGATGATGAAACCTATATTCACAGATGTCACCAATCACAATGAAAAACGATGAAATTTGTGTTTTGACAACCTAAGTCCTGCCTTTCCATACTTGTGTCCTAATGTCAGACCAAGTAGATAAGTTGTTCATTTATTTAACACATATCAAACCCACCACAATCAAAATGATTTTTCAGCATCTTCCATCAGATATAAATAGAACAAGTTAAAACAACCAGAGTCTTATTTAAAACAGAAATTAACAAGTAGCAATAAAAACAGCCATCAGCCAAAAGAGTGTTAATAATAAAATAAGCAATGAAAGATGAAAAACAGCATAATGCATCAGCTCAGGAAAAATAATAATTTATTAAAAATCAGTGAGGAGGCAGCTATTATGATATCCACCAAGAAACAGATCCAAAGTGTCAGCATTAAGTTATGTGGTTCATATTACAATGTTGTGATTCGCATTTTATTATTCCTCCTCCCCAATGCCTAGATATGGAACAACTTGCCACTGTGGTTGATATTAGTCTTATTACAGTTTCGAAGAAGATTTATAGTATTTCCTTGAATCCTGGCCTTTTAGAAATTGCTAAAATGCTACTGGATTTTAACATTTTTTATTGGACTTGGTTTTATTGTATATCAAAGTTTGTAAGGGTCCTAGTGCAGCACATGCAACTGCAAATAAAAGAAATAGTGAAAACAACACAAACTGAAAGGGAAAAAAAGTCACTTGCATCTATAAATAGTAAAATAGTATTTTATAAAACAGAACAAAGCTGGAGGCACAGAACCATTTTCAGAGAGCTGATGGTGATTTAAAGGAAGCTTTTCATCTGAAAATGCACATGTTTTCATTTTGTCCAGTTATATCTTCTGGGTTAGTTTTTCAGAATCGACAGTAGAATAAGACTCTATATGACCCACAGACAGGTGATTTCAAACTGTTTTCAACATGTTGTAGAAACAGTTGTCTGCAGCTTAGGTTGCAAAAGCAACTGCCTTTCCTTTGATAGTACTGAATATGCTTATTTCAACAGAGCGACAAAAACCATGAAAACCATACATGTTTCTTGAAAAGAGAGTCTCTGGTTAATATAATATATGAATGCACATGTCTGGGTGCACGCACCAATGTAGAGCTGCTGTTGGCCTAGAGGTGGAGCTCTTGCCTCACAATCAGGAGGTTGTGAGTTCGATCCTAGGTAGAGCCAGATATAGGGTCTCCTGCTTGGGCAGGGGGTTGGACTAGATGACCTGCAAGGTCCCTTCCAACTCTGTTAATCTGTTTCTACAAAACAATGTAGAAATTACTTGAAATCTAAACTGGGAGTAGAAGTTGTAGTCTAAAGCAATCCACATTTCTAAAGGAAGAGTTCAGGGGGCCCGCCCCACTTTTAGGCTGGCTCAGGGGGTTGTTTCAGAAGACAGAAGTTGGAAATAGTAGCATATATTCAAGCAGAAACAATCTACTGAGCTGCTAGTAAAACAAGTAAAGTGAACAATCCTATCTTTTTCCCATGTTGAAATCATCAACTTCTAGTCCACTTTCCTTATACTTAGAATGGGTTTGTTCATTTCTCTGTTTGTTTGTTTATTTATTAAATTTTTATACCACTCATCTCACTGATTCAGTGATTCTGGGTGGATTAAGTAAAAAAAGTACTAGAAAACCATTAAAATTAGGAAAAAATTAATAGAAAAGCTAAAAGCCAAGATGGAGGTAACCTGGCAGTGGGGATCTTCTCTACCCAGTCATCCACCCTCCATGTAGCAGGCGGCAGGCCCCCTACTGGGGCCTTGGGCCAGTTGTCAGAGCCAAGTTTTTAGGCTCCTCCAGAAGACCAGGAGTATGGGGCGGATCTCACTTCCGATTGGAGACTATTCCAAAGAATGGGGCCCACGGCAGAAAAGGCTCTTTTTCTGAATCCCACCAGCCAAACTTCTTTGGCCAACAGGATCCAAAGTAGGTCCTTTCTGCTAAAAAAAATATGGGGTGGGCTAGTCTCATCAGGTGAGATGGTTCTTCAGATATCCTGGACCTAAACCATATAGCAAGGGTGTCAAACTCAAGGCCCATGGGCCAGATCTGGCCTACGGGTTGCTTAGATCTTGCCCGTGGAGCTGCCCTGGAAACAGCAAAGGACCAGCCCGCAGTGCCTCTGCCAGTGAAAATGATGGCCTCCTGCAGCCCTCTACCAGTGAAAAAAGGAGCTTGGGGAGGCCACATGCGGCCCACCCGAGTTTTATTTTTGACTGTGATGGTCTCCTGCAGTCCTCTGGCAGTGAAAACAGAAACCCCTCCAAGTGTGGCCCCCTGAAGCTCCATTTTTGCTGGCAGAGGGCTGCAGGAGGCCATTGTGGCCGGAAACAGAGCCTCGATGACTGATGTTGGGCTGGCCACACCCACCCTGGCCATGCCGTCTGGCCACGCTACCCCAGCCTCCCCGAGGTCAAACACAACCCTGATGGGGCCCTCAATGAAATCAAGTTTGACACCCCTGCCATAAAGGCTTAAAGGTAATGACCAACAACAAAGGTTCTTTGCCTAGGCTGCAAATGAAACTTTGATAGACATGGGCCACCGTGATGATAGCCTTATTACATAACCTATAAAGAGACATGTGCCATTGCAGTAGCATCTAGAGTGCAAGATGATGTCATGGCATATATCAATCACACTACAAAACGACCTTAACTATGTGTCAAAATGGTCAAACAATTGGCAACTTCAAATCTCAACCAACAAATGTTCTGTGTTACACATTGGCAAAAAAAATCAGAACACCGAATACAAGCTGATCTTGTAGATGACCCTCACTCTGTCAAAGACCTTAGAGTTCTCATTTCAAATGACCTAAGCGCCAGAGCTCACTGTAACAGCATTGCCAAAAAGGCATTAAGAGTTATCAACCTAATCTTGCAAAGTTTTTCAGTAATATTGTACTAGAACATACAAACCTTTGCTAGACCAATTCTCGAATACAGCTCATCTGCCTGGAATCCGCACTGTATATTGGACATTAACACAATTGAGCGAGTCCAGCGGTATTTCACGAGAAGAGTACTCCACTCCTCTACTCGCAATAAAATACCTTACACCACCAGGCTTGAAAATTTAGGCTTGGACAACCTAGAACTATGCCGCCTACGGTCCGACCAAAACGTAGCACACAAAATTATCCGCTACAACGTATTACCTGTTAATGACTACTTCAGCTTCAACCACAGTAATACACGAGCACATAATAGTTACAAACTCAAGGTAAACCACTCCAGACTTGATTGCAGAAAATACGACTTCAGTAACAGAGTGGTCAATGCCTGGAATGCACTACCTGACTCTGTGGTTTCTTCCCCAAACCCCATAACTTTAACTTTAGACTGTCTACTGTTGACCTCACCCCATTCCTAAGAGGTCTGTAAGGGACGTGCATAAGTGCACCAGTGTGCCTACCATCCCTGTCCTACTGTCTCCATTTTTGGTACCCATTTACTATGTTCATGTTTATGTTTATACTATACCTGTTATCTTGTACATGTTTGACAAAATAAATAATTATTATTATTATTAATTATTTTAAAGAGTTTAAAGTTTAAAAAGTTTAAAGATCTGATCACAAATGCTCACAATTTTGCTCATTCTTAGAACAAAATCATTGTTTGAAAAATGAAATCAGGCAGGAAGCGACATTGTTTTCATGCCATTTCAAAAGAACTGATGTGCCAATTCTTCTTGCAAGTCCTTGCAACATATTATCTCTTTTTAGAACGGTTTAGTGAAATCATGACAACTTACGCATCTTGCAAAAATAAATTACAGAATTGTCAACAATAGCATCTTTGGACAGGGTGCTGACATTTATCTGAAAATTTATAAAAAAAGAATTCATGTTAACATAAAGTTATCTAAGATTCAGCTGTTTATAAAATATATTCTTCTCTAAAGCATTGAAATATTTGGCATGCTGAATTGTAAGCAGCAATTAGAGACATAAGCAAGTAAAATCTTCTATTGATTTACTACAGACAAACATGTGTTATAGCTTGAATCCAGCTTGTGATCAAGAAATTTCAGATCTCACATAGGATTTCTAGATTTCATTGATTAAAATCAAGGTCAAAGTATAGAATATCAATTAACACTTGGTTCTTTTTTTCATAATATAATGAGATTTGAAGATTAGTTTGGCTGATTCAAGTGTTCCCAACTCTGTGAGTTTGTAAATGTGAAAAGAAAGCTGCAACATATTGATCAGTTATCCAAATTTAATCTGACTGGTTACTACTGGATCTGTAAAATGAACACCTTTGTCTTTCTTTCAATCAGATATATAATTGTCCTGGTCTTTCACAAAACAAGAAAAATCCAAGGACATTCTAGATTACAGAGAGCAAAACTTGTGTAAGACTCTGAACTGCTGATCTTACACCATATAGATATATGAATAAACCAATTAACATCTCTAGAGGTCTTCTAAGGAATATGAACCTTCAATAAGCACTAACACTCGTGAAATTTCTCACCACTTAGGCTACAGTAGCTACTCAGTAATTAACTACTTTATAGCATCATTCAGCTATCAATTACTATATTATTACTATTATATTGACAGAACTACATTGGGAGATACTATAAATCACAAGAAAGCAAATGACTGTAAGTGTGCATAGTAATAAATTACAAAAAATAAAAAAGCCTTAGGAGCAGGGGTGGGCTGCTGGGGGTTCGCAGGGGTTTGGGAGAACCTCTAGCTAAGATTCTGTGCAGTTCAGAGAACCCCCAAATCTCACTCCTGGCTGGCCCTGCCCGCCCCTCCCCGGTCCTCCCAGGAATTCCCTCGCAGCCCATGTTGGATGTAGGTAAGTGCAGGGTATGCATGGAGGCTTGGGGAGGGCAAAAAATGGGCTTACCGGAAGTTCGGAAAGGCCGGAAATGGATGCCGTTTTTTCACCCTCCTGGAGGCTCACGTTGGATGCAGGTAAGTGCAGGGTGTGCATGGAGGCTTGGGGAGGGCAAAAAATGGGCTTACCGGAAGTTCAGAAAGGCCGGAAATGGACCTGTTTCTGGCCTCCAGAAGGTCTCTGGAGCCTGGGGAGGCCGTTTTCACCCTCCCGGAGGCTCAAGTTGAATGCAGATAAGTGCAGGGTGTGCATGGAGGCTTGGGGAGGGCAAAAAATGGGCTTACCGGAAGTTCGGAAAGGCCGGAAATGGACCTGTTTCTGGCCTCCAGAGGGTCTCTGAAGCCTGGGGAGGCCATTTTCACCCTCCCGGAGGCTCAAGGAAAACCTCCAGAGCCCGGGGAGGGCAAACCACCACCCCCGCCATGGTGCAAGAGTCTGACTAGGCCATGCCCACCATGGCCACGCCCACCCAGCAACCGGCTGACGGAATAAGAATTTACGGTTAGAGATGATAAGATCTTTTTCTTTGAAACTAATCCCTATTAAATGAAACCCGATAATAAGTCTAAGTAATAAAATATTTATTTCAATAGAAAAGAATATAAAACCTAATAGCTACATTTCTGCAATCTAAAGTCATGTCCTCCCTCGGAGAGGACAGCAGCCGAAGAAAAAAATGTAATGGAATGTTACACATGCGCAGATCACTCATCACGTGTCTGCTTTTCTAGGAATGTCTGAGTATCATAGAGTGTAACATGTGAGCACAGCTGACAATCAAAATTCGCATCGTGACACCGGCAGAGAACCCCTTGCTAAAAATTTTGAAGCCCACCCCTGCTTAGGAGACTTCTATGATTTCGACTGGGGAAGAAATAGAAATTACATAATAAGTAGAAAGTTAATTGAACAATCCTGCTTATTGTTAGACTTTCAGTTAATGACATTATTTGATCACAACCATTGGAAGAACAAGAATGCCTGGCCTTTGGTACTGCACCTGCTGCTATTTGATTTAGATATCAAGAAAATATGGTAAAGTTGTTCTGAAGGTATCAGGGAGCTTCCATCTTCACACCTATGCTATATAAACTTGAAAGTATCACAGGTGGGGGGGAAATGTCACAGAAGTCCAAGGAAGTATGTTAAGTTAAAGGGAAGAATGAAAAAGGATACTGGATGGAATGAGGGATGAAAGCATTGTGGGTAAAAAAATCTGAATGTAAAAGAATATTTCCTGCAAAAAAATAACAAAAGGGATTTTGTAATGCATATAAAGAGAAGGTAGAGCAAGAAATTTTTAAAATTAAAAAGAGAAAGGAAAAATGCAGAGTAATTTACAGGGAATAAAACACTGATTTGGAACGGATTAAAAAACAGCTAATTCAGGAGCCTCCAGTGCAGTGAATTAAATTAAAAATAAAAAGGAGTTATCATTTGGGATAGAACTGAAGTAAGCAAATGCTGGAAGGAATCCTTTAGAAATTCATATGGTAATTTATAGAGATGGAAGAGTGGAATGCTATATACAGTATATTAGTGTTCAAGTAAATGCTATATACCCTGTTTCCTCCAAAATAAGACATCCCCTGAAAAGCCCAATCGGGCTTTTGAGTGCATGGCAATAAGGCCAAGCACTTATTTCAGGGTTCCAAAAAATATAAGACAGGGTCTTATTTTCGGGGAAACACGGTATATTTGTTCAAGAAGAAAATAATGAGGGCATAAATGTGATAAGACCATTAAAATGGGCGAGGCTGCATGTGTAGATGGTATAACTGGAAACATGTTAAAATATGAATGTGCTTTTCATGGACTGCTTGCATGAAGACAGTGGCTGGTTGCTGAATGTGATCAGAATGATATATGGTGAAATTAAACTGTGCGCATGAAAATAAATGTATTAAATGGAATGCTTAGTGAATGGCTAACTTTGAGCAGAAAGTAAAAGAAGGATGTGTACAGTAATGTATTCTTGTTTGCTTAAGGTATTTATGGAGAAATGTCTAAAAATGCTTGTAATAATATTAGATGCATATTTCTTGGGTATCTGAATGTAAATATATGCAAATGATACTATTTGTTGAGAGCAATAATAATCTGTGTCAAATGTTAAATTGCATGATACAAGAGTATGAATCTGAACATTAATATATTAGAATCAAGGGAGTTGTGTACTATAAACAAATAGTAAAAACTAGATTGTGTGCATGAATATGCACAGTAGAATATTTATTGAAGTTGGGAAAACAGATGGAGAAAATTTAAGATTTGCAAATACTGATACAAACGTACTGGGTAGTGTGAGGTCTGTTATGAGAAATAAATGCTTGTTGACAAAATTAAAAATGTCTGTGCATAAATGCATGCTTCTGCCAACTGTTGCATGGATGTGAAATTTGGGGACATCAGGAGAAACATAAAACTAAGTTGAATGCAGAGGAAAAGACTCACTTATGCGTGTCTGTAAAACAAAAGGAGAACAAAAGATAATAAATACATTAGAACAGTGGTTCCCAACCTGGGGGTCGGGACCCCTTTGGGGGTCGAATGACCATTTCCCAGGGGTCGCCCTGGCATCCTCAGCTCCCCCCCCCCCACTGCCACAAGCCTGACCATATCGACTCAACTCACCCGAGCCCTCCGATTGGTCGGGAGAGGTGCCATTCGGGAGAGGTGTTTGTGACGCCTGGCGGCCGAGCTTTGGCAGCAACAGCTAAGGGGCCAGCTTTGCTCTCAATTCTGGGAGTTGAAGTCCAGGCACCTTAAAAGTTGCTGAGATTGAGAAATATTGTTGTACACTTGTTGGTTATCAACTCTAAATACAGAAGTAGACTTGTTGTGGAAGATGATATTCCTTGTGCTCTTGCAAAGACTGGCCCAAGAATTTCTGATCTGGCATAATTACATCTTGTTTTTGTGATTAATCGCTATGCTTTAATTATGTTCAATTTGTAACAATGAAAATACATCCTGCATATTAGATATTTACATTATGATTCATAACAGTAGCAAAATTACTACTGTTATGAAGTAGCAACGAAAATAATTTTATGGTTGGGGGTCACCACAACATGAGGAACTATATTAAGGGGTCGCGGCATTAGAAAGGTTGGGAACCACTGCATTAGAAAGTGTCCAGATATACTTTACGAGAAGAGTCCTCCACTCCTCTACTAGAAACAGAATACCTTACAGAACCAGACTCGAAATCCTGGGTTTAGAAAGCTTAGAACTACGTCGCCTTCAGCACGACCTAAGCATTACTCATAAAATTATCTGCTACAATGTCCTTCCTGTCAACGACTACTTCAGCTTCAACCACAACAATACACAAGCACACAACAGATGCAAACTCAAAGTGAACCGCTCCAAACTTGACTGTAGAAAATATGATTTTAGCAATGAGTGGTAAATGCCTGGAACTCACTATCTGACTCTGTGGTTTCATCACCAAACCCCCAAAACTTTACCCTAAGACTGTCCACTGTTGACCTCACCCGATTCCTAAGAGGTCTACCGTCCCTGTCCTAATGTTCCCTCTTATCAGTACCCATCTTATGTATATAAACAATGTTATATCTATGTATATTACTAACACATACTTGACAAAAATAAATAAATAAAATAAAAAATAAAGTAGTGAATGGACATAGCAGAATCAACAGTTTGCAAGGGTGAAAAGGCATGGAAAGGTAATGTGCATGAGGTTGATATAAACTGAATTTAACTATATATCCTTCTCTTATCACATGCCTCTCCCTTTTTTGACTATCTATTGCATCCTTTCTCAGCTTTGCACTGTATTGTTTGATACATATATGTGTCCTCAAATCCAATATTTTCTCCCCATCATCTCCATTTCCAGCCTAGGAATTTTGCAGATGCAAGCACTAAAAATCCAAAGTAATAAATAATTTAATATAGCACAGCACTGCAAAATTGACAAACTGAGACACATGTACTTTCCAGAGATCTTTTAAATTGGTACATGTTAACTTAGGCTCAAATGTTCAACTATTTTAAGTTGGTGGGGGAAGGGGAATTGGCCAGAATTCTCCTATCTATCTTGGTTAACATGGGTCAAGTACAACCCAAATTTCCAGGTAAGTCTGAAAAAGAATTCTGTCTTAAATTCTAAGTAAGTTACAGAGAGAGAACCAATAGTCTGGCTTATTATAAGGCAAATTAAATTTCCTTATGATTTGCATATCTGAATGTATAGTTATTGTCATATGATGTCTTCATTATTTAAGATTGATAGAGGATGTTTTATTTTATGTTCATTTTTTGGGGAAGATAAATCAGTAAACTACACAGGATATGATTTTCAATTCTGTAGCATATCATTAACAATACTCCTAACCCAGATATCTCTTTCAAAAAGTGATCTTCCTCCACCTTTTTGTTCTTGAAGGTCAGTTGATTTGAGCAAGTTTAAACAATAATAACCAATGTACAGTTTTATATCTTTGTTATTAATGATTTCCACCAGAGGTGGGTTCTAACTTACCTCGCTGCCATTTCGCTTCCTCCCGCGCTGCGTGACCATGCGGCTTGGGTGCGCACGTACTTCACACACATGCGCATGTGCAGTGCCGAAAAAATAAAAAAATTCAAAAAAAAAGCCAAAAACAAGATGGTGATGCATGCGCAGTGCCGGAAACTCAGCTTCTGCGCATGCGCAGAAGAAAAAAACCCCAGAAAAAAATCCCCCCCCAAAATTATAATAAATAGATAGATAGATAGATAGATAGATAGATAGATAGATAGATAGATAGATAGATAGATAGATAGATAGATAGATAGATAGATAAATAAATAAATAAATAAATAAATAAATAAATAAATAAATAAATAAATAAATAAATAAATAAATAAATAAGATGGCGGCGCCCACGGACCGGCACTGACCGAACCAGTTCCGTGACGTCATCGTGACGTCACCAGCAGTTTGCTACCGGTTCAGCTGAACTGGTCTGAACCGGGAGGAACCCACCTCTGATTTCCACACTGAAACTACCGCATTATTATTGTATAACCCCCATCATTCTCAATGAGGTTTGCTCCTTAATTACTAGGAACTACAGCTGTATAGTGCAACTCTGTAATGTCTACTCAGAAATAATAACCACTGAAATGAAGTGAATATTTTCACAACTAAATATTACAACATTGCTTGAGTATAACTTCAACCCCAAAACTCTTTCAAAGACAAAAAGTCCTTATTCAGTGGGCTGGGTTATGCCATGAGCAACAGCTGTGAGGAGAAACTGAAGTAGCCAAAATTCATTAGAATCTTCTTAAGGGTTTTCAATGAGTCTCTATTTTTATTTTTATTTTTTGCTTTCAGTATTCCAGCCCTCTCTCTTTACCAGGATCTCCTAATCACAAAGAATATTTTTGAGAGTGAAGCTATAGCCCACTTTTCTACTACGCATAGACTAGCTTCCTTGGAGCACTCGAAATGGTTTAAAATGTTAAAAAACAAACAAACCCTAATTGTAATGGTATGTGGTAATAACATTGGAAGACAAGGGAAGAGATGGTGTCTAGGGATTGGTCCGATAAGACAATGGATGGCCCACAACTGCATAAAGGGCAGAGAAAGAAACTCAGAAAGGGACCTCCCTAACTTATCAAACTCTATAAAAGAGATGGCAGACGACTTGCGCTATCAGACTTGCAAGATTGTGCTAATGTAGCCTTATAATAGAGTAGAATGAGCTTAGCTGGTTGCATTTCCTGTCTGGTCTACCTGGGTAGGCTAACATTAACTAATTAAACACTACTTAATTAAATTGTTATAAAAATGAGCACAGTTAGGAATTAGTACCATTCAAAAATCCTGAATGAAGGGTAAAGGTGAAGGTTCCCCTTGCACATATGTGCCAGTCGTTCCCGACTCTAGGGGGCAGTGCTCATCTCCATTTCAAAGCCGAAGAGCCAGCGCTGTCCAAAGACATCTCCGTGATCATGTAGCTGGCATGACTAAATGCTGAAGGTGCACGGAACGCTGTTACCTTCTCTTCGCCAGACTGTCCAAGCTCAGTTCCTGCAGCCGCTCTTTGTATGTTTTATTTTCCAGACCCTTTATCATCCTGGTTGCTCTCTTCTGCACTTTCTCTAGCGTTTCAGTGTCTTTTTTGTAGTGTGGTGACCAAAACTGGATGCAGTACTCTAGGTGTGGTCTGACCAAGGCTTTATATGCTTTATATGGCACAGTGGGCATGAGGGAGGAGTGGCTTTTTGAGATGGAAGTAAGAAAAGTACATGTTCTAATAACTTAGTGAAATAAGAAGTGTTGTTGCTGAAATGGAGGTGTTTCACTTTCCCTCCTTTCTCTCAATTACATTTACTTTGTCCTTGGGGCTACAGATGCCTGAATTGTTAAAATATAAACAACTGTTTTCAATTACCTCAGCTATCACACTTCCCCACCCCAAATGCCTTTTTTGAGCGTTCACAAGCACTGTGAGAACAAATCTGATAACACACCTGTGCTGAAACTGGCTGAGTTTCTTCCTTTTAATTCCTCTGAGATCAGAATCTAATACCATCCCTCCTCCCCGGCCCCCAACCCCACTTTCCCAGTTTTTAATGTATCGTTGTACCTCATTGCATGGCCATTCCTCTTATACAGCACATTGTATTATTTAAAATGATGTGTGCAATTACCACACACACATTTATATACCCCTAACAATGCAGGGGGTGTGTGAAGTCCCAGCTTCGAGTTTTCAGCCATTATTTGTAAAATCATGAGAGTCTTGGTCAAATGAGACTGCAGTGTGAGAACTTGAAGTGTAACTGTTCATGCAGAAAATCCATTAGCTTTGATTTGACTTCATTCTGATCAGAACTTTGCAGCTTATCATTCACAGTGGGCCAAAACCCCTGAGGTGTAACCAGAGATAGACGTCCTTTCCCTAGGCTTTGCGGAAAAATTGAGTAGGAATTGTTAGAATTTTAGAATCACTCCCTTCTGGGAGTACTCAAATGATATGGAAATCTTCCAAAGCAGGATAAAATCTTGATGTTTTCTAAGAATAAGAAATGAAGCCATCCCCTCCCCTTTAAAAAATCACAGCTGTATAAAATGATGTTTGTTTATTGATGAGTGTGGGGAGGAAAGCATTTCAACTGCCGTACGCAATTGTGCAGCCAACAGTTCTCAGATTGTGGTTCCAAACCAGGGGTGGGTTCTGGATCCTTTTGCTGCCGGTTCGCTCAGAATCGTGTTGTGTGTGTATGCGTGCTTTGCGCATGTGCGCCCCCCACAGCAATAAAAAATAGCTTCTGTGCATGCGCAGAAGCAAAATCCAAGATGGCGGTGCCCATGGAGACACTAACAGAACCAGCTCCATGATGTCATCGCCGAACTAGTAACGGTTCTAAAGAACCGGTTAGAACCGGTAGGAACCCATCTCTGTTCCAAACACAAATTAGCATGACAGGACATTTCCACCCATCAAAACAACCAAGAGGCTCTTTTTCCATACCCTCTCACCTGCTAAATCAGGCAGGTGGTAGGCAAGAAAGACATTTTCCAATACCAGAGTTCATTCTCTAGTCCAGGGGTCTCCAAAGCTGGCTGAGGAACTCTGGGAGTTGAAGTCCACAAGTCTTAAAGTTGCCAAGGTTGGAGACCCCTGCTGTAGTCTAAGACTTTACTCCTGGCCTCTGTACTGATGCTTTTTTTAATCCAAAATCCATTGCCTTGTGCATGTTTATACATAATTTGTAAGGTATCTCAAACACATTTTAAAACAGTGGGATATAAAGGAAGTAAATATGTGAAATAATTTTGAACATAAAAAGAGAAGGTAAATGGTTCCTTCTTATTCTGCAAGTAAAAGAAAAATGTGGAATGAGAAAAAAAATTGACAAAGTAGTTGGAAGTTAAATTTTTATCAGTTGGACGCAACGCTTTCTAAAACGAAAACATTCTGTGTGCTCACCTGAACATTCCTGAGACCACAAATCTCACCTAAACCATGATTAGGGAAGTATGTTTTATACAGAAAAGAGACTTGTTTACAGGAAATGTAGTTTTGAAACAGACAAAGCTAGCACCTAATTAGCTATATCCTACCAGGCAGGGGTGGGTTCTAACTTATCTCGCTGCTGGTTTGCTTCCCCCTGAGCCACATGGGCTCATGGGCACACACGCGCTTCACGCACTTATGCATGCGCAGTCCTAAAAAATAAAAAACACTCCAAAAAACAAAAGCCAAAAACAAGATGGTGACACATGCGCAGTGCCGGAAAGTCGGCTTCTGCGCATGCGCAGAAGAAAAAAACCCAGAAAAAATTTTAAAAAATTCAAACAAATTTAAAAAAAATAAAAAAAGATGGTAGCACCCACGGACCAGCACTGACAGAACCGGTTCAGTCATGTCATTGTGACATCACCAGCAGGTTGCTACCAGTTTGGGCAAACTGGTCCAAACCGGGAGGAACCCACCTCTGCTTCCAGGAGAAAAGATCATGTACTTGGTGAGGTTACTGAAGGAAGTGACCTCAGATTAGCAATATTATGAAGCCGTGATGGCGAACCTATGGCACGCGTGCCACAGGTGGCACACAGAGCCCTCTCTGCGGGCATGTGAGCCGTTGCCCAGCTCAGCTCCACCGTGCATGCGCGTGCGCCTCCCGCTGGCCAGCTGATTTTCGGGTATCTGCTATGCATGCACAGAGGTTGGGGTGCATGTGGGAGATGCATGTGCATGCGCAGGGGGTTGGGGGGTCATGCATGCATATGCAGGGTTGGGGGGAGTGCGGGGGAGTGGCACCTCCCCCGTGGCCCATTTTTGATCCTAGAAGGCTGCAGGGATGCCGGCACATGCACGTGTGCATGCTTTCGGCATGCAATGAGAAAAAGGTTAGCCATCACTGTTATAAAGCATAGAAAAAGCAGAGTGATGAGACACAAAATAGACCCAGAGTCAGTCCTTAACTATCCAAATCCTCTTACCCACTGATGGTCAATGGGTCATAAGATGCTGAAGCATCCATTCCACTGAAATCACACCTCTAACATAAATAAGTTTTTTTTCATCTTCTGCACTGTCACTTGGAGAGTCAGAATTAGTGGGAATCTTTTCCCAAGGAATCAAGTTTTCAACTGAGTTCAACTAGAACTAGACAATACTCTATCCACCACCTACCCCCTTTTAAAGAAAGGTATCTCCTGTTATGGAAAAAAGACACTAAAAAACAATATTGGCAAATGGGACAATAGCTGACAAAGCTCTACTAAAAGTTAGGTTGCCGTTCTTTTTAATTCTAGGCCACCTTTCCTCCCAGGAACTAAAAATGCTATCTGTGACTCTTTTCCTCCTTTTTACTTTTGCACAATATCCCTAAGAAACACAAAAGAAAAATTATTTAGGCCAGAACCATCCAACACATTTTATGGCATGTGGGAATTTGAATCTTGGTCTCTCTCTCAATGCTCTAACTGCTGCACCAAGTTGTCTCTCTGCATGTAATTTAAAATATAGGAACCTATTTCTTGATGTGTCTTATTAAGCATGTTCTTTTACAGCCCTGGAAAATCATTTATTATACTCTTAAGTAGCTCACATTTAAAACATTTAGCAGCACTTAGCAATAAAACCACGAAAACAAGAGCAGAGGAGAACGAAGATGAAAGTAGCAACAGTTTATCATCAAAAGCAGATACAAGTTTAAAGGGCTGAGTAAATTTACATGGGACTACAAAGATAAACTACACGGCACTACACACAACGGCTGGGAAAACAGTTTGAGCAATAGGAGCCCAGTCTTTAATCAGCACTCATCTTATCTCAGAAGGAATTAACATTCCCAATACAGCTCAGAATCTGAGCACATTCAAGGAAGAAAAATATAACTTTACTCTATATAATTTTACAGATAATTTTTTTCAGAAAAACAGATCAGGAAATGATTTGTATAGGTATGTGCATAACTCTTTACCTATTCATCTGTGGAGATTCTCAGTCATCCAGGTCATGGTTGTCCCAAAGGTGCTTTTTCAGAGGGCAACTGGACGTTCTTGTTTTTCTTTTGAAGACGTTTCTTCAGCTCTGACAGGATAGTGGGGAATGGAAGGATTTATATATCTCTACAGACTTTTAACTATACAGTTTGGGATGAACACCCTTTGAATGGTGTGGGAGTAGGAGTGGATTTCCAGAGAAAAAAACTGCAAGACTACAGGAACCAGGATGACCCTGAGGACACAGATAAACCTCCAAGTGCTTCAACAATCCTCTAAAACAGTGGTTCCCAACATGGGGCCCATGCCCCACAGGGAAGCAATTTGATTTTTAATGGGGGCAATTTGAAAATGAGCTATTAACTGAATTTTTGAAAGCCCGCTAATTGTTCTTATATATTTGTGATGAAACATCTGTGTTTCACTTACCTATTGTTGTCTTTATTAAAGTGCATTTCCTAGGGCCTGGTCTGAAAAGAATATCCCAGCTGGAGGGAGGAGGGAGCAACTGCCAGCCAATCAGATGTGTTCCCACTAAAGATCATGGGACTGGCAGAGTCTCTCTCACTCTTTCCTGTGGGCTTTGCTGATGGGTGGTTGCAGGGAGAGCTGTGGAGACAGAGTGAATGGCTGTTTGGGGAAGCCCAGCAGTGAGAATATAGAGCTAGGACCCAAGCTTAAGTAAGAAACTGTTAGATTTACGGCTATTTTTAGTCTGTGTTTTCCCAGGTCGTGTTTTCCAAGACTTTTCCTCTCAGAGCAATCTGGGGCTGGGCCACACAGGTGCAGGCCTTGCCAGGCCTGTGTGATTCACTTCCACCTACTGAACTATTTATTTATTTATTTTTATTTATTGCATTTGTATGCCACCCAACTCCCAAAGGACTCCAAAGCATTTCCCCACTAAGCTGCAGGTTCAAACCGAGTGGGCTAGTAGGGGGGTCATAGAAGGAGAAATGTTATTCTGCAAATCATTAGAGACCACCACAACCGCTACTGATATATATAATAAACTAAAAAATTACTTAAATGTCAATAATATATCAATGGAAACAGGGGTGGGTTCTACTTACCTTCCCTACTGGTTCGCATCGCATCGGAAGTGCGTGTTTTGGCAATGCACACTTGCATTGCTCACACGCATGCCTGCATCACATCATGGAAATGACCCTCTGCGCATGCACAGAGGGTTCTTTGCCAGCCGTTTCAGACCGGAGGACCAATTTGGGGGCATGGCCATCCGGCCATCTCTACTGGTTCAGCCAGCAGGGGCAAATTTCCACTACCAGTACGGGCGAACTGGTCCGAACCGGCAGCAACCCACCACTGAATGGAAAGCATAACATCTTGTGCTGCAGATGGTGCTCCTGTTATGATGGGCAAGAGAAATGGCTGCTTAAAATTGATGAAATATGAGAATCCAGAAATGCTTCTTGTGCACTGTGTTATTCATAGAGAGAACTGAGTGTCCAAAAATATTTCTTCTGTTGGTACTAATGAGGTACTAAAATCAGTTATAAAATATATCAATGCTATCAAAGCTAATGCCAAATGTGAGCATTTCTTCAAGCAATTTTGTGAAGATAAAAATGCAGACCATGTGAGATTTGTACTTCACACTGAGGTAAGGTGGCTCTCAAAGGGAAACTGTTTGAAAAGATTCATGGAACTATTTGATGTTCTTAGTGACTTTTTAAGTGACAAGCCTGAAATGAAGCACCTGCTAACTATTGATGGTAAAGCATTTGTGAGTTATTTAGCATGCAGTGCCAAAAAATCCAAAAAAAATTCCCAAAAAAAGCCAAAAACAAGATGGCAATGCATGCGCAGTGCCGGAAACACGGCTTCTGCCCATGCGCAGAAGAAAAAACCAGAAAAAAATTCCAAAAAAATGGCAGCGCCCACAGACCGGCACCGACCGAACCGGTTCCGTGACTTCATCGTGACATCACCAGTGGGTTGCGACCAGTTTGGGTGAACCGGTCCGAACTGGGAGGAACCCACCTCTGGTCTAGTGAGGTCATTGAGGCCCTTAAGGTATAACAATGAAGTCATGGGGCAGGATATCAAAGAGAGTGCAGTTTTGAAAGAACAAAGAAGCAGTATTCTGTGAACAGAATTTCTACATCCTATACCCAGATAAGCAGGGATTAATACCAGAAAACAACCAAGCAGAAAACAATACTCTAGTCAAGGAACTACCAAGGAGACAAACAATCAAGTAGCAAACAATCAATCAAACAGAAAACAATACTCTAATTAAGGAACTACCAAGGAGAAAGCCACACCCCAAGAAACATTGGCAGGGCAAGCTACTGTATATAAAGAAGAAGCAGATGTCCACTAGCACTGATGATCTTATGCAATTGGGCAATGAAGTGTCTGCAAGCAAACTACCAAGCTCAGAGAGCGCTAAAACTCCCCAGAATTTCTTTCCAGGGAGTTACTTTCTCCTACTTTCTGAAAGTTCTGGTCTTAACCCAGTATCTTTCCCCAGCTTATCAGCATTTCTCAGCCTTCTAAATATTTTATGGCTAAGCTGACAGCGGAGTTTTCCTGGGAAAGTATTTTTGGAAAGGGAAAAGTTGCATATTTTGACACCATCCAGCTGAGCCAGTGCTTTGTTTTCCCTGGGAAGATGTATTTGGGTTAGAGGCTTTAGACTTAACTTGCAAAATTATCTTCAGTGCCCAGATACAGTACTCAAAACATACACTTTAGTTTTGCCAAATATGGGCCCGTTTTCCCTGCAATCTATATTATATGGTAAATAGGATATCCACTGACTTAATTAGTCCTTATGCACAGGTAATTAAGTGCAGGCCTACAGCTTTATATATTAGCATTTGAAAATAACAGTCATTTGCACTTGACAAACAGCTTTTGTGAAAAATCTGATTGCATCTGAGTGTCTTTATGAACACCTATGGGTAAAAAAAAATCTTTGCATTTAATAAATCTTGACTTTCACAGCAGTCCATGGAAATCCACTTGTTTCAGTTGTTCCAGTTTCTAAGAAGCTATGAGACCCTGAAGCCACCAACTGGCTTACCAAAACAATATAATTGATTCTAAATTATATTCTTTTAAAAAAATCTATGATGTATATATATATATACATACACATATACATATACATATACATATATACATATATACGTATATACGTATATACGTATATACGTATATATATACGTATATACGTATATATGTATATACGTATATACGTATATACGTATACGTATATACGTATACGTATACGTATATGTGTATGTATATATATACAGTATATGTATATATGTATATATGTATATGTATATGTATATGTGCATATATGTATATGTGTGTATATATATGTGTGTGTGTGTGTGTGTGTGTGTGTATAGATAGATAGATAGATAGATAGATAGATAGATAGATAGATAGATAGATAGATAGATAGATAGATAGATAGATAGATAGATAGATAGATAGATAGATAGATAGATAGATAGATAGATTTTTTTTTACATACTAAAGAGTTTGGATCCTGCAAGGCCAAAGGAATTATTTAAAGGTCAACACTCTGTAGAGAAAAAAGAAGGAATATAAAGTTGGATTATTTGACTAGGGATAAACTAGTAATTCAGTTTGATATTTCTGGTAACTCATTGCTGAAGTAAGATTGAAAAGATGACAATTTCCAGAATGCATATCAGTTGGGCTATGGAAAGAACAGTTATTGCATTTATAACTTTAAAGGAGTGTGAAAAGTTAATATATTCGCTTATCCTCAGGGTGATGAAGGTTGGAAGCTGATTTTTTTTTGGTTGACAACCTTCCAAAAACAAAGTCTTTTTTGACTTTTTCTTTTTCTTCTACTTTCTTCTGCATTTTCTGAACTTTTATTTCAGTTTTGAATTCTAGTTTAGTTTGTATTAGTTATTACAGTGGTTATTAATAACTTCAATAAGATTATTTTTTAAAAAAAACAAAGGTGACTGATTCAATTACAATTTAGCATATCACAAAAATTATCTCACTATTACCACAAGAAGACCAGGGGGTTAATTTAAACAACATATGCTTATGGATTATGCTCATTCTGGGTATAAAAAATATCACCAAGTGTTATTTTAAGTGTTAGCTTGATTTTAAATAGTGACATATTAAAAATTCTGCTCTTCAGGTCCTCCAAAGTCCTTTGCTAAGAGGTATGTGTGTGCATGTGTTTATACAGTATATACATCAATGAATACATTTAGAAGGGTATATATGGGAAGGGAGAGAGATGTTCATGATCTGATCTGTTCTTTTAAATGTATTTCTTATTCTGAGTATTACAGTTCAGCAGTTGCAAGGCTGTCTTCCAGGGTTACCTTCAAAAGTTTATGGACATTGTATAAGAGCTCTGAAAACAGGTTGTGTATCCCTGTGTGTTACTGTGAGGAGGAGGATGCAGGAATGAGGAAAGAAAGTATTTATTTTCCAGATCTGTGCTTGGTCTCAAACTCAGCAGGCCTGGAGATATGTGGCAAAACAAATTAGTTAAAGAGCAAGCAGCGTGGGGCTTCACTTTAAAATGTGCTAAACAATCATCTGTCTGTAATGCTTTACTCTGAATCCTTGCACTTAGCAAGAGATGGGACTTGATGGTCTCAATGGCCCTTTTCAATTCCATGATTCTATGCTTCTCAACTGTTATACGCGTAGCAGTGCTTCTCAATTATTTTCTGTTATGCCCCCCTAGGAAGAAGTAAACATTTCGCGTGCCCCCCAACTCTCCGATCTGGACCCAATGGAATTTTAGTGCTAATATTTATTATTTTACTTATTATAAGTTGCAAGCAAACTATTGGTTGGGGAAGGCTGCTCTACCCACTTACCTGGGAGTAAGTCACACTGAACTCAGTGGAGCCTGTTTTCGGTTAGGCAGGCATAGGCTACTGTGGTTAGGGCCCTCTTTTGACACGGGGCCAGGCCAGCTAAATCAAGCCAACGTTTTGGGGTCGCCGACCTGGCCCATAAGTGCCACTTCTGCCGGGCACTCACGGCGAACGGTGTGGAAGGAGGCTTTAGGGTGCCATTCGAAGCTTTCGCCCAGCTGCAGAGGATGCTCCTCCTTGTCCAGCAGCAGGTTCGCCATGCCGTTCATGACTACCGCGGAGCCTGCCGAGAACAACAAGAGCCCACGCAGCTGCCCCGCCCCACCTGGCCACCTTCTCTTCTGGGCTCGGAGCAGCGTGCAACTGGGAAAACACTCCCTGTCCAGGGGAATCGATCGAGAGGGACTACACATGTTCCCCAGGGTCACACGCACCTCCCCTGGCATCGCTCCAAGCCCCCCCCGGGGGGTCGCACCACTATTTGAGAAGACTGTGTTATAGCAATACATTGTACCATTGATCTATCCAACCCATTTTTAATGTAGTCTTTCTTTCGCCAGCTTCCCTTGCTGCACCAGATTGGTCCTGTTGTCTTCTGTTTAAAGAGTTATCCTACTGACAGATGGATAGAGGGATGGAGGGATGGAGAGGGCCTCTTTATATATAATCTCTTTCCAATATTTTGTTGAGTTTGATGGAATAAAAAGATATGGTAGATCAATGATGGCGAACCTATTTTTGGCCAGGTGCCAAAAGGGAGTGTGTGCGCGCAATAACGTGCGCCTGCCCATACTCATAATGCGATGCCCTCCCCCCATGCATGTGTGCACAACCCCCCACGTTCACGCTCACCATGCATGCACACTAATGGTGGGTTCCTACCAGTGCAGTCCACTCTACAGAACCGGTAGCGGCCAGCAGATGGCGCTATTTGCCCGTGACAGCTTTGGTGCCATCTTCGCCGGTCTGTCACACAGTGGCATCTTTTGGGGGGGATTTTTGGGCTGATTTTGCTTCCTGTGCATGCACAGAAGCAAAATCTCATGAGGAGACGTGTGTGCGCATGAGATTTTGGTGATTTTTTGCTTCCGCACATGCGCAGAAAGCAAAATTATGTGAGGGTGCACACGCACGTACCGAGCGCGTACACAATGAAACATGGCAATGCACGTGCAGTGCACTGGTAGCACAAAGAGCAAGCAACCCGTCCCTGATGCACGCAGGCCTCACTGAAGCCTCTGGACTTCCGGTAAGCCCATTGGGTCCATTTTTTGCCCTCCCCAGGCTCCGGAGGCTTTCCTGAAGCCTGGGGAGGGCGAAAATACCAAAATGTCCTTCCTGTTAATGACTACTTCAGCTTCAACCGCAACAATACACGAGCACGTAATAGATTCAAACTAAATGTAAAGCGCTCCAAGCTCGACTGCAGAAAATACGACTTCAACAACAGAGTGATCAATGCCTGGAATGCACTACCTGACTCTGTGGTTTCTTCCCCAAACCCCTTAACCTTAGACTGTCTATAGTCGACCTCTCCTCGTTTCTAAGAGGTCTGTAAGGGGCATGCATACGCGCACCAGCGTGCCTACCGTCCCTGTCCTACTGTCCTATTGTCCTCTTTTATCGTTACTTTTTACTTATGTTTATACAAATTACTACTATACATGTTTGACAAATAAATAAATAAATAAAATAAATAAAATAAATAAAAACGGTCTCCCCTCGCCCTCCGGAAGGCCAAAAATCAGCTGGCCAGTGAACATATGCGCGCTGGAGCTGACACAGGGCAACGCCTCGTGTTCCCTCAGATATGGCTCTGCGTGCCACCTGTGGCACGCGTGCCATAGGTTCGCCATCACGGCGGTAGATCATTCCATGGAACTGCACTTGACTTGCCTGCATGCTCTTATTTCATCAATGTTGGGACAAAAATCCAGTCCAGTTCCAAGCCAGGAGAATGACGCTGGAAATAAAATGGAGGCAGGCTGCAGGAAAGGAAGTCTCTGTTTATTTGGTAGCCAGAAACTAGTGACAGCAGCATGTTTCTGGGGTGGCTGACAAAATGGGGTTGAGAATAGGTGGGTTTTTATACATTCTTTGGGGCTTTGTGATTGAGATGCCTGTTCCTGTGTAAGAATGTGTCCTTTAATATTTTAATGGCTATTGCCAGATTCCTATGGGGTCATGTAGGGGTCATGGCTGGTTCTACAAGAAAAAGGGGAAATGCAAATCCTAGGTGTTTGTCTGAACTAATCTTATCTGCTTTGGCTTGCATAATTGTGTTGCTTATTTGGAGTCTCTTTGTTTATGAGTAGATTCTGACTGGATACAAAATCTCCATTCCTAAAGAATCTTCAAGCTTCTTCTTGAGGCTGTTTTCCTATGGTAGGAAAACTGGGTTCTGCTTTCTGCCTTTGTTAAGATTTATCTCCTCTTCTCCTTTAGGATAAATATTCTATCCTGCCTCTTTTTAATATTAAGATTAAAGAATATTTTAATCTGGGGAGGGGGAGGCCTTCCTACACCAGGAAAATCATGAGTACCCTCGAACGTGGAGTTGTAATATTATGAAGACTGGCCCATAATGAAGAAGTTACATTATGGCAAATAAATATGAAGGAAAGTAGTCAGAGAGGGAGAAATATCCCAAAATAATAAGACATTTAAAGACTTGTCAAGCAGTGATGTTGGACTGTGAATGTAAAATGTATTCACAGCAAGCAGAGTTTCTCAGTGTCATGACTTACAAAGTATAAAATATTATATATAGATATACCCTACTTAGAAAAGAATTATTGAAATCAGTTAGACAAGGTGGTCCTGAATACTGTAAATTACACTGATTTTAATGAACCTACTCTTGTTCTGACTCAGACTGAGCATTGGGTCCAGGAGCAGCATTGTCTCTGAAATGCATGCTATAAACAATCTTCTCCTTAGCCCACAACTCCAGATTTTGCTTCATTTGTGATGGACTCCTTCCAGTAGGTTCTGGCCATGCAAATCATGTGAAAAGGCAGAATCCAACCACTCCGAAACTACCATGAGAAACTGAATGGACCAATCCCTATTGTCAGATTGACCTTATATTGGAGCGCATTAAAGGTGAAAGGATGGAGAGTCAGAAATTTTAACTGAGAATTTATTGGCACACATTGATTCACTGCACTACCTTACTCTAATTGTTTTCAGATTGTATTTATTTATTTAGTACTTAACATATCTAAATTTACATAAAAATGAGGAGGGGGGAAAAGCTTTTATGGAATGTCTTTGGCACCCCCTAATGGCAAAGCATCTTTTACAAGAGTGTGTACTTCCATCCTACATATTTGGAATATATCCAGGCCTTGTTAAACTGTGATTATATCTGTGGTCAAATACAAGCATTTACTCTTCTTTTGTTATATGCAGAGACAGGCAACATTGTATATTGCAATAAAAAGTTATAAAACGCCTTGTTTGAAATTGTACTTGTTTAGAGTCAGTGAATCAACAAGGATTTGCTGTTTCCAATAAAGCAGTAATAGATGCCAGCAATTCTATAGGTCATTTATGGTCACCCTTCTGGTTTTAGCTTTTTCATGTTTGCTAATTTCTATTTCTTTATTTAATTTATGCCCCACCTTTCTACTTATGTGATAAATGTTCAAGGAGGCTTAATGATAAGAAAACAAAATGCAAAATGAAACAATTTTCAAACCATTAAAATAAAAAATGAAATCAGTGGAATTAAAGTCAGTACATTAACAGGTGGTTGAAGGGGGCACTGTCCGCATTGCTTTGTATTAGCACTTAGCACTTAGACTTATATACCGCTTCATAGTGCTTTACAGCCCTCTCTAAGCGGTTTACAGAGTTCAGCATATTGCCCCCAACAATCTGAGTCCTCATTTTACCGACCTCAGAAGGATGTAAGGCTGAGTCAACCTTGAGCGGGTGAGATTTGAACAGCTGAACTGCAGCTAGCAGTTTTGAAAGTTACCTTGCGGATGTGTGGCTGCCACAGAGATGTGCTGAAGCTAAGCACACGCTCACAAGGACAGTTCTTCAAAATCTCTCTATCATGGGTGACAGCTGGGTCACTAACTGTCATCCAACAATCTAAACATATGAAATGTTGAAGACAATATCCACTTGAAAATCTTTAAGTACACAGCCGCTGTGCCAGGCAGGGAACGAGGCGGTATTATTACTAACTATACAAACATATTTCTCACCTAACACATTTCACTGCGAAATTATGTGCTAGGCACAAGCCCAATGATTGTTGCAACAGGGGGACGTGTTGTGTGCTATAGAGCTTGTAGCAAACACTCAGCCGTCTCAATTGCTTGACTACAGAGATATGTCTGCCATCTAAATTACCTCTGAAAGAATAGGCACATTTGGGAATATAATCGGGGGGGGGGGGCGGAGAAAGAGAGAGCATCTAACAGCCATCACCCTGTAACGAGATCAAGGCCATTTATGATAGACCAGTGCTTCAAAAGTTTTATTTTCTCCAAAAGTAATGCAAACTGAAGAGAGGAGAAAAAAATAGCAAATAGGATTAAAATGACAAAAAGGATAACTTTTTTTACTTATTGAAAAACTTAACAAGCTATGAACAAACAGTTCTACCCCTCTACCAATGTTCTGATTCGAAATGGAGATATTAATATTAATCTTTCAGGGTTGCTGAAAGATTATTGCAGGAATGCATGTAAGATGTTTCAAATGGCCCTTGTTGTTTTACATAGGATTACCAGATATACTCCCCACCACCCAAGATGGCCACAAGTTAAGTCAGAGTTCATTTTCTATATTGGTTTGCTGCCACCAAGTGGTAATCTGGATTTCTGTTGGTTATATTTGGTAGCCACATACTAAAATTACTTTTTGTTTTAGCAATGTTGTCTCTGATCCAACATAGGGCTAACCAGACTTAACAAGGCGTGTTTTATTCTTTGCTCTATTTGCATGTACAATATGAGTAACTGTGGGGGGATACATCCTTTACTGAAAACATAGATCACAGGGAGAAGGCATCACAACATCTGAATCAATGTATGCTTTGTTTGATTAGATAGATGATAGATAGAAGATAGATAGATAGATAGATAGAGAGAGAGAGAGAGAGAGAGAGAGAGAGAGAGAGAGAGAGAGAGAGATCGACAGACAGACAGACAGACAGACAGACATAGAAATCAGAGAGAGAGAGAGATGAGAGATGAGAGAGAGAGAGAGAGAGAGAGACAGAGAGACAGAGAGACAGAGAGACAGAGAGACAGAGACAGAGACAGAGAGACAGAGACAGAGACAGAGACAGAGACAGAGACTGAGACGTTGTCTTCTTGCTGAACGTCCATTCTCGTAGGGCGGAGCTAGCCTCCAAGATTGGGATGACACATTCTACAGCCAATTAGGACTGAGTCTGGAATACTATAAAAGCTGACAACCCCTGATACTCCCCCTCTTGAGACGAAGTACCAGTCCAGACTCTCGTGTACTCCTGAAGCCGATCCCCTCACCCTAAAAGGGCGGGACTTGGAGGCTAGCTCCGCCCTACGAGAATGGACGTTCAGCAAGAAGACAACGTCTCATTCTCCATAGTGGGTGGAGCTAGCCTCCAAGATTGGGACATGCCAAAGCCATACGTCCCTAGGGAGGGGCCTATAAATCCAAGCTGGAACCCCCTGGATTAACCGCCGCTAACAAAACGCGTCGGCCAAAATCCGCCTCCGCGGAAGCAAATTGGTCCAGCTTATAGTGTCTAATAAAAGGAGTCGGCGACGCCCATGTGGCCGCCCGACACACTTCTTCAATAGACACGGAAGTAGACCACGCTGCTGTGGTAGCCGCGCTCCGGGTCGAATGAGCCGTTAGTGGCACCGGGCGTTGGAGACCCTGTCTCTCGTAAGCCGAGGCTATCACCAACCGGATCCAGCGACCCACCATGGCTGCAGACGCCTTCCTTCCCATTGACGTGGGCGACACCCCAATAAACAGCGCCTCCGAACGACAGAAGGACGCAGTGCGGTGAAGATAGACCTCAAGGGCCCGCTTGACATCCAAGGACGGGAGGACGGTCTCGGAGCCCATGGAGGGTGCCGGGCGGAAGGTAGGAAGCACGAGCTCCTGGGCGCGGTGGAAATGGGTGTTCACCTTGGGAACAAACGTCGGGTCCAAGCGGAGAACTACCTTGTCCTGGTCAAAACGACAGAGATCAGACCGAACCGAGAGGGCCGCAATCTCGGAGATGCGGCGAGCCGAGGTGATCGCCACCAGGAACACTACCTTCTCCGTTAAATGGAGCAAGGATGCTGTTGCTAAAGGTTCGTATGGTGCCGCCGTGAGAGAGAGGAGAACCTTTTGAAGGTCCCACGAGGGATAGCGGTGGATGACCGGTGGGGATACATTGGATGCCGCTTTAAGGAAACGACGTATCAAGGCGTGGTGAGACAGTGGCACCGAGTCGAGACCGGAGAGCACCGTGGAGAGTGCGGCCACCTGGCGCTTCAAGGTATTTGGCGCGAGACCCTTGACCAAGCCGGCCTGGAGAAACTGCAGGACTCGCACTACCGACAGGTCCACAGGAGACACCGCCGCCACGGCACACCACTCACAGAACACCCGCCAGGTCAAGTTGTAGACCCGAACGGTGGATGGCCGGCGAGAAAGAAGGAGGGTCTGAATGACCTCCTCGGGTACCCCGCGAACCGTCAGAGCGCGCCGCTCAAGCGCCAGGCGGTCAGTTGATACCAGTGCGGATCTGGATGCCGCACCGACCCCTGGGAGAGCGACGACTCTGTTGGAGGGATCCGCCAAGGTGGTTCGACGGAGAGGGAGCGGAGGTCCGCGAACCAGGTCCTCCGTGGCCAGTGTGGGGCTAGAAGTATCACTTCTGCTCGTTCCTGAAGAATCCGGCAAATCACTCGTGGGATCACCGACAACGGCGGGAACGCGTACAACAGGCCCTGCGGCCAGGGACAGCGGAGGGCGTCCACGTCCTCCGCCCCGTAAGTCCGGTAACGGCAAAAGTAGAGCGGCGACTTCGCATTTTGAGGCGTTGCGAAGAGGTCCACCAGCGGCAGGCCGAACCTGTAGGTTACTTCCCGGAATAGATCCTGGTAGAGGCTCCACTCCGTAGAGTCTACCTCGTGGCGGCTCAGCCAATCTGCCGTCTGGTTGGCCTCCCCCGAAATGTGTTCCGCCGTGAGGGATGCCAAATGCCGTTCGGCCCACAGCCCGAGGGCTCTGGCCTCTGACATCAGTTGATGGGACACTGTGCCCCCCTGCCGGTTGATATGCGCTTTCGCCGTCACGTTGTCGGTTAACAAGAGGACGTGACGGCCGGCTAGGAGAGGCAGAAACTGTTGGAGGGCGAGGAACGCCGCCCGTAATTCCAGAAGATTGATGCTGAGGCATGCTTCCGATGATGTCCATGTGCCCTGGGTCACCTGGCGCCCGGAGTGAGCTCCCCACCCCCGGAGACTGGCATCGGTGGTCACCGTCAGTCAGCGAGGTTCGTTGAAGTCGGTTCCCTTGGCCAGTGCGGGGGACTGCCACCAATGAAGGGAGCTGCGGACGGGGTCTGGTAGACGCACCTTCGTCGACGAAGCACTCCGATTCGTGCGCTGAAAAGGCAAGAGAAACCACTGTAACTCTCTGGAGTGCAGCTGTGCCCACGGTGTGACGTGGATGGCAGATATCATTTTGCCCAATAGAGAGGACAAGGTGGCCAAGGGAACCGTGCTCAACCTGAGCACGGTCCCGACCGAGGTGGACAGGCTGTCCTGACGTTCCTTAGACAGGTACACCCTGCCCTCCAGAGAGTCAATGATGGTTCCTAAGTGAGTGATCCTGTGTGAAGGCTCGAGTTGGCTCTTCTCTAGGTTTACAGAGAAGCCATGAGAGCGAAGAATCTCCAGTGTGTGTTGGACATGCACCGGGGCCTGCGCCTGGGAGGACGACAAGATGAGGATGTCGTCCAGATAGCACTGGACCCGAATGGGGACGGCCCTCAGGTGTGCCGCGAGGGCCGCCAAAACCTTAGTAAATACCCTGGGGGCCGATGACAGGCCAAAGGGTAAGGCCGTATACTGGTAGTGCTCGTCCAGGTAGCAGAAGCGCAGGTATTGTTGATGCGCTGGATGGATGGGGACATGGAGGTAGGCCTCCGTAAGGTCGATGGATGCCATGAGGTCCCCGTCCCGTATGCAAGTAAGAATAGACTGCAAGGTAGTCATTTTAAACTTTTTGTAAATCAAAAATTTATTTAGACGCTTAAGATCCAAGACCGCTCTCCACCCTCCCAAGGACTTCTGCACCAGGAATAGGATCGAATAGAAGCCACTGCCCCGTTGATCCGCCGGCACTCGCTGTATCGCGTCGATGTCGAGGAGGTGCCTGATGGCGGACAACATGAGTGACCTCTTCCTGGGGTTGGAAGAATGGGGGCACCGTAAGAAGAACCTCGGGGGGTGGAAATGAAATCCAGTGTGAGGCCGGATACCACGGTCTCGCGGACCCACGCGTCGGTCGTGATGGTCTCCCACCGCCTAGCGAAGAAACGCAGGCGGCCCCCAATGGGAGGACCGGATTCGCCTATTTGTAATGGCGGAAGGGGCGACCGCCGGAGCTCCGAAAAGGGCGCTTCGCGGAGTTATCAGCTCGGCGCCTATCTTGACCCTGGTTCTGCCGCCCCCCGGATTGCTGCCTTCCCTGGTTATAGGAAGGTTGCCTAAAGGGGTGCTTCGGAAAAGAGGAGGAAGGCGGAGTGGCCGATGAGGAAGCCTTAACCTGCGCCTTGCGGGTGGCGTTAGGTAGCACCTTCCTCTTATCTTTGGACTCCACCAGGTAGGGATCCAAAACCTCAGCGAAAAGGGACTGACCCTTCACCGGAGCCACTGCCAGATGCCACTTGTGACGACAGTCCGCCGGCCAATTGCGGAGCCAGTGCATGCGACGGGCTACGATGGTGGAGCCCATTGCTCTGGCCGCGAAGCGGGAGGCCTGAAGGGTGGAGTCGGATGTGAACTGGCTGGCCGCAATCAGCTTGTCATCCCCAGGCATTTGTGCTGTTGTGTACAGTGCCTTGATCGGAGGGTCGATCGAGGGAACGGGGAGGTGTTGCGCCAGGACCTGATCCACGTTGAAGAAGCGCTTGTCGACCGTGGTTGGAGCCGCCCCCGCCGAGGGGGCCAGCCATTGCTTCAACACGGAGTCGACAAACAGGTGAGGTGTTGGGATGACCTCAGCCTGGGAGGTGGTCTCCTCAAATAGAGGGTCCACCTCCTCCTCGTTGGTCTGCTTGGTTGCTGCAGAGGAGACCTTGGCCGTGGCCTTGGCCTTATGGAGCAGAGACTTGAAGAGGCCAGGGTTAAAAAGGCCTGTGGTGATCGGTGTCTCAGGTGCCATGTCCTCATCAGCCGAGAGGTCAAGCTCCTGTTCCATATCATCTGGGTCCTTCAGTGGGCCTGGAGTCCCCAGGAGGTCATCCTCCCCTTCCTCCAATGGCTCCGGCTCAGTGGACTTGGTGGAGCTGGTAGCCCGGGGGAGGGGCCTGGGCGTGGCTGGGTTCGATGTGGTCGTGGAGGCCTGCTTCAGGCCAGCCTCAATCCCCTTCTGTATGGCAAACTGAATTAAGGCCTGGACCTCAGGGCTTTGCAAATGAGCAGAGGCAGCAGCTGATGGTGGGCTGCGCTCTGGTCTGACCCCGGGCCTGGGGTCCTCCCAGACATCCCCTTCCCCCAGACAGAGGTCGGGGTTGTCCAGGGATAGGGCACCTGAGGATTGCCTGGACCTATTAGGGGGCTTAGCCACTGAGGCCCTGGCCGGAGGGGACACCTCGGTGTTGCTGGTGGAGGGTGCGGGCTCAGGCCTGGCGGTGGGTGTTGGCTCCCTGGTCTCTGGAGCCTTATTGCGTTCTGGAGCCTTATTCCGTTCCCCCCCCCACCTGTTGTGAGGAACATTTGCCCTTATCTGGGGCTGGTTGCCGAGGGGGGGAGCGCTCCTTGCTGGACCCCCGCCTCACGGGGGAGCGGTCCCTGCTGGCGGATCCCCTGGACCTGCCCCGCCTGTCCCGGCTATCCCTGGAGGATTTGGAACCGCCCCTGCTCGATTTGGCTTGTTTGTCTGCCATTGAGCTTATTCGGGGCTGTGTAGGAGTGAGTGCTTAAGAACGAGCCGATGCGATGCAAAACGGCCTCCTGCGCGGACTGCGGCTGCGCGGCTTGGTCGTCGGGTGGGAGGAGGCGTGGGCGTCGAGCCGATCTGATCCGCTGGCCTCCTTTCACGAACTGCGGCTGCGCGGCTTGTCAGGCAAGAGAAGGTAGGCCGATGACGTCGGGCTCGTTGTGCGGCTGCGCCGAGTTTGGAGTGAAGGCGGAGGGCGGGGCCTTGCTGAAGCAAGTGAAGACTCAAACGGGGACCGTTGGCGCCAAAAAACCGCCGAAGCAGAGAACTGCGAGGCGCGGGCCTGTTGTCCGATGCCGCCCGCCCTGTTGCTCCTGAGCCGAGAATCCGATCGGATGATCCCTCGAGGCCGACCCTGGGGCGAGGCAGGAGCCCACTGTGGCCGGGGTTGGAGAGAGAGGCCTCAGCGCGCAAGCGCAGAGCTTCTGCGCTTTGACAGTTGGTCCGGTCTCCTCAGAAAGGCCTCGCTCTCACCGCGGACGTGGCACAGGCCACCCTGGCCTAGTCGCCCAAGCGCTAGGCTTCTGCGACGTTAAGGGGGTCCCCACGAGAAGGCCAGGCCGCAAAGGAGGGAAGGTAGCCAGCCACACCCTGTGGCAATTGGCAGGCAATGGGCTATAGGTCCGTCGCCAATATCCCACACAGCAGATGACAATGTATGGGACAAGCACTCACGGTTCACAGTTGAATATAGATGTTGAAGAATTTGAAGTAGTTGACACAGAATTAGGGAGACACAAGTCCTTGACTAAGACTGAGTCGAAAGAGGGGGAGTATCAGGGGTTGTCAGCTTTTATAGTATTCCAGACTCAGTCCTAATTGGCTGTAGAATGTGTCATCCCAATCTTGGAGGCTAGCTCCGCCCACTATGGAGAAAGAGAGAGATTCCTGGCAAACACATTCAGAATAAGATCACAGCTTCTTATCCTAATGCAACACATGCATACTCACAAATATATACCTGCGATACCTCAGCTGAATTTTAAAGAGGAGAGAGGAAACAAACTTCAAGGCCATATAGCCATAATGGCGAACCTCTGGCACGCGTGCCAGAAGTGGCACACAGAGCCCTCTCTGCTGGCACATGCACCGTCACCCCAGGTCAGATCTCCGTGGCATTTCTTTCTTTCCCTGCAAACAACGAAACAGAAGCTCACGAAAGAAAAAGATCTTACCTCTTGCTGTGCTGCTGGTGTTGGGATGCCCCGCCTCCCACCGGCCAGCTGGTCTTTGGGTCTCTGCTGCGCATGTGTGCATGTCCAGGCATGCATTCACACACGCACACATATCTTTCAGTTTGGGCGCATGCAGTTTGGACACTAAGTGTCTAAAAGGTTCACCATAACTGCCATATAGTATTACTGGCAAGGCCAGTTTGGAGTTTTATTTTTACAATTATTATTTATTTATTTGATGGGCCAACTGCCAAGCAGCTGTGGGTGAGTAACTGGGGCTAAAAACCTTTAAAACATCCAAAGAAGAAGAAAATAGTAAAATAATTTTAAAAATAAGATAGAAGATACCGTACTAGCCCTCTCTACACAATTTAGGATGTTTTTGCTTGTGCAAAGATTTCTGTCTGAGATTCATATTTCTTAGTTGATACAAACTTCAACTGAACATCCTTTAAAAGAGAGGCATGACAAATTCCATGCAGTGAAGAGTCTGAGGAAGCCCACTAGAATTTAAACAATTAAAAGTAAATGTAAATTTACATTGATAATAAGCTTCCACCCAAATCACCTAAACTGCACACCGTTTTTTTTCTAAATTAGTCTTAATTATCCAATCCAAATTTAATAAGGAAAATTATTTCATGTATATATGTTCACAAATCACAGTGGAATAATCATCATTAGAAAACTTTCAGCATGGAATATATTACAGTTCCTAAGGATTATTTAGCCAGAGTGGAACTGATCATCAAAAATTGAAATATGGAATATTTATTTCAATGGCATAAATTACTATGTGGGATGGGATTTTTTGAAATTATTAATATTTGGATTGGGAACCATGTTGTGTATTGGAGCTTGTCTTTTTAATGGAGAAATTGTCTCTTTGTTATGTTAAATGTAACCGCAATTTACATTTTGTGTATTTAGTTTACATTAGGATATTGGGACAACCTTATGCCTTTTAAATGGAATCTTGTTATAGTTAACAGTTGAGATGTGGATGAATACCAAAAATGAATATCAAACAATTTTTTCCCCATAAGGAATAATATAGTGAGTCAAAAGGCAGCCGACACCAACAAGTTCTAATGTGCGTTGAGTACCAAATAAAACAATGAGTACTAGGACAAAATTTTCACATCAAAATGTGTTAAGTACCAAATCCAATGAGTTGCAAAGCAGCTGAGTAACCAAGATATCACTGCAGTTAGAAAAAGTGCTAACACTCCTGGTTTCTTGCTATCAACATTCTTCCATTTTTAATTTATTTTTTTCTGAATATATTTTTATACTCTATAGCAGTGGTGGGTTCCTACCAGTACGGTCCACTCTATAGTACTGGTAGCGGCCCGCTGGTGATGTCACAGTACTGGTGCGGTCGGCTGCCGGTGCCTGGGTGCCGCCATTTTAAAAAAAAATTCTTCTGCGCATGCCCAGAAGCCGAGCTTCCAGCACTGCTCATGCGCTGCCTTCCTACCCCACAGTGAGTCCAAGCAGGGGAGGATGGCTGAGGGAGCGCATGAGACGCTGAAAGAACGGGCGGCAGGAGCTGTCTCCATTCCCCTCCCTTCAGCAGTCCGAGAAGCCACGAACGTGTGGTGATGATCCTAGGCATTTTCACATGTTTGAGGCTTCTCGAGCTGCTGAGGGGAGGGGGAATGGGCGGCAGGACCTATCTCAGTTCCCCTCCCTTCAGCAGTCCAAGAAGCCATGCCCACCCAGTCACATGGCCAACAAGCCACGCCCACCCAGTCACATGGCCAACAAGCCACACCCACAAAATAAGCCACGCCCACAGAGTGGTAGTAAAACAATTAGGAACCCGCCCCTGCTCTATAGGTCTTCAATTTTTCCCAACTCTACCAACACAGTCTTCTTGTGTGTAGATGGGGGCATTTGAATTAAAAAACATAGAAACAAATGGCACACAGAAAATGAGAATGATTACAGAATTCTAGTGAGATTTGAAATGCTTATTAGCATGTTTAATTATCCATACAGTTTTGCCATTATTGTTTATGTTTGTTTTGGTTATTTTAATATATTATGAAGAATTATACATATGCTTATTCTGGGGCCAGGAAGTGAAGCATATTTATTGAATTCTAATTTACTAACAACCATAGTAGGATTAGCGAAAGTGAGAATAAGGAGGTCTTCTGCCTTCAGTGAAATGGTCAAAAGTG
Source organism: Diadophis punctatus similis (assembly GCA_023053685.1). NCBI lineage: Eukaryota > Metazoa > Chordata > Lepidosauria > Squamata > Dipsadidae > Diadophis > Diadophis punctatus. Next base: position 54,993,654 of record JALIGW010000002.1, on the reverse strand, counting down.
CAAAATAAAGCTGATTAAAATTCCTTGCGCATCTCTGCCCCTATCTTATGCCTGGAAGCATTGCCAATATCCTATAAGGCAGAAATAGAAAGAAGGCAGCCTTCCAGTTTTTGTTGGACTACAGCCCCCAGCAATCTTAGCCAGACTGATTAATGCTGAGGGTTGCTGGGGACTGTATTCAGCAGTAGGTGCAGTGGTGGTATTCAGCCGGTTCTATCCGGATCGGGCGAACTGGTAGCACTGACTGCAGGTGGCCCCGCCCACCCACTCGGACATAAGCACGTCACATTTATCCACGTTTTTGAGGCTATGCACATGCGCAGAAGGCTTTGCGCATGTGCGGAGGTGGCGCGTGCGAGTGGAGAGAGAGCGTGCTCACATTTGTGAACCGGTAGGGAAGGTAAGTGAATACCATCCCTGAGTAGGTGGTAGGCCACAGGTCCTTCATCTTTGCCATAGAGAGCATCCAGTTTCAAATCTATCAATGATGTCACAGTTGGAGAAATCCACAGTCTTCTGTGATTGGGAATTTTCATGTGTGTGCATGCATGTGTGTGTCTGTGTGTGTGTGTGTGTGTGTGTGTGTGTGTGTGTGTGTGTGTGTGTGTGTGTGTGTGTGAACTGCCAGTCTGTTTCCAAGCTGCATTGGCTGCCAGTCTGCTTCCGGGTGCAAGTCAAGGTGTCGGTAATCACTGTTAAAGCTCTTCATGGCCTGGGTCCAGGTTACTTGAGGGACCATTTCATCCCACTGGGATTGGCCCATCCCACCTATACTGGCAAAGAAGGTATGCTGTGGGTCTCATCAGCCCAATTATTCTGGCCTACAGGATCCAGGAGAAGGGCCTTCTCTGCCGTTGCGCCTACCTCTGGAACATCTTGCCCTCCCCAATGTGAGATTGGTCCCAATCATCCTGACCTTCTCATAAGAGCCTAAAAACCTGGCTTTGGCAGTTAACCGGGGCCCTAATGTGGTACCGTAGTATCACAGTGGAGGTGGTTAATCGAGTAACAACAGATCCCACCTTCTCCCCACCCTGCTCTCCCCTTCCCCATCTTTAATTGGATCATAGAGTTTAGCTTATATTAACTTATTTGTGCTTTTAGTATCTATATTGCTTTTATGATTGTAAGCTGCCCAGAGTTACCCTGTGGTAATAAGGGCGGCCAATACATTTTATTTAAATAAATAAATAAATAAATAAATAAATAAATAAATAAATAAATAAATAAATAAATAAATAAATAAATAAATAAATAAATAAATAAATAAATAAATAAATAAATAAATAAATAAATAAATAGTGTTAGATGTTGTCCTTTGGTCAAATTCAAATGTTTTGTTTTATCAGGACATTGTACTAGAGGCATTTCTGTTGTCGAAGAAAATGAAATTATTGACAGTCTGTTTTCATAATATTGATGTATTGTATACTGTATAATGTATACTGTAGTAAAATTATTGTTCTGTGAGATCGTAAGAAATTTTCCAAAGCAACTTCCTTCTTGGTATGATCTCAGAGGCAACTAGTAGTTTGAACGCATTTTATTACTTAATTTATACCTGGTCTCTCTGCTTATGTCAGAATTCAACACAATCAGCAATACAATTACATAAAATAAAATAAAACAGAATTAATACATTAAAATCAAAATTAAAGATATGTGCTTTACCAACTTCTTAAATACATTCAACCAATTAGGAGGTACTAAAATACATTCAGGACACATTTTTTTCAATTCTAGAATAATCTATCTAGTAAAGGAAGGCATCAAGAAATGTGCGTTAGATGAAACTGCCAGGATCAAATGAGTAAAGTTTCATTTTACCCTTTCCAGATTCATTTATATTTTTTCTATCTGGTTCTTTTAATCTTCCTCTTTCTTTCTTCTATTCTGTGCTTCCCACACAGTTATTGTTTATTTTTCTTTTAAAAATAATATTACTGAAGTTGTTGAGAAAAAGAATAGTAAGTTTATGAAGCCACTGACACTAAGGAAATACTAATCTATTACTCCAGCCATTAAAATGGACCAGATTTTACTGACCTGTGCATCAATTCAGCTGCAAACAAGATTATGCTACAAGAAACTAAAAATGTCATAAGGTCACACATTCCTAAATTCAAGAGAGATTATACCTCCTGTGCTTTTGTAGATGATGCCCAGAGAAAGTATATCAATTTTCTGACCTGAGTTAATATGTCTTGAACTCCAGAAAACACAATCTATCAGCCCATCAAGGACAGTTTCAGTTGTTGAAGAAAAGAGGAGAACAGATTAAGTTAGGTAAAGCCTAAAAATAACAAAGCAAGCAACTCAGAGTAGGGCAAGCAAATTAGGCCTCTCTCTCTCTCTCTCTCTCTCTCTCTCTCTCTCCTCCCTCCCTCCCTCCTTCTCTTTGCCTCCTTCTGATCCAAAGTCATCCACCTGGCTTTGTGCCTCAGACAGAACTAGAATTCAGTCTCTCAATTTCTAGCCTCGTCCCTAATCACTACATCAAACTGGTTTTCTTATAGCTCATAGGTGGAAATTAAAGCAAAGAAACCTAGAGACAGTTTGGTTTAGTGATTTAGGCAACAGGCTAGAAAACCAGGAGACTGTGAGTTCTAGTCCCACCTTAGGCAGTGAAGACCAGTTGAGTGAATTTGGGTAATTCAGTCTCTTTTAGCACAACCCACCTCACAAAGTTGTTGTGGGGAAAGTAGGAGAAGGAAAAAATACGGCATTAGATATGTTTGCTGCCTTGAGTTCAGAGGTGAGTTCCTGCCGATACGCTCTTACCTGTTGGTCACCGCAGAACCGAAGAAGCCGGTGGCGTTCGCGGCACGGGGCTTCCCCCGCCCGCTTTCCCCCGCCCACCTAGACGCCACCATTTGTGTTCTTTTGCCCTCTGCTCATGCGCAAAGCGTTCTGCTTGCGCAGAGGGCAAAAGAACAAAATGGTGGTGTCCAGGTGGGCGGGGGAAAGCAGGCGGGGGACGCCCCGTGCCGCGAACGCCACCGGCTTCTTCGGTTCTGTGGCAACCAACAGGTAAGAGTGTACCGACAGGAACCCACCTCTGCTTGAGTATTTATAAAAGTAATAAGACCATTATTTTATTTCTGTCTCTCATCTTACAACCAAATAACTTCCTGTATCTAATGCTACAAAATTGAACTGCATAAATGTGGATAATTACTAAATGTAATCAAAGTGATACAGAAAACTCATTATTTCATATCATCTAAGGTAGCTCCATCCCTGCCTACTCTGAGGAACCCAAAATCTTGAAGCGGTAAACCAGATTGTGTTCTACTTCACTTCAGCAAGTTTAATTGACCATACAAATTAAAAATCAAGAGTGGTTTAATTTTTAGTTTTTGCCTTCAATTGTAATCTAGCTGGCCAACATTAATTGCCTTCCCACTAGGATAAATATTCTACTTAAGCCTATCAAAACATTTATAGGCTGTGTCACTTTATAATGTCACTGTTTCTCAAATGAAATTATAACAGGAAACCTCAGGTGTATGGAAAGAGATTCTCTTATGTTGTCCTCCTGATTTCAGAATCCATCTCAGAAACTAGCTGAAACATCTGATGATGATGATGATGATGATGATGATGATGATGATGATGATGATGATGATAATAATAATAATAATAATAATAATAATAATAATAATAATAATAATAATAATAATAATAATAATAATAATAATAATAATAGAGTTGGAAGGGACCTTGGAGGTCTTCTAGTCCAACCCCCTGCTTAGGCAGGAAACCCTACACCATTTCAGACAAATGGTTGTCCAACATCTTCTTAAAAACCCAGTGTTGGAGCATTCACAACTTCTGGAGGCAAGCTGTTCCACTGATTAATTGTTCTGTCAGGAAATTTCTCCTTAGTTCTAAGTTACTTCTCTCCTTGTTTAGTTTCCACCCGTTGCTTCTTGTTCTACCCTCAGGTGCTCTGGAGAATAGTTTGACTCCTTCTTCTTTGTGGCAACCCCTGAGATATTGGAACACTGCTATCATGTCTCCCCTGGTCCTTCTTTTCATTAAACTAGACATACTTAGTTCCTGCAACTGTTCTTCATATGTTTTAGCCTCCAGTCCCCTAATCATCATTGTTGCTCTTCTCTGCACTCTTTCCAGAGTCTCAACATCCCTTTTACATCGTGGCGACCAAAACTGAATGCAGTATTCCAAGTGTGGCCTTACCAAGGCATTATAAAGTGGTATTAACACTTTGCGTGATCTTGATTCTATCCCTCTGTTAATGCAGCCTAGAACTGTGTTCGCTTTTTTGGCAGCTGCTGCACACTGCTGGCTCATATTTAAATGGTTATCCAATATATATATATATATATATATATATATATATATATATATATATATATATATATATATATATATATATATATATATATATATATATATATATATATATATATATATATATATATATATATATATATATATAGTATACATATTATATATATTATATTTTACATGAGCTGAAGTTTCTGATACAACAACTAAAGGTGAAATAAGCCACTTTGTTGTGATTTCATAGCTACAGCATGAAAGTAAGAAGTAGGGAGCACCCTTCTCAAGAAATAGTTGTGACAGAAAAGTATAAATAGATGTAGTTTTTTTAACTTTGCCATTTTCCCGGCCTGACGGCACAAGCATAGCAACCCACGCTCGTTTTTATTCTCTTCATTTTCTGATTACTCAGATCATTTTTATTGTTTTTAAATCAACATTAATCCTTGACTTCAACTTCTCTAGCCCGCATCTTTCTTTCAACTGGCCGCCTGTGCTCGATATTAAGTGGAAAAAGATTTACAACTGCAACATCAAAAGCCAGAAATTTTAATCTTTGCACTAAATATTCCATCTGATATCAGGATCTTCATAAATGCTCAAGGATTTAAAAGTCTCCCTTGATTGAAACCCAGTCCTATGTTCATATAGTTTCGTTGGCATTTTATTGTTTTTTTTCTCTTTTTCTCTTTTTTTCTGAAATGGAGTGTGTTTATAGGCTCATAAAGCAAATTTATTTATTTGCAAGCTCTAAAATGAGCACTGATGCAAACCTGCATTTTACTGATAAAACAATAGTTTTAATAGTTTGTCTGACTGAAATCTCAGCTACAATCAGCAAATTGTTAATTGGTTTTCTCCAGTACTTTCCAAGCTTTAGTTCCCACTAATGAATTAACAGACATATTTTTACCTATTAATCTATAATCAACAGCAACAAGTGCAGATTCTTGCATTGGAATCACAAAATGATTTCCAAAGCTTCTTCTTAATCCTTACATTCTATGATGACGCAAGCAAATTGATGGGACAGTTCAAAATTGTTCTTCTTTGTCTGAGGTTTTTTTTTTGTGTATAGATTGTAAACAATCTATTTACAAAAGATTGTTATTTTTATTTTATTAGGTATTATGGGAAGAAAAATCCATCTGGTTCAGTTCCAAGCTGGGAGAAAAGACACTGGAAACATGGAGGCTGATTGGGAAGATTGTTTATTGATGAAGCAGAACCACATGTGGCTCTGGGCAGCTGACCACATGGAGTTGAGAGTGGAGGTTTTTTTATACCTTCTCTTGGGCTTTGCACTTGAGCTTCCTGTTCCTGTGCAAGAACATGTATTCTATTGGCTGTTGTAGGGGTTATGTAGGGGTCATAGCTGGCTCTATAGGTTGTCTGGGCTCCGAGGTTTGGCTGAAGTTTGCTGGGGGTGATGCAATGAAGGGGCTTGTGTTCTGAAAGGGTGTTGGGTAATTCCTATTGTGGCTTAATGACTTTCATCCTGTTTTTGTGCTATTAAGAATGTGTCTGCTTCCTGCCTCTAAAAAAATGTTTCTCCATTTCTCCCTTTGGGAAATATAATATTCTGCCTTTTTTTAATATTCCTCAAAATATTTCATTCTTCTAGGAGGGGGGGGTTTCCTCAATAAGAATTCAAATAATTTCAATTTTAAACAGGAAATTCAGTGGGCATAAACTCCTGGATTTACAGATACCATAGAATAAGGTGACCAGACGTCCCGCTTTTGGCGGGACAGACCCGCTTTTTAGCAGTTTGTCCTGCGTCCCGCGTCGTTTCAGAAAAGTCCCGCTTTTTAATTTGAATTTGCTAGTTCGTTTCTTTTGTATTTCTTCTCTTCAATGAGATACATCCCATCATTTCTAGGGCTTCTGCAAATCTCTATTCAGGGATTCCCACCTTTTAACCATGAAATATACAAAGGAGATCTGTTCTTTTGGGTAATGCAAAGTGCCATGAGTTCCTGCCGGTTCGGCCCAGCCAGTCGTTCGGCATAGAGCCGATGGAACTGGCAGCGGTTGCGGCGTGGGGCTTCTCCCGCCCGCTTCCCCCGGCCAGCTGGACGCCGCCATTCGGGTTATTTTGTCCTCTGTGCATGCGCAGAGGACAAAATGACCCGAATGGCGGCGTCCAGCTGGGTGGGAAGTGGGTGGGAGAAGCCCCGCACCGCGACCGCCGCCAGTTCCATCAGCTCTACGCCGCCGAACAGGTAAGCCTGCACCAGTAGGAACCCACCCTGGCTGCGATGAAGGGGGGTGTTTGGGGGGGTGCACAAAGCTGCAGGATGAGACGGACCCCTCCCGTCTTGCTCCCCTAGAAACCCCCCCATCAATGGTGTCCCGCTTAAAAAAAACAACTGGTCACCTTACCTTAGAAGAGTATATTAAATCTCACTTCAAAAAGCTGGACATTCACTATTCAACAAAACATACAGTATGGTACTTTTTATTTGGGAAGTATAAGATCTGTGGACCTGAACACCCAGCATGCTGGTTGGAGAATTCTGGGAGTTGAAGTCCACACCTCCTAAAGCTCCCAAGTTTAAAAAACAGTTTGTTAGAATGTGTTATCTATTGTTGTACACTGTAACATATCAAAATACTTCTGCAATACTTTTGCACGCATACTTCTCAATACTTTTTTTAATTGCTGCACAAGTGCTACATTGTGTTTACAAAAGAGACTAACCATGCCAATGGGCTGTACCAACAAGCCAATTAGCCCAGAAAACCCAATGATCAGAGGGTGTTGGGATCTCTGTTCTTCAATAAGGGGTTACTTTTAAAATAGTATTTTATTATTACTAAGAGGTTGATAAATTGTAGTAAGACGCATGCAGCTTGCAATCAGCACTTCTCTGTAGATAGTTTGCCCAGAATCTTTGGAGACTACACTGTTGTCTCTCCTTATCTTTGTTTTTTTGCCTAAAAAACAGGTACTGAATAATATTTCAAAAATATATTAACAGTAAAATCCCCCAAACTATCTTGGTTGATACCTAGCAAGGTTAATGTCTTCTAAAGGATCTGCCAGTTATTGTCTACTATCTATCTTCAATTCCTTTCTAGCAACAACAAAAAAATGAAGCAGCTTTAAGTGTTTTGATGCTTCCAATTTATAGCCCACGTGGAAACTTTTATGGAATCAAATTTGCTTGAAATCAAATCTTGTTCTTCTCAAATCTCTCATTCATATTGAAAAACAATTCAATTTTGATCTGACATTGTCTGATGCACACATTTATTATTCCTTGTACCTCTGTGTGGTAAATGGAAAAGTGCAATGAAAGAATGAAAGGTTTAAATATTTAGTAAATGTATGAAAAAGGCAGGATTCAAACTGGTGGCCTCGTGATTCTTAGTTTAGTCTCATATTATGCAGTTCTATACAGTTTGCTTTTGTTTAAAAACAGGATATCTATTTTTTGTTATTCTTAAGCAACCCAATAATTCCTCTGTGAAATACTAAAAAAAACCCCATCTGCATAGAAATCTAATATCTTTTTTCCACTTTTTAAAATCAAAACACAGAGGGAGACACTACCCAGACATCATAAGAGATCAGAGGGTGCATCTACCATAAGAGCTGTGTTATACTGCCAGCTAGTGGTTAGTTGACTGCAAGACATGGTAATTCAATCCAGTTTTAAAAGATATTGTAATACAATATTACAATGCAGTCATTCCAGATGATGACGCTTGCAGCAATTAAATATAATTCCCTTTAGAATTCTTATCTCAGACTGCCATGTAAAGTAACAGCCTCAGATGCAGATGTAGGTGCATGAGCTGCACTTGAGATTAGCCATTTATTTCAAACATACAACTGTATTTCAAAATGCAGAAAAGCCATCTAAATGGTAAATGCTGAAAATACAATACTTCTTGATTATCCCTCATTCTGCTCAATTAGCCTCATTCCTCATTTGTAAAATTTTACACTATATATTTTGGGGGTTGTTATTTTAAGCTATTGCAGATGAACGGTTTTGGGAAATTGCAATATAAACACACATACTGTATATGTGATGCAATCCAACTATCTATAATCCAGGGTCCCTTCTCATCCGCCAAACAATGTTCATTGCATCCTGAATCCACTAAACGTTGCCCATCTCTATTCTAGCTTTTCTGGCATAGCAAGATGACACATTTAGATAGTCCTGGCTGATTTTGGAATGCTAAGGAGAGTAGGAGTGGATTAATACATGGGAGACTTCCCAGATGTCAGGAGCAAAGAAAAATATTATTGTAAAGAAACCTACCCAGATCTGTCTACGTCAGGGGTATCAACCTCTTGTCATCACAGCATCGTCACATGACATATCGGGACTTTTTTCCCTTTTGCTAAACTGGGTGTGGGCGTGGCCAGTGCATGACGCATCCGGCCTGCGGGCCACGAGTTTGACAGCCCTGGTCTATGTAGACACGAAAAGTTAAGCATGACCTGTCTTATCCTTTAAAGGTACTTGGATGTTACTGTCTTCATCTCCTCACTGTGGTTCCCATGTGACTATGGGACTCCAAGGTACTTATAGGTGGTCTGTATGTCTATGTGGCCCTGTTGGTGGTTCCACATCATCAGTCTTAATGATCTTCCCTCTCTCGGCTACCGTTCAGCCCTACTTCTCCAATCCAAATGACATCCCAATGTTCTCACTGTAGATCCATGTCAAGTAGATCAGCGAGTCAATATTTCATTCACTCTTAGCATACATGTCGTCATCCATGTAGAGCAGCGGTCCCCAGTCTTTCCAGCTCTGTGGACTGGGGGCAGCAGTGGGGGGAAGGGGATGATTTCACGCACGCACGTGCCACTTGCACAAATACAGCTTCACTTGCTCATCCGTTGCTCATGCAGCCTGGTTCCCAATGGGCTGTGGCCCAGTACTGGGCTGGGAACCAGGGGTTAAAGAACTCTTGTGTAAAGGAAGAGGCTGGTGCTAGTTTCAATCTTGAACTAGTATCTACGGTATATCCTACCCTTGATTATCTGGCTCAGGGGGTGCAAGTCTATGCAGAGCAGCAGCGGCGGCTAGTTTAACATCACCTTAATATATGCCACACTTGATGGCTACTTGCGTGATCTGTCTTGAGTTGACTTTAGTGTTGTCTTCCACAATCCCATTGAATTCTTTAGGGAAGTTTTTAGTCCCGTTAATTTTGTGTAGTGCCAGGCATTCAGAGATTCATGAATGTGGCATTGCATATCATTACTCTTCTGGTGCATAATACAAGGTGGTTGAAATTTGGGGTTCATAATCCTAGTTCCTCATAATTCTCAATGTGGTTTGACATTGGCAGTAGAGACGCCATGAATGAATATATTGTGCACTCCATGTATTTGAAGCGATGACAATTCCATGGATGCTTTCCTTTAATATCCAAAATGGCCTAAAATATGCTGTCCTATCTCAGCCCCAATTTTTATTGCTAAACAAAATTATCATTTCACCACTTATATTAAAGCAATAAGAGTTTTGTCCTAAAAGGAAGAGTCTTCCACGTTGTATCTGCATCATTATAGTAATCCAGAGCTTATTTCAGGGTATGGGGTAATGTTAAATCATTATTTCACTTTACTAAGTGAAGTGTATTTCTAATCTAAACTAAGGGACTCAAAATTTAGCACTCTTCGAGTTCTTTTGGGCCAGGTGAATTATACTGAAATATAATATTTTGCTATGCAGATAAAAAGGACCTCTATAAGGGTTTACCTCTTCCAAAGAAATAAAGAAGCCAGTTTCAGACGTTAATACTCACATTTCACATTTTAGCTTAATAAAACGTTAATGATCAGCGTGCAAGGCAAGGCAAACTCTCACACACGTTTGGGATTGTTGACAAATGTTACTGGTTTAGTAAAAGACTATTTTCCCAGGATGGCTTCTCTCTAGTAGCAGGGATATTGCATTCCTTTACATAAATGTTGATCACCTAGCATGACCCTCATGTTTTTAATGTGAACATTTCAAAAGGTGATCCAGATGTTCAAATATTTTAACATGGGAAGTAAAGCATGGGAACTGATCTGACATTTATAAGAGATGCAGTAATAAAATCCCAATCCCTTTGATGCCTGAATTTTATCAAAAACAGCTCCATACATTTAGCCGCAACTTTAGGGTTCTCTACGGATAGCAGAGAGGTCTTCAAACTTAGCAACTTTAAGACTTGTGGACTTCAACTCCCAGAATTCTGGGAGTTGAAGTCCACAAGTCTTAAAGTTGCTAAGTTTGGGGGGGGCTGGGATAGCATAATCAAACCAGTCTTATCTTCAAACTGGCTAAGCAGGGGCTGCTCTTAGGAGATCAGGAAAATGACTTTGGAAATCACTTCCCAACTGTTGCCAAGAAAACAACCTGGGTTTCTAGCAATTCAATTAAAAGCATTTCTTTTCACCTTTTCCATGTTTGTAGCATACAAAAGTATTTTCCCATATAATTGAGAAATATTGCACCATTGCACTTTTAGCATGTAATGTTAGTTCATTTTTGTTGAATTATTAGTCGTAACACAGGGAAAAACCTTATGTCATATAAGTTCAGTCCAAGTAAGTAAAATTTCAGTCCTGTAGATCTCCTGCTGGAGAGATCAAGGATTTAAAGTTGGACCTTCTGGTGACAAAGCAGATGAACTATAATGGACTACTTGAACATGACAATTTTGATTGGATAAAAGATCCCCAATCCAGTTCACTTTCATTTATCAATCTATCAGCAATCTCCATATTCGCTTGGAACATTGAAAAATATTTTCAAAAAATTTAAATATTCAAGGAATATTCATCTCACAATAAAGCCAAAAAAGAGAAACGGTATTACAATCTTCCCCTCCCACGTAAAATAATATGTTGGGTTTTTTAAATCAATCAGATTTTCTTGCACAGGTAGTCCCTGCAGCAAAACTAAGAGAATATTGTATTGGTAGTTCCTGACTTACATGAATTCTTTTAAGTTTGAAGTTACAATGGTCTCAGAAAAATTCACAACCCATCCTCAAAGTTATGGCTGTTGTGGTCACATGGTCACAATTCAGGCATTTCACAGCCAACTCACTTTGTTTACAATGGTTGAAACATCTTGTGGTCAGGTAATCACAATTTCGCAAACCTCTCAGCCAGCTTCTGACAAAGTCGAGAAGCCTGATTTGCTTAAGGACCACATGATTCACTTAACCACCATGTGATTCACTTAACAACTGTGACTGGCTTAATGACTGCAGTAAATGGGTCCGGTTATGTGACTAGCTTAACTACATCGCTTAGCAACCAAAATTCAAGTCCCAATTGTGGTCATTAAGCTAAGGACTACCTGTACTAGATCAAGAGATTCCTCAAACTGATAAATTACATTTTATTATTATTGCCTTTGCTTTGGTTATATCTCATCCATGTGAAAGTTTGTGAAAGTTAAAATTTGTCAATTATACAATGAGAACCTGATACTGTCTTTTTTCAGTCTTTGAGAAGCCCACCGGATAGGTTTGAAATCCCTTCAGTTTACTTTGAATTATTTCTATTGATAAAGATGCTTTTATTAAAGCATCCTATGTGGCATAAACAAGAATTTGTTGGAGAAAGATGCTTGATATTGGGCTAGTATGTAAGTAACTAGTTAGCAAAAACCCCACATTATATAATATATAATTCATGTACACTTTTAACAGGAGACAAGAGATACCAAAATCATATTACAACCTTGAATAATATAGTTCGCAAATTTATTATGCATTAGGAAGCCTATTAACTTAAAAACCAAACTGCATAGTACAAAAGGTTTGATATCTTTGCTTAAGGCGGACCAAGTTTCAAAATATATATATATATATTTAAATTTTGTTCCGTCATTACACAATCCTTTATAAAAGCTGTATATCTGTCAGTGCCCTCATTACATTTATAAATACAAGATTTACACAGTACCCCATCAGGAAAAAAAGTAAAACTTCTTATAAATATCTACATATATTCATACATATAAAACATTCATAAGAGTACTTTGTTAGATTTTTGTGTAATGTTCCATTTTTACTGCCACAAATACACAGAAATCTGTGCAATTTCAAAAATGCTTCTAAAAATTGTAACATGGTACTTTATAGAAACTAAATCATCTTTTAAAGTCTTTTTAGATAGACATTTCACAATTATAATTCTATGAGATTCTTCAGAGATTGATAGGAAGGCTAAACATAGCTGATAACAATGTACACTAAATAGCAGTTAAGGCAGGAGTGAAATTAAGAGGGACAGAAATGTTTCATACGGCAGTTAAAAGATGGCAGATGATGCAATAAATACACACGTCAATATAAATTGCCTCAGCACCCATTTAATTAGTTCATATGTCAGAACCGGCCACACTGGTGGTCCCAGAAGTGAGCATCACTAATGCTTTCTATCGAAGGAATTATCATCATTGCCTCGCTCAGGTTTTCAATAGGAGCCCTTTTAATTATCATCTCAGAGATTTTAAAAACAAGGGTTGAAAATGCACCAATAATTTATCTTTCAATTGACATTCCCTGCACACTTTAAATAGTTCGGCAATATTCAATCAATCAGGCAGCATGTTAAGAGAGAGAGAGATATAAGACTATATTGATGGAGTGGGATTGTGATAGAAATCTTTGTCAGTAATGTTTATTGAAATGGAGTATTCTTTCCAAATCCCCATGAGCTACAAGAGTAGAGAAGCAATTAAGACATTTGGGGGGGGGCGGGGAAGAGGGGAACCTAGCAGGGTTATGGTTTACTCACAGTGAATTTGGGTACTCAAGTATTTAACTACATCTGAAGATCATCTTTCCCAAGATACTGCAATTCCGCATTCTCAGTTCAGTGTTGGGTTCAACAATAATTGCATGGATACAAAAAGAAAAACTTGCTTTGGACTGTTCTACAGAAAATCCACAGTAAGTGGTTGCAATCAGCCTTAATTGAATACCAATGGCCACTTATACATGATATCTTAGGTGAGTGAAATGTGCAAAGCTTCTGACAGATCAAAAGTTCACTCCAGAAGAGAACTGCTCTGGATTCAGAGCTCAGTGCATGGATTATGTCTGCCCAATGGCTGTCTCTGTTAATCTTAGAAGAAAATTCCTTTCATACACTGCTATCTTGAAGCAGAGGCTCAATATCCTCATCACTGCCCCGATCTGGACTGTTGCTCTGGATACTGTTGATGCTGTTGCTGTGCTTTCTGGTATTGGCGGCTTTACTGTGCTCGGGGATAAATAAGGCAACCAGAAAAGCTAGGAGGACTGCACATGCTCCAAAAAGGAAAGGAGGGCCAGGTATGACTGCACTCTGTAAAAAGAAAATGAGAAAGACTGAGCAACCACAGATTAGTATTATGTGAACAATGAAGCCACTCACATCCGCATCTTTAACTGTCCAGTAAATAGAGAGTTATACATGTCACTACTAGAACTGTGCTGCCAACATCAGACTGACTTGCATCGATTTGGGCAGTCGTTGGCTGTTGTCGAAAGTTAGAAACTTGTCGTCTCCAGCAATCACACTCCTATTTCATTCCATAATGAATTGAGGCAGAATACTAAACCAGTAGGAAGTCTCTTGTATGCTTCTACATGTGCTGCACCAGGCCTAGGAGGGTGAGAACGTCTGTGAATTGAATTATAATTATGTATACTGAATAATTGTTTTGACAAAGAATTGGATTTTAGAAACGGAGATAATAAAACACAGTATTTTAAGCTGTGAACTGTCAAAATTACACAGCTGATATTATAAGGTCATGTTTCAAAAAAGCAGCATTCTTCAATCCAAGAGACTGACACAGAACAGGGCTGTTAGAAGGCCAAGGCTGGCAACAGCTGAACAACATGAAAAAACAAAGGAAAGAGTACAAAAAGGTTATGTTTTAGCTGGAAAACCCATCAAAAGAATCAACTGCTGATTCACTCCATGTTATGTCTTGCAGTTTGAAATGAAGAAATATTAGTCATAGGATGCCTCATCAAGAACTATTAAGAGCCACTATTCAAAGAAAGATTTATAATCATTTTACCTCATCACTTGGATCCTGCCTAGCAGCCTTATCCTGAACTGGTGCCAACTCATTAAGTTCCACATGGAAGAGATAGAATATGAAGCCATAGAGAGCAGGGCCAAGACCATTGCACAGACCTCTGATTCCAGTTATTATCCCTTGGACGACACCTGGGAAAGAGCAAGTTCACAGTGAAGGAGAAATAATTTCTGCCAGCCATTCCCACTTTAAAAATGCAACGAAAGAGCTCTATGGACTGCATTTCAAATGGATTTTGAGCTCTTTGTACAGCTATCAAGCTGATCTTATTCTAAGCTGGCCGAATATTAACTACCTTTAAAGAGAGATCAGTTAGATTCAAAAATAATGTTGCAGACTAGTAATTAATTTGGGACATAAATTTGCCCTATGAAAAACAGATTTTCTTGTTACATACATTCAAAACAAACGGATTAGATCACTGATCTCAACATATTCTTTTATACTGAAATGACTGTTCCAATTCAATTGTTTTGAATTCTGTATTTCAGAGAGCATACAGCATTTATATAATCTGACATTTAAACATTCTCACATATTCAGTCACCACTAGATGGCATTACCATGTACCTTGAAACTTCTAAAAACTCTTCAGGGGATAATTGCCAACCCCGCCTCCAGTGTAAGAGCTTATTTTAGAGTACATTATACTCTTATACAAGAAAGTTATTCTATAAAGTGCCAACAACAGTGTATTCCCATTCTTTTTCATCAAAAATTATGATCATTTGCTAACAAAATAAACAATCGATAGTCTTTTTTTCAAATCCTGGCCTAGTGAGAATGAAATCACTGTGGGGATTATGACATTTCTATCATTCCCCATTTTCCACCCATCTTCATTTCAAAAACAAGTGAACCTAAATCACCATTCTTCCAGAAAGAATAATAATAATCTATGTCACAAGCACACTTCGCTAAAAAATAAATGCAAGTTAATCTCACAATAAACTATTGAAGGAAAACAGGGCAGAGATTTTCCCCCAGCAAGGAGGTAAAGAGATGACGGGCAAAATAATTACAAGTATCCCTGCCCATCACTAGGTCTTGGATATATAGGCTAGCTGCAAGGATGCCAAAATGCTGAACTGCATGCACATCATGTCCACCATGCAAGTTCTGCCCTTTCTAAATTTGCAGCCCCATGTTGCATGCAATTAGTTAAAGAAAGAGATTATCATCACCAGATTGTCCTCTGTCAGTTGCGATCCTGAGGATGCCTATGTTTGTACTGCTAAGGGGTCTGCTTTGGCGCTTCTTACCCCACACAAGTTATATCCCCTCAAAGGAAAGTCACCCTCCAAAAAATTATCCAAGCTACAGAAATATCGTTTATGAAGAATCACACTGTGTGTAACTTACCTCTTCTTGCATGCACAAGGGGCAATAAAAGATATACAGACCGCACTGCTTTCAAAAGCTATTACAAGACTACTAACCGGAAGCCCTCAACTTACAGCAGTTCAGTTAGTGACCGTTTGAAGTATTACAACGGCACTGGAAAAAAGAGACCTATGACCATTTTTCACCCTTATGACCATTGCAGCATCCCCATGGTCATGTGATCAACATTCATTTAGATGCTTGGCAACTGACTTGTATTTATGACAGTTGCAGTGTCCCGGGGTCACGTGATCACCTTTTGTGACCTGACAAAAGTCAAATTCACAACTGTGTTACTAACTTAACTTAAACTGTGGCAAGAAAGGTCGTAAAATGAGGCAAAACTCACTTAACAACTTAGCGACAGAAATTTTGGGCTCAATTGTGGTTGTTAAGTGGAAAACTACCTATATTGCTTTTCTAAAGCACAAAAATTATACGTCCGCAATGATGTTGCGGGGGGGAACAGCTACAAGATCAGATTTGTAGAAAAATAACCTTGCTTTCACCTTGTTGGTCTGAATCGGCGTTTCGTGACACAAGAGCACTGATTGCTGGGAATGTGATGCTTGACATGGCTGCAACAGCTCCAGCTGCCCACATCATCCTAAGCACAAGAAAACATAATGCTATATAATTGGAAAGGAAGGATGCCTTTAGTACAGGGGTCCCCAAACTTGGCAACTTTAAGACTTGTGGACTTCAACTCCCAGAATTCCTCTCTCCCAATGAGAATGATGTAGAGCAGAGGTCTTCAAACTTGGCAACTTTAAGACTTGTGGACTTCAACTCCCAGAATTCTCCAGCCAGCTGGCTGGAGAATTCTGGGAGCTGAAGTCCACAAGTCTTAAAGTTGCCAAGTTTGAAGACCTCTGATTTAGTAGGGTTTTTTTAACATTTACATTTTAACATTTAAGGATTACCCAGGTAGTTTTATTTTTATATATATTGTTGTTCTCTGATCTAGATGCAAACATTTGAAATAGTATTGCCAGCTTCTGCTCAGCAGCTTCAAACATGTAAAAACAACTGTTCACCAGGACAATAATTAAGTTAGTTGGTTTTAGGTAACTGGCAATAAGGGTAAAAGAGATAAAATTATATATTTTAGGTCAATATATATATTACTCTTTTTTCACTTGCTTTAGCCTTATATTTTTCTGTATTTAAAAATATGCCATTCATATTGAGAAACTTGGGTGTGCTTTTTAATTAAAATTATTTTGTCTATTTGGATATTATTGGTTGCAGATCATAATAATGACTGATTGAAGATGTCTCTACAAATGTTATGCATTTTGTTAGCTGTCTCAGATCTAAAGCCAGGCTTTGTATTACAGCTGCTACAAAATTTGAATATGGAAATTTTTCACTCTACCAGCTATAAAGCAAAGAGAATTGCAATGAAAAACAAGTTAGACACACATTTAGTTAGTCCCTCATATCAACATTACCTCTCAACAAGATTATACTAATTACATGAAACTCGCTTCAAAACCACCCCAAAATGTCAGCTGGTGGAAAATGTTGCTACCCCCACGATGATAAATCAGATTTATTATTACCATGATATGCTGCCATAATATGAGTGCACTGGCTACCAGCTTGTTTCCAAGAAACTGGTTATTACCTATAAAGCCCAACAAGACTTGAGATCTGGGTATCTTTGAGAGCACCTCTTCCAGGAAGAAGTGGCCCAACCAGTGCATAGAGAATACCTACTGGAGTATCTGTCAGAAGAGGATTCAAAAAAGGGACTTTATCTGTGAGAGCACCTGCCTTCTATAGAATAACTTCCCTTATTCAATTATTTATTAAGATCTGACTCAATGGTGGGTTTCACTTACCTTTGCTACCGGTTTGGGAACTGGAGCGTACGGGAACGCACATGTGCTTTCCGTGGCGCAATGCTTCTGCGCATGCGCAGAACCTTCTGCGCACGCAGAGCGTTTTGATGATGTCCGGGCAGGTGGGCGGAGCCTCCCGCCACCACCGCCACCAGTTCGCCCGATCCAAGGCGAACCAGTAGCAACTCACCATTGATCTGACTACTCCGAAAGGTCTTTAGAAGCTAGAACTTTGCTATCATGAGTGAGATGCATCATAAATACTTTGTGATAAAATATTATTTTGGGAGGATATATTTATAGTTTTTCTTGTTCTGTGTCTCTGTCTGTGTCTATTTCTGTCTTTGTCTCTCTGTCTCTGTCTATCTGTCTGTCTGTCTCTCTCTCTCTCTCTCTGTCTCTCTCTCAAAATAAACCATTATATCTTTCTATTAAAAAGTGCCTAATTTCAAAATTTAGCAAACCAAAATATGGCAGTTGCCTTTATCCCTTGTCACTCATTACCAGGTTGCAACTACATCTTTCCTTTAAAATCTGTTTTGTCACCAGCCGCAGTTCAAATTTTACGTTTTGACATATAATGTTGTCAATGACTTAAAACTTGGTAAACGACTTAAGATCTTGGCCAATGGTTATTAGCCTTCATGTCAGCATACCTATCTCTGAAGGCCATCAGCTTGGAGACCACTGGGCTTTCTTGTGCACTTGGTTGGCCAAGATGAAGACTGACTGCTAGACTAGATGGGCAAAGTATCTGATCCAGCAGAGCACCATGTTCTTAAAGTACCCCTTCCTATATCATCCTATCCAATAACCATGGAGTTATTACATATATGAGTTAGAACTGTACATACCGTATCTTCCATGCGCACAAGCACACAACATGCAATATATTCACTGAATTGTTAAAAAGAAAACTAGGAAGAGTCAGTTAAAAACACATCTGCACTGCACTTACCAAGGCTGAGAGCCAAAACCGTACCAGGCCAGTTGGAACATCTGAAAACCAAGGCCAAGCAGTACTGTGTTTTTGTTCCCTATAGACCTCATTAGGATGCTGAGAAAGACAGTCTACAAAAGTCAGAAAATGCATTATTCAGTTTATTTATAAATCAGTATCTGAATAAATGCAGTGGCAAAAAGAAAACATTTTAAAATTAATTTGTATGGCTGTGCAAAAATCATCTGGAACCAATATCAATTTTTCATTTATCATCTCCTTTTAATGACCTCATAATCCTTTGCAACTGAATGCAGCTTAGTATTTACTGGCCGGATGCCCTTCCTGTCGCCAATGCGGAGTTATATTCAGCAGATATATTCTCATCATGCCGAGAGAGAGAAATATCTGCCTTTACCTAGGATCGAACTCACAGCCTCCTGATTGTGAGGCGAGAGCTCCACCTGTCGGCCACCGCACCACTCATCAATTTTTCATTTATGTGTGCACAAATTCAGCATCAGCTTTTTGGGGGGGCCTTCAAAACTACAACCAAAGCCTCATGATATATTTCCAAGGAAAGACCTTGATAAAAGTACTGACAAAAAAAAAAGTATTCACAAAGAATACATGATTCTTTGTAAGAAAGCTGCTAGGTGAAGTCAAACATTCAGCTACCTTGCAAACAAGCAAGGTCAACTGCCCACTAGTACAATGTAATGTTGCCCCTGAAAAATGTTGGAAACTGCAACGGCTACAAATGGCATGTGATGAGGAAGCTGATGGGAACTACAAGTGGTCCTTGCTTATCAGTAAGTTTGTTTAGTGACAGTCTGAAGTTACAATTTGTGAAAAAGTTGCACCAGTCAGTGCCCCCCCCCCCCATTGACTGTAATTTGGGCACTTGGCAACCAGTGCACATTTATGATAGCCGCAGTGTCCCACTGTCACTATTTACAACTTTCATAGCCAGCTTCCAACAAGCAAAGTCAATGGCGAAGCCGGCAGGAAGTTGCAAGCCATAATCACAGGACAACACACTTAACAATTCCAGGTGATTCACATCCCGCAGCCAGAACTAACATAAGGAGTGTGGTGTTTCACTTTACAACATAGCACTTTAGTGAGTTGCTGGTCCCAATTGCAGATTGGTAAATTAGGGCTACCTGTACATGTTCTATTGCAGGTATTCTGTGTGATCTGTGCTAGGGGATGGTTTGTTTCCAAGTTCAGTCTTATGTCCCTGATTTTCACTTTTTAAGCACTGATCAGCTTTATGCTAGAGAACCAGTTTCTTCCATAGGCTCTACCAACATGTATCAATCATAATCTAAAACATCTTTTTTTTCAAATGTTCACTCTGAACGATAATCAGGACAAAGGTTGCAGAACCTTTACCAATTGTTCAGACTCCAATTCTCTGTCAGCATCTGGTAAAACAAACCAGCTTTTAACATTCTGATTGTTCTTATTTAATACAATTTTTGGACTGGTATATTAAATATTCATAATTCTGTTAAGCATTTTTTTAATTATTCTGTTAGACATTAATTTGATATAAAATATGTACTTTTTGTGATGTTTTCTCTTTATTTTATAGTAGTTAGGCCCTACATAGACATTTTACTTACACATACATAATTTGCAAAGTACATTTCATCACTTAATTAATACATTTTAATGACGTGTACTTGTTGCAATTTTTTAAAATCTTATTAAAACTATGCTTACCTGAGCAACTATAGAAAGAATGCCAATTACAGCTATGAATGTTGCAATGCTTGCATACTCAAATTTTATCACCTGTAAATAAATCAAACAAAACCTGTACTTAAAACTTCACAGCTCCTGAAAATCTTTTTCAGAAAAAGGAATGATTATAGTAGTTACAGAAAGTAAACTTACAAAAGGAAAACAAACTTGGAAAAGAACACCAAATCTTAGGTGATTTTTGTGATGTATATAACTTCTAAAACAGTGGTTCCCAACCTGTGGTACGTGTACCACTAGTGGTACGCGAGGGCCTTCCAGGTGGTACGCGAACACTTTCGGGGTCATGAACGATTTTTAGTTAGTTATTTTTTACTTCACAAAAATGTTTACTGCCTAACACAAGATAATCTGGCAACGATTTGCAACTGTTGCCACACGCCACCCACCTGGTCCCAGAGGCGCGGGGCCAAAAAAGGAACGGTACAATTATGGAAATAAAGTGATATCTGATCGAATTTAGTTTCTCTGGAACCAGGTGGTACGCGGCGACTGTACGGGACCTCCAAGTGGTACTCGATCACAAAAAGGTTGGGAACCACTGTTCCAAAAAAAAACTTGTAGAAAAGAAGTATCGATTAAAATGCACAAATATCAACTCCAGTCAAATAAAAAGCAACCGATTCCTCAATATCATGACCCTTTGCTAATAATATATACTGCCATATGCAGGATGGCACAGCACTGCACAACTTAATTTCAATTCAAAATATTCTCCTGCACCTCCGTAAGATTTTCCATGTTGAGGTGCATAAACACACAAAAAGACAAACATATACACACATCCCTATTATTTTGAGAATGAGGCAACCTGTTTCAACCATCTTGGAAGCCATTGCTCAGAACTGTGTTACATCGTGAGAACAGATATTTACAATTTTTAAAAAATGTTTCCAGAATGCTACAAACCATAGTTCAGTCATAATCCTTGGGTATTATTGGCAATTGGGACCAGGACTGCTGTCACTAAGCGATGTGGTCATAAAGCATGGCATCCCAGGATCGCATTGCTTAGCAACAACAAACCTGGTACTTATCAGTTTTACTCCTAACCCCAGGATGTATAGATTATTGAGAAGAGATGAGAGTTCCAGATAAGGACTATTGGGGGACGGCATGGGGAGTAGAAGGTGCTGCTGGCAGAGGCTACGGAGTGCAGGGGGCGCCAGCAGGGATCTCAAGCAGGTTGGCAGAGGCTATGGGAAATGGGGGATGCTCCAGGCAGGCAGGCATGCACTGCAGAGTGTGGGTGGGCAGGATCCCTGGGATCTTGTACGTATCAGACTTCTTCAGAGAAAAAGTGGTGGGAGACACTTACTGGGATCTGCTACTTTGACTTTCCCTTTCAGCCTCCCCATTGACTTTGCTTATTAGAAACCAGAGCAGGGAAGGTTGCAAATGGTGATATGACACACCTCATTCTGACATCATAATCACCAGAGACTTTAAGTGTCTGCATCACAATTACATGACCCCAGGGACACTGCGATGGTCAGAACTTTTGAGGACTGGTTGTTACACTAAGTTCAGGGGTTTTTTTGGTTGTTTTTAATAATTTTTTATTTTTTTCACCAAATGTACACAAATATCCATACATATACCAATTATTAAAACATCCAGTTATATATTTCTATCCAAAATATTATAAACATGTATCCTTAGTCGCTCCTTTTATATTTTTATCTCTAGTCTGCTTTCCTTCTATATTTCATACTACTCCCCTCCCTCTGTCTCCCTCTCTCCCCTCTACCTTCTTCCTCCCTCACTCGCTCTTTCCTATTTCCCTCCTCTCCCTCTCTCCCCTTCCTTTCTACTTCCTCTTTCTCCCTCTTGTCCTTCCCTGAGTACATAATCATAATCCATTCTATGGTTAGCAGACTAGGAATTCAAAAACCCTTATTCCATTCCAACATCTGAGCTATTTCATAAACTTGTAATCTTTCCCTTTATCTGTACTTATATAATACATTCCCTTTATCTGTACTTATATAATACATTAAATACATATATATTTAATACATTCTACCAGGTATATCTACTATTGTTCTAATGCTGCCTCCTCCCTCCTATTTTTGTCGCCTGGGTCTACCACCTCTCATTTTCAGCTTTTTTCAGTTCAGTTTTTTCAGTGCCCCTGTAACTTTGAATGGTTGCCAAGCAAATAGACACATCAAGGACTACTGTAGTTACTATGGAAATCTACTTGTTAGCCTCCAAAAAAAAAGTTTAGAAGCTTAGATTAAAAGCACAGGGTAGGTAGGTGGGTGGGTGGGTATGTAGGTACTAAGTAGGAATAGTTTGCTTTACAGCAGGCTCCCCCAATCTGGATATCTTTCAGATGATTTGGGCTACAATTCCATGATATACTAGGATCAGAGATCACAGAAATTATAGCTCAAAATGTCTGGAAGGCATGAAATTGAGATGATGTTTTTAAATGATTGTTGCTCTCTTTGGAAAGTAGCCCCCCCCCCCCATGGTGAAATTAACATCGTGACTCCAACTAAAAATTATAGATTTCTATCACATTTATATTGCCTTTGTGCCATTTCTTAATTTTTTACGAACTTTTAAGAGAATTCTGAAAGAATGACTAGAGAAAGATTTTAATGAAATGTTGTCTATCTTCTCTGCCCATCAATAAGATGCCAAATTTACATAGAGAATGATATAACAATCTCTTTTATTTCTTCATTACAATAACAGGTTTTTGGTTGCTTACTTGCTTTTTCTTAGAAAAATCAGAAAAGTGAGAGATCAGAGATAATATGTGATTTGCAGTCAAATACTAAAAATATATGAAAGCTTGGAATCTACCTTTTCATTCTATGGACAGAAGACTGCCCCATGATTAGAGTAAGGAATATTACGTTACTTCAGGGAAAAATTGAAATTGAAAAAGTCTGTTGTTTGTAAAATAAGAATACAGGTAATTCTTGATTTTTAGCCATTGGTTTAGCAATCATTTGAAGTTATGAAGGTGCTAAAAAGTGACTTATGGACCAGTCCTCGCACTTACAACCATTACAACAATCCCACTGTCACATGACAGCAATCCAGGAGTTTGACAACCAGCTCACATTCATGTTTGCAGCAGCATCCCAGAATCACGTGATCACCATTTGTGATCTTCCCAGCTGACTTCTAACAGCAAAATCAATGGACGAAGATGGATTCGCTTTAACATTTGAGTGAGTCAGTTAAAGACAGCAGCAAAAAAGTCATTCAATTGGGTGCAGTCATGTGATGATTCACTTAACAATCACATTGTTTAGTGACCAAAGTTCTGGTCTCAATTGTGATTTAAATTGAGGACTATCTACAATGCATTATGTTACATGTTAGAGGTCCTTCAGATACGTTATAGCCACATATAAGGCCCAAAACATGGGAGTTATTTCTCATTCATATCCTCTATGATTCCACTGAATTTCCAAAGTAGCTTTTTATATGCATCTGGGAAAAAGGAAAAATATGTGGGTTGATATTAAGGAAATTGGATTATGGGGACCATCTTAAGGGGTTAAAAATGATCCTCAACAGTTTGTAATCTGTTACAAACTGTTACAAACTGAGGTGGCGCAGCGGTAAGAGAGCAGTACTGCAGGCTACTTTAGCTGACTGTGATCATTTGAGTTCAGCTGTTCAAATCTCACCGGCTCAGGGTTGACTCAGCCTTCCATCCTTCTGAGGTAGGTAAAATGAGGACCCAGATTGTTGGGGGCAATGTAAAATATATACATTGCTTAATGGTGTAAACCACTTAGAGAGTGCTTGCACTGTGAGGCGGTATATAAATCTCATAAATAAATAAACATTTCATGAGTGGGAAACGTGCCTGTGCAAGACAGGCATTTTGTCAGGTGGCTCATGGGCATGATTTCAACTTCATCTGTGCCCACTAGTCCAATAAAGCTGGAAACCCCACTTTAAAGCTGTATTCAAGACAACTAGTCAGGCAGTGAAAAATGTTGGAAACTACTTACTTGTCTCAAATAAAGGAAAAAACTAGAATATTGGCCAGCTTCAGGGAGATAAGAAAGAAAAACAGTGATGCAGGTCAGCAAGATTGTAGAATCTTTTCCAACTTTTCTCAAAGACTGTCAAAAGATAAGAGGAAAAATAAGGTAAGTCAAAACAAGCCATCGGAAATAAATGAATTATTTCTATAATTTATTAACAATAGTAGTCATGCATTCGTTCAATTTGTGTCCAACATTGATGAAAAGACCCTTGGTAACCAACAATAAAAATTCCACAGAACAATAAATAAAGCTCAGGAGACTAACAAACTCAGGAACTTATTCCCTCAAGTATGTGTTATGAAGTAATACCAGAGCTGTCAGTACATTTCAATAAAAAAAAATAATTCCAGCTTACTTGGGTTCAGTTTTGAACTATTTTGTCTCATCAAGACCCTTATAATCTCTTGATACTATGTCAAGATATTGACAGAATCTACTGTATGGAACAGGGTAAAAATGAATAATTAGATAGCATCAGTTAACTGATGACACTACATCCCAAATTGACTGACTGGAATCCCCTAGAAACTTAATGTAAAAGTTAAATAGGAATAAAGGAGTGGACCATCTGGCATTGCACAATAGTGCAGCCAATGAACTAATCTCTCTTCCCCTGCCCTGACTATAATTGTTCACTAAGAAACAAGAACCATTATAACCAGGGGCAGGTTGCTCTCTTACCTCACTACCGGTGCGCTGCGCGCGCATCGCTACACTTCGTGCATGCGCCCGCTCGCATGATTTTGCTTCCGCGCATGTGCAGAAAGCAAAAAAAGCCCAAAAATTCTGAAAAAAATATGGCAACGCGCGACGGCCCGGTGAATCCGGCACCGGAGCTGTCGCGCGCAAATTGTGTAATCTGCCAGCCGCTACCGGTGTGGCAGAGTCGACCACACCAGTAGGAACCCACCACTGATTATAACACAGCCTCCAGTCCCCAATCCCTGTAAGAAGTCCATAAGTCCACAGTATCAAAGTTAACTGAGATATCCAAGAGAACAGTAGAAATGCACCAGGTTTTGAAAGTCATTCACAAACGAAACGAAGTGTTCTGATCCCATGTGTAGGTCTGAACTCAAATAACTCACTTTGTTTAGAATGTTCTGTAATTGTGCACTGGCCATTGTCTCTATTCCAAAAATGAGAATTTAGAGACAGAGCAATGCTTGCCAAGGACAGATAGATTCAGTGAGCCATCTCTTAAGGAGGAAGCTCCTTCAAAGCTGTTGGCATCAAACCCTCCTGCAATGAGATACTGATAGTGTCCCACGCCCAATTTATCATGTTCTTTCCCCAATCTTCCAAAGAAGCCAGGACTGGCAAACATCCAGTCTAGTACAGAGTAAGGAAGATGACCTTGACAGACATAGACCAAATCCATTACCAAAGCAACTAGGAAAAAAACAAAACTAGCAGAAATCACTCATAAGTGGCTCAGAAAGATAACTTCTTAACTCATGTGGGTATAAGAATGGAAGAGGCACAGCACTCTCAGAGATTTGTTATTATAGTCACCTCTCAATTAAAGTAGTCTTAGCCTTTCTGGGCAGTTGTTTCTTGATCTGATCTACCTGATGGGGCTGGCCAATCCACAGGTGAGTGTAAGAGCCAAGAGAACATTTTATCACTTCATTTGTTCCTGATAATATGACACGTCAATGTTCCAGTCATTACAACAAATTCTGCACATAAATAGTCAAGATTTTGGAGAATCTGAATGGCTTTTTTGCCAAATGCCATGTAAATAAGTTGCAGCAGTCAGGAAGGAGCTCTGAGTTCTTCCCAAAGAGAGTTTGCCACCCTGAACAAGGTTACTGGCTGAAAGCTCACCAAGACAATAGAAGAAATAGCTGTTTCACTTCTTTTTTAACCCCTACATTGGTTTGAAACTAAGGCTGTATCCATGCTCAGCATCACTTTTTCTCTTCAGTTGGTACCTAAGGTGTTGCTTCTCCAACGTCACCTCCCAGAGGTCATCAGTAAACCAGAGAACCATCTAGAATTGGCCAACAGAAAGGCTGTCTGGAATTAATCCCATTGTCTGCCTTCATAGCCTTCCATTGCCAATGCTAATCAGGTCACTCAACTCATCACCTTTTGCAGCCTTCTGACAAGCAAAGTCAAGGGGGAAACCAGATTCACTTAACAACCGTGTTACTGATTTAACAACGCAGTGATTCGCTTAACAAATGTGACAAGAAGTCGTAAAATGGGGCAAAACTCACTTAACAGCTGTTTTGCTTAGCAACCTAAATTTTCCACTCAATTGTGGTCATAAGCTGAGGACTACCTGTAGTAAGATTGGCATAACTTTATAAAGAGAAAAACGAACGACTGGCAGAGTGATGAGACACAGCTCATAGCCATTCACAGAACTGTCATGTAAATTCTGAGGCACTTCGGATTAAAATAGGAAAAGCTAACAACTCCCACCATCATATTGGAAAGGACAGAACCTCTGGTAAACAGTTCTCTCCCACATCCTGTTCATCCTTTCAGGTAGAATAATTTCATAATGGTTTGCTTCAATGCATTATTAATGTGACAGTGTATTAAATATTCTTCTTATTGAGGACTCCCTAAATTCATCTGGGCAGTTGCCCATGGTAACAAAAAGCATGACTTTGGGTCAAATTAATCAAGATGGCACTTAATGGTATACTTTCTGAGCAAAAATAAAAATTGTTCATCCAATACTTTGATTCTACTTTCTAATAAATGGAATGAAGCTAACTTCCAATTAGTAACAATCTGCCTGTCCTCAGAGTTAGTGAAGCCAGACCACAGGAACGGCATATGTTGCTTTCTTTTATTTTCATTTCAAAATACCAGATTTAAAAAGGACCATGATCTGAATTGTTTTAGAAGTCGGGATAAATGAAATAACAGAAAAGCATACAAGGCCTGAGTATTTCGTTTGTTACCTTTTCAATTCCACACTGACTCATCTGATAAAGAATTATCTAAGTCAGGGGTCTCCAACCTTGGCAACTTTAAGACTTTTGGACTTCAACTCCCAGAATTCCTCAGCCAGCACTGGCTGAGGAATTCTGGGAGTTGAAGTCCACAAGTCTTAAAGTTGCCAAGGTTAGAGACCCCTGCTCTAAGTTCCTGCTTGCCTGCCATAACGTTAGACAGCTATGTTAAATATTGTAAAGGTTCTGTAGGATTTTACCATCACTAGTAATAATACCTTATTGCCCACAGCAAGTTATTTCTAGACATAATTAGAAAGTTATATGTATAAATAACATATGGTTAAAAAAAATAGCTTCATGCCTGCTTGACAGAATTTCATTTTAATCAATCCATTCAAAATACATTTTCTTTCATAAATGAAAAAGTGGCATCCTGTATCATAAAGCAGAAGAAATATGACTGGCAACTTACTGCAAAGGGATCTGCTTGTTCCCATGATATAAGAGCTCCCCATGAAGGTGGTCTCATTTTTTCAGGTAGAGATTCTGGTACAGCTAGTAGTATGAAACAGATATCTACAACAGCCACCACTGTAGCAACTAACACCACCAAGTTATCACCGTACAAATTAGACAGATGTGCTCCAATAGCAGGACTAGTTACTAAACTTGCTGCAAACGTAGCAGATACCTAGATATAAAGAGAAAAAATATATAAAAGATAATACTTTGATAGAAGGAAAACCAACACAATTAAAAGTTAATTTCAAACACTAACAAGATAGAGATGTTCTGACCTAGAAATAGGCATGTATACATCATAGAAAAGTGACTATTAAAGCCCAGCTCTGGAGAAAAATCTGATAATGCCTTATCAATCCATCACAGAACATTCAAGGAAGTTACATTAAATCATTTGGGCCCAATCCTTCTTCTTAAGGTAATATCCCTTCTAATTCATCAAGCTTTCCTTATTATTTTTTTAATTTTAAGGTTGATTTAGCTTGAACTTATTTTATAAGTGATTTCACTGAATATTTTCTGATATTAGCAAAATGAACAAGGGGCTGTAGGTACATTTCTGCAAAACAATTCAGCCTACCCACCTGCTTTGGGAGAAGGGATTTTTGCAAGTACCAGATATTTTTCTACAGGCTATGCAAAGGATCCGATTAGGTTGCAGAGAAATCTCATTACACCTAAATTTGTAAATTGCCCTGTTTTGCTTCCGACCAGCATGCTGATGATCAAGTTGAGCTGCAAAATCATTATTCTTGTCATTGTCAACTACTATTGCCCACTGATCTAATCACAGCTCACCATGCTTTCTTAGTTAGCATCTCATTTTGTGCTAACATGGAAAAAATATGGGGAGGGGGCAACATGATTTCTGAAATATTCCTCAGCAGCATTAATAAACATTTACCAGAATAATTTATACTGCAGAGATATAAATAGCAATACTAAACCCTCCTTTCCAGGAAATGGATTTGTGATGCAAGTTTAACAAAGCCATGATACAGCGCTTTAAAGCATGCATATTTTTCTGTCTCCCTCTTCTCTTACACTGTTTTAAGCAATTTAAGAGACACAGAATTATACCTCCAGAATTCTGAAGGCATTTAAAGATTTTCCTTTTACTATCAATATTTTGAGGTGTGGCTTTCTTGTTGTTTTATGGCTGTGGTTTATATGCTGTAACATTTCCTTATTTAGTGTGACCTGAATTTTTTTTAAATGGAGAGGCAGCATGAATGTTAAAAAGCAGTACTTGGAAAATAAATTCCTCCCAATCTCTTGACAGTATTATAATTTTTCAGTATTAAAAGTCACTAACAATTATTTGAATTTCATTATTATTATCACAGTTGTGATTATGATTGTTTTTATTTTGAGGTTACATTTATCTCATTGCATTCAATATTAATGTAAGTATTGCAAACAGTATTGCAATATCAATAATTGGAATTACTATTTCAGAAATTCTCATACTAATATTACACAGAGTCATAATTTCTCAACTGCAATGTTTCTTCTATGGCCTTCCATTTACTTAAATCCTCTTTTTCATTAGTCTGTCATGTGATTCTTGTGGCTGGAACAATTCAATCAATTTTCCATTTCTTTAATATATTTTCCAATCCTATCACAATATTGCAATTATATTGCTGAACCTTATAGCAATTAGACTTACTGTATATACCGCTTTACAGTGCTTTACAGCCCTCCCTAAGCGGTTTAGAGTGTCAGCATATTGCCCCCAACAATCTGAGTCCTCATTTTACCCACCTCAGAAGGATGGAAGGATGAGTCAACCTTGAGCCTGGTGAGATTCAAACTGCCAAATTGCAGGCAACTGGCAGTCAGCAGAAGTAGCCTGCAGTACTGCACTCTAACCACTGCGCCACCGTGGCTCACAATAACTTCTACTTTTTAGATGGCTAAAAATATAAGTTGTCTTCTATTTTTATCTTCAAATCAAATATTGTTACCAAAATTAAAAAGCTGGTTTTTAAACATTATCCCTTTTTTTAATGGGCACATGAAAGGAGCCCCCAACTGGGCAAGCATGTTGTCACCGTTCAATCCTTTCAACCTGGAAGCGTTATGCTCCCGACAGGAATGTAGCAATAGCAGTATCCCTTTTTTGGGATGTGGATTCAGGTGAAATAGATCGGATGCTCACCATTATGCCCCCTGCCACTTGTAAGCTAGATTCATGTCCCTCTTTGCTCTTGCAGAGAACCAAGTGGAGGCATGAATGGCTGGATCACTTTGGAAAGGGGTTTTCCCTAAAATTTTGACAGCTACCTTTGAAGATTATGCAAAAAATGCAGCTGGAGAAAAATGCAGCAATCTACCTCCTACCTGGTGTTCGGCATACATGCACATTACATTTGTGCTACAGAATTTGCAGCAACTGAGTAATGATTCTGGACACATTTAGGGTGCTGGTTTTAACCTACAAAGCCTATATAGCCGTGATAGTGAACCAATGGCACGAGTGCCACAGGTGGCACGCAGAGCCTTCTCTGCAGGCGCCCCAGACCAGCTCCACGCACATGCACATGCATCTCCACTGGCCAGCTGGTCTTTGGGTCTCTGCCGCGCATGCGTGGGGGTGCTCACATTGCATTTTGGGGGTTTATGCGTGTGTGCGCACCCCCTGTGCCCCGTTTTGGGCCTGGAAAGTCCTCTGCACCAACCTGGAAGCAAAAATGGGGCGCGGGGGGTGCATGCATAGGGATGCGTGGGGAGGGTACATGCGTGGGGGCGCATGCATGGGGGGGGCACTCGCATTGCATTTTGGGGGTGCACGCGCATGCTTTGGGCACTCAGCACGAAAAAGGTTCGCCATCACTGCTATACAGCTTTGAATTAAGTTATGTTCGAAACTGTTTCCTCAACCTATCAACTGTGGAAAATTGCTTGTGAGTCATTAGAATTAACTGTTGTTCCAATTTTAAACTGCATGCTTGGATTTTTAATTATTATTTGCTTTGTACAGAGGATGTTTTATCGATGTTTCATGAAATATTCCACTTTTGGATCCCATCAAGAGTCTAATGATTGAAATCTAATCAATAACAATAACACAAAGTTTTTTTAAAAAAACAGGAATCCTCTTTTATCACCATCTCAGAAGTTTAGCTGTGTTTTTCAGGAAAATGTTTTTCTGATATTTAACTACTCTCATTTTACTAAGGGGCTGCTAAGGTACTCACAAACTAATGACACGACAACAAAAGTTCAATGCATTAAGAGCATGATATTGTTTCCTGATAATTGAGTCTTCTTCATATAGCCCCATTTTGCTGAAGTTATTTTTTTGAATAGATCCACACATTGTGATTTTGGTGTGAATGCTGAGTTAGAAATAGGAAATATTTATAGTAAATATTTATACATACAGGTAGTCCTTGCTTAACTACCGTGATTGTGATCAGCAACTCTGTTGCTAAGCCACGTGATCATAAGCATGAGGTAAAGTGACCACAGAAGTTGCAGCAGTTTTCGTTGCCATGGTTAGGTGAATCCCATGCTCAGTATTTTATATAAAAAGCTACTAGAGAGTAATTCTGAAACAATAATTATTATCCTAGCATTTCTTCACTTGTGAAGGATCCAAGATAGGAAAAACTTATTTAAAGGATGTGTAATAAGTTGACCAGGAGAGATTATTATCTCTTTATAAACTGTTAAGATGAAGAAAGGAATCATATCAGAATTGAATTCTTGAATTGGTCTACCTTGTGGAGCTGACAAACCTTCTTTCTATTTAATGGACTTGCTTATTCT
Organism: Diadophis punctatus similis; assembly: GCA_023053685.1. Lineage (NCBI taxonomy): Eukaryota > Metazoa > Chordata > Lepidosauria > Squamata > Dipsadidae > Diadophis > Diadophis punctatus. Next base: position 54,962,088 of record JALIGW010000002.1, on the reverse strand, counting down.
TGGGGATGCTATATACAAGACCTCTTTATTTTGCTCTCCATTAGACATCATGTATATGAATAGAACTACTATAATTTATAAAAACAGAGTTTCAAATTTTACTTTTAAGCAATATAACATTTTTTAAAAATCAGAAATTATTATGAATGCTGACATGATACCCAACAAACCAAAGTACACGTTGTGTCAAAGAATTATTAAGAAACATTCTTACCAGTCCGTAAGCAGTGCTTCTCTCATGTTCTTGAGTTATATCAGCTACATATGCAAATATGACAGAGAATGTAACAGCAAAAATCCCAGATACAGAAATCATTGCAAAATACCACCTGCAAAATGAGAACCACATTTATGAATCTACATAAAAAATACATAGCTACATAAAAAAACTGTAAACATATCCAAGAAAAGCAAACTTTTAGATTATTTCTCAATTAGATTTATATCCCATCCATGTTCAGTGACTCCTTTGCCAAGTGTACTTATAGTGTACTAGGTTAAAAGACTTACACTTACACGTTGCACAAAAGCAAGAAAGTTTAGTAGATCTCTTTTCTTAATACGGTTCCCTCCACCCAAGCACCTCCTCCCCCAAAAAAGTACTCAGAGTTATTTATGCCACACTTACCATGGACTTATTTTCATTAATGGAATAGGGACACAAGTGAAGAAAACTGTAATAAGGAGGAAATATTTTCTTCCCCAGACATCAGACAAAGCACCTATCAGTGGAGCACTCATGAAGGATAAAATACCCTAAGAACAAAATGGTAATGATGTTAATGTTGTTTCTAACAACATAGTGACTATAAAATGTGCTATATTTTGGGAAGCACTTGTTGATAAAGCATAATTTTGAAATAACAATAGTTATACAAATAAACCATTTTTTAAAAACACACATACACACACAGAGAGACAGCAGGTCAGCAAAGCTGCATAAGTCCCAAACATGAGTGTCATACTTTTGAAATCCAATAAAACTCTTAAGCTACAAGGGAAAATTGTTTCCATGGCAATGGCAAAAGTGAAAGTTGCTAAACAAATGGGTGAATTGTTCATTGTAATATATTTGAGCGTCCATCTCAATGAAATGAAGAATGAAGTTTCCATCAGATAGAGATTATATTATCATATACAAAAGGTCACAATGCCTACAGATTGCTAGAAGCACAAAGTCATTTCAAAGGGTAGATCAAAGCAAAATAAGAAGCCAAGAATATGTTATGTAGTATTAAAACCAAACATCTCAATAGCCTAGGATTATGTTTCTATAGTGACCGACATTGCCCACAGTTGGGACATAAGCGCAATGTCACCTTTCTTCTACCAGAAAACTAGATATATTGTCATAAAGTACAGTTGATAGTTTGAGATTAGTAAATGTTCTAGTTTGAAAAGTTAACATGGATTTACTGCGATTAGTTCATGGAATGCAGACATTTTTCTTTGACAAAGTTTTTTTTTATTATATGAAAGCTTCAACCTCTTTAGGAATTTTTGAAAAGCATTCAAATTATTGAGCGGTATCAAATTTGCAGTGAGGACTTCGTTTACATCTTTTTTATTTGCTGTATATATTTGCAACAAATGTTTGGTCAAAGGTCTGCAGCCGCAAATACTGTCGCTAATAAGAGCAAAGGCAAATCAGGTTTAAAAAGGAAGGCTTTACAAAGAAACCAGTAATTAAACTCTATTATTATGACTTCATGTCTCTCAAAAATCTAAAAACACTACCTATATCTTTTTGCTGAACAGTAGGAGTAGACATCACTAAGAGTGATTTACTTGTCTTTACTTGTTCCTCTACTTGCTTTTTTCAAAATGTTTTTTAACAACACCGCCAGGTTAATTTCTTTGAATTTTTAAAGTAGGATGGACACTTATACCATACAGTGCAAGTTCCCCCGTTTCTATTGTGATATTAGTTTTACAAATTATTAGAAGGCAGCAGAGATACGTTATGAATAACTTTTATCAACCTCTTTGATTACCAGGATGTTATAAATTACTTCAAGCAAAGCATCTGACAAACAGACTACTTGAGTAGATATGTGCTGAAAGAATGCCACAGGTCAAGGCCTATTCTCTCTCATTCTGTGCATGCCACAGAATCATGCATTTAAGTTATAAGACAGATTACAACTGAATGTAAAGAAGTGGTGGTGGTGGTGGTGGTGGTGGTGGTGGTGGTGGTGGTGGTGGAGGAGGAGGAGGAGGAGGAGGAGGAGGAGGAGGAGGAGGAGGAGGAGGAGGAGGAGGAGGAGGAGGAGGACAGTAAGAGCATTTGGACAATGGAACTCACTATCCAACATGGTGATAGGTTATTCTTCACAGTATGTATTCAACAACAGACATTGAACATTGAACTTAATAGTTTAAATGCCCTGTTCCAATAATTTGATTCTAAGATCAGATTTGCCTGCCTTTTCTGTAGCCAGTATCACATATAATATTCAATTCATCATTCGTATATACACATATTGACAGATGACATAAAGCACAACAAACAAAGAGAGTAAATTTAGTCAAAAGCAACTTTCACGAACCTTTTACTAGAACTCAATAAACAAGTTAATTTGAGAAGGGGAAATTTTTCCCTAAAATTTATTTTATGACATTGCTTAAAAAAAAGAATTGGGGGACTTGTAGAAGAAGAATGATGAACTGAAGACAGTGCTGTGAAAAGCACAGCCAACAACTGTGTTTTTCTATTTTTCTTTTAGTTTATATTACTTTCCATTATTGTATTATAATTTTTAATAAAGTTATTTTTTAAAAAGAACAAACTGGATGGGCTTGGCCCCATGCATAAAAGGTAGTTAATTCTGCTTACAGAGTTCCTTAACTCAGGCACAGCTAAGTTGACAAAGGTCACAACACCTGGATAAAAGGGCCTCCAAGGAATAACTTAATTGATGAGCTGCTTCATGTGAGCACAAAAAATCTTCCTTAGGTGTGAAAGTACTTCAACAAAAAGCAGGCATAGCTATTCTCCACCTGAACAATTTAATGAAAGTGCCACAGAAACAGAATGGTCTGCTTGATCTTTCAAGGTAAAGCCGTTTTTACATATCCTTTTAATCTGCAAATTAGCTGTAATATTGCAGCCCGTGACACCTTAAGTCATGAATGTTTGATAATCTGCAAGCCATTTTGAAGTAAAGGAAGACTAAAATAGAAAAATTAGACTGGTAGATAAGAGAGTCAAATGTTGGCCAGTATCTAGAAAATTATAAAACTCATACCATATTCTACAGAAGATTTTGAATTTATTTCACCTATATTTCATCAGTTTCTCATACTGATCTGATTTTTAATACTGTAGCACAATATTGAAAATGTACTGTATTTAAAAAGAAAATTCCACTGAGCTAGCTCATTTCTACTCCCTCCCTACCTCTCTCTCCCTGCCTTAAGTGTTCACTAGGTAACAGCATATATTTTCTTTCTTTGCTTTAATATTTATCACTTTTGAGAATTTCAAACAAATGCTAAGCCTTATACATATCAATTTGGACCACTGGTACATCTATTTTGGAACACATGCTTGTTTAACAAAATTGACAGTCTACAAGTAGGCAGTAAACTGAAAATCACTACTGATGCCAGTAGGATTTAAATAGTATACAAATAATTGTATTAATCTTTCAAAAGTCTCACTTACAAAATAGATTTTCCCCAATATACAAATCACATTAATCAGAGAATTGTCAAGAAAGAGCCCTTTACACGTGATTTCCTTAAAAGAGATGTAATGGTATTAAAGATACATCTATTAAGTTTTCTTTTTTTGCACTTTTAATGTAAAAATTCATTTTCCTGTCAAGCCATCATGGATTTTCAAAATATTGACATTTTCTGCAACTATTTAAAAATATTCCCTGATAAAACACAACAATATAAAAGTTAATACAAGTAGTCCTCAACTTATGACCACAATTGAGCCCAAAATTTCTGTGCTAAGTGAAACATTTGTTAAGCGAGTTTTGCCCCATTTTTACGACTTTTCTTGCCACAGTTGTTAAATGAACCACTGCAGATGATTATTAAGTGAATCCGGCTTCCCCATTGACTTTGCTTTCCAGAATGTCGCAAAAGAGGATCACATGATTCCCCCCCCCAGACATTGCAACCGTCATAAATGAGTCAGTTGCCTAGCGTCCAAATTTTGATCACATGACCACGGTGATGCTGCAATGATCCTAAGTATGAAAAACAGTCGTAAGTCATTTTTTTCAGTGATGTTGTAACTTTGAATGATCACTAAATGAACTGTTGTAAGTCGAGGATTACCTGTATACAGTATTTTTCGGAGTATAAGACGCACCTTTTTACCCCCCAAAAGAGGGTGAAAACTTGGGTGTGCCTTATACACTGAATGTAGTCCCACTCAGCCACCCCTACCCTTTGGCCTCTGCCTCCCAGCAATTTACCTCCTTGCAGCAAACACAACAGAGCCTGTTAAGCCAAGCAACTGATTATCAGCTTCCCGACCCTCAGCTGATTGACGCTGCAGGCAGGCCACTTGCTGAAACTGAAAATGAAACTAAAGCTGCAAGAAGGCAAATTGCTGGGAGGGAGAGGCAGAGGCAGAATTTTATTTTCTTGTGCTAATCAGACTGCTGAAACTGGATGCAAGGAGGTAAGACAATAACTATAAATGTCTGTAGAATGTTCAAATTATTAGACTTATTTTTTAAAGACTGCTTTATTATTGTTTCAGACAACGTAACAAAACGAAGCTTTTTAAAATAAATGCTTGCTCTGAAGAGGCCCAGTGCTTTTGTATCTTCTTTTAAATAGCAGAGAATAATGTATACTTCCAGAAAGCCACATCAGTTTGAAATGTAACAGTGTCCTGTTGTAGTATGAAGATAAGGCAGCTGAGTTAGACCCTGACTTAGTCATGTTTGGAGTAGATCTATTTAAATAATTGGGAAGAGTTAGTGTGACTACATTTAAGAAAACTTTCTGGCATTAATATACTGCCATAATGTACATTTATCCAATTATTTGCTATTTCTATGGGTCAGGCACACATGCACAGAAATACACCGCAAACAGTGTATAACATCTGTACTGTTTGCTGGGAGGCAGAGGCAGATTTTTTTTTCCTTGTTTTCCTCCCCCAAAACTAAGGTGTGTCTTATACTCCGGTGGGTCTCATACTCCGAAAAATACGCTACTTTTCCTTTTTCTGAAAAGAAATCATTAGATTTGAATTTAGAGCAACTTTTCCATTCACATAACTGTGAATCCATTAGAAGAAGAGGGAATAAAGGCTGTTCTTGATTCACTTTTATTCAGCTGACTATACAACTAACTCTCCAAATCATTTGGTATGCCTCCAGTGGACCACACATATCCAAATTAGTCAGTGAAACGAATCCTACCCCCCAGTTTTTCCAAGGTCTTTATTTTTCATGAACTACAGAACCCTTCAAGCTCAAAGTATCTCAAGTCAAGCAGTCTGGAACAAAAAGATACCTACAAAAAGATCTGTACAGGTAAGTCCTCGCTTTACCAAATGCCTCGTTTAGCAAATGTTCAAAGTTACAATGTAAACAAAAAAGGCATTTGTGATCAATTTTTGCATTTATGACTTTTGCGGCATCTTGCAATCGTGAGATTGTCATTTGGGCACTTTGTAACCAGCAAACCTCTTGCAGCGTCCAGCGGACACATAATCATCATCTGTGTGCTCCCCAACCATCTTGCAACAAGTAGACTGGAGAACGCAGAAGTAAAACTGCAAGGTGTGGTCATGTTTTTTACTTAACAACCATAGTCACTCACTTAATGACCAAATGGAAAGTCACATTATAAGTCCATCGTGGTTACATGATATTTCTCTTAGCAATCCCAGTGTTTAGCAACAGGATAACCGGTCCCAATTGTGGTCACTAAGTGAGGACTGCCTGTATATTTGCTCTGAGGGTGAAAATGTTTTGGCTTTTCTCAGAACAAAACCAGATCATTTTGAGCAATGTTGCTTCAAACACTTCAGCTTTTCCAACTGCATGATTGGTAAAATATTTTTTTTCAAAATACAATAATCAACTTCCAATCCAAATGTTTCTGGCCTAGCCAATAGTGCAATATGATCTGGTTCCAACTCTGCTGCTGCTAAGATTGTATAGAGGTAATGAGGAAAGGAATAAGAAAAAGTCAGCAGTTATCCAAGCATATGATCCCAACCATTGATTCTTCTAGGTCAGACATAATGCTACATTTGTATATAAACTAGACAACCCGTGACCCTTTGGATCATCCTTTCAAAAGTATTTCCTTACCAGATTCCTCAATGCCTTCAACAATGACAGAAATTCTAATGTAGTGCCTTCACTGGATACATTCAGAGATGTATCTGCCTTGAAAGTACCCCATGTTGAACTGCATGGCACAATCAAACACCAGCATGGGGAGTGTTTTATGACACGTTGTATTATGTCATAAACTATTTTATGATAACTTTATGATATAAAATGTTTTATAGAATTTGCCAAATTTCAATGCCATAGGTCAGTCATAGATCAGGGATTTTGGGCCCTGTAAGTTAGTCAATTTGAAGTACCTTGGCTCGAAAGCTGTTGCCCTATGATGCACTATTTCGCTCAGCTAAAGGTTACAGGAACTATAGTTTTATTAGCATATAGATTATTGCCCTGTGGAATGTTAGCAGTCACGTTGCAAGTGTTAAAATATATTCTAGATCAGCAGTCCCCAACCTTTTTGGTACCAGGTTCTGGTTTCGTGGAAAACAATTTTCCCACAGACCGAGGATGGTTTTGTGCACTACCTAGATCCTACAATGCGCAGATAAAGCTTCACTCACTTGCACAGACCAAGTCCTAACAGGCTGTGGGTTGGAGACCCCAGTTCTAGATTGTGCTTTTTGCAGGCAGGTATCTATGAAGGCAAATGCAAGAGGCATATGTAGTTGCTAATGATGATGTGCAAATATTGTAATGTTGATTACAATGTTTTTTAGCTAATATTAGCGTATGCCTTTGTCCATTCTGCGTGTGCTCTTCTATCACTGACACTAAGTTTTCAAGCTACAATTTACAAATGCAAAAACTGGTTTAAACACCATCCTTATTTCACACAAGCCATTTGCTGAGGCCAGATTATTTATCAAACTGATATGCTGCTAGTTTCATTTTGATGTTGTATTGCCTCATATTTTTAATTTACTAAATATCAGTGCAGCTTTATCCATTGAAAATTAAGGCTTGCTGAGTTCAACTGGTCTTACATATACTTAAGAATATATCACCACTTTAATTACATCGCTACCTTTTTTTAAAAAATGCCGGTACTTGCCTTGATGCTGTTTTCATAACTATAATGTAATATTTCCAATTTAGAATTACTATTCTGTTAATCAGTAAGAGTGATAATAATACTTAAAACATTCTTACCTTAACTCCTTGAATGAGGCCATTCATTAGAAATGTATGCTGAGGAAATGTTTTATGCAAGACCTATAAGAAAAATACTTTATTTCAAAACTAGCTTCTCAATTTAAGTAAATGCGCATTTAATAACTGCAAAAGTAAAGGTTCCTTCATGAGAACATTCATGAAGGGAGCTGCAATCTAACAGGAACACAAAGATATAGGTGGGGAATACATTTTTCTTGAGTAGCATTTCTTCTTGAAGTCCTCATCATTATTAGTCTAATCCTCCAGAATATGGAGAAGCAATAATATGAATTGAAGATTAAAGAAATTGGCCACCTAAATCCTTTCCTCCTGAGCTAAACTTCACTGAACACAAATCTAGGACCAAAGTACAATACAGATTAAATCATCACTACCTCCATTAAAGAAATAATTATGGCCATATGCCCCATCATAATTAAATATCCCAAACCAAAAGAAGCATATCTTCACTAGTTGCTAAAACTGATATTACTGATATTAACATTTAAACAACTGCAATATAAAGGTTATATTCTACATTATCTGTAGAATAAAACAAAAAGGATACTTAATTATATGCACACACATTTCTAGTTGCATGAAATGTGATTGTGGTAATTTGAAACACTAAAATAACTGATTTGTTGTCAGAATAAAATAAATGTTTTAATACATTGTATAAATATATCACAAATTATTGAACATCAGTATGAGATGTATCTGCATCTCTCCCACAATCTTCTTATAACAGATATAGAGCTATTTTGATTGTGAGAAAGGAAGAAAAAAATGCAGAATTTGTATTGTGTATTATGTATATTGAAAACACTAGTTCCAAGCAGCACAAGAAAAGAAATTAAAATGTTCAATACATAGAATACCTTCTCAGTTTGAGAACAATTCTTACAAGCTAACAAGCCATTCCCAAAACTCAGCTGACCTTCAAAGGAAGCCTATAGGGAATTGATACCCATGACTGGATGGATTTTGACAAGAACAGTGTTTGTTATCTGACTTTCATACATTGTAATTAAAGTCCTACCACTCCTATATTTTAAGTATTGCAGTATTTCAGCAAATAAGAACACAATTTAACTAGAAATAATAAGTAACTAGAAATAGAGGTTTTATAGCAATGACAAAAAATGAACTGCCCAGAGGAAGTAAACACTAAGGAGCCGAGATGGTGCAGTGGTTAAAAGCAGCACTGCAACCTACGTCAGCTGACTGCTAGTTCAGCAGTTCAAATCTCACCGGCTCAAGGTTGACTTAGCCTTCCATCCTTCTGAGGTCGGTAAAATGAGGACCCAGATTGTTGGGGGCAATATGCTGAACTCTGTAAACTGCTTAGAGAGGGCTGTAAAGCACTATGAAGCGGTTAAGTCTAAGTGCTATTGCTATTGCTAAACAATTATGAGTGTTCTTTGTTCTAAGCAATAAGACACTAGCAGTTAAATAGCAGCTAGAACTAGATGAGAAGTGCCTTGGAAGTTCTCATATCTATCATGTAGATATCATGTCCCATATCTAATGATACAAAACTGGTATTTTATCTAATGGCACAAAGCTCATATTTTAATTAAGAAAATTCTTCCATTCCAAGATAAAATTTAACATGTTTTATTTCTCCAAACTTCTGCCAGCTTATCACAGAATGTTTAGGATTTACTTGTTATATTATCTTGGATTTTGTTTCAAGAAATTTATGTTCTCTCTACGCTGGGTGGCAAGGCAAGAGCAACTGATGTCCAGTTTGGAATAACCTAATTTCTGAATGTGTTCTAGATTCCTGATAAGTTTCTGGGTTCTTCCAGAAACCTATGAAGATTTCCCGCCTCTCTTATAATCTACAATGTGGCTCATAGCCTTTGAAACCCTATTTATTGAAAGTGCGTTAGCCACAAAATAGTTTTGGGGAAAAGCTTTTCATCTGACCAGTAGAGAACTGAATGGTTCCTTCCACAAGAAAAATGCCAATGAAGCTGCAGCCAATAGGATCTGAAAACTTACTGTGAGCATGGGTGTTGTGAGAAGCCCCCAAGCAAAAAATTCAAGGAAGATCACAATAACAGCATGGTACACACTTGGTCGGCCAATACCTTGCTGTTAATAAAAAAAAACAGTATTAATAGCATATAGACATTAGGGATTTGTTTTTATAACAATAATTTATATATTAGAAGAGACAAAGTTTTGTTGATTTTTTACAATAGGTTTTGTGGGGAATTTTGCATGCCATGGTATGGAGCAAAGGGTACCCTGATCCTGTAGATGCCTTGTTGCAACCTTTCCAAGACAGCCACTTAAGAATGAAGGGATGACAAAAGTGCGCCAATTTCACTTTATAAAGATAGTATCCTTTGCTTGCATCTGCCTGTAAAATCCCTTTCCCCATGTAATGACAATTCAAAAATACAACATTTTTGAATAGATTTTACATAAGAACTATGATGTCTTCCTTCACACTTTAGAACCCCATGTATCACCAACATTTTATCAGAATGCTCTACTTCGACATTTACATTCCACTTTAAACACGTCAGCGAACTAACAACCAAACAATAAAACTTACAAAATAAAAAACATTGATATAGAATAACAAACATAGAATCAAAATGTAACAAATATCTATAAGAAAACTATCCACAATGCACGTGGGATTCTCTAGAGTCTAGAACAGTTACTGAGGATGCATGAGAAGTGAAAATTACTGCTCCTTATTTAAACTGTTCAAGATTTCATATTTATTGCATCTAAAGTTTATAAAAATTAACAATTTAATGTAAATTACTAGAAGACCTATTCTGCCATTTTCAAAATACTGAGAGTCCATCAGATAACCAAGATTTTATTAACACAGAAACACATAAGATACTTACATCTTTGCCTAATTCACTAATATTCTGTATAATTTAAATAGCTGCAAGATCTTGTTTTATGGTGAGGTAATTACTCATATCATTCTCTGAGTACAATTCTTATTTTTCAATTCATTCAACCACAGCATTTTTAGAAAGTAAAACTAGCAAAGAATTTATAGACCTCTTTTATCTAGATTTCCAGTCATATAAGAGGAAAACTCAACACATACATAGTTGATTGTTGCAATCTGATCAGTGATGTAATAAATAGGGTTGCGCTTAAAGAAGTGGCAGAAACATATACACAGATTTCCCTTTGGAAAGTGTTAGATCCCACCATGGAACTATTTTATCATGAAAATTGCAAATTGTGTAGTATCTGAGGCCTGACCCAGCTCTCTGGAAAAGGCTCCAATGCTAGGAAAGGTGGGAAGGGAGAGAACAGGATGACCAGCAACAAGAGGGATGTTATAGCTGTGATGGATGCATCATTATTGGAGGACCTGAAAAGGCCAGGTTATATAGGAATAGATTGTCATGGAGAAAATCTATGTGGTCATTTGAAGAAAAACAAATTGATAGCACTCACTCACTCCATCCAACCAGCATCCATCCATCCATCCATATCAGCACTCCTCCCTGGCATGCTATCAGCACTCACCTTACTTCTTTCTGATATGTATTCAAAATGGACAGTGCTTAATATATATATATGTATGGTGCAGGTATATATTTATGTACATATATAGCATGTGTATGTGTGTGTTATGTATGTGCTTGGGTATACACTCTCTTGAGAGCAGCCAACAGAATTTCATTTTTAATGTGGCCCAGTGTGCTTGCAGTAAAAAAAAACATTACAATAAAGTTATCTTATCCATCCATCCACGGCATGCTAATCAACATTTCCAACACACCTGCTGGCCCCCAAAGGTACGCACTTCATTCTAGACCTCATTTAAACAAACAATTGCATGATGGTCTGTCTGTTCAAGCTTCCTAAAATCGAAAGCGAACCTTTCGAAACTGAAAGTGATTCCCGCAAGATCTCCTGAATTGCATGGGATGGACCTTGGGAGAACTCCAGCAGCACCAGAAGTCTTCCAACCAACCGGGTCACCCACTCAGCACCACCCACGGCTTCCCAAGGGAAGGGGGGGACTTTTTCTCGCCCTTGCAACCCTTCCCAAAGGCAAACAGGCCCATAAAGCAAGAGGAAGGGGAGAAAGAGGAAGAGAAAGAGGCGGCGCAGCGGCTGCAGGATGCAGCTTCTCAACGCTGAACCCAGCCGACACCTGGCCCCAACATCAGCAGGACGAGCATCCCCCCCACCCCCAATGACGGCCAGAGCTCCCCGGAGCCTCAGCGGGCGGAAGCCTCGGGAAGGGGAAGGAGGAGAGGGACCGGGGTCTCTTCCCAGACACTCACCGAGGCGCCTCCGCCCGGCTTGAACCCGATTCTCCTCACCAGCATGATTCGGCTGCCGCACTTTCTGCCACCGCCGCTCGCTCCGGACGCCGCTGCTTCGCTCTCCACCACCGCCGCCGCCGCCACTGTCAAGGCCACCACCTCCGCTTCCCGGCCGCCCGGGGTTGGAGGAGGAGGAGGAGGAGGAAGAGACGGAGACGGCGACGGCGGCTTCGGCTCGGGGCTCATTTCGCTCCCATCTTGCCTAGGCGGAGGAAGCGGCGGCGAAGCAGGGGCTCCGGGCGGCCTCCCGCCGGCTCCTTCATCCGCTGCCACCGTCTCAAGGGCCGGGCGACTCGGGGGAGGGGGGGAGGGGGAAAAAAAAGAAACCACAGCGGAAAAAGAGGAGAAGCTCAAAGCGCCGCGGCAACTTTCGGCGGCAACGCCCCCTCCTCGCTCTCTAAAGCGCCCTCCCGGGATCACGGGGGACTCAGCCGCCGAAAGCCACACACATACAAACACACACACACCACCGGAAAAGACGTCACATACGGAGAAGGCGGGGCTTCCGCACCGTGGAGCCGCTAATCATATACCGTAATAGGCAACGTGGGCGGGGCTTTGTCTCCCGGATGGGCGGGAGTCGCGTGAGCTCGGCGCCTTTTTCTGCGTGCTTAAAGTAATTGGGTGTTTTCACCGATTTTTCTATATGCGTTGCACCTTTGCTTCCTAGCATCTAGATACGTGAGAAAGAGGCTGTAGTGCTCACAAATTTCTATTTGTCCCCGTTTGTGTGTAGCCGGTGTATTTTTTTATTTTTAAATATTGATGTGTTTTCATGCTTTGCTTTTTATTGTATAGCATTACAAGTATATAAGGGCACGGATGTAAAATTATTAAAGCGATACTATTTTTTTTATTACATAAGACATGTCAAGGATAATTGTTGCACACAAAGTATTGGGTGTAAGGCACAAGATGTTTCAATATTACATTACATTTTAGCTATACTGAAATTTACTGCTTATTAATTAGTTGGGTACAGGTAAGTCCTCGATTTACAACCATAGTTGGACCAGAATTTCGATTGCTAAGCAAGTTGGTTGTTAAACAAGTCATGCCTAATTTTATAACCTTTTGTGCCATGGTGGTTAAGTGAATAGAATAGAATAGAATTCTTTATTGGCCAAGTGTGATTGGACACACAAGGAATTTGTCTTTGGTGCATATGCTCTCAGTGTACATAAAATATACATTTGTCAAGAATCATGAGGTACAACACTTAATGATTGTCATAGGGTACAAATAAGCAATCAGGAAACAATGTTGATATCGGTATAAATCGTAAGGATACACGCAACAAGTTATAAGTGGGAGAAGATGGGTGATAGGAACAATGAGAAGACTAATAGTAATAATAATGCAGCCTTAGTGAATAGTTAGACAGTGGTGAGGGAATTATTTGTTTAGCAGAGTGATGGCGTTCGGGAAAAAACTGTTGTTGTGTCTAGTTGTCTTGGTGTGCAGTGCTCTATAGCGTCGCTTTGAGGGTAGGAGTTGAAACAGTTTGTGTCCAGGATGCGAGGGGTCAGTAAATATTTTCACGACCCTCTTTTTGACTCGTGCAGTATACAAGTCCTCAATGGAAGGCAGGTTGGCAGTAATTGTTTTTTTCTGCAGTTCTGATTATCCTCTGAAGTCTGTGATTGTTTTGTTGGGTTGCAGAACCGAACCAGACAGTTATAGAGGTGCAGATGACAGACTCAATAATTCCTCTGTAGAACACCACAGTTAAGTGAATCATGTGGTTATTAAGCAAATCCAGCTTTTCCCATTGGCTATAGCAATACCGTAGCACAGAGATTTATATATCGCTTCACAGTGCTTTGCAGCCCTCTCTAAGTGATTTACAGAGTCAGCCTCTTGCCCCCAACAATCTATGCTTGTTGGAAGCCAGCTTGGGAAGGTTGCAAATGGTTATCGCATGACCCTGGGATGCTGCAACCATTGTAAATGCATGGTGGTTGCCAAGCGCCCAAATTATAGATTATGTGGTCATGGGACTGACCCAACTGCAAGAAAGAACCAGTTGTAACTCACTTTTTTCACTGATTTGTAACTGAATGTTTGCTAGATGAATGGCTGTAAATCAAGGTGTTCCTGTTTACTGTTGCTGAATACTTTCTCCAGGTCTTTCTCCACTCCTTGAAATTTATGGCACATCCATAAATTTTTCTTAGCAACAATATTGAAGGAATTTGCTAACAGGTTTTTGTTGTTTTTTTTACTTCCTGGATTTCCTGGAATTGTGAGATCCAAGCATTTCTTAGGTTTGTTCTTTCTGCAATTAGTAGGGATTAGGTTTCAGTAAACATTCAATATCACGAATGCAAAATCAGTAATTGTTCAGTGAAATGCATCCTAAATTTTATATGATACTATTTAATCGGATCAATAAATTTAAAGTCATCAGTTCCAAAAGTCATTGATCTCTTTCTTCAATAGGGATGGTTAAAAAACCAGATTATTTTATCCAAGGAATTAGTAAAGCTTTAGTAATACGACTTTTTTTCCTGTTAATGAGGCGGAGACTGGGCATTTTATTGTATTGGGTTTTTTTAAATAAAATAAAGGTTTGTTAAAGCAGGGGTCCTCAGTCCATGGACCGGCATAGGGCTGTGGCATGCCATAAACCGGGCTGCACAAACAGGCGAACCCCCATCCGCGGGACGCAGGCAGCACACGAAACCACACCCCTTCCGGTCCGCGGAAAAACCTTCCTCCCTGGAACTGGTCCCTAGTGCCCAAAAAGTTGGGGGTCGCTGTTTTAAAGAATACCCAAAAACTACCAAAAACAAAATAAACCAAAAAAATTAACCATATCACATATATATGAAATAATAAGTATGGTTTCATTTTAAAAAGGATAAAACTTAATTTTATAAGTTATCTTAAAATATATGCCAAAGGGAGCATGGGGGAGGGGGGAGGATTGGTAGAAATATTTTTTCAAAAATGGATAAATTACATTCCCCAATCCAATCTTCAATTTCCAGATTAGTACAATTTTTCTCATTTCTCAAGATAATTCTCTTAGCATTTCCCCTGCCTGAGTTCCTCAGAAACAGTCAAATAGCAGAGCAAACCCAAAACAAGCTGTTTTTTTTATTAAAAAAATTAATGATTTTGAAGGAACTGTTCTCAGGCATAAGCAACCAGACCTCCACACGTGCAGAGTTCAAATTGACTACTTTATTACATTCTGCCTATAATACGAGAATCTCCCTCATCTGGCAGGCTATTCTTGGAACAATTAGATGAGGCTCCAAGGAATTCAGGAAAAGCCAGTTCCACCCCTTTTGCAGTTGCACAGTGACTCTAGACTAGCTCATCCTCCCTGCCAGGCTGGATGGTTCCCAACATCTGTCTTCAAAGCATAAAATGGCAAGACTGATTCATTAACATTCAGGTTTTTAATTCTGTCATGGTATTAACTGATCTGCTCTGCTTGTGTGGTCAGAAATTGCCATTAACATCACGGTAAAGAAGGAATTTGGATTCCAAAATTATCTGAATTTCATTGACTTGCTGGAGTTTAAAAGAGCATCTGACAGTCAAACAGAGACCATTGATATTCAGCACTGATAATACATTTGGCGCCTGAGCTTGCTAATAATAAAAACTGCTTCAATTGTAATTCAGTGTATTGATGGAACAAATACAACTGCCTATTTCTGTTATTAAGAAACAGAATCAATGGAATAACTGGGTTAGGGTTAGGATTCATAGTTCCATCATACTGCTGTTTCTTTAGAGACAATAAAGTGATTCCTATAGCATTTGTGAAATTAAAAAGTAAAGCTATTTCACTAACAATGGATTCAACACTATTATAAATAGAAATATCTTGTTTACAGAGTCAGCATATGGCCCCCAACAATCTGGGTCCTCATTTTACCAACCTCGGAAGGATGGAAGGTCGAGTCAACCTTGAGCCGGTCAGGATTGAACTCCAGGCTGATATCTCAGGGGCTGCCACAAAAAAGAGGGAGTTGAGCTATTCTCCAAAGTACCTGAGGGCAGGGCAAGAAGCAATGGATGAAAACTAATCAAGGAGAGAAGCAACCTAGAACTAAGGAGAAATTTCCTGACAGTTAGAACAATTAACCAGTGGAACAACTTGCCTCCAGAAGTTGTGAATTCTCCAACACTGGAAGCATTTAAGAAGAGATTGGACAACCATTTGTTGCATAAATAAATCTATAGTTCTATACAAATGAATTCATTGTATTCAGTTGTGCAGATGTATAAATTAATTTGAACATTGCTGTTATTAATTTGAACATTGCTGTTTTATTAGAATTAACTAAGGGGTCTTTCAACAATAATGATGTCCACCATTTCTTGAACCTACAGAAAAGTATGCGAGCATAAATTGTTCATTCCACCACCTTTCCCTCCACAACCCACCACTTCCAGGTCTTTTGTATTCTGCCACTTGATTTTCCTATTCTGTACTTGATTACAGACAAGGAAGAAGCCCACAGAAGCCAGGAAAGGGATTCCCTTTTATTTCTCATCTACCAGTGGAAAACAGCCACTAATCACGGTCCTTAACGTGAAGCAGGATGAGATCTGGTGAATTTAAACGGATTCTTGCATGGAAGGTTTAGCATTTCTCCAATTACCTATCTCACCGATGTGCTAAGGCAGGTGGCAGGATGCAAGGTGAAGCAGAAAAGAGTCCTGTTCTTCCATATAGCTTGTCCTTTGTGTCTCGTACCTGTCATCCAAGCTATTTCTATATAATGCTTTTCTGAAAATGGGCTTAATTCGGAAACAGCACAGATGACAGGTAAGATGCATCCAGCCCGCATGGGGTTAAAAAGCAATTGACCTCAAGTCTGGCAGCACCCAGAAGTAGCTAGATAATAGCCAAAGAGAACCGGAATGCTAGAGCGGACATCTTGAGTCACACAAATCTGAGTGGCTTACTTGTCGCAACAATAGCCATCACCATAGCACCTACTGCTAATAAAGCTGGTATGGAGTGGGCCTAATGATGCCCGCTCTCCCTCCGAGAGGGACATAATATTGCTAATTCTCTGGAAAGTAATAAGAAAATAGCTGTGAAGCACTGCACAAAGTCATGGAAACTGCAGCTGTGAGAGCCTGGCCTTAGGTCATTGTCCATAGTGATAGCATTTTTGCATGGGCCCTCAGAAATAATATTTTTAAAAATTGAAAATGGAAAAAACTAATGTCAGCCCAAACTGTAGAAAACCTGTAATGCAGCAGAACCTGGCTTTTATTTCCCTGTTAACTCAGTCTGTATAAGGAAGGACCAGCACCCTTTTAGAAGCATTAACTAGTGTTTAAAAACAGGTCCAATGCTCTTTTAGAAGATCTCTAACCCTATATAAGGCGGCTGTGTAGGAGCTGACAAGCACTATTGAAAGCACCAGTCAGACATTACTTGGACAGATGCATCTCCAGGAGCCAGGAGTCTGCCTTGCAATCCAACCCAACTGCAGAAGGAAGAGCTCAACAACCACAGGGAATGGAGTGTTCTCACAGTAGATAGAAGTGGCCAATAAGAGCTAAGTAGATCACAATCCCTGAAACTATTCACAGCAAACGTGTGGTGAAAAGACAGAAAGCACCACAATGTAACTGGAGCAGGTAAGGAGAAGTTTAAGCTGAGGGGTCCTTGGTGCTCTCTGAGTTTTGTTGTTTTCTTGCAGATGTTTCATTACCCAAACAAGGTAACATCATCGGTGCTAGTACGGAGTAGGGTTTGCTCTCAGTTTATATTCTAGAACACGGGTGTCAAACTTGCAGCATCACGCCATCATGTGACATTTCATAATGTTTTTCGCAGAGCTGGGGTAGGCGTGGCCTATGCGTGATGCATCCGGGCCCGTGGGCTGCCAGTTTGACACCCCTGTTCTAGAAGTTTAAGCTGCCTCAGATATGGGCAGGGCATGAAATGAATGCAGTCAGCGGGTTGCTGGGGCACAGCCATGATGTGGTTAAGGACAAATGAGGGGGAGTCCGTATCATTTACTAGGACTTTTGCCTTCTTTTAGTGTCATTTCATATTAAGAGATTTGCAGCCATCCATAATATTTATTATTTTGGTATTATAGTCTGAGGTCTCCCCCCTGTATGCATGGTGGTGTATGTCTTTTTTAACTTTTTTAAAATTGTTTTTAATGATTTTATTGTTTGGTGTTCTTTAAAATGCTGTACGCCGCCCTGAGTCCTTAGGGAGTAGGGCGGCATAGAAGAATTCCCAAATAAATAAATAAAGACATTGCATTTTTTTTCCAAACCATGTATATAGATGTATACAGATATTGGACTCAATGCCTGGTGAGAAAACTTATTAGAGCAATCAGGTCTCACTCTCTATTTTAACATCTCTTAATGCAATGTTCTTCTTGTTAAACATGACCTTCTCACATTTCATGCCAGCACTAAGGGTGGCATTTGTGCTGTTAGGCCATGATGCATGTTTCATCGTTTGTGTATCATTGCAGTTAACACCAGATGCCTCTAGTAATGCAGCTCTAATAGCAATATGCTTAAGTGTTTCTGTTTATTGTAAAATGCCAACTGCTGGGAACATAATCAATCCAGGGTCTTTATGTTAGCTTGAGTGCCAAACATGATTTCCATTCTTAACTCAATTTCTAAATAATTTCACATATAGGTATCTTACTTCATCTCCCCCCTCCCTTTTGGTCAAAAATTCAGAGCAATCCAGGACCAGAAATAAAAAAAACATTGCTATCCCATAACAACAACAACAACAACAACAACAACAACAACAACAACAACAACAACAACAACAACAATAACAATAATAATAATAATAATAATAATAATAATAATAATAATAATAATAATAATAATAATAATAATTTTAAAAAAAACTATAACATCTATACTGCTACAAACTGGTGGGAACACAAGCCTGAAAAAGTTACTGAAAATCAGATGGTCAAGATCTTGTGGGATTTTCGTATACAAACAGACAAGGTACTGGCGCATAATACACCAGACATCACGCTGGTCGAGAAAAACAAGGTGACTATCATCGACATCGCAATACCAGATGATAGCAAGGTCGATGAAAAGGAACACGAAAAAATCGCAAAATACCAGGACTTAAAAATAGAAATTCAATGATTATGGCAAAAACCAGCAGTGGTGATTGGAATACTGGGTGCTGTCCCCAAAGCACTGGAATTACATTTAAAACAGCTCAAAATCGACAAAATCACCATCAGTCAAATGCAGAAAGGTTCCCCGCACTGGTAGGTTCCGCACATATACTTCGAAAATACATTACGACGTCCTAGGTCCCTGGGTGGGCTCGACTAGTAATCAATGCCAAATCCGGCGAAACAACTGGCCGCTGTGATACAATTGTAGTATAATAATAATAATAATAATAATAATAATAATAATAATAATAATAATAATAATAATAATAATAATAATAATAATAATAATAATAATAATAATAATAATAATAACAATAACAATAACAATAACAATAACAATAACAATAACAATAACAATAACAATAACAATAACAATTAATAATAATTAATAATAATGCTTGTTTGCCCTCAGTTTACTCTGTTTACCCTTATACACTGCTTGGGTAGAGTTAACATTCACAGACCTTGGAACTCTACTGTAGGAGTACACTATGTTCCCCTACCAGAAGCACAGCTTTTCTGCAGGGTACAGTTTTATTTATTGTAATGTAATGTGACTAATGTTGGGATTGGGAGGCCCATCTGAGAAGTTTGCCTTGATGCCAGAAAAAACATTGCTTATGCCTGCATAACTATGACCTCGGCCTTTTTCATTCATGAGATGGGTAAAGATAAGGACAATTTCATGGGGGACAGGCCGAGAAATTGCTGTCTTTCAGGATTAATTATATATGGTAAATAGAAGGATGAATGGATGGGTTGTGTTTGGATTAGGGTGACAGCAAACATTGTTTTATCTTCCCTGTAAAAATAAACCATAGAAGCTTTGGAATAATTAGATTTTCCCTAGTTATGCTTCACCAAAATTAGTCTGCTAGAAACAAAATATAGCTTTGTGGGACAGGGATACGTACATTTTACTCTAATTTCTTGACTGTTTGGAAAGTCAACAGAAAAAAAATGCTTACAAATGTCATCTGTTTTCTGTCATACAGGCCTGACTCACACATTGGGCTAATCTATAGTGTGATTAGTTTTCTTCTTCTCATTGAACTATTTGAAGAAAGCACAAGATCATCTACAGGCCATAGTTATACAGAAATATGTATTGTGGATGTATTTCTCTGTATTGTAAGGTGGTGCTAATTTGTATAGTTGCAACAGTTGGCTTGTCTTTGTTGTAACTGTCCAATTGGTTTGGTTACTAAATCATGAACTATTTTATTGGATCATATTTCTGTAGTTTGATTTGTACCAAACCTTGATAAAGGCATATAAATCCTCATCTTCTTCCTTCTCATCATCTTAGATATAACCATATATTTTCATATCTAAGAATATTGATAAGCCAGGAGAAGAAGATATAAAAATAATTTTATATCGGAGATGGGCAACCTAAACCTCTACTTCAAGTAGTTTTACCTAATATTGTCAATAAAGAGACATTATGGAAGTTAGTTATAGTGGAAGATGGGGGGGGGGGGATAGGGCTGGTCCATGGGGTCACGAAGAGTCAGACACAGCTTAGAAATTGAACAACAACAAATGGAAGTTAGTTACCAGGACCTTGTTATAAGCTGAAGCTCAACCCTAGAAGAAGTGTTACAACAAGGTGGGCAGATGCAAAACCTCTACTATAATCACTATAAAGATTTATCTTAATAGCAGCAACAGTTCTACAATCTGATCCTCAGGTAATACTACCCATAGTTTTATGTTCCTTTATAGTATTTATACAGAATAGGGTATCAGTTGCTTATAGGAAAATATGTATAGGATTATAGACTTTGCAAAGACAAGATTAATCCTTTAAAATGTGCCTACTGCTTCTTTAATGGCAATCTTCCACACATACATTCAATAGGTTTTTGCTAGAGAAGGACAGAATGATGGGATATTGAGTGTACACTATGGTCAATGTCTGTTTGAGTTGCCATGACTTCAAATAACCCGGAAATAAATCAGAATTATAAAGGCAACAAAGGTGTGCATTACAATCTGTGTATGTTGGTGCCATAGCAACTGTTAATCAGGGCAGGTAAAGAGGTTGATAAAACTGGTAAAATTAAAATTGGGAGGCTTACTGAAGTTGCAGACATATTAATTCCTGCATTTCTAGAGAAACAGAATCACAGTGGTGAGTAGAACACAGAGAAAAAAAATAAAAGGGGAAGGGAATTCAATTTTGTTCCATGCTTTGTCATTATTGGAGAACTTCCACAAACAAATTACAAGGAAGAGTGCAACAGAACCATTACTGTTATCAATTTCGGTGAATATGATAATACTCTACTAATTGATAATACTTTTTCAGCTGATGATGTTTAGACATGTTGAAGTCAATTCCTGCCATATTTTCCAGCCAGAATTTCTCTTTGGTCATGCTAGGTAGAAATTTTGTGAGTTGCATTTCAGACACATCGAGATGGACCATGTTGGTAAAAGTTGAATTGAAGATAGAGGATGAAATCCAAGATTTATATGGTCCCTCCCCTCTCCTGACTACAGTTGTTCAACCTTGCCCTTCCTTTTTTTTCCATATAAAAATCAGGACAATATCTGGAATGAATTTTCAATGGAGAAAGGAACTTGTCTGTCCTGGTCACTTTCACAAATGGAAACAATTCCCAAATACACATTGGTCGACCTCATCCCAGACATAATTCATATTTATTAGTGAACACCAACACCATTCCATTAAATGCTCTCAAAATAATCCATTATTTTCTTCCCCAAATACAGCTTTCTTAGATGGCATTCGCAAGTGGATACTGGACTAAAAAGGAAGTAAATGGAAATCCTCCAACTCCTAGGTATGGCACAGTGGTTAAAAAAAACCCAGAAAACAGTCAGTCTTAATTTATGTATCTGTGTTATACTGAAATATAGCACTAAAAGTATTTAGTGAACTGTTAATTTTTCTTACTTTTTCTTGGCTACCTTGCATTAGAATTTAATTTATAAATAAGTTTATTGTGGATAAAGATCTGGTAGTATGACTGTGGTTAGCTTAAGGAAACTATTCTTGGCCTATGTGAAGTCTGTTTTAAAAATAAAAAATGTCTCCTTAACAGTGACTTGTAGATTTTCTTGATTAACAGTTTTACCTACAAAGTGTATATGTGTGCATCCATGCCAGTATAGTTTCAATAACATCCTTGGTCACTGGGCATAACATAAGAGTTATACATTTTGTTATTGTATATTAAATAGTTACTATACTATGTATTATTATTAATAATAATGTATATAATATATGGTGGTGGTGTTTTGTGCGCATGTTGTGTGTGCGTTTATATAATGTATGTATAATTTTATAAAACTGTGAGTATAATTTAGAGTGGTATGAAACTTCTTCCAAATATCCCATCAATCAGTGGTGGGATCCTTTAACAACCAATTCGGTGATGGCATGCTTTGTGCAGTTTTACAAAAACTTATCTTCCGCGTTACTGCTGGGGAGAAACACAGCTCTGACGCACGAATCAGCTGAGAAGATATAGGTCAGTAAAGCGCAGGGGCAGCCGGGCGGGCCCACCTGATCGTCGGAGCGAATCGGTTCTCTCCCAGCTGATCGTCAGAGCATCCGGTTCACCCGAACCAGTCCGAACCTGTAGAATCCCACCCCTGCCCATCATGCAGATATGTTAGTTGTATTCATAACAGTAACTAATTTCTTACATATTTCATCCTATTTCTTATATATTTTTAATAAGGCTTAAATGATCTCTCTCAGTTCCTCCCAATTTTATGTGGTTTAAATAATCTCCCTGGGTTCCCCCCAATTCTTGATTCTAAGAGAATAGTCATATCAAGGGATAGCCATACATAATGTACCTGGAAACCAAATAACCATTGCTCTTGATAGTAAGATTTATCAATGGTCAGCAGAAACTTCAGGTCAATGCCTCGTGTTTTACTCTCTCCCAATGAGAATGATGTAGAGCAGAGGTCTTCAAACTTGGCAACTTTAAGACTTGTGGACTTCAACTCCCAGAATTCTCCAGCCAGCTATGCTGGCTGGAGAATTCTGAAAGTTGAAGTCCACAAGTCTTAAAGTTGCCAAGTTTGGGGACCTCTGATGTAGAGAAAGATTTTGTGTGTGAAAGACGATATTGTCAAACTGGAAAAAATGCAGACAAAGAAATGAACTTGGCTCTACAAATTTTTAGCTCCTCCTAAAGTTTATATTGCTGTAAGATTGATTCCAGTTCCTTGTGATTATACAACCGCAACCGCTGAGCCAATTTAGTTTTGTGGTCAGCTGTGATATTTTTGAAATGAATGAAACTATAATAAGTTTGGGTTTGGGAGACCTTCAGTTCTATGAGGCCTATGGGCAATCTGTTTCCTTGTTTGTGGAAACTCCAACTCAAGCCACCTTCTGACTCCTGGTCTGCAGCCATTCTGCTGTTGTCTTTCAAGGGGAAAATAGCTTGAAGGATTTTAAGCTCTCTCCCCCATAGGGGCCTAGAATTTTATTTTATTCCAGACAGAGAAATAAATGAAATGTGTAGTAAGTTTATACATAGAAAGGTACTGTATTTATACGGATCATATATAAGTGATTTAATCTCCTTTTCTTCATTACTGGGTAGGGTTTTATTCTGTTTTTGTTATTCTTCTACAAGGTCTGTTGAAGTTCAGGAAATGTGTGGAGGTTTTTGCTCCTTAATAGATCTGAGTGATTGCAGATCTTCCTCATACAGCTTTGGAGGGTTTGACAAGAAGAGACGGTATCAGTGTGACAGGGAGCTTAGGTTACTTTTCTAAAGCATTGTCTTCATGTCCCATGAACTGCAGCAAAAAGCTGCCTCACTACTGTAGCAGTTTTTAGAGGGCCTATCCCTGTTAGAGCACTTTTCAATTCATTCCCAGCCTGCTGCAGAGGCAGCTTAACCTTGCATTAATCAACAGGTTGACTAACCATTTGAAGTTATAATGAACCCTTAAAAATCTACTTATGATCTGGTTTTGAAGTTCCAACATTGCCCCCCCCCCCGTCCCTCCTTCACACCAGTGGTGTGTTCCTATCAGTGCGGTCCAGTGCGCCATTCCGGTAGGGACCCGCCGATTGTGCAATTTGTACGCATCGGCTCCGGTGCCGTCTTCGCTGGTCCATCGCGCGGCGCCATCTTCTTTCTGGAATTTTTGGGTCTTTTTTTGCTTCCTGCGCATGCGCGGAAGCAAAATTGTGCGAGGGGACGCGTGCGCGTAGCGTGCGTGTGCGCAAAACAATTAGCGCGCACAGCGCACCGGTAGACAGGTAAGAGGAACCCGCCCCTGCCCCACACATGACCACATTTTGAGTGTTTGGCAACTGGCCCTCATTTACGGCTGTTTGCAGTGCCCCACGGTAACATCTTTGTGATTTATAGCATTTTTGCCAGAAACTGGATCTTATGTACAGTTACTGGCTAAACCCGCCTCATAGCAAACAACGGGGTTGCTTACAGTTACACAAAAAAGGTAGTAAAATCAAGTCCAGTCACATTGCGACCCACTTTATGACCGTCATGATTTAAAACCATAATTCCGGGATTCGATTATGGTCATAACTTTAAACATGAGGACTACCTGTATTGTAGTTTTAAAGTAGTATTTTCCTTCTCTTCGAATTCTGCTGCGGGCACCATAAATGACATCTTGCTGGTGAGAGTGGAAATGACAAGGTCAAGGGTTGGAATCTGCTTTGCTTCCATGGCCCATTTTAAGTCATGCCCATTCCAGTCCAGGAAAGCTTGTCACTCAAGTAGGTTATTACAGTCTTAGACCAGCACAAGCAATGTATCCATGAGTGCTCTGTGAGTGCTCTTAGCAGACAGTAAATAAAATTGAAGACAAAATTAAACTACATTTATAAAACAACCTGACTAGAATTCTTGAGTCCAAAAAGAGCAATCTATGTCTAGGTATAAAGTACTATTTAACATTCTATAGAATCATCTAAAACAGGGGTGTCAAACTCAAGGCCTGCAGGCTGGATCTGGCCCGCAAAGTGCTTAGATCTAGCCTTCAGGATCGCCCTGGAAACAGTGAAGGACCAGCCTACAGTGCCTCTGCCAGTGAAAACAGAGCTAGCGAGGACTGCGCGTGGCTCTCCCGGGCTCCGTTTTCACTGGCAGAGGGCTGCAGGACATCGAGGTGGCCATGCCCAACCCAGCCACACCCACCAACTCCCCCCCCCCGAGGTCAAACCAGGGGTGAGTTCCTCCCGGTTCGGACCAAATCGCCCGAACCGTTAGCAACCCACTGGTGACGTCACAATGGCGTCACAGATCCGGTTCAGTCGGTGCCGGTCCGTGGGTGCCGCCATCTTTTTTGGGGAATTTTTGGTGAATTTTTCTGTGTTTGGATGGCTTCTCCTCTTCAGCGGCTTGAAAAAGAGCCCTCCCGTCCGCCCCTGGGTTAATACTCTCCTTTATTTCTTCACCCGAAGCACAGCTGATAAGCTCCTCAGCTGTGTTTTGGGCTGAATCCTGCTACTGAGCATGCGCGAAAGTGAAATTGCACGGGGGGAATGTCGCGATGCAAACCGGTGGCGAAGGTAAGTGGAACCCACCCCTGGGTCAAACACAACCCTGATGGGGCCCTTAATGAAATTGAGTTTGACACCCCTGATCTAAAACATCTTATATATTATCATTTTTGTAACTTTACATATCATCACATTTTACTTAAATTTTAGATACTATACGTTTTTTGTCTATCGAGATTTTCAGTCATCCAGGTCATGGTTGTCCCAAAGGTGCTTTTTCAAAAGGCAACCTGACTTTCTTTGTTTTTCCTTGAAGACGTTTCCCTTCTGTTCTGAAGAAGCTTCTTGGAATAACAAAGAAAGTCCAGTTGCCTTTTGAAAAAGCACCTTTGGGACAACCATGACCTGGATGGCTGAGAATCTCCATAGACAAAAAATGTATAGTATCTAAAATTTAAGTAAAAATGTGACAATATGTAAAGTTACAAAAATGATAATGTTTGAGGTTACATAGAATATGTCTGTCTAATAGGAAGTTGGCCCACCAAGGACCAACAGATCTTCCATGCTGCTGTGCAAAACCTAACCACGTGTGCTGTCATAAAAGGCAGTTCTTCTGTGAGCAGCATCTCGGCATAAATTGAGTCTGAGCAACCAGAATAACTGCTAATCAGAGGAGGATTAATCTGGTTCAAGTGTCTCTGTAAAAGAAGCAGTGAAAAATATGTTCTGTGGTTTCTATCTCTCCAGAATCACACAAGCAGAGCCTTTTCAGCCAATCGTACTTTTTAAAATATTTTCCATCCAACACTTCAGACGCAGAGGTCTCCAAGCATGAGGTGGCTGAGGAATTCTGGGAATTGAAGTCCACAAGTCATAAAATTGCCAAGGTTGGAGACCTCTGCTTCAGAAGGGAACAGTCCCTTTCAGTTACTGAGTCCTGAGTCCTCATTTTGTTTTTGTTTTTGTTTTTGTTTTGTTTGTTTTTTTGTTTTGTTTTTTAAATCAAATCCGTTTATTAAAATCACAATTAAAGGTGCATGATTCTGTACACTCGCGCAAAGCCAAACAGCCTTGGCACGATGCCATTCCTCCCTGTCACAAATCTGGAGCCACAATAATATTAATTTATCATTTTTTTAAAAAAGAGAAGATTCAGCCCTTCCAGGATTTAATTCCAGTACAGGTTTTGGGAGAGGCCTCAGCTGCTCCAGGCTTGACCCGAGCCCTTTCCTGACCCCCAAAATGGAGAATGGTGGGATGGTTCAGTGAGCAGAGCAGAGGTTCCTGGTTCGCCCAGCCTCGGTGGACAGACGGAGGTTGGCCAGGGGCCATCAGGGAGCCAAGGCCAGCCAGCCAAGGATGAACAGGCTCCCGCCATAGGGTGCCACATGGGTGAAGGCCGACTGGCCAGTCAGTGTGTGGTAATAAAACGGCCTGCAGAAGAGCCCCATGCCCGTCGACAGGATGCCACCAGCCAGCATGGGATAGCGAGTCCTGCCCTCATTTTGGCTTGGGCAATCAGAAAGACCCGGCTCCCACGAAAGCATTTGCCCATGTGCTGCCTAACGAGGCATTATGCAGGCTCCATACATGGGTTTAGTGCTTCAACCTTCTTTTAAACCGGTTGTTAGCTGTCGCTTAGAAAAGCATTAGAACTGCCATTATGAAATTGAAGGGATGCTTTAGTTGATTGAAATCAGGAATGAGAGCCAGATTCTGCCAGTTGTTTGTTGCTGATTCTATGCAAATAAGCACATTCCAGATTTTCTGCTGCTGTTACCAACAAAGGGGTTTGCACAGTCTCTCTAGTGATTTTTTTTTACTGTATAAGAGCACCATTTTTCCATATATCTGTGACATTTTATAAATTCCACTGGCTACTTAGGGTTGCTACCAGTACTGGCATACCATTGCAATAGGTAATGTTAGAAATAACAAAAGAAACTTGGATCGATTAAAAAAAAATCAAAGAGTGTTTATTGGAAAGAAATAATAATAATAATAGCAGTTTGCAAAGTGCGGTGGATCTTTCAGCCTGACCTTAAATTGAGGTTTGAGCCAAGAGCCACACTTAAAATTTCAAAAGCATTACATTTTATAGTCTCTATCTCGACGCCCCCCCCATGCCCCTCCTATCGGATACAGTCACCGATCACAGCTACTCATAACGCCTCAGAGACAACAGCATCTCTGACATGTTCATCAACACCTCTCCATTATTGCTCATAAAATATTTTGCAAGCACAGCACTTTCTTATCTCTATTGCCTTGGCATTAAGGAATGTCCCTTTTAGTTGGACCCCGTTTTAACTAACAAAAGAATATCTGTTCAGCATGTATTTTCTCCAACTATCTTAAAGCAACCAACATTTAACAAGTTCAGGCTGGAAGGGATCCTGCAGGTCATCCAGTCCAACCCCCTGCCCAAGCAGAATTAAATCT
The DNA here is from genome assembly GCA_023053685.1 of Diadophis punctatus similis. Classification (NCBI taxonomy): domain Eukaryota; kingdom Metazoa; phylum Chordata; class Lepidosauria; order Squamata; family Dipsadidae; genus Diadophis; species Diadophis punctatus. The sequence continues at coordinate 54,934,235 of JALIGW010000002.1, read as the reverse complement.
CCTACATTTATATAAATTTCTATATACTATTTTATTTTTGAATTTTCTTATATCAAACAGTAACAATTTAGAATGTATGGAAATTAGAATATATGGAAGTGAAACTGCCAAGAATTCTTCTCATTTCCTTTCTGAAACTGAGTGACAGGTCACAGGTGTAGCCAAGTGATCCCAGCTGCTTCTGCCATTCCTTTACTGCACATATTGATCATTTCTTTTCCATTCTCTCTGCATCCAATTAATACACTGCATACATAGCGGTGAAGTACAAGATGAAGCAAGAAGGAATTCCCTTCTGCTTCAATTCATATCTCTTTGCTGTGTGTGCAACCTGTATCTGAACTATTTTCTGGACAACCCCAGTACAGGTATTCCTCAACTTACAACTGTTCATTTAGTGACCAAAGTTACAACTGCACTGAAAATTTATGACCATTTTTCACACTTACAACCATTGCAGCAGGGATGGATTCCACTTACCTTCGCCACCGGTTCGCATCGCGATGTTTTGCACGCGCGCACGCCCCCTTGTGCGATTTGGCTTCTGTGCATGCTCAGAAGCAGGAATTAGCCCGAATCAGCTGTGCTTCGGGCGAAGAAATAAAGGACAGATTTCACCCACGGGTGGGTGGGCCCTTTTTCAAGCCGCGGAAGGGGGAAAATCCCCAAAAAAGATGGCGGCGTGCACGGAACGGCACCAACAGTGACGTCACCAGTGAGTCGCTAACGGTTTGGGCGATCCGGTCTGAACCGGGAGGAACCCACCCCTGCATTGCAGTATCCCTATGGTCATGTGATCAAAATTCAGACACTCTGCCACCGACTCCTATTTATTTATGAGTCAGTTGCCTATATTTATGATGGTTGTAGTTTCCAGGGATCATGTAATCCACCTTTTGCAATCTTCTAACAAGCAAAGTCAATGGGGAAGCCGGATTCACTTAACAACCGTGTTACTAATTTAACGACTGCAGTGTTTCACTTAACAGCTGTGCCAAGGAAGGTCCCAAAATGGGCCAAATCTCACTTAACAACAGTCTTGCTTAGCAAGAGAAATTTTAGGCTCAACTGTGGTCCTCAGTAGAGAACTACCTGTACTTTTTAGAAGAGTGCTAAAAGAGTCTGTTCAAAATTAGCCCAAGTAAACAGTTCAGCCACACAGACGTCTATGCTCACAAGCTGTCATTCAGGCAACTTGAAAAGTGACTAAAAGCTTTGTCTTAAGCGCTTTTCCTTAGTTGCCCAAACCTATCCCATTACCTATTAAGCACAGCAATTGTGGTGGTGTTTCTGACTCACAGGTTCCAATGGCTGGGAAAGGAAATGTAGCTGGTGCCCGTAAATTGCTCCTTAAAACCTTGAAGTTATATCCAATCCCCAGCCTCGTTGCTGTGGCCAAGTAGAGCTCAGCCATCAGAGCAGTGCAAAGTGTGCCAGGTACTTCCTGCCAGCTCTCTCTAGGAGACAGAAATGCATATTAATAGGTTGAAAGATCTGATGCAAGTTCATTTAAATTTGGCTGCTTGCCTCAGTAATTAATGCAGTATTTCTGCTGTCCCTAACCTATGCATTTGCAAATGAGCACAAATTCTTAAAAAGAAAAACCTGCCAAGTCCTTTAAAAGATCCATCCTTTACATCCAGTTTGGAAAGAAAACTGTAGAGGCTTCCACAAATGTGTTGCTTTCTCCTATGAAGCCAAATTGATGTCCACCCTGACTGATGAGTTCCATCTAGTGATCTGGTCCTAACTTTCTTGCTCTGGCTCTTTCCTATGGCTTCTCCTGACTTTGGTTAATTTTCTGACTGGTTCTCACCCTTCTAGATTGATATCTTAATATATCCATTGTATTTTTGGACTTCGCTTTTAATATTTCTTCCATAACACTTCCATAAGTCTCTATTGGAGTAACAGACTGGAATTTTGAGGCGCTCATTGAATTACTCTTGTTAAATAAATTTTTAAAAATCAGCATTAGATTTTAAAAAATGTTAATGAATAATTATTACAGAACTCCATATTCTCCATATTCCAGAAAACAGTACAAACTGAGTAAGAACTGCAACTTAGAAACTGATTGGATTATTGTTGTGATTGTTGATATGTGAAGAGCATCTTTGACCCAGTTTCTTTAATTTCTGTCCATGCTATCTTATTTAAATGACAGGGAGGTAGAATTATACTATTTCATTTGGTGGAGGGGAGGTTTTCACGTGAAAGAGACAAATAAAGAGATGATGATGATGATGCAGCAGCAGCAGCAAAGCAGTATAATGATCTCTTCACTCAAGTATGGAAATACCCTGAATTTGTATCAATAAAATAGATTCAACAACAAGAAACGCTTCCACATCAAAGTTGCTTTCTTCTCTTTTTTTTTAAAAAAGTGTTAACCTTATGGTAATTATTACTTAATTATCACTTAATTTAAAATATGCTTATGCAAAAGAAAGTCCCACCACATTTATAGGACTTTATTGTCAGGAAAGGACCCACTGAATTGTGACCATTGCCAATTTATCTATTTTGGGTTACAAAAATGTCCAGCAAAAACATGCTTCTCTGTTGAAGAAAGCTTGCGTCCAGCATCCTCAGCCATACATTGTTCTGCTGGTACCCAACAGCACTTTGAGGAACATGAGAGATGAGGATACACAAGAAAGTAGAAGGGGAATAAATGTTTGTAATTGCGGCTTTTGTGAGTAAGTAGCCTTAGAGTGTTTACAGCTATGAGAAACTTTTAGTGCCTTGTTTAGCTCTGTGGGAGGATCTGTATTAGGCAGGCATAGCAATACGGCTGGTCTCTCTTTTCAGTGAAAGTGAATAGAGCCAATGTTATGAAAGTGTCCCATAATATTTATCATTGTTTGATTTACTATTTAGACATGGACATGCATTGGTAATGGCTGGAAATATAGCATTTATATTTGGGGGCTGCTCCTTTTATAATACTTCTGTAAGTATCAGTTTTCTTTGTTATCCCTTGTTAACTTGATCATTGTTTGGCATCAGTTCTCAAGCTGTGATAAATTGCATGCCTCATCCCCTTTTTTACTGTTGGATAAAATCTTCTCTCTCCTGTCTTAAGAATCACAACATTCTGGTCATTGTCTATTACCGTATTTTTCGGAGTATAAGACGTACCGAAGTTGTGAATGCTCCAACACTAGACATTTTTAAGAAGATGTTGGATAACCATCTGTCTGAAGTAGTGTAGGGTTTCCTGCGTAAGCAGGGGGTTGGACTAGAAGACCTCCAAGGTCCCTTCCAACTCTGTTGTTGTTGTTGTTGTTGTTGTTGTTATTATTATTATTATTATTATTATTATTATTATTATTATTATTATTATTATTATTATTATTATTATTATTATTATTATTATTATTATTATTATTATTATTATTATAAGATGCACCTTAGTTTTGGGGGAGGAAAACAAGGAAAAAAGGCCTCTGCCTCCAAGCAATTTGCCAAACAGCAAACAGCACAGATGATATACACTGTTCGCTGTGTATTTCTGTGCATGTGTGCTTGACCCATAGAAATAGCAAAGAATTGGAGAAATGTACATTATGGCAGTATATTAATCCCAGAAAGTTTTCTTAAATGTAGTCAAACTAACTGCTCCCAATTATTTAAATAGATCTACTCCAAACATGACTAAGTCAGGGTTTAATTCAGCTGCCTTCTTTTAATACTAATACTTAATACTAAAACAGGACATTTCAGATTATACTTTTACAGATCTTTAAAATTTATGTGGCTTTCTGGAAGGCTTTCTGCTATTTAAAAGAAGATACAATAGCACTGGGCCTCTTCAGAGCAAGAATTTATTTTAAAAAGCTTCTTCATTTTGTTAAGTTGTCTAGAACAATAATAAAGCAGTCTTTAAAAAATAAGTCTTATAATGTGAACACTCTACAAACATTTAACAAAATAACGTATTAACAGAATCTGCCTCTACCTAGGATAGAACTCACAACCTCCTGGCTTTGAGGCAAGAGCTCTACCTCTAGGCTATAGCAGCTGTAGCTTACCTCTTTGCAATTTCAGCAGTGTAACATTGCCAGCAGTTTATCTCCCAGCATTTTGTCTCATTACAGCCACCGTAGTTAGTTTCATTTTACCATGTGGCTTGCAAGCCTGTCAGCTGTAGGTCGGGAGGCAAGTAATCTCTTAGTGTGCTAATAAGGCTTTGCCCTGTTTGCTGCAAAGAGGTAAATTGCTAGCAGGCAGAGGCCAAAGGGTGGGGGTGGCTGGGTGGGGCTACATTCGGTGTATAAGACGCACCCAAATGTTCACCCTCTTTTTGAGGGTAAAAAGGTGCGTCTTGTACTCTGAAAAATACGGTAATATCTCATAGCTAATGCCTGCTTCTGTCTACATAATTGTTTGTCTATTATTTCTAATGCAACTCACTTGAGAGAGTTAAACTACACTTTAATTTTAAAATCTTTCCTTGTCTAGATGACAATATTGATGACCTTTGAATCGAACAAGTTCAGTCTCTCTCTCTTTCTTTTTCAGGATGATCAACCAACATATTTCAATGACTTCTACATGTTGACAAGTGAGATACTATTCATCTTTTCTTAGCAGACAGCATGTTCAGGAGTTTATTTGTCTCTTTGGAGTTACACATCTTTCACTGTAATAAAGCAGTCTATTTGTAATGCAGAAAAAGAGTTATCATTATGAAATAGTGGAAATTTAATTGCAAACAACAGAAGAAGGAATAGTTTGCGAATAATGCCAGTGTTTCTCCCGTACAACAGAGGCCCCCAACCTTTGGGGCACCATGCACCGGTTCGGTGGAGAGAGGCTTTTCTGCAGACCGGAGGGGGTGTGGGTTTGCATGCTACCTGCATCCCGTGGATGGGGCTTCACTTGTTTGCAAGTCCTGGTTTCTGGCATGCCACAGTCCAATGCCGATTCACAGACCAGGGGTGGTGGACCTCTGCTTGTACACATTCCTAATATTAAAAAACTGTACAAAAATAAATACATCATTTTGCATAGTGAATCTTCTGCAGGTTTTCGGGGGGGGGATTTGATACAATAATTTGGTTCCTGACTCACATTGTTTTAACCAAGATTTCTTGAATAAACTTCCAATGCATGGATTAATATACGTACATTATGCTCAGCCATAAACCATGGTTTGTAAATAGCAATAGCACTTAGACTTATATACCGCTTTACAGTGCTTTACAGCCCTCTCTAAGCGGTTTACAGAGTCAGCCATATTGCCCCCAACAATTTGGGTCCTCATTTTACCCACCTCGGAAGGATGGAAGGCTAAGTCAAATGTAATGTCTAGATTCATGCAACTTGTTAGGAGTCAAGTGATACACAAATTAAATGAATAAATGCCAAGCTTAAACTAATTAAAACATATTATGCCTTAGAGCAACTGGATTCATATATTTTGTGTCATAGCAACATGATGATGCTTTTATCATTTTAATGAAAGATGGAGCCTGCAGATGCCTCTGTATTCTGCTAAGTAGATCCAATATTATTCTTGAATCTTTGATTATTCAATGTTCTTTATTCAATATTTCATGAAACATGCCATGACTGTCACAGTACTTGATAGGATCACTGCCTAACTGAGTGATCTGCATGTCAACACAGACTATACACCACAAATGAGATTAAACTGTGATTTTGCTATTAATGATGATGATGGTAATCTCAAATATCTCCTAATTTTCAGTTACTCTGACTGATTTGACGTGGGAAAGGATACCACAAGATGGACACATTCCCTGCCCACGACAAGGGCATTCCCTTAGGTAAGTAAGCAATTCAGAAAAAGAAAATGTATCCCTCATTTCTTGGTACTGAGATATAAAATGAAACTAGATTATTTCACAAGCTCAAAACAAAGGAAAAGAGATTAGCAGTATGTGCCCTTTTTCAGATGTAAACTGAGTTTTACACATTCTGAGTATCGTACAAGTTATTCTAATAGGTCAGAAAATCAGAAATCTTACTTTATATTGCTTCTGATTTAGTACTTTCTATTTAGGTACTGACCATATATCCAGAAGGAGACCATCTTAGCCACACCTGGTTTAAAACACCAAAGAGCTAGAAAGAAGTAGGTGGCCATTAAGTAGGCTACCTGTTATACGAAAATTTTTCCAGCACATTGAGGGCACTGCATTGCAGAAGGCTGTCCTGCAGCATTGATTTTATGGAATTGAGTTCAACCTAAAGAAAGGAAAGCACAAATACTTTCTCCAAAAATACTGCTAAAGCTAAGGTGAATTCGATTATACCTAAACATAAATAAATCAGATTAACAGAGTTGGAAGGGACCTTATAGGTCATCTAGTCCAACCCCCTGCTCAGGCAGGAGACCCTACACCATTTCTGACAAATGGCAGTCCAATCTCTTCTTGAAAGTCTCAAGTGATGAAGCTCCCACAACTTTCGAAGACAAAGCTGTTCCATTGGTTGATTGTTCTCACTGTCAGAAAGTTCCTCCTTATTTCTTGGTTGAATCTCTCCTTGATCAGTTTCCATCCATTATTCCTTGTCTGGCCTTCAGGTGCTTTGGAAAATAGCTTGACCCCCTCCTCTCTGTGGCAGCCCCTCAAATATTGGAACACTGCTATCATATCTGTCCTGGTCCTTCTCTTCTCTAGACTAGCAATGCCCAGTTCCTGTAACCGTTCTTCATATGTTTTAGTCTCCAGTCCCCTGATCATTCTGGTTGCTCTCCTCTGCACTTTTTCTAGAGTTTCAACATCTTTTTTATAGTGTGGTGACCAAAACTGGATGAAATGAATTCCAAGATGTTTTATTGTATTGTCCATTCATTTGTACTGCACCAAATAGCTGGTTAGTTCTTGGTAAGGAATCCATATTTATGATTGTGCATGGATGTCCACCCTTCATTGTCATCCATAATAGTACCATTTTAATACTTTCCCATATAGGACAGGTCTTGTGGATTTCAGCTATGGGCATTGTACTGTCTCTGTGCTCAAACTGGGAATAACAAAGCTGCATTCCAATACTCCTTGGAAGCCCAGAGAATACCAGTAGCCAAGAAAGCAGTTGCACCAGATCAGATTTGGTGTCAAATTGACTTCAAGTCCCATTATCTTCAGGCAACATGAAGGCTCCTAAAATCTAGTCTGATATTGTCTACGTACCTAGAACTAAGAAGAATTTTCCTGACAGTTAAAGCAATTAACCAGTGGAATGGCTTGTGCCCAGAAGTTGTGAATGCTCCAACACTGGAAGTTTTTAAGAAGAGATTGGACAACATTTTGTCTGAAAAGTATAGGGTTGGACTAGAAGACCTCCAAGGTCCCTTCCAACTCTGTTATTCTATTCTATTCTATTCTATTCTATTCTATTCTATTCTATTCTATTCTATTCTATTCTATTCTATTCTATTCTATTCTATTCTATTCAGCAGTTCAAATATGTAAAAACAAAAGCAAAAAATGCCAGTTACTGAATGGTCAGAAAACCCATCGTCAATTTTGTTCTAAGTTAATTTCAATTGAAACTTGGTGCAGGGTGTTGAAATGGAATCTATCCAAGCTTTCTCCAGAATCATGCCATTATGATAAATGGAGCTTGTTCTTTGGTAAAGAGAACAAGGTATGTTAGATTATAACACGAATTGTTATCAGTTTGCTCTAATTGATTCATCTTACAGTGAATATATCAATATTGGCATGTAGTGAAAGTGAACTGTTTCTTTTCGTTTAGAAGATTCATGGAGCCTTTTTCCTCTTCAAAAGCCCATTATGGATAAAATGACTGGACTATATATTATTTTATGTGAAAGTTTGAACCGTATCTTCTTGGCTTAGGAAATGTTTAACATCTAGATCCTGGAGTCATTATTCTTCCCTTACGAATTTATTAGGGAATATATGGATTTCCAAACATCATGCATTTCTTCGCCAACTCTAGTATGGCAAAACCAAGAATGAACAAAGTTCTACAAAGCTGTATGACACGGGTGTCAAACTCGCCACGTCACATGATGTTTCGCAACGTTTTTCCCTTTGTAGAGCTGGGGTGGGCATGGCCTGCACGCAGGGGCGGGTTCCTAATTTTTTTACTGCCACTCTGTGGGCATGGCTTATTTTGTGGGCGTGGCTTGCCAGCCATGTGACCGGGTGGGCGTGGCTTGCCGGTCATATATTAGTTATTTCAGAGAGATGTTACTACTATTTTTGATATTTTATACCTTACATGAAAAGCTTTGCATACAAAGTGCGTGTTACACCATGGCAACACAGCAACCTTTATATGCAGAAAATGCTATAGTTAAAATACAAGCCAGTCTCATACAGCATTTTTGGTTTCAGACGAAAATATTGAGGACTGTTAAAAAGAACAGTATCTTTTAACAGTCCTCAATGTTTTTTTCTAAAGAATAACAGTATAAAACTGTATAAAATTAACGGTATAAAAGGTTAAGCTTTCGGAAAACGCCCACTTTGGGAAGCTTTAGGCAAAAGCGAAGGAAAAGTGTCAAATGCGAGCTTCTTATTATTTTCAAGCGAAGGGACGGGGAAAGACTTAATTGTCAGATTTCTGGGCATGCGCAGAAGAAAATTTTTTAAAAAAATTAAAAAAAAAATTAAAAAAAATGGTGGCACCCAGGCACTGGCAATTGACCGCACCGGTACTGTGATGTCACCAGCGGGCCGCTACCGGTGCTATAGAGTGGACTGCGCTGGTAGGAACCCACCACTGCCTGCACGTGACCGCCAGTTTGACACCCCTGCTGTATGAGATAAGCCATATGAGGAATTTTATGTCCCACCCACCCCTCCAAATGGACTAAAACCCAGTGGATATGGATTTGTATTTATTGATTGAGAAAATTAAAAATACCTAAGAAGATATTCTTAGAAATAACAATAAGCTGACCACTCCACTAAACACTGGTTGGCTTACAGAATTATAAAATGTCCAATGGCCTCTAGGGCATTTTTCCATTATTAGATATGGCTGTATAGACTTCTATAGGTAGCTCCACATGACAAATGTCACAAGCTGTTGATGTTCAGATGGTCTCTATGATGTTCACACCACTGCAAGCCTTTCTTGAACAGGTGATTGCAGTGTGGCGTAGATCAAATTGCCTGGAACTGCTACTGCTGAACATAAACTTTTCTGTTAGTGAGGTGTTACTCACTAAATCAGGGGTCAGCAACCTTAAACACTCAAAGAGCCATTTGGACCCATTTCCCATAGGAAAAAAAAACACCGGGAGCCACAAAACCCTTTTGACATCTAAAATGAAGATAACACTGCATATATCATTTTTTACCTTTATGCTATGTATAAAAAAACTATAGTGTGTTGCATTTATGAAATCAATGACCTGCTACAGAGAAAACACATTTTTATTTCTGCATGCAACAAAAGCATTTTGAACTCTGAAAAAAAAGATGGGTCGAAAAGCTGAATAAATCATGTGCCAGCGGGTGTCGCACATTGGCGGTTGTGACATATATTTTGAGCGACAGGGAGCCGCAGCAGACGGATGAAAGAGCCACATGCGGCTCCAGAGCCGCAGGTTGCAGACACCTGCACTAAATGCTTCAAACCACCATGAAAGACCAGAAAGTAATTTTCATGTGTAATTCATCCCTGTTCGTTACCTCCAGGTTTATAATCCTGCTTCCATTTGGGCCTGTTTCTTTCAATATACAAGCGTAGCTTTATACTTTAGAAAATATGTATGAGGGTGAGGTGAGATAGTATACAATTTAATGAATTTATCCACTTTTCTCAAGAGATAAATATTTCACTTCATCTGCAATAACAATACAGCTGTTTTCCAACTGCTTTCTTCATGGCATGTAATTCCTTATGGAATCAACCACCTTTCTCCCCCCACCCTTAGTTTTTAAGAAAGCATTATCTTTGGGAACCCATTTCCTGATCTAATTGTGGGGAAAAAATAAGTTACACAGTTTATTTGTGTATTGAATTAGCCACTATTATTCATGTATTCTGATTCTTCTGGAAGTCACCAAGGCCATGCATGAGTGAACACCCCCCCCCCAGACTATAAAAACACTATTTATAGAAATATAAACTGCACCAAAATAATAAAAATAAAAACAGAATGTAGATCACATTTGGGCCTCCTGTGATCTACAAATGACCTGTAGCCCTCAGCTGGCTTCCATATGGCCCTTGTCCCCTCCCTGGTTCTCACCTGATTCCATTGCCTAGCAGTCAGGGGTGGGCAAACTATGGTTCTTTGAGGATCTGTGGACTTCAACTCCCAGAATTCCTGAGCCAGCCATGCATGCATGGCTGGCTCAGGAATTCTGGGAGTTGAAGTCCACAGGTCCTCAAAGAGCCATAGTTTGCCCACCCCTGGCCTAGCTGATGAATGCTAGAAACAGCCTGGAAACACACCCACATTGTCATAATCCTCAATTCTTCCTAACATTCATTAGCTGGGCAGCTGTTGGAGGCACATCATGGAATCCTGCCAGCACTCCTGGTTGTTGAGGACAAAAAAGCTTCTCCACTCCCAAATTAGATTATTGATACAACTGTGCGATGAAGAATATTACAGGTCAGCAATACTCTTTGAGGAACCAAGGGTATATTTTTCTACAGAAAATTCTAACCATGGGGCGGGGAGATACAGAAGTTTTATGGATGACTAACATTTCAACTTTGCTTTATAGTGTAGTAAAAGGCAAGATATATTTATTTGGAGGTTGTTCAAGCCAGAATGCTGGATATTGCCTTCCAGGAGTCTATGCCTTTGATCTTGGTGAGTAAAAACATAAATTTCCCAGGATTTATAGTTCATTTAGCTAATGGCTGGTCAGAAGCATTCTTGCTCATGTTTTGTAAAAAAAGAAAACATTTCTTATCCTAATACATTATTACTTAGGATCAGCAATGACAATTCACCAGGGTGGCTTCTGATAATCCCATCCATTTTATGAAATTAGTATTTGCTGTGTGTCTATAGCAGAGGTCTTCAAACTTGGCAACTTTAAGACTTGTGGACTTCAACTCCCAGCTTTGCCGGCTGAGGAATTCTGGGAGTTGAAGTCCACAAGTCTTAAAGTTGCCAAGTTTGGGGACCCCTGGTTTATAGCATGGTAGGGATTCTCCTAGCTTTGTTGAATGACCTGAACCTTTTAAAATTAAAACACAAGTTTTAAACAAAAATCTGATTTAGTATTGGGACCAGTGGTGGGTTCCTACCGGTGCGGTCCACTCTATAGAACCGGTAGCGGCCCGCTGGTGACATCACAGTACCGGTGTGGTCGGTTGCCGGTGCCTGAGTGCTGCCATTTTTTTAAAAAAAAAATTTTTAATTTTCTTCTGTGCATGCCCAGAACCCGAGCTTCCGGCACTGCGCATGCGCTGCCTTCCTACCCCACAGTGAGTCCAAGCAGGGGAGGATGGCTGAGGGAGTGTGTGAGATGCTGAAAGAACGGGCGACAGGAGCTATCTCCATTCCCCTCCCTTCAGCAGTCTAAGAAGCCACGAACGAGCGGTGATAATCCCAGGCATTTTCACATGTTTGAGGCTTCTCGAGCTGCTAAGGGGAGAGGGAATGGGCGGCAGGACCTATCTCAGTTCCCCTCCCTTTAGCAATCCGAGAAGCCACGAACACGTGGTGATGATCCCAGGCATTTTTGCACGTTCGAGGCTTCTCGAGCTGCTGAGGGGAGGGGGAACAGGCGGCAGGAGCCTAGGATCATCGAATGGGGAGAAGCATTCAGGCCGGACGGAGCCTCCTAGAAGAACCACTGCAGTGTTCTTGCTGCTCCTGCTGCAGGGGGCTGCGTTGCGAGTGAGCAATGCCTCCTGCTTCTCTGGCTGCTGCCAAGCTCCCGAGGCCCACGCCCACCCGGTCACATGGCTGGCAAGCCACACCCACAAAATAAGCCATGCCCACAGAGTGGTAGTAAAAAAATTAGGAACCCGCCCCTGATTGGGACCTGTTTCAAAACTTACAGTATCCCTCTAGTAACATTCATTATTCTTTTTATTCATGGGAAATTGGAGCTCATTCTGCATAGATATATTACAGAGTGTTTGAGCAAATGAAAGATGAATGCCCTTTGATTAGATCCAGTGTTTCCCAACCTTGGCAAGTTGAAGATGTCTGGACTTCAACTCCCAGAATTCCCCAGCCAGCGAATGCTGGCTGGGGAATTCTGGGAGTTGAAGTCCAAACATCTTCAACTTGCCAAGGTTGGGAAACACTGATTAGATCTATGACACAAAGCTTTGGAGCTTACTTTCTCATGGCACCTAGAGAGCTGAAAGGAATGTATCTCATTTAAAAACTACTCCCTTTTAGATATATCTTTGCTCACTGAAGGTGATTTGGCTCCAAGTTTAGATTCCCTATTGAGACCTTTTCAAATAACAGATTCACTCAGTTCTAAATGTAAGTTCGTAGTACACTGTACCTTAAGATCCAACTTTAGCCTGATTTGTTCCAGAAGAGAAAATGTTTTAATCTTCTATGGGCCTCATGCAGGGCAACATGCCAGTCCTAATTTTGGCAATCGTTGTAAAACTTTGCAATGCAAATAAACATGGGCTACCTTTTGAGAAGCATATGTAGATTCTCTCAGAGCTATTGTGCAATGTTATATGTGTGGAGGTTTTGACAGAGCTTTTAGAGGAGCTTCCACCATTTTATGAAACTAGTATTAGCTGTGTGTCTATAGCATGGTAGGGATATTAAGGTATTTTGGAATTCAACAAATGTATACATTTCAGCCATAGCAGACTATGTTTTCAACATCCCTGATTCGGTTCTTGATCAGTTAGAAGAAGCAGAACAAACATAGCCTGACGATTTGATAAGGGGAGTTTATCAAATTTGCAGATGATTTGCAGAAGCTGGTAGGAACACTCTAGATCAGGGGTGTCAAACTCATGTCATCACGGCGGCATCACATGACATATCGGGACTTTTTTCCCCTTCACTAAACCGGGCGTGGGCGTGGCCAGCACATGACACATCCGGCCGGAGGTTTGACAGCCCTGCTCTGAGTCCCTAGGGAGTAGGGCGGCATATAAGAGCACTAAATAAATAAATAAATAAATAACATGAATGAATGAATGAATGAATGAATGAATGAATGAATGAATGAATGAATGAATGAATGAATGAATGATAGGTTCAAGAGCCAGATTAATCTCACAGACTTGAACATTGGGCCCTATCTAACAAAATGAAATTCAATGTAGAGAAAAATAAAGTCTTACACTTAGGCAAGAAAAACCAAAAGTACACATACAGATTAAGTGAAACCTGGCTTAAAAGCAGTAACTGTGAGAGGGATCTTGGAGTCCTAGTGGACAATCAATTAAATATGAGCCAGCAGTATGCAGCAGCAGCCAAAGCCAACACAATCCTAAATTGCATTAACAGAGAGATTGAATCAAGATGACGTGAGGTACTAGTACCACTCTATAAAGCCTTAGTAAGGCCACACCTAGAATACTGCATCTAGTTTTGGTCACCACTCTATAAAAAAGATGTTGAGACTCTAGAAAGAGTGTAGAGAAGACCCGAAGGCCAGACAAGGAACAGTGGATGGAAACTGATCAAGGAGAGATTCAATTTAGAAATAAGGAGAAATTTTCTGAAAGTGAGAACAATCAACCAATGGAACAGCTCGTCTTCAGAAGTTGTGGGTGCTTTATCACTGGAGACTTTCAAGAAGAGACTGGACAGCCACTTGTCAGAAATGGTATAAGGCAGTGATGGCGAACCTTTTTTGGTTTGCGTGCCAAGGGGGGGGGAATGCGGGGGATCACGTGTGTGCGTGCCCACACTCATAATTCCATGCACCCCCGCACATGCACGCATGACCCCCCTGCTCCCAGCATGCAATGGCATGCCCATTTTTCACTCTCCCCAGTCTCCAGAGCCTTTCTAGGAGCCTGGGGAGGGCAAAAATGGCCTTCCCCACCCCCTCTGGAGGCTGGAAACAGCCTGTTTCCCGACTCCCAGTGGGCCCAGAAGGCCCGAAAATCAGCCGGCTGGTGCACACATGCACGCCGGACCTGAGCTCGCGTGCCCACCGATATGGCTCCGCGTGCCACTTGTGGCACCTGTGCCATAGGTTCGCCATCACGGGTATAAGGTCTCCTGCTTGAGTAGGGGGTTGGACTAGATGACCTACAAGATCCCTTCCAATTCTGTTGTTCTGCATTCTGTATCTATATTTTTTTCATCTGTATTCTCATATATCTGCATCCTAGCCCATGAGTACACAGGTTCATGTCATTCTTAGCTATACCACAGTTACAGTAGTGTTTCTCACTTAAACTGGCAATGGCAAGTGGCAGTTAAAAGATGTATACAATCTGTTATTCTTCACCACTCATTATATTAGAGGTGAATCAGATGATCAATAGCAGATGGGAACAAAGTGACATTCGTCCACTCATGCTGATGTGGGTATGTCTTCGTCCATCTGTTCCCTGATATCAGGTCCAGCCCAAGAACAACATAGAACAATCCAGCCAAAGTTCCATTCTTTATTTGTTTACATCCAATAGACAGACTCTTGCAAGACAAACCTTACTACTCTCACCCCAACAGATATGTTCTGAGACAGGGGTGGGCAAACTATGGTTCTTTGAGGACCTGTGGACTTCAACTCCCAGAATTCCTGAGGGCTGGCTCAGGAATTCTGGGAGTTGAAGTCCACAGGTCCTCAAAGAACCATAGTTTGCCCACCCCTGTTCTGAGAGATTCTAGGGAGTGGCTGTCCTAAATTTCTTCTTCTGTTTCCTGTTGAGTTCTGGGTGGGGTTGCCTCTTGTCTCAGCCCCCTCTTTGAAATGTGTTCTATTCTTCCTGGGAAACTTCACTGTAGTCCATCATACCACCTCCCCGTCTCTACACACCATTCCTCACATCAGACCAGTTTCATTTGTCGTCATTCTGCTGAAGTCTCTAAAGTGCAAGTCCCAGTAATAGTGTTTTAAATATTCTAACATTGAAATTATGTAATAGTGTATTGCGACAACAGGCTGAAATAGCATAACACTGAAAAGACAGGGCTAATTCTTCTCCACTGTTTCCTCCCAAAACAAAATATGGGAGAATCTGGAGGTCATAACTTGTTGTCTATATTATAAAGGCAAAAACTGGTTAGGTAAAGACTAGACAAGACAGAACCACTTGTAAATTTTAATTGTATTAAATCAGGGCCACATCAAATATTTTCTTTTAAATGTATTTTAATGTTTATATTGTGTTTTTACTTGACTGTTCACCGCCCTGAGTCCCCTGGAGAAGGGCGGTATATAAATTTAATTAAACTAAACTAAATTAAACTAAACTAAACATAGAACAAATGTATAATGCATTAGACTGAACTTTTGCACATATGCTACTCTTTTCATATCTATAATAAAAGCTACTCGTTGGGCTGCAGTTAGCTACTGAGTACAGGACTGGATTTCTGGAGAGAAGAGATTTATTGACCTGTCTGATGTAAATATTAATGCATGTAAAGAAAGACAAGAAATTGTGCTGCTAGTGACAACGTACTTCAATATTTTCATACACACACACACACACACACACCATTGCTTTAGTAATTATGCACTGTGCAAATATAATCAGAATAGTACCTTTAAGCAAGGAGTCAGAGGCAATACAGGCAGGATGGGCTTCCACAAGGGGTCACAAAATAAAATGTCATACTGGAGTAGTTTTCTTTGACCCAAGGAGGGGTGGATAATACTTTCACTCATCAATGGGGAGAGCCCCTCTAAAGGGAACAAGGAGATCAGTGCTTCTACTTTGAGGAGTTACAGAACAAGATGGTATAATATGTGTAGAGAAGGGGCAGACATGTAGATGACAGTCCCTGCAATGAATATCTGTGAATCCTCAGAGAGTAATTATAAAACATAATGTTGCTGAGTGTATAACCCCAGATTTCTTCATCGCTTTGTAATCCTTTTCAAATTTTGTCTGGCAGCACTGCTTAACAGTATATCAAATTGCTCCTAATGCATGGTGTACTCTATACCAGTTTATATTATTGCACAGTGACTGGAATGATCCAGCAAGAAAAATATTCAACCAGGAAGAAGGAAGGAAAGAAGTTCTTGTGATGTAGTGTTGGAAGATAAAATGCCTCTAATCTGCCCCCCCCACACACACACACACACTTTTTAGCACCTCACTGGCTCCATTGGGGAGCAGGAATCCCCTCAGGATAAAGGAAGATATTTATTTTATTTTTATTTATTTATTTATTTTTGTCAAGTACATGTTGGTAATATACATAGATATAACATTGTTTATATACATAATATGGGTACTGATAAGCGGGAACATTAGGACATTATACTCATAATAAATCCACACCTAGGGAGGGATCTACTGTATATATCTGAGGGCAATCTTTCATTCTGGATTTCATAGGCGCCTCAGGATCAAAGCCCAGAACAGGAGCACCTCAATCTGCACAGGAAGGACAATTACCTTTGGACAAAGACTTTAGAAAGAGCACATACACAAAACATGCCCCCCAAGTCCACACCAAGGGCCAGTCCCCCTTATGAAACCAAGTCTCTGGACCTCTTTTTTTTTTTTTTTTTTTTTTGTAGCCAACCCCCCAAAATCAACCTCTTTGCTCTTGGGAATAAATGAATCTCCTCTCACAGTATGTCTGGGTTTCATTTTTTGTCTGTTCTTGAAAGCAGGGATTTGTTCTTGCACAACCCCAGCTCACAGAACACACACACACCCCAATTATTCTTCTAACAATGGTATTCACCTTTCTTTAAAGCATTGGTGTCTTTGGGCTTCATTTGTAAGTCCAGTGTTTCTGAATTATGTACAGTGATTTATAAATGATTAACCCTGGCTTTCCAACTAAAGAATTCATTGATCCATTGCAAATGCTACACTAAATAATGATTTAGAATTACATCCATGAACTGTGGGTATGCACAGTTTCTTTGCCCCTTTCTCTGGCATAGCTTTGAGGAAGAAATGGGAAGTTAAACTTCTGCTTTTAATTAATTGGTGTGTGTTTTTTCATCTTGTCCAAACTCACAGAGGTTGTTAATTTTAAAGTAAAATTAGAGCAGCCTTCCCCAATCTTGTGGCCTGGTCTATACCACCTTACATTCCAAATCAGCCTGATCATTATCCAATTTGGCTGAGGTTCAGAAAAAATAATAAGCTCCTGTTAAAAGGGAAAGATAATGTTTCCAAACTTTTTCCTGCCCAAAGTTTATCTACATAACAATAGCATAATGTTACATATGAATGAGGCTATTTTTGTACGAGGACAATAACTGAACGTAGGGATTAGACTCTCTTTTCTCTATACAGTTAGGATCACAATATACATAAGCATGAGTATATACTTTTTTAAAAAAATTAAAAGCTCATACATAACTTGGGGGGATATTATTTTAAAACAGAATAGCAGTATAAGATATGAGGTGAAGATGCTTTTAATGAAATGATCAGTGATTCCTCCACCTCCAATTTCTGTTTCCACTGTGCATGATGATGGATTAAATTTAATGTGTTGCTTTTATTTAACTTGCATCTCAGGTTGCAGTTCAAGAAAACTATTTATGCTCCCAGCATGTATATATGTTTATATATTTCATTCTAGCATTTCCCCCCCCCTGGAACATATTGTTGTGATTTTCTCCCAGGGAAAGTCGCCAATTTAGAGATTATGCCCACTGAAGAGTAAAGTCCAGGCTTTAAGTAAAGAAAATGGATGTTACTTACGGATGGACATTGCAGATATTTGCATAGCCGCCGCTGATTGGTTGATCTAGCGGCGGGAGAATTAAACGCCTATCAGTGGCCAGCCGGTTTCAGGGAAGCCTTTAAAAGCGGCTTCCCTGCAGCCTGCTGGCAATCGGTATTAGTACTAGTGAATAGGAGATAAAGGTGCTGAAACGTTCCTGTGACTCGCCTCTTCATTTACACGTGAATCTAACAATGGACATTGCCTACAGTCTCAGAAACAAATCCATTGGATGTGATAAACTTAATCTATGACTGGAATTCTAAGTTGGGATGGAACTGCTTATGAAAATTCTACCAAGCAGGAACAACTCAACTCTTTCACTATTGCGGATCAGAATATAGCCGCAGAATTCACCCTCTTATTTCTTAAGAAGCTGCAGGAAGGTTGGGTTCACACAACCCACTTGGCTAAACTGCGGCTGCTTTGCTGTGATGATCACACAAGACTCTCATCCATGGATAAGATACCCATTGCTTTCTCAATTAACCTGGTTTTCTGTGTTTGTGCAACACAATGAACATAGGTTAAGTAAGCACAACATTACAGAATAAAATGTAGCTGGTGAGGTATCAGTTCAGTTTGTGGTGGAATATATTATGCAAATCCAACCAGTATAATTAATCTAAGGTTCACTGTGCATGCAATCCTAGGCAATTGAATTAATTTAGTAAACTATGGTTCAATTAATCATAAATCCAAACCCCATATTTCACAACTAAAATTTCAAGTCAGATTATTTACAAGTAATTCCTGCACTGTTTATATATTGCAGCTCCAAAACACAAGGTGCTTGAAGATAAAAATGAACTTCAGTGTCTTTTTCCTCTCTATAAGGAAATAGATGGCCACTATACCCCTAGATGCAACATGATAGATAGGTAGATGCTGCTTCTGAGGATGGGCCATTTATGGTCCACCAACTGCATGGTTTCAGGTTCTTCTTTTGCAGCTCCATAACCATTTTAGTGCCAAATTTCAAC
The DNA here is from genome assembly GCA_023053685.1 of Diadophis punctatus similis. Classification (NCBI taxonomy): domain Eukaryota; kingdom Metazoa; phylum Chordata; class Lepidosauria; order Squamata; family Dipsadidae; genus Diadophis; species Diadophis punctatus. The sequence continues at coordinate 54,915,455 of JALIGW010000002.1, read as the reverse complement.
AGGATGGTTTTCTGCTGATAATTGGTGGAAAAGTCATATTTAAAATGAAAAAAAAGGCTTGTTTAAATATTATTTAATGCTTTTTAAAGAATATATAGAACTTTTTGCATGGGGGTGTTGTTGATGATGATGATGATGACGACAGCTGAATGCAGGGCTCCCCCCCCCCGTGGTTTTATTCACTAGGCACAGTTTGAGAGCATGTTATGTTATGAGTTTCATCATGGTAACATGGAGGCTAGAGAGCACAAAGTATTCATATATCACTTTATGCTCTCTACCCTCCATGTTACCATGATGTAACTCATAACATGCTCTCATAAAACAAAACAGTCTAACTGGGCATAGAATCCCAAAATTACTCCAAAGGAGTCCATAGTCCCACTGATGTCCAAGTTATTTTAAGGATCCTGCTTTCAGAAATTCCTTCTTCTGGTCCTCCTATTTTCTTCGTACCTCCACATTCAGCCATCCTTCTTTCTGTGGCACTGAAGAAAGAAATAATATATAACATGCTTGTCCATAACTTAGACATTCCCCAGTCCTCCTCATTGACACCGTTCATATAATAAATCAGCCAACCCTAATTTGCCTAGAGATGCAGAGGAAATGCTATCCATTCTTGTCCTTGACCCTTTGATACCTTCAAAACCTCAAAGGACTTCCGCGGGGGCATTTAGAAAGGGGGGGGGAGGGGTGGATAGACACATTCCTTTACAAAGCAGCTTCAAAGGGGTAGCTCAGTCAAAGCAAGGGTTGAAGTGAAGCAGCCTTTCACTGATGCTTGACACAGTCTTAATTGAGAGCGCTGAATTAAAGAGCAGCTGTTTACCTAAAAAAAAAAAACACATTGTCAGTGAAAGGATCCAGCTTTTAAAACAGTCGTTTGCAAAAGACATATGGAGAGGTAAAGAACAGTCCATAGCATTTCTTCCAGTGGTTGTATTCTGTGAAAAAAGCAGAATGAGAAAGTGGCTTCTGCCCAAGCTAACTTCAAAATAAGAGAGTAATTTCTTTTCTCCCCCCCCCCCCCCTTATCTTAAGATTCTCTAACCTGGCAGAAAATCACAACCAGTGGTCTTGCTCCTCAAACTCTTGAACACAGTTCAGCTGTGGTAGGCGAAAACATCTTTGTGTATGGCGGCATGGAAGATGGTAAAGCAGTGGATGATCTCTATGCGTTCAATACAGGTAGGCGCAACTAAATCCTCACAGGACAAGGTAGTTTGCTGTATGTCAGTCACTCCAGAATGCAGCATATGTTCATAAAACAAATGCAGATAGAAATGCCAGTTTGGTCTAGTGGTTAAGGCACCAGGCTAGAAAGCAGGAGACCATGAGTTCAAGCCTTATCTTAGCCATGAAACCCAGATGGGTGACCTTGGGCCAGTCACTCTCTCTCTCTCTCAGCCCAACTCACCTCACAAGGCTGCTGTTGTGGGAAAAACAGGAGGAGGAAGAATTTGGATATGTTTGCCAAATTTGTAAAAATAACAAAGGCAGATATAAATAACATAAAGATACATACAAATAAATAAATAAAATTAAAATATAACCACTTGATTTCTTCTTTGTCAATCTGCGGTATAGGTTAGTGTAGACCCCATTATTACATGCTACGTCTATAAATTGGTAAGAATTTATCTTACTTATAGCAAATGTGTTGATCCATTTAATTAAATTCTACTTTATGCAGCCTAAAAGGGAGTCTAGCTATATATTCTTGTATATGCTGTCAGCCAATCATGTTCAATGTGTTCTACAGCTATTTATAGAAAACTACCAGGGAAATTTCTATGAGAAGTAGTTTTGTATGATTTTTGCTCTCTATGTCATGTTTTCAAACATTTATAAATGTTTTACTATATCCCAGCACTCCTGTTCATTATTGCTCATAGCATCTTAGAACTATTCTTGTCATTCTAATATTTCATGTTGGCATTTAGTGTCTCACTGTTGGACTCCAGTGAAAACCTTTGGTTCAAACCCTCGTGCCAGGTAAGTGACTATTTTATTCTTCTTTCAGCCTTTTTTTGTGTTAAACTAGGTATCTTAGTCTTGTGTTCTTTTATTTTAGTTGTCAAAGAAACTAGTTTAGTTGTCAAAGCAGAGGTGGACAATATTGTGTGGTGTGGATCACACCTAATGTTTGGAGATTGCCTGATTCAAAAAGAGGAAGCAGCACAGGTGTATATCCATGGGCAGCCAGCAACATTATTTTTTTCTTCTTTTCCCTGGGTTTGCAGTGTAGAGTTGCGATTTTTACTTGTCCTTAAGACTGTTAAATCTGTTTATGAACTTTTATGTAAACCTTACAGTTTTGGCAATCACACAATTTTTTTAAAAGGTGTAGAAGTCACAAATTGCCCACATCTGTTTTAAAGCCTCATTCATGGATCACATACCATGCAACAATATTGATCCGCTGAATTAATGAAAAAGGGAATAACTTTTGGGTATCTTAGAGCATATGCACCCTGCACAGTTATTCCAGGACCAGAATGGATCAGCAAGTCATTTCCGAAGGGCAAGAACTGGTGACCTCACTTTGTACTCACTCCCTTCACACTACATTTGCATCCTCAAGGTACTATCTCCTGGTGTCCTTTTAAAGTACTCTTTTTCCTCTTAGATCATGTTGAACATTCATACCCATCTGGGCTTTACTTTATTATAGGTTAACTTCAGCAATGCATTGATTATTACACAGCAAGATGAGTATCCCCTCAAGTGAATCAATGGTTACCATTGTCTTGAATGACCCCTTCTAGTCATGTGGTTTCCAATAATACTACAGCAGCACAACGGTTATAACACTCTTCTTGTAAATAGAAGGTTGCTGGCTTGAAACCTAGCAGAAACATGTTTGTTTTTTTAACTTACGTTTTCCTAAGCTATCAAGTTTCCTCCAGCCTTTAAAAAGACAAAAAGTCCAATGGTGTAGTATTCCATTATTTCTCAGGTCACTTGAGTCTCAAGTCACTTGAGATACAAGGATTTTATCTCCCACATGTTTTGCCCCTCTGTAAACTAGTAATTTAATCCTCTTTCATTCCAGCCCACATCTGAATCTAACAGCCAAAACTCAGCAGGATTTCCCCCACAATAAAAGCTTATCTTGTTAGAGGTGACAAATTTCACAGTTGGCAATCTGTTGCTTGATTGAATCCTTGAAGTTCATTCTCAGATGTGTCACTTTGGCGTATATAGCTCTCCAAGTCTGAGCTGTTCTCAATTTAAACAAAAGGGGAAGTGCCCATTTGCTAGCGTCCTCTATCATTAGGTTAATTAATAATAGTTTGCATGTTGTGTTGGCGAGGATGTTGTCTGGTTTCAATGAAATAGTTTAAACTGAGCAAGAAGGCAGTTCGATCATTTGGATTCCATTGTATTTGTCAAGCAAAGAGAATGCAGTAACAGTACCAATTTGGCAAATATGATGAATTAAAGTGATTAAAGTGAATTAAAATGATTGTATTGCCTCCTATCATATTTATTTGCAGTTCTTTAGTCAAAACTAGTAAAGGTGCCATTGGTGGAGATATAGTCTGTCCTACCTGCTATCCATTGTTGGGACAAATTGGTCCATCTGGGTCGCAGTTTGGTTCTGATTCTGGAGCAAGTCATTCACAAACTTCATGGTTGATTAGCAGAGTTGGAAAACTTTAATACCTACTGTTTAAGCCTTAGTCCCTCGGCACTATTTTCTCCAATAGTGATGGTTGCAGCAAAACTAGCTATTAGTCTTCACACCAGCATGGCATAAACTTAAACCTTAGCTCTCCAGACACTTAATCACTTATTTTAGGTGTGGCTTATTCATCAAAAGCACACAGACATGATTCAGCAAGATTTGTCCCTTTACCATAGATAACAGTAAAGAGATATATATACACACACTCACACACACCAAAGATTTTTTTTAAATTGTAGTTCACAGAAATCAAGGCCTACATATAAATCTGGGCTCCAGGATTCAAATTGTAGTCTATTTTTCCATCTTTCTAAGAAAATAGATACCTGACCTTTCTCTTGATGATCTTGCAAGACAGCTGATTTATGTTAATCTATGTTAACAGTTCGCTCAAGTCCAGGAAAAACTAGTTTACGTCTCGCCTTCTTCAGTCCTTATGAAAGGGGAGAAATAGGATATTTGGCTCCCTTGAAGTGTTCTATTATTTTTTTTTGCCATTTTATTATAGACATCTAAAATCATTAAAAAATTTATCAACTGCGGTCTCATAGGACATTGCTACAATTTACCCTTTTTTAAAAATGCAATATTTATTTCATTTACACTTGCCTGTCCCCCAGCAGATCAATATAACATCCCTCCAATTTTATCCTCACAAATATTCTGTGGCTTGAGACAGAATGATTAACAAAAACTTAATCAAATATCTATCAGTATGAGGATTTGAATCTGAGTCTCCACAATCCTAGTTTGACATTCTAATTATTAGGCAAATAATCATGATGAAAAAGATAGGGATAATAGTCAGTCCTAATGTGTCAAGCAGAAAGCTGATTATTGATACAACTAAACATATGTTGCCCAGCAAGGTGAGTGGAAAGTAAGGAAGGTGATTTTAGCAGAGTTATGAAGGTTTTGTTGCCTATGCCAAGGGATTAAAGTATTTTTAAAGTCCAGAACAAGATAAAATTCAGAAGTGGCTCTGGCAGACACCTTCCTAATTCACTGAAGAGGGAGGAGGTGCAGCACAATGAAACTTGGAAGATTTCAGTAAAAATGGTTGTAGTCTTCCTGTGGAATTAATTTCATGGTCTGGTCTACATGATGGGTTTGACAGGTAACAGCATCTAACCAAACTAAGCATGATATTGCTGTTTTGATACATAAAAGATAGCGATAGTCAGGAACTATTTTCTACTGTCCATCGAAAGAGGATAAGAAATAGCAGGTATAAATGGTAGTAATCTAGATTTTGTTTCAATATGAGGAAAAACCTCCGGATAGTCAAATTTATATAACAGTGGAAGAATCTACCTATGGAAGTTTTCTGAGGAGAGGTTGCATAGCCACTTTTCTCAGATAGTTTAATTGGTTTTCCTGAGGGTTGGACTAAGTGATTCCTGTGATCCCTTCCACCTCCATAATTCTGTGATTCTATTAAGTTGTTCAAGTAGCTAAGGAGGTGAGATAGGTGGCAAACAAATTAAACAAACAAGGGTCATATTTGATTAGTACTTGGATGGAAGACTACCAGACAATGACCAGTTTGCTGGTTTAACTGGGAAATTGACCAAATATTCCAGAAGAATATAATGGTAAACCATGTTATTGGCAAAATAAATTCTGTTAAGGGGAGAATTCCCCGTAGAGGCGACATTGGATCTTTTGCTTGGAATTCAAATACTTAGAAATAAAGCCAAGGTTGAAATGTCTAATAGAAAATATTTATTTCAATACAAAACAATATAAAACAATAAATCCTGAATAAACTTTGCTATGCAACACGTCCTTTCAGGTGGGAAGGTATAACAGAAGTGATTAATGGTGGATAGGAATGTAGACATGCGCAGAACATCATATCACGTGTTCTGCTTGTATTGGGAAGTACCACAATATTTAGAATAGGGGTGCATCACCCTTCATAGACTCACAACTGACAATATTCACATCATGACAAATTCCTACATGGAAGTGTCCAAGAAGTTACAAGAATCAACCTTGACTTTTCTAACAGTATCTAGCACAGGGGTGGGCAGCTATGGCCCCTTTATGACCTATGGACTTACGACCATGATGGTTCAGGAATTCTGGGAGTTGAAGTACACATACAGTGGCCATGGTTGCCCACCCCTGATCTAGCAGATATGCCTGCATTAAGAGATATTTCTGTTAAGAATATAATCAGCACTTTTAAAATTCAACTTTATTTTATAGAAAGTTTCTCTGCTATTCTGCAAGCCAGAAATGTTATTATCCATGTCCCACAATTTGGATGTTATTAGCTGCTTCAGAAATTTTATTTCATTAGGTACTGTCCATAAATCAAGACACTACCCAAGAAACATAAATACATTTAATTTTTACTATTAAGCTCTGTGTCCCACTGCCATAGTCTTACCCAGTTCAGTGCTTTAAGTGTTCATTCAGAAACAATTATCATGCACCTCAGGTTAGATTAATAGCATCATGTAAAAAGGTTCCTATATGTAATTTAAATAATTTTTCACCTGATCCATAGCTTTCAGCAACAGAGTCAAGATTAGCATATAACCATTTTCAGAAATGTTCTCTGTACGTTCCAAGTATGAAGAAGAGCACTTGGTTTATTAATATTTTGGTATATGCACAAAAGCAACAACACAAGTTGCAGCAAATCTAAAATCATTAGAGAGTGCAGTGCACCAGCACAAAACTGCAAGGATGACAAATTCAGAGCAATTTTCTTCCTCTTCAAAGAAAGTGGAACCACAAGCCAGACAAGTAAAGGAGACTTTTACCAGAGCAACATATCCAGGACATGCCATCCCTTGTAAGCCCTAGAAAGGTGAGAATGGGCATTTGGTCAATGACCTCTGTGTATGTTGCTTGGGGAGCAAATATTTTAAAATAATGCATCTGAAATCCATGCGGTACAGTAAAAGGCATCTTTTGATTCATTTTTCATCACACAAAATATGTGTCTGCAGCCAGTGGTGGGTTCCTACCAGTCCGGTCCACTCTATAGCACCGGTAGCGGCCTGCTGGTGACATCACAGTACCGGTGCGGTCGGTTGCCGGTGCCTGGGCGCCGCCATTTTTTTGAAATTTTTTTTTACTTTTTTTTTAAAAAAATTCTGCTCATGCCCAGAAGCCGAGTTTCCGGTACTGCTCATGCACTGCCTTCCTACCCCACAGTGAGTCCAAGCAGGGGAGGATGGCTGAGGGAGCGTGTGAGACGCTGAAAGAACGGGCGGCAGGACCTATCTCAGTTCCCCTCCCTTCAACAGTCCGAGAAGCCATGAATGCGCGGTGATGATCCTAGGCATTTTTGCACGTTCGAGGCTTCTCGAGCTGCTGAGGGGAGGGGGAATGGGCAGCAGGACCTATCTCAGTTCCCCTCCCTTCAGCAGTCCGAGAAGCCACACCCACCCAGTCACATGGCTGGCAAGCCACACCCACAAAATAAGCCACGCCCACAGAGTGGTAGTAAAAAAATTAGGAACCCGCCCCTGTCTGCAGCGTATTATAATCCTTGTTTGAGGGTCATGGCATGAAGCTGACAAGATGCTTCTTGTTATGTCTGATATTTCTCTTAGCTGGACCAAATGCAGTTTAACTTAAATTTAGGGCTACAAATAGAGATATGACCCATGCTAGTTTTCAACGTAACGAAAGCGTTCAACCGCTTCATAAATCTGGAGCAGGATCTGAACCACAAACTTGCAATTACAAAATTAGTGTATCAACAGCCGAAAGGAAATGTGGGTTATATGAATCATTCTATGTTTGTTACTGGAATGCTTCACAGCAGAAATCTTTGGGCTATGTTTATAAATTGCAGTTAAGCAGCTTGGAATGAATTTTTGCATTGGCATAAGTATGCATATAAAATCATTATTATGCCTTGCATTTGCCAAGATTGATATTGAACTTTTTAGGACTATAAAGTAGTGTAATAAAAATAGCAAATTTTAAGAACTGACAAATGTCATTTTTGAGGGCTTTTTAAGCTGTATATTTGAATGTATTACAAGGAAGATAATAATATAATCATTTAAAAATTACTTGCATTCTAATGTATCTTTTATTCATACAAAATATCCCATTCAGGTTTTATGTTATTTCAGAAAGATCTCCTAATTTCCAAAAAGAAGCTTTTGGCGTACAGGGGATCATGTTGTAGAAGAAAAATATACCAAATAATCCTGTTTTTCTCATTTGTATTTTGATCCAAGCCACTATCATTCATCCTTTAATCCCTCTTCATTTTATTGCAAGAAGAAAGTAACTAGTAAATATGTATTTTTTGTTATTTAAAAAGACAAACAGTAATACTTAAAATAAAATTTCTGTAAAAATAAACTATTCTGGGAAAATGTGTGGCAATGGAAGCATGAAATGTAGATACTACCAGAGCCTCAAGCAGTTGTTTAATTGGTAAATCCATAATGAGTTTCCTGTATTTAATATAGTTAGATAATATAATGTAATATAATGAGCTGTTTCATTTGTTCTATGGAGTACTCACAAGGGATAAGGATTCAGATAACTAGATGTAGCCATCCCATAGAACAGTGATGGCGAACCTTTTTTTCCTCGGGTGTCGAAATAGTACGCACACACGCTAACGTACATGCGTGCGTGCCCACATCATAATTCAAAGCCCCCCACTTGCCTCACCCCCCTGCGCATGTGTGCGTGACCCCCCCACTCCCCCCGTTTCCCAACTTCCAGTGGGCCCAGTAGGCCCATTTTTTGGCTCCCCAGGCTCCAGAGGCTTTCTTGAAGCTTGGGGAGGGCGAAAACGCTCCCCCTGCCACCCCGGAGGCCCTCCGGAGGCCAAAATCGCCCTCCCAGAGCCTCCGCGCGAGCCAAAAATCAGCTGGCGTGCATGCACATGCGTGCTGGAGCTGAGCTAGGGCAACGGCTTGCGTGCCGGCAGATATGTCTCCGCGTGCCACCTGTGGCACCCGTGCCATAGGTTCGCCATCACTGCCATAGAAGATCATTTTAGAGCCTGCTAAAAAAATCCTCCTGAATTTTTTACCATTCATATTCGTATAGCATGATGAAAGACAATTTTTGAAATTGTTTCAACTGTGAAACAATTCTTGCATTAAGGTGCAAGACATGCATGCATGTAGTATATACGTATGTGAATACCCTGTTCATCATACACTCATATTTCTAGTAACCTGACATCCCGTTGGCATTCCACTCGCCAATTAAACCCCAAAGGAAAACCTTGCAAGGGGGCTTTTCAGTAGCTATGCTACTGTCACACTGGAAAACCAATTAAACATTGCAACGCAAGAAATACAGTTAATAGGCTGAGAATAAGTGCTCTGATTCAAGGTTACAGGCAAGCACATGCAGCCAAGCAGTAGCCACTGCAGTTAAGTTGTTCCCAGCAGACAGGAATGTAGTTCAAATGCTTAGCAGAGAATGCTCGCCTGAAAAAAGTTGCTTGCAGTCCAAGAAGCAATAACATAGTCCAAATATGATCCAAAGAGAACAAAATCAGGTAGTCATATGGTCAAAGGGTCACAAGCTAGAAAACTAAATGATTATCTCCAAAGATTGCAAGCAAAGCAGCTATCTAAATCTGTCTCCAGACAGCTGGCTGCAATTACTCATGCCTCATCTTTGCCTAGCAAGGAGTCTCATTGAGGAGCATTGCTCTGCTCACTTCTGTAGATATCTAGACTTGGGGTTTTGTGCCTTGTCATCTGATTGCTCCAGCTGAACGGTAGATGCACGTGGCTGATCAGCCTCAATTGAATCCTGCCTCACTATTAGGTCTTGAGGTTGAGAATCCTGAAGCACAAGCTCAGGTAGAACTACATCATCAGATTCAAGGACAGAGTCAGATTCTGAATTGTGACTCATAAGAGTGAGGGAAGTCATGAATCAGAGTACAGCTCATGGCTTGTATCAGAGGTGGGATCCTGCCGGTGCAGTTAATAGCTGTTGTTCGGCGCAGAACCAAAGACGCTGCTGCCGTTCGTGGCGCGGGAGCTTTCCCCGGGTGCTTTCCCCGCCCGCATGGATGCCGCCAATTGCGTTCTTTTGCCCTCTGCACATGCGCAAAGCGTTCCGCATGCGCAGAGGGCAAAAGAACGCAATTGGCGGCATCCATGTGGGCGGGGAAAGCGCCCGGGGAAAGCTCCCGCGCTGCGAACGGCAGCAGCGTCTTCGGCTCTGCGCCGAACAACAGCTATTAACCGCACTGGCAAAAACAGGCAGGAACCCACCTCTGGCTTGTATGTACAGAATTTCAATTGAGAGATGGGGGCATTGGATGAGCAGAAGTTTTTGGAGGAAAGGACTTAACATATACATCAAGGAAGGGGCAATTAAAGGGAACCGGGTACAATGGCTCCTAGTTAAATGCCTATGGAGATTCTCAGTCATCCAGCTCATGGTTGTCCCAAAGTTGTCTCTTGAAAAAAAGCACCAATGGCTCCTAGTGTTCTGGGATCACAAACTTTTTAAAGTAAACTTAGGAGATATTTAATACTGTGGTTGTTCATTTAAAAATGACAAGAGGTATTCCAAAGGTTTTTGCAGCAGAGACAAAAGCAATAGGGTATGCAGAAGAAAAAGGGATTGACCTCTATAGAGCTGTTGCCAGAGTAGAAGTGAGGTTTTCTAGCTGCACTTTTGTAAAAAAAAAAATTAAAACTTGCTGTGCTGTAGGTGTCACATTCTTGACTTTTTTGAGTGTGAGGGCAGAATTTGTGGCCAAGGGATTGAGCTGTAAATCCATATATATTTGGTTTGACTCTTGACTTTAGTCTGAATTCATTCAGTGGCTTTAAGCAATCCACTTTGTCAGCTTCAGTCTGTAATCTGGTTATAACATTATTCATTTGTCTGATTGTTAAGTGCAACTGAATGCTTAAATACACCAGATAAATTATATTAAGGATTCTTATTTCTTCTAGATCTAGGTGAGTAATGAGTTTTCATTGCTGGAAAATCTTTTTGTGGATAGGCTTTGTGGAAGCCTATCCATAAAAACCGAACCACCTCATATTCTATAGTTCAGCCATCTCCAATTCAGTATATCACACTTAGAGCTACATCCTCCAGCCAGTATCTTCAATTCTCAGTCCAACTGGGGGTAATTAGTATTACAGTCTAACTAATTGAACTGTAACACCAGGTTGGGAAAGGGTGTCCTACCCTATCCATCTGCTTGGAGTGTTTTGATCCCTTCTGCCAAATAGTCGTTCTTTCAGCCTCGTTCTCAAAGTAGGATAATTAGTGGGGAAGTGAAACAAATTGATTCATTTGCTCAAATAACTGTGCAGATGACCTCAAGAAAACTTGTGAAAATCCTAACAATGCAAGTGGCGATTTTGCAACCGTGCAGTCCCAAACCTGAAGTTTTTACTGTAATGATAAATCTCTGATTAATACAATACATTTATAATTTTTATAAAATATGCTTATTTTGGAAAAGAGAACATTAGAAGAAAATGTGAAAATAAGAATTGTGCACCCAAGCACACTATTCCAGATAAAATTAGTTAGGTTGATCTGATGGAGCAAGTTTATTTTCTTCTTGAACAGTCTTGGTTTTCCAGCAATCTTGCAGGGAACAGTAGAGATTCTCAGTCATCCAGGTCATGATTGTCCCAAAGGTGCTTTTTCAGGAGACAACTGGACTTTCTTGTTTTTTCTTTTGAAGACCTTTCACTTCTCATCCAAGAAACTTCTTCAGCTCTGACAGGATAGAGTGGAATGGAAGGATTTATAGTGCTTGCAGATAGCTGGTAATTTGCATCCTTTAGAGCAGGGCTGTCAAACTCGCAGCCCAAATTTTTTGGGATTTTGGGATGAACACCCTTTGAATGGTTTGGGAGTAAGAATGGATTTCCAGAGGAAAAATTGCAGACTACAGGAACCAGGAGCTCTACTCAGGTGACCCTGAGGACACAGTTAAATCTCCAAGTGCTTCAACGACCCTCTAAAACAACGGTTCTCAACCTGTGGGTCGCGACCCCTTTGGGGATCGAATGACCCATCCACAGGGGTCGCCTAAGACCATCAGAAAAAACATATTTCCGATGGTCTTAGGAACCGAGGCACGCTCCTCTATCCATCTCCAGGCAGGTCAACCCACATGCAAATAAGACTACTGCAAAAAAAGTCTGTACCATGGGAACTTCTGAGCATGCACAGAAGCTGAATTTCCGGCACTGCGCATGCGTCACCATCTTGTTTTCGGCTTCTTCATTTTTTTGCAATTTTTTTTTAAAAATCGGCACTGTGCATGCGTGCATGCGCAAAGCACCCACGCACCCATGAGGCACGGCCACGCAGCACAGGAGGAAGCGAACCGGCAGCGAGTTAAGTTAGAACCCACCCCTGAGTTTCCTAATAATTTTATTATTTTATCGTTGGGGGTCACCACAACATGAGGAACTGTATTAAAGTGTCGCGGCATTAGGAAGGTTGAGAACCACTGTTGTAAAAGGATGCAAATGACCAGATATCTGCAAGGAATATAAATCCTTTCATTCCCCACTATCCTGTCAGAGCTGAAGAAGCTTCTTGAATGAGAAGCAAAATGTCTTCAAAAGAAAAAACAAGAAAGTCCAGTTGCCTCCTGAAAAAGCACCTTTGGGATTCGCAGAAAACATTTCATACAAAAAAGCATGATCTAAAGGAGAACATACTTGGCATCTTAATTAGACATCATTAGGGCAACTGAGACTAAAAGCATAGCTACATTTTTATGGAAATCCGATTTCAAGAAAAAGCAGTCTCTAAGCAGAGCATATCATGTTTTGCCCATTCATGTGATTCTCTTCCTAATTTGCAGCTAGATCCCATTTTTAATAAATTTATATTCACTAAGTCAATTAGTTCCAGCTAAAAATTAACATAAATAAAATCTTATCATGTGAAAACATTAGAAAATAGAAACGTTAACTTGATCTATTCAACTTTCTAAACCTAATGACAATTTGTGAGGGACCCAGAAGAACCACAGAATGTAAGGATTTTTGCTTGGGAGACAAGGAAACCTTATAAGAATACTTTGCACCAACAGAGTACAAGTAAATCATAGATACAAAAGCAATGAATGCATAAGTAAAGCAAAGCCTGAAGAGAAGTCCTAAACAAAGCAAAATAATAATTTTAACTGCAAGATATAATATTGACAGGAAATATCTCTCGGGAAGGCAACCAAACAGGAAATATTAACAATTTGATAGGGGAAAGTAAATACAGAATAAAAGATCATGTTTTTTCACCTGTTAGAAGCCCATGCTTGTCAGATATAACAATAAACATTCCCCAGCTGGGGTATCTGTAGTTTCCTGCTACTTCTATCAAAATGAAAGCGAGTGACACAAGCTGTACACTTTTGGACATGTGTGCAATCTCACAATGCACTGCAAAAGGCCAGGGCTTGTATTGTGATGGCATGTTGCTCTTTTGTCACGTTGACCCACTTGACTCTCCCACAGAAATCCATATTACACCTGCTAGCACTCAGCACCTTTCCTGAGATTTAGATCTATACTGAAGCTCAAGAGAGAAGACTGTTGAGTTTGGCTTTATCAGAAGATGGAGGGGGGGGAAACATCTAACTATGAGAAACAGCTTGGGGTGAGGGGAGAAGGAGGGAATTCTAATCACTTTTTTAATAGGAATAGAAAATAGAATAGAATGGAATGGAATGGAATGGAATGGAATGGAATGGAATGGAATGGAATAGAATAACAATAGAACAACAGAACAGAACAACAGAACAACTTTATTGTCACTTTGAATGTACACTAATCGGCATACATTAAAATGAAATTTCATTGCATGCAGCCCTCAAAGGGTCACTACCTCCAATATACACTACATATGAATGAATGAATGAATGAATGAATGAATAACAAATTATGCATATACCTACATATATTACATGACCCAAAATATTGCACTTTACCAAACCATGCTATGTACAAAAATATATGAGAGATGTCATTTACCGTATTTTTCGGAGTATAGGACGCACCGGAGTATAGGACGCACCTAGATTTTAGAGGAGGAAAACAAGGAAAAAAGTATTCTGAACCAAATGGTGTAGTAATATATTATTTAATAAAATACCAGTGTAGCAGAATACTTTTTACAATCATGTATACTTTTTACAACCATGTACACTTTTTACAAACTTCAAACTTGACAGCTTTAAGACTTGTGGACTTCAACTCCCAGAATTCCTTCTCCAGTCATGCTAGCTCAGGAATGGGAGTTGAAGTCCACAAGTCTTAAAGCTGTCAAGTTTGAAGTTTGTAAAAAGTGTACATGGTTGTAAAAAGTCTTGCCAAGTTTGAAGACCCTTGCACCCCTAACCCAGGGGTCTTCAAACTTGACAGCTTTAAGACTTGTGGACTTCAACTGCAATTCCTGAGCTAGCATGACTGGAGGAGGAATTCTGGGAGTTGAAGTCCACAAGTTTGAAGACCCTTGCACCCCCTTGGCAAGTTTAAGCCTTGTGGAATTCAACTCCCAGAATTCCTCCTCCAGTCATGCTAGCTAGAGTTGAAGTCCACAAGTCCTCCCGGTCTCGCAGCCAGTTCCCTCCTGAAGTTCAAGGGCTGCAACTTGAGCTGAGCAGATCTGCGGCGAAAGCGGCGGCTCCTGGTTTTCCCGGCCAAAAGAAGAGCAGCTGAGGAAGCAGGCGAAGCTCGGCGGCAGGCAGGTGTTTTGGAAGCGCCGAGGGCAGCCCTCTCGCTTAGCCGGCAGCAGCGGGCGCAGCGAGTTCCGTCCCCACGCGCGTCCCCGGCGCTTGCTGTGGCGACGCTGTTTTCTCCGAGACCTTTGTCTCGGAGAAGGAGCAGTAGACAAAGGTCTCGGAGAAAACAGCGTCGCCACAGCAAGCGCCGGGGACGCGCGTGGGGACGGAACTCGCTGCGCCCGCTGCTGCCGCCTAAGCGAGAGGGCTGCCCTCGGCGCTTCCAAGACACCTGCCTGCCGCCACGCCTCGCCTGCTCGTACGCCCGCTCACTCGCAAGCGGGCAGCGGTGGGGATCGAAGCGGAGCGGTGGCACCTCGAAAGGTGCTAGCTCAGGAATGGGTGGCGGGGGCAAGCAGCGGTGGTGACGGCGGCAAGCAACAGCGGGGATGGCGGGGGCAAGCAGCGGGGGGGGGCAAGCGGCGGTGGCGGAGGCAGCGGCAGGCGGCGGGGAAAACTTCCGAAGGGTGGGGGCTGGGGGGGGTTGGGGGCTGCATTCGGTGTATAGGACGCACCCACTTTTTGACCCCCTTTTTGGGAGTAAAAAGGTGCGTCCTATACTCCGAAAAATACGGTATACAGAAAAACACAGAAGAGAAAGATGCACATCATCTATTCCTCTTCATTTCAATAATCTTTCAGAATGGCACTAAAGAGAATTCACAAATAGAAGGACAAGAAAAGACTATAGCTATATACGTCATTCAAAGTAAGTCCCCTTAGACTGACTTTTGCAAAAGCATATGTAGGATTACTCTTCATATCAATAGACTGTTTATAAGCCATGCTGGACCAGCATTTATCTCATCTAACTCCAAATGACGGCTTGTAGCTCTCACGCTAGGATGGAATATACAATCCATCCCCTCAAAAGTGATCTCAGTGCAACAGCCCTACAATTATTTGTTTCTAGGTCTCATGCCATGGTACAATATTCAATCAAGTTTTTTGGGGGGGGAAGTTGTTCAGTCGGGTATTCTTCCTTGTGCTTCTCTCCCCTTGTTCTGACCTAGGCTTCACCAAATCACGAAACAGACTCCTTGTCCTGAAAAGCCCCTTTTTATTTGGCTAATGTGAATTCCTAGCATTCACATCCAGCAAAGTCCCGGCAAACAGTCTTTCAAGGATGAATTGCAAACACAGACCTTATCAGTCCTTGGATAGTTGCCAGGCCGATAGCTTCTTGACACAACGCTGAACAAGGAAATACTTGGCAAGGAGTCTCTCAGATAAGCAAATCTTAACACAAATGAACTAATTGTCTCCTGCAAACACCACTCCCCTTTCGTTCCTATTTATTTCTTATGGGAGGGGCCATTCAGCGTCCCCTTGTGCTTTTACTCCTGAGTCGACCTCTGTTCCTTAATTGTTCCCTTCTCCTGACAGCTCTGTGCATGTGCACATGTGCATGCACAACAGGCTCCAGCTGTTCTTCAGCCCCACTTATCTCCAACTCCAAAGGTAGCTGATAACTGTCGGACGGCCCTGGACCCATCTCTGTCTCCGACGCAGAGCACTCATCAGAGCCTTCCTCAGGCTCCAGGACTGGCCCATGTTCCTCCCCAACCTCCTCACTGTCCGAGTCTGCCGCCAGCGTCGCTGGCCATTGGTGTGCCACAACACCCCTAGTGATATAAGAAGAGGACATTCTGGTTCTGATTTGAGTAATCTTTCCAGTGGCTTTGTAGTGTGTCTTGCAAAATATTCACCCATTTTTCATTCAGTTTGAGACTTCTTAGTATTAAGTATCTGATTTAGTATTATTATTAACTGATTTACTTCAAAGGCATTTGCACTGGGTTCTTCCTGGCATCCATGTTTCAATCTCTCTAGTGCAGGAAAAGTCTGCAGAGCTGAACAATGTATGGAAGAAGCAGTCATAGAAGACAAAAACATTCAAAAACAGAGCGCGATTTCATTTAGAATGCTCTTAAGTGACAATCTGGAGCAATTCGGCAAATGGTATAAATCTTGCAAGTCCTGTCCAGAGTAATGGGAAACAAACCTTTCTGGGTGTTCTGCTCTTCTAAAGATAAAAAATAGCATACATAGTTTGGAAAGGAGTAATATAGCCCAGTTGTCCACACCTGATGAAAATCCAGTGGGACTAGTGAGATGTCTCTTTCAGACAGAATGATTACAACCTGCGAATACCAAGTGCCCTTCTTTCAACCAGTATTATTTGCAATATCGAAGTCAATTTCATTTGTTTCACGTAGGTCTAGATTTGCAGATGCACAAGTTGGTCACAACTTTTTTCAATGTGATCCCATTCCAGACAGAATGGGAAAACTTGCCACAGCCAACTTGCCAAGGCCAACTCACCATGGCCAATCCACCGCGGCCAACTTGCCATAGCCAACTCACCCTGGGACAACTCACCATGGCCAATTTGCCATGGGACAATTCAACAATTAAATTAAATTGTTTAAAATAATTAAAAAATATTTTAACTTTTGTCATTCACATTTTATTGTGTCCCTTCTTTGGCATCCTTTCTTTAATGATTCTATTAGACTATTTCTTCGATATTAGTGTAACTCTTGTCCCATAGCGAGTTGGCCATGGCAAGTTGTCTGTGACAAGTTGTCGTGGACCACATTCTAGATGTGTGGACATCTACCTCCCAAATTCACAGCAGCATGACTTTCTGAGCATTCTGGGAGTTTAAATTCACATATCTGAGGAATGTCCAGATCAGGATAGGCTGGTACATAGATTCAGCATATTCCAAAATTAGGGAAATCCCCTCCCACAACTGCCTACAAGAAAAAACTTGGATGGGAATCCACCAAGAAATACCCAGAACAATAAGCTAGACTGGAAGGTTGACAAGCATCTCAGAAAAAGACCAGAAATCTATATGGGTTTATCTGTGAAGTGACCAAAAATAAACTTGATTTTAAGAAAACATTATCTTTACAGCCAACAAGAATAGTTTTAGACTAATAGCTTCAGAAGTCTCCTTTTTAAAAACCAGATAGTAGGAATTATGTGAGTTAAGTGAGTCCAACCATTATTTTTAGCGTTTAAAGCATATTCTCTTTGATATTCTTTTACTTTGAGAAACATTTCTTTCTCAATTGGAAACACAGCATTTAATTCAAATGGATTTGAACTTTTTAGGTCAGGCCATGCTTTTGCTGCCATTGGAGAAATCATCTATATGTTTGGCGGTCGTTCCAATGAAGATGAATATTATACTGATGTGTATGCACTGGACACAGGTGCTTTTCATTATATATGATCATTTTGTTCGAATTATGAACTGCTGTTGTAAGTTAGCAAAGTAATGAAGAGATGAATAGATGAAAATAAATGTGACAATCCCTGACCATTTAGGGATATCTTTCAAGCAGTTTCAGGACCCAAAAAATTCTGCTACAAAAGAGTTCAGATAGTTTACCTACTATCTTTGCCAAAAAGGAAGATAAAGACTTCCCATTCCAAATAATTATCTGTAAATAGTGCAAAGTAATCTTTCATTTACTGAAAATATGGTATTATTAAAGAATGCATACATTTCTTTCTAGGAAGAAAGATCTGTCCCTTTGTTATAAAAGGAAGGGGAAAACAGCTAAGTGTCCATTGATTTATTCTCCTGTCTCTACAAAATGTACATGGAGTAAATTGAGCTAAATAGATCTTATCCCCTAGCACAGAATTACCCTACACATGTTAATGTGGGAGAGAAAGCCACTGAACTCATTGAAATTTACTACAGATGGGATGCCTTTTACACTCATTTTAATGTGGGATGCCTTATAAATAAATAATTTGGCAACCAGACAATTCATTTAGCTGACAAAGACCTGATTTCTTAGCAACCAATCTTCCCTAAGGGGTGAGGGTGGATCATCCATCTTTTCAGATAAATATGGTACTCAGGAAAATGCATTATTCTGAATTCTTTGGCAAATGGAGTACGGCAATATCAAAGGAGAATACACAAGGGAATGTAAATAAATAAATAAATAAATAAATATATATATTTATAAGACTCTGGAGAACAACCATTCACTGATTTTGGTGGAATTTAAATTCAACTAACAATGCAATCTCGGCATAGTGCAGAGTAGGCAATTTCGGGTGGCTGGAACATATCTAGGATTTTGAGAGCATGTGCCAGGTATGCCTACAAAATGACCATCAGGTTAGGCATGGTCAGTCAAATGAAGTTCTCTACAATTTGATAGGACTTTTGTAGGATCCAAAGGTATTCCTGCAGCCAGCATAATGCTAGAGGCAGATGATTTTCTTTACAGCATTCTAACTCTCAATCTAATGTTGCTTTTAAAGGAATATTTTGTTAAAGTCACATAGGTTAGGAGACAGTAGACACCAGAAGCAGTGTCTGGGGACACCTTGATGCCTGCTTACCCCTAGCTTAGCTTGCCACCTAAGGATTGCTCTCTGTTTGTTTTCCATTCTGTCTGGATGCTTCTTGTAAAACAAAGGGGGAAAGCTTGCCACACATTTGGTGCCTTTGACCCCATTTGGATAAGAGTTGATTTTTTTAGTGTTTCACAAAATAAGAGCCCTATTTAACATAAAGCTTACTATAGGATCCAATCTGGGTCAGTCACCGGGGCCAGAGGTTTAGTCCAATATGGTTCTAAAACTGTTTACTACCGGTTTGTGCTCTCTCGCACGTGCGATGCTTCTGTGCATGTGCAGAAACTTTTGCGCATGCGCAGAAGTGTCCCGGAGAGGTGGACGGAGCCTCCCGCCGCCTGCGCTACCGGTTCTAAGAACTGGTCCGAACTGGGAGCAACCCACCGCTGGTTTAATCTTCTGACTTTCAGACTCTCTACCAGAATGTAGAGTGAAGTTCACTGAAGATGGGCTCCAGGATGAGTCTGAAAGCTTGGACGACTAAAACTCTGGTCCTGGTGACCGACCCAGATTGGTCAACGTTAGCCTGGAACCCATATATTTGCCTTCATTCAACAAAGCTTAATAACTGTGGAGCCTGCAAGGATGACAAAAAGGGGAAGATGGCAGACGAAGTCCTACATCTTCTTATGCATGTGCAATGTTATCACATCTACAAAAAGGATGGGAATTTAATTGCACTGACACAACTGCCATCTTGACTTTTTTTATCTCACCCCACCAACCCCCACAATGCCATTGGTTGCTGAGATTCTGAAAAAGAACTGGCAAACTATGACTGACTGCATATTGCTATGTTGTGTAGGGTATATTCTCTGGTTAAAGGCCTTAGTGCTAAACCCAGGGGCGGCCAAACTATGGCTCTTTGAGGACCTGTGGACTTCAACTCCCAGAATTCCTGAGCCAGCCATCAGGAATTCTGGGAGTTGAAGTCCACAGTTCCTCAAAGAGCCATAGTTTGGCCACCCCTGTGCTAAAGCCTCCTTACCCTAAACTGCTTCGCTGGCCATATCCAGGAATTTAGGAATATGCTTCCATAGAACTTAACTCTAAGAGGGATGTGAAATCTTCACCAGCATTTTGAAACTCTGATTTGGCAATGCTTGAGTTTTTAAATATTGCACTACATTTATGAGAGATATTATGACCCTTGTTTAAATTTATCTAAATATGCAAATATAGGCTCCATTAATAATGTCTGTAGTGATGGGGTTGCTGGTTGTTTCTCTTGCAATTTTCCACAAATCCTCACCCTTACTCCACTACTGCAGGCGCTGTAGGTATAGAGTTAAAGATAGTGCAGCATAAGTATTGTGAGGAGAGAGAGAAAACTGGAATTACATCAAAGAATCCCGTCTTTGGGCAGCCTGGTGAATTAATACACTTTTATAAGTTTTAAAAAATGGATGTAAATGTCAAAGGATTGGAATAGAGCCATTTCCAGATACTACAGAACAAAAGCAAATGAAAGATGTTTTTGTGTTATTTTCTATCCTCTCCCCAAGTATCTTTAATGTGGCAAAAGTGTGAAGTAAAGGGAGAAAAGCCTTTCGGAAGATCACATCATACATTTACAGCACACAGTGATAAGGTAAACAACTGGACATTTTACTCTCCCGTTACAAATTAATGTGCTTTTACTTCCATTGTATTTGAGAACAGAAAACCTTGACTGCAAAGATTTAGGGCAGATATGCACTTACTGCTTGGCCCATTGCCAGTAAAGCCCACTCACCACTTCCTCACTGTAGGAATGGATGGCATCCTCCTCCCTTTACTCCCTGTCATTGCAGATGCACCCCACAGCCACGTCTTCCAGCTAAAGCAGAATTACTATTCTCCAACCTGAGCCATCTTCAACGCTTCAGAATGGATGGTCTCCAGTACTTTGGTCTATTCTAATAGCAGCCACTGATTGGCTGTAGTGCCTGCCATGCTCCCTCCACACACACACCCAGCTGCTGGTCACTATGATGCGCAATCCCTCTGTCCTGGGTTAGGTGAAACATGTTTCCCTTTTTTTCCTACCTCTTGCCCAGAGAACTACAAAGGCCTCCCTCCCTCCCTCCTTCCCTTTCTCGTTCCCTCATCATTAGGTTGCAAGAAAAGAACGTTGCTACTTGTTTTTGTTAATCTGAATTATTAGATCTTCTTTGCACAACTTTTCCAAAGACCTACAGAAGTCTATGGAACATAGGGGCAAAAGAACCACCAGTTTCCTATTGCTGTAAATACTGTGGTATTGGAACCAGGATGGTGTCAGTCACAAACAATCAGATGTGCACATGCAGAGTTCAAGTTAACCACTTTATTGCTTTCAGCCTATAATACAAGAATCTCCCCATTCTTGACAATATTTAAATAAGACTCCAAGGAACTTGGGGGAGGGCCAATCCCCCGTGGAGGTCGATGGATCTTTGCTTCCTTTTGAAGTCATTCTCATTAGAAAACAAAACCGAGATTCAAATCTAATTAACAAAATATTTATTTCAGTAGAAAAGTAATAAAAAAAGAATCCTTAGTAAGCTACATCTTATTGGCTAATGAAAAAATCACTTCTGCTTTCGGCAGAAATGGCGGAAGAGAGGAAGGAGTTGACTTCTGGAATGCAGGCATGCGTAGTAGAATATATCACATGTCTGCTTGACCATAAATACAAGAAAACAGTAGATCTGCACAACTGGCAATAATTCACATCGTGACACATCCAGCCTTCCTTGCAAGGATGGGAAAGGCAAGACTCTGGAGAACAACCATTCATGTCCAAATTGACCACAAATGTCAGCCTAAACGCCAAGCCAGCACAACATGGAGTGGACTTTCTGAAGCTGGCTTAAGAAGCAGTCAAGATGTCCATGGGAGAGAAGCAACTTAAGAGCAGTACCGAATTGCCCTTAAAAGGATTGCTGGATCAACTTCTGTGAGACCCAGAGATCTGCCTACCAAAATCTTGACAAAAATTGTGAATCTTGAATTTTAAAAAAACTCAATAGAATTTGCACATTTCTGCAGAAAAGCATATTCATATATAAACATGAGATTTTTAAAACATACTTGAACAAACCACATGTGAAGCGAGATTGCCAAAATGTTATGTTTTACTTAGGCTTAACCCCAAAGAAAAAATACATGTTGCAGCTTAATTTAGTAAGGAATTGATCCTTTTTGATGATGTTATTGCTAAATAATTGGAGATCAATTGCTATCGCAAGCCATGTGAGGGGGGGGGCATGTGAACAGGGACAGCAAGCAAAAAAAAAAAAAAAAAAAACCAAAAAACCCTGCATTGAATTACATAATTAACTTTTTTGAACAAGTTCTGCAAATAATCCATCCAATATTATTATAGGATAGGAAGAAGTTAGTTGAAATTATGTTAGAGAGCAATGAGGCTTAGCTCTCACAGTTCACATTATGATTTTTTTTGAAGCAGGTATCTATTTTGCCTTTGCAGCTGTATAAAATACTATGTACATCATGCCATTCAAGAACTTAATCTGTTTCCTATAATTTCCAATGCTTCCACTATCAAGAGAATTTTCAGGAAATTTGTGATGGACTGTCTATCAAACCCTGCAAACTTGTAGGAGGAGAAAATTGTTGCAGAATACTATTATAGAGTATTAATATAATACACTGCTAGCAACATCATCTTTTCCAGCTATCCAAGTTGTTCTTATTTGCTGAATTTGCCTGCTTTGAAGGGGTTGACAGAAATACTGGGAGAAAAGGACGAAATCTTTTTGCATTTTTATTCATCGCCCATCACTGACATCCACTGTGTCAGTGATGTTTTCCATCAACATATCACTGACAGATCCATGTCAGAAATTCTCCACTGAGCATTTGTTGTAGCACTCTCAAAAAGCAAAAGAAACAATTGCAAGATCTTGCTTGCTCCACAAGGTGGAGGAATCCTGAGCTTCTATTTGACAGGCAGAAGTAGAAAGTGTATAATCACCTGGTATCCGGCTGAATATTCCCATGTGAATATTAGGGTTAGGAAGCTGGCAGGGATCTAGATTCTGCCCTTATGGCTTGGTCATCCATCCTAGAAAGTCCCTTAGCTTGAAATGACAGGGAATGATGGGAAGACTTCAATAACAGAATGCAGTTGCTTCTTATCCATCCCTTCCACCTCCCATTCTATCCTATGCGCAAAGAGTTTGCTTAGAGTTGTACAATGTGTTATTCAATCCTGTTATTGAGAGTTAAACGAAGCCTCTGTGGTTTAGCAAATCACACCTATCATTTGGAGTCCTTTGAAATGTGAGGTGGAGAGATAGGCAGGGGAATTGGCTGCATTCCAATCCAGCTTGTTTTAAACAGATTGCTAATTAGCAGACATTGGCCATTTCCAAGGCAACCAGCAATAATAAGTCCACGTGTATCCCCAGAGCTTCAGTAAGGTGTGCAGGGCAAGACAAAGGCTTACAGCAGACTCCCAGACATCAACAACTGGAAGCAATCTTGGTATCCCTTGAGCAATATGTATGTAATTTAGGAAAACCACTCTTTTATATTAACATAGGAATACATATTAGGAGATAACTCCTTTGCGAAGAAAAATGGACAAATAATTTACCCCACAATACCGGGATTTCTTCTGAACATTTTCAAGATTGAGAAGAGTTTTATTTTTAGAGATGTTCACCACATTACCATGATGTGCTATTGATGATCAATTAAGGGACACATCTTTTAAAAAATCATTATCGTGATGGACTTGCTCAAGAAAAATATCAATGAAGAACAAAATGTTGAGTGCAAAATAGATTAGTATGGTAATATCTGCCATTGTTCTTCCATTTTAGGACATTTATCTGTTTGGAGGAACTTTTGAGTTCAAAGATGGCAAAATCATTTCAAAGAATGATATTATGAAATTAAGTTTAGGTGAGTAGGGGACAGGAATGAATTAATATTGTGTTTGAAATTTGTTTTGGAAAGTTATTATTTTGAAATATATTTTTTAATAAAAATCTAAGCTTTAAGGTCCTATCAAATATTAATTTCTGCTCATCAAATCTGAATTGTTATCCTTTATACTAAAATTTTCTCTCTGAATGTTCTATATTTTTGTTCACACTTTTTTAACAAGTCAAAACTGCCTCCTCAAAAACAGTCTGCAAAATAAATCTGATATTGTCACCTTAAATTCAGGGGAATATTATTTTGTTTTGAATGTTTCATGTTTTAAAAAAGTTAGCAGCTTCATTATTCAGCAAAATAAAATACATATATATAATTGGCTATTTTTGCTTTTAAATCAATCACCTATAGTAAAGATATAATAAAGGCAGCAAGAAATATTTACAGACTGTATTGCCTTTGTCCAATTTGTAACTTGGAATATTCCCTATCACTTTAGAAATGTACTGGAGAATAACTTTCCAGCTTTAAATAAACTGTTTGGAAATTAGGAAAATTACTGCAAAATTTAAAATAGGTGAGAAACTTTCAGGAGTTATAGAAGTGTGGTGGGAAGCATTTTCACCTAGCTGGTCAACTAATTAATTAAAAAAAAGTTCAGAGAAGAGCAACTAAATGATCAAAGGCCTGGAGACTAAACCATATGAAGAATGGCTGCAGGTTTTGGGTCTGGCTAGTCTAAAGAAAAGAAGAATTAGGGGTGATATGATGGCATTATTTCAATATTTGAGGGGCTGCCAAAAAAAAGGGGGTCAAATTATTCTCCAAAGCACCAAAGGGCAGGACATGAAATAATGGTTGGGAACTGATCAAAGAGAGAAGCAACCTGGAATTAAGGAGAAACTTCCTAACAGTGAGGACAATTAGACAGCTTGCCTTCAGAAATCGTGGGTGCTTTATCACTGGAGGTTTTAAAGAAGAGACTAGACAGTCGCTTGTCTGAGATGGTATAGGTTCTCCTGCTTGAGCAGGGGGCTGGACTAGAAGACCTCCAAGGTCCCTTCCAGCTCTATTCTATTCTAATTTATAATTATAGAATAACGGAATAACAGAGCTGGAAGGAACTTTGAAGGTCTTCAACCCTGTGCTCATGCAGGAAACTCTAAACCAATTAAGACAAATGGTTGTCCTATCTTTTCTTAAAAATCTCCAGTGTTGGAGCATCCACAACTTCTGGAGGCAAGTCGTTCCACTGATTTATGAGAAAACAATTGTAAGTGGGCACTTCTGGGGAAGACAGTATATTGGAGATAATTCTACAGAAAAGTGGAGCTGATGATTCAGCATTAACAAGGGACTGGATGAGTAGATCTGCCCCTACTATCCTCTCTGGATAAACGAGAGTGACGCAAGATTACCCAAACTGTTTTTGTTACAGCTGTTCCTTTTTCTCATGAAGAAACAGCAAGGCAGCGATCTTGGGATCAGAGTATTTGCCATAATTCCTCAGGTCACAAACTGAGCCTTTTAAAGTTTGTGCACTTCCCCTTGCCGTTTTTGGAAATAGCCTATTCACTGACGCAAAGAAGTTACAAAGTGAAAAGGCAGGAAATATTACAGGAGTGCTTTCAATCCTCAATATAACAATATGAACATTTATTTTTATAATCCATATTATATTTTAGTTAAGTTAAGAATTTTAGTTAAACAGCAGAAAGCAAGACAAGTTTTTGGCTACAAAAATTTTTAGAAGCTCAGAAAACTTCAAAAGGAGTTTGGATGTTAAGACTCTTAATCTATTTTTATAGAAATAAAGCAGAGGTGGGTTTCAGCAGGTTCTGACCAGTTCTGGAGAACTAGTAGCGGAAATTTTGAGTAGTTCGGAGAATCGGTAAATACCACCTCTGACTGGCCCCGTCCCATCTATTCTTTGCCTCCCGAGTCCCAGCTGATCGGAGGAAATGGGGATTTTGCAGTAACCTTCCCCTGGAGTGGGGAGGGAATAGAGATTTTGCAGTATCCTTCTGCCACGCCAACCAAGCCACACCCACAAAGCCACGCCCACAGAACCGGTAGTAAAAAAAATTGAAACCCACCACTGAAATAAAGGTATGTTGTGAGAAAGATTGTTCTGTACAGGAGAAGGAAGGACTGCAAGTCTGTTTGATCAGGGATAAAATGTGATATGTTGTTATTCTGGGTGTCTCTTTTTAGATTTATTGGTGCCTTAATTGGAAAAAATTTCATGTGTGTACATTTGTTTACGTTTAACATGGTGTAAAAGTCTTTTCACCTATAGTTACTTTATGCAATCTTAACTTTACAGTACTTAAGCTGGCTTTGCATTTAATTGCTTATTATTATTCTTCGGAGTATGGAAGTTTGGGGAACTTGTCTTTTTAAAGGAGAAAGTATTTTTCTTTCTTATATTAAATGTCAGTCTCTTGTTTATAGTAGGAGACTGGGATTACTTTAAATTTGTAAAATTTTAATGTATTTATAGATTAAAGTGGAGGTATGGAATGGATATTTTAATAGAATGAGTTGCTATTTGGAGTGCGGTGGTGGAGTGGGATTTTATATATATATATATATATATATATATATATATATATATATATATATATATATATATATATATATATATATATATATATATATATATATATATATATATTTGGAATGGGGAAAATGTTATGTATTGGAGATTGCCTTTGTAAAGGAGCAATGGTCTTTTGGTCAAGTTAAAATTTGGTTGGGACCATTTTATGCCTTTTAAATAGGAATTTTTTCAGAGATAGGAGTTGAAATGTGTGTTGCTGAGTTATATATATGTTAAAATTCTAGAGCTCTATTTGCTGATAACTAGATTAAGGAGGACATTACTTATTTGATTTATATTGCTGATGGGTTGTGGGATGAAGAGTTATATATCTGTTAGCAAAGAGGAGGTGAAGAGATGATGGAATTGTTTATACTTATCATGAAAGGGGTTGGAAGTCACTATTGTGGAGGAAAAAATAGGGTTATATTTTTTTCTTTTTGCTTTCTTGCATTTCTGCACTTTTTTCCTGTTTAGTTTGTGCTATCTTTTACTGTTTTGCTCAAAACTTTTAATAACATGTTCTTTAAAAAGGAAACAATGAAAGCAGCACGATATGAACTTAAAATGAAAGCAAAATGTCAGTACAGAAGGTCTGGCTCCAATTTAGTGTGAATTTTTGACATTCTTGATATAGAGGAGGTTCACAAAATAAAAAGGAAAAAAGCAGTGGTGGGATTCAAAATTTTTACTACTGGTTCTGTGGGTGTGGCTTGGTGGGCGTGACTTGGTGGGCGTGGCAGGGGAAGGATACTGAAAAATCTCCATTCCCACCCCACTCCAGGGGAAGGTTACTGCAAAATCCCCATTTCCTCCGATCAGCTGGGACTCGGGAGGCAAAGAATAGATGGGACGGGGCCAGTCAGAGGTGGTATTTACTGGTTCTCCGAACTACTCAAAATTTCCTCTACTGGTTCTCTGAACTACTCAAAATTTCAATCCATGGACCATGGACAACCCTACACCAGGGATGTCCAATTTTGGCTGGCTAGGGAATTCTGGGAATTGATGTCCAAAAGTCTTAAAGTTGCCAAAGTTAGACATCCCTGCCCTATATTGTGATACCTACACACCTGACAACCCATCTTCAAGCTCAATTAGGTTTGGATTAAATACAACAGGAAGACAATTTTAATTAGACCACACAGTCATAATTAGATTCCCCTTAGTGATTCCTGTTCATTAGCTTAGATGCAGCATTTTGAAAGAAATGACAACTGAAAGAAACATGCATTGATTTCAAATTCATTGTACAGATCTTCTGTCATTTGCTTGCATTATCTGTTTTTCACTCCTTTTTCTTTTCCTCCTTGTTTCACGTTAATCTCTCAGACTCCAATATTGTTGCATTATACCTTTGATTTGAGACAGTGGATTGCTTTTACTAATATTGAATTAATTAACAAGCTTCTATAAAACATAGAAAACAATCTCTTTAAAAGGGTGTGCATTTTTATTTGCCTTTGTTCTTGCTAGTCAGTGGAATAATTAGATTAGCGTTTTTATATAGCTGTTTCAGAGCTTTTGAAATTAGAGTTCTTTCTGTAATATATCTTGCCATTATATAAAAACCGTTGCATATTTAGTCATTTTTCACATTTAGAATATTGACCGTAACTATGTAATCTGCTGCAAAATCTTTTATTCAGTCTTGCCAATGAAGTTGCATTACTACTATTAGTATTTAAAATATTTATGATATGTTATATAGCTCGGATGAAGTGGAAGAAGCCACTTTACATAGGGATCCCTCCAGCTTGCAGATGGAATCATGTTGCATTTATTCTCCATAATCAAGTAAGTGAAAATAATTTTAAAGTAAGTAGCTGCCATCCTTGGTCTGTTTGAGCTTGTCCCATTCCAGTATCTCCCACAATCTACTTTGATTTGTGCTTCCCGTACATTGTTGAATTTAAAACTCTTAGCATTCTTAAACAACATGGCTTTTAGAAAAAAATGGGCTGGGAAAGCTATTGTGTCCTTATTTTTAAGGAGTAGTAAGCATAATAGCAAAAGCACTTAAACTTATATACCACTCCATCGTGTTTTACCGCACTCTCTGCGTGGTTTAAAATGTCATCATATTGCCCCCAACAGTCTGGGTCCTCATTTTACCAACTTTGGAAGGATGGAAGGCTGAATCAACCTCGAGCCCCATTATGATGGGGCTCGGAAGAGCTGAGGTGGCGCAGTGGTTAAAGTGCAGCACTGCAGGCTACTTCAGCTGACTGCTAGTTCAGCTGTTCAAATCTCACCGGCTCAAGGTTGACTCAGCCTATCATCCTTCTGAGGTCGGTAAAATGAGGACCCAGATTGTTGGGGGCAATATGCTGAACTCTGTAAAGCACCTAGAGAGGTCTGTAAAGCACTATGAAGCGGTATATAAGTCTAAGTGCTATTGCTATGATCAAACTCCAGGCTGTAGGCAGAGTTAGCCTGCAATTCTGCATTCTAACCACTGCACCACCAGGGCTCCTAAGCCAATAAGTCACAAGAAATATACTAAGCTTGTAAAAATTGTAGGAGTGATTAGGGCATTTTCAACATGAACCCAAAGACTTACTCTTCTAAATATCTTAATAGTTTGGCAGTTTTCATCTGTGTAATAAACATGTTTAACTGATTTTTTATTCTTGCTGTTGTTTAATGTTTACTAATTAGAAAAATTGTGACTGTTTGTACAACTGTATTTTTAGATTTATGTTTTGAGATTGGATTTTAAATTTTTGTAAGTCAAACTGAAGGACAGTCTACAAATGTTAAAATATATAAACCCGTACAGACCTGGTCTATTCAGATTTTCTAGCATGGTCTATTATTTATTTATTTATTTATTTATTTATTTATTTATTTATTTATTTATTTATTTATTTATTTATTTATTTATTTATTTATTTATTGTTATTCATTCATTCATTCATTCATTCATTCATTCATTCATTCATTTATTTATTTATTTATTTATTTATTTATTTATTTATTTATTTATTTATTTATTTATTTATTTATTTATTTATTTATTTATTTATTTATTTATTTATTTATTTGAGACTTATATACCGCCTCATAGTGCAAGCACTCTCTAAGCGGTTTACACCATTAAGCAATGTATATTTATATTTCCCCCAACAATCTGGGTCCTCATTTTACCTACCTCGGAAGGATGGAAGGCTGAGTCAACCGTGAGCCGGTGAGATTTGAACCACTGACCTGCGGATCACAGTCAGCTAAAGTGGCCTGCAGTACTGCACTCTAAGTGCTGCGCCACCTGAAAATTAAAATACTTTTCACAGAGGCTCTCTGAGTGAACTTCTCAGTTTTCTTGTGTCTTAGCATAAGAAAGGAACTTTTAAATAAAACCACATCATGTTCACTAAAATTTGTTGAAAATGAAAATATGTATAGGACAAATTTTGCTTTGGAACCAAAAAAAGGGGGGGAACATGATCTTCTCTCAGAATTCTCCAGAGTGAGACTGTGATCTCCACCATGTCTATTAGGGAGCCATTTTGAATGGTACACCCAAAGAAAAATATTTGACCAATGACTGCAAAATTGGCCTGCCGACTTTCATTTCAAGGCATGGATCCTCCCTCCCTCCCTCCCATTTCTGAGTTTAAAAAGTGGAAACTGCACAGTTTGTTCCGTAGATATACAATCTTTAAGAAATGTATATTAGGAAAGGAATGTCCAAAATCTTTTTTCAAAGGAAAAGCTGTGATATAAATATTTCCCTACATGTGATTTCTGATCATTGCTTTTTAATGCATTTTAAATGAACTATTTAATTAGGATTCTTACATGTTTGCATTGGTAGCTCTATATTTTCGGTGGAATTAATGGGAAAGAATTCAATGACCTCATGGGAATGAAACTGATAAATCCTTCAGAGAGACAACTTTGTAAGTTTATTTAAATGATACTAATTAATTGCATTTACTGTTGTTTAGAACAGGGGTCTCCAAACTTGGCAACTTTAAGATTGGTGGACTCCCAGAATTCCTCAGCCAGCAGATGCCAACTTTGGAGACCCCTGATTTAGAGCTCAAATGATACTTATTCCAGATTTCTGTAAATTATCTGGATTTATCTTTGTATTTTATTTCAGTTATTATTAAACACAAATTATTGATTTAGCCTCTAAAATTGTCATCTAAGATACTCAAAACAATAGGTGTTTCCAAGGCTGCCATTGTCACATTCTTTTTAAAATCCATCATACATCTTATCTGTACAATTATTTTATTTATTTATTTATTTGTGAGATTTATATACCGCCTCACAGTGCAAGCACTCTCTAAGCGGTTTACACCATTAAGCAATGTACATATTTACATTGCCCCCAACAATCTGGGTCCTCATTTTACCTACTTCAGAAGGATGGAAGGCTGAGTCAACCTTGAGCCGGTGAGATTTGAACCGCTGACCTGCGAATCACAGTCAGCTAAAGTTGCCTGCATTACTGCCTCTAACCGCTGCACCACCTCGGATTTATAAACTAATCTAAGAAATTAAGCCCATTTTCTGCTCATATTTTTAAATGTATATACAGTATTACTGCCATCCTTAAATAAGAATTGTTGTAGAAGTAAATTTTCCATGAGACAAGAATTTTAATTTATGTTTTAGTATCATCCAAATCAGCGGTGGGTTGCTCCCAGTTTGGACCAGTTCTTAGAACCAGTAGCGCTGGCGGCGGGAGGCTCCGCCCACCTACCTGGGATAGTGCACGCAAGCACGCGCGTGAACCAGTGGCAAAATATTTTACAACCCACCACTGATCCAAATATGTCTCATTATCTTTAACGATGAAAATTCAACTAAATGTCAAGATCCTTGCCAAGATTTCAAGGTTCTGATCATCATGACTTCTTTGATTTGCAAAGATACTTAAAAAAACATTTCCATTCCCACATCTGATATCATTTGCATATTGTGACTTGCATTTATATTTTAGCCATACAGTTACACATAAGGATTAATTTTAAGATGTCACTATTATGTAGCATAAACATATTTTACTACTTTTCTTACATTGACGATCTTACAAATCTTTGAATGAACTCTGCAAATATCACTCAGCCAAGTCTCTTCTCAAGACCCCCAGTTCAAAAATACTATAGCCTGAGCCTTGATTTCCATCTGTTTTGAATCTCATGTATCTTTTGATAGCCAGCTATGTTATGGGACCAATTTAGTTCTCACATGGTACTCCCAAAGGTGCTTTTTCAAGAGGTAACTGGACTTTCTGGTTTTTCTTTGAAGACATTTCGCTTCTCATCCAAGAAGCTTCTTCAGCTTTAGCTTCATAGACATTTCTCACCTGGTAATTTGTTCATGTACTAAAAGCATTGTCTCTAATATCTTTAGTATCAGAGTGATAGAGGGACACAAATTACTATTCATTGGGCAACTCTTTGCTTCTCTGTAAATAAATAACAATAAATAATTACAGAAAAGGGTCTTAAAAGATTTTTGCTGAAGTGTAATGAATACAGTAATTTTAAAAACGCACTTTGACCAGGAAAAGTGCTATAGAAATGATTAATAATAAATAGAGATGAGTTTTAAAATCTATTATATAGTCTTTGATCATTTTAGTCAATGGGATTTTATAAAACAGAAGCTCAAAAAGTTACCCATTTTATTCTACTAAGAATATTGGAAGATATTTCATACTAAATTAGGAAAAATTGTGATGTTAACATTATATATATATGCAAATAAGTTACACTCATTTGAGCTCTTCCTTGATGCATAAATGCAAATCTTACTCAGAATGTACTTTCTAAAAGAAGACACTTCACCCCTATAGAGTAGTGGATAAAATAATGCATAAGATACAGAATATTTTTAGTTCAACCTCTTCAGATCTAAGAATCTGTCCTAATTATAGATAAGTTGTTTAATGTTAAGATATATGCTTTTTGCCCATATTCTGAGGTTAGGCTTTAGAGGTTAGGAAAGCATTCTCACCATTCTCTATTATACCTGGTTTGTGAGTCCTGTTTGTAAAACTGCAGTAAAACAACTTGCCCGATAAGAATCTTTTCCTAGCAGCACCTGCTTGAGATTGGTTACATGCAACTATAATCTGGTTTAAAATTTTAAATGCTTATTTTCTCTAGCTATATCTGAACCAGCGGTGGGTTGCTCCCGGTTAGGCCCGGTTCTAAGGACCGGTAGCGCCGGCAGGAGGCTCCACCCACCTGCCAGGGACGCTTTTGCGCATGCGCAGAAGCGTTGCGAGCGCGCGAGCGCAAGCCAGGAATAAAGGGTTTTAGAACCCACTACTGATCTGAACGTTCTTTAAGCAGAGTCCTTTCCTAAGAAAGTGAAATGCTGTCAAGTATTTTAATTTTGATTTTTTAAAAAAAGTCCCATGTTTGTAGTTCTGAAATCAGTCCATGAAACAATTTTGCCCTGTTATCTGGCTCACTTGCATTCTATATAATACAGTTACCAGCCTGCAGTCTTGCTATTACTTCTGCTTTGGTATTTCAGTATTTTCAATACTTAATTAATGATGATGTCTGTGATTATTATGGCCAAAGTGGAAATTCCCAGAGTCACTTTGGATAGTGAGATGGGCGGCGTCTAAATTTAATAAATAAAATAAATAAAAGTAGTTTCACTCCATTTCACAGCATTTTTCTCTCCTTCACATTTTTCTTCCAAGTAGAACGATCCAGCCCTTAATCAGAACATTTATCACATATACATGTTCATAATGTACTGTTAAGAACAACTGCGATAGCAGTGATTGCTAACCTATGGCACGCGTGCCACAGATGGCACACGGAGCCATATCAGAGGGCACGCGAGGCTTTGCCCTATTTCAGCTCCATGGGCAAACCGGAAGTTCGGAAAAATGCACTTCCTGTTTGCCGTTGGGCTGTTTTTCGCACTCCGGAGGGTTCAGGGAAGCTTCCTGAAGCCCAAGAATGCGAAAAACAGCCCAACGGGCAAACTGGAAGTGCGTTTTTCCAAACTTCCAGTTTGCCCGTTTTGCCATTTTTCACCGTCTCAGGCTTCAGTAAGGCCTTTGCGCGGGGGTGGGGGGCTGTGCGCATGCGCAGGGGGCAGCATGGGAGGGTTGTGCGCATGCGTGGTGGGGAGGGAATGGGTGTGGGTAGGTGTGCGCGCACTAGCATGGGCACACACACCCCTTTTGGCACGCGAACCAAAAAAGGTTCCCCATCACTATAGTGCTATAGTGATTTGACACAACAAGTAAAACAAAGAGTTACAGTAAGTAACTTCCCCCTTCTTGCAGTCCTTCTCTGAAGGAAATAAAGTCTGAATCTCTTTGTAAGCTTTCTTAATTATCTGCCCTATTTCTTCTTCCTCCTCTCTTTCACTCATGTCTACTCAGAAATAGCTAGAAAACAGAGTGAAAGCTGAAAACATATCTATTCTCTCTCAGTCCCACCGCCTCCAAAATTACTTACAACCAGGCAGCAAAAAAGAGGGAAGACACGTAACTGGAACACAGCAGTATATAATAATGTGGTTTTTTTCATTCTTTCCATTTATAACACAACAAATCATGATACTTTCCTTTAATAAAAAATATGGTAAAAATGGAAATAAAGCAAAAATCAAGGCTATATAAAATAAGTAGTAACAATAGCTTTTTGGGTGAGAAGAGAAACGTCTTCAAGCAGAAACAAAGAAAGTCCAGTTGCCTTTTGAAAAAGTACCTTTGGGACAATATATGACAGACTTTACAAAAAGAGAACAGGAGAAAATATCTTATAAAAAGGCAGCGATGAATGGCTTGTCTTCTTCTCATGCTTTAGAAAAGTACAAAAGGGCTAATGTTTCTCAAATCCTTTATTACAGGTCAGCGACCCAGACTAAATAAAACTTACTAAATAAACTAGCAGAGTAAAGTTACAGAATATAATATATATATATATAAAAGGCATACAAGACAAAAATATACAATCATGCTTACATTCTTTTGCTATCAGCAATGTACCAATTTTAAAGCTACAAAAACAAACTTTGCCATGGCATGAGTTACCTTGAGGTCCTTATCTGCTACTAAAAATTGCAGATAAAATTCAGTCCATCCATCCTGGAAATAGAGTTAGAAGAGGCATTAAAAGCATATGCCCTAATAGAAATTACAATATAACAGAAGACCTCCAACACTGCCGATGGTATAATGTTCTATCATAGCAATATAAATGCTCATCAACATTTATTTTTTAAGTTAATCTAAGGGGGTCCAGTGGCTCTGCAATTAAACACACTGAGCTCATCACACTGACACACTGAGCTCGTCAGCTGGAAAGCTGACGACCTGGGCTCAAAACCCAAGTGCCACGTGATGGGGTGAATTCCCATTCTTGCCCCAGCTCCTGCCTACCTAGCAGTTTGAAAGCATGCAAATTCAAGTAGATAAATAAGTACCACTTTGGTGGGAAGGTAACAGTGCTCCATGTGCCTCGGCATATAGTCATGTTGGCCACATGACCCCCCCCCGCCAAAAAATGTCTTTGGACAACGCTGGCTCCCTTGACTAAGAAACTGAGATGAGCACCACCCAACTGGAAAGGGGAAACTTTTAACTTTAAGTTAATCTGTGTGCAATGCCACATGGAAGGGTGCATTGCTATTGTCCAATTGTAGCCTGAGTGAGAGTTTACTATATTCTGACTGAAATTTTATTTCAGGGATCCTTTGTTTAAGTACCACCATTACCTGATCTTGTCTATTGTTTCTTTGCAACTCAGAGATTTAAGCAGAGAGAAGAAAAGTAGGAAAAGAATAAAGCAGTTGGCTTTATTTATTTGTTTTAAAAGAAGGCCTGGACCTAGAGAAAGTTTTCATAAGAATGTTCAAGAGCAGAAAAGCATCCATAGCAGTTGAAATTTCAATCACAATGACAAAACCTGTATTCGTGAAGTGAATACATCAACTCTGTTCCTTATCAATATGTGTGAGCCATGACTTATTAAATGGGACAGGAGGTTGCATCATGATACTGTGATGTACATTTTGGTTATTTTTCTCCTTGTCCGTCCCCAGATGCTCCCACTGGCTATCAATCTTCATATACATGTACATTTATTTAAAACAAGGAATTTATTTATTTTTACTTCTCCTAAATCCTAATCCACAGAAATGTTTGACTGGTTCCCATTTTGCTTAATTCTGCAGTACCATATGGAATGGAATTGCCGAAAACATTAGATGCTGCGTAAATATTATTTTATTTCTTTAGATTTGTATGCCACCCTTCGAAAGCAAATATTCCCAAAGCATCTCAGTGAATTGACTCATTTATTTCTGGGTGGCCACAAAGAAACATTTGAAACAAATGCAAAGAGAGCTGTGCCTCTAAAGCTGTTGTGGCCCGCCAGCGGCCTGCGCAGCTGGCACCCGAGTCAGACAGTGAGGAGGCTGGCGAGGACTTGGTGCCAGAGGCAGGGGTGCACCCAGGGCCTTCGGAACCTCCAGCACCTCTTGGCAGTGATAAGGAAGGAGGGGCCTCTCCTCCTCTGAATGCAAGAGCATGCCGGACTGCCAAGAGGCAGGAATGGTTACTCTGGAGGAGGTCTCGGGAGTAAGACGGGGCTAATTGGCCACTCCCCTAGTCTATTTAAGGACATCAGAGGCAGCTGACAAGCTGCAGGAAACAATAGTTTAGACTCGAGTATCTGTTGTGCATTGACTGGTAAATATCTGTTACTCTGCATTGGATTTCTTACCAAGAAAGACTCCTGGGCATTTTGCCAAGCCTTCGGACAGTACTTGAGATAACCAGAACTAATTGTCTTGTTTTGAACTAAGACTGACTGAATTTACACCAGCTGCTAATGAATACTAATTAGCAGCTGACTTTCTGCAAACAAGGATTGTTTCTTTTGATTTGTGTGTTTTGCCACTGCTAAGCCAGTTATTAGCAGTGGTTCCTTAATTAAACTAACTTCATTCAATTGGTGTGTTTTTGTTAAATTCGTAACTGGGGACAGAACAAAAGCAGCCTCTTCTTCAAAAGAATAACAATACTGGACACAATGGAAAATGTTCAACATTATCTTTCCATTTCGTGATAGTTAGAACCTATTGAAAGGACAAATGTATTGTTTGGAACACATGAATATAATCATATTTAAGCTACTTAATATAGCTTATGTGTATATATATGTATGGTATCCACCTTCCATCAACCTTATCTTATAGCCTAAAATATCCAACAGACCTTATTAATTTCTGTTTTAACTTAATCCTATTCGTGAGCTAAATTTACGTTTCTGATCTTTGTTTTTTAATTCTAGTTATGAAAGAGATTTTTTCAGAACTGGGAATCCAAGGAATAAGCAGCAGGTATTTTCTTTTTTCCTGACATCCTGTTTTTGCCTCCTACAATTTCTGAGATAGAAGCGGTGGGGGGAGGGAGGAAAGGCTGTTATTATTTTTTTAGCATCAACTAACCAGTATCCAGAAAATCTCTGCAGTCTGCTAACAATAAATATTTTGAGTTTATTCTTAGCAGGCTTCTTCTGTCCCACTGCTTTAGGATGTAATTCTCTGCACAGTCATCTATTAGTAAGTGCCACTGAACTAGCGCTGGTTACTTCTAAGTGGATACAGCATATGTGAGCTGGTGCTGCATTTTTTCCCTACCATGCTTCAAACAAGGTTGTCTAAGACATTTCAGGCCAAAATGCTTTCCAATTCGAAAGATCCTCTTTTGATTTCAAAACAGACCGTTTCCAGTTCAAACACAGCTGATTTTAGTCCAGAACAGCTGTCTCATACTTGCAATGGGCTGTTTTGTAATAAGGTGTTTCAATTCAAAATGAATCTAAATGATCTACCCATTCTGACTTTAAACATATCCCTACAACTATTTAGTGATGTTGTAGTTATTCAGCCCATCCTTGAAAGCTAATGTTAATAATAGCAGCTTACTGAATAGCATACCTAAAACCAGAGGAAATTCCTGAAAATAGTAATGAAATGGTCGGAGAAAGCAAATTTGTGTGTATGAACATTCCTGATAGCGAAATCTAGCCTGAACATTGATGCAGATTTAATAGGAAAGAAAGTTTATTTAAGGCAATACATGGAGAAGGATGGACACAGCCAACCACCCACCTAGCTGCATCTTAAAGTATTAGGTAGAGTCAGCAAGCAAAAGACTCTGTGTGTGTTGGAATAGCAGCAGAAGGAATAAAAACAGGACATGCAGAGTAAAAGACAAGGTAAACCCATGTGGTCAGTAGGCTGTTGAAGAGCTGAAGAATCAGTGTCACTGAATTCACACAATAATAATAATAAAAATAAAATAAAATATACAATAAAATAAAATAAAATATAGTAATAGTAATAGTGATAGTAATAGTAATAATAATAAATGATCCATTGGAATTTATGTAAAAACTATAACATCCATACTGCTACAAACTGGTGGGAACACAAGTCTGAAAAAGTTACTGAAAATCAGATGGTCAAGATCTTGTGGGATTTTCGTATACAAACGGACAAGGTACTGGCGCATAATACACCAGACATCACACTGGTCGAGAAAAACAAGGTGACTATCATCGACATCGCAATACCAGGTGATAGCAAGGTCGATGAAAAGGAACACGAAAAAATTGCAAAATACCAGGACTTAAAAATCGAAATTCAACGATTATGGCACAAACCAGCAGTGGTAATTCCAGTGATGATTGGAACACTGGGTGCTGACCCAAAAGCACTGGAATTACATTTAAAACAGCTCAAAATCGACAAAATCACCATTAGTACGGAGACTGCTTTGGTCGCGCTGATGGATGATCTCTGGCGAGCCCGGGATGGGGGTTATTCCTCCATCCTGGTGTTACTTGACCTCTCAGCGGCTTTCGATACCATTGACCATGGTATCCTTCTGCGTCGTCTTGGGGAGATGGGAGTGGGAGGCACTGTTTTACGGTGGTTCTCCTCCTACCTCTCTGACAGGACGCAGTCGGTGTTGACAGGAGGACAGAGGTCGGCCCCTAGGCCCCTGGTTTGCGGGGTGCCACAGGGCTCGGTCCTCTCGCCCATCCTGTTTAACATTTACATGAAACCGCTGGGTGAGATCATCCGACGACATGGGGTGAGGTATCAGCAGTATGCTGATGATACCCAGTTGTACATCTCCACCCCGTGTCAATTCAGTGAAGCAGTTGATGTAATGTGCCGCTGCCTGGACGATGTGAGGGTCTGGATGGGAGTGAACAGACTCAGGCTCAACCCAGACAAGACTGAGTGGCTCTGGATATTGCCTCCCAAGGACCATGTCGACTGTCCCTCCTTGGTTCTTGGGGGAGAAAAATTGACTCCCTCAGAACAGGTTCGCAATTTGGGTGTCCTCCTAGACCCACAGCTAAAATTGGATCAACATCTTTCAGCTGTGGCTAGGGGGACCTTTGCACAGATCCGTCTCGTGCACCAATTGCGACCCTACTTGGAGAGGGAGGCTTTGCTCACAGTCACTCATGCCCTTGTCACCTCACGGCTAGACTACTGTAACGGGCTCTACATGGGGCTACCCTTGAAGAGCATCCGGAGACTGCAACTGGTACAGAATGCAGCTGCGCGAGCTGTAGTGGGTGTACCGAGATACACCCACGTAACACCTATCCTCCGCCACCTGCATTGGTTGCCAATTAGTCTCCGGTTGCAATTCAAGGTGTTGGTTTTGACCTTTAAAGCCCTACATGGCTCAGGGCCAGGTTACCTACGGGACCGCATCCTACCACATACCTCCCTAAGACCGGTTAGGTCCCACAGAGAGGGCCTCCTCCGGGTCCCATCGGCCAAACAATGTCGGTTGGCGGGGCCGCGGGGGAGGGCCTTCTCTGTGGGAGCCCCGTCCCTCTGGAACCAACTTCCACCAGAGATCCGGACCATCCCCACCCTGCTGGCCTTCCGTAAAGCCTTAAAAACATGGCTCTTCCGGCAGATGGGGTGAATAGGATAATCAGATTCCCCCCTGAATGTTGCGTTTATTATGTTTCTTTTTTCTTTAATTATATTTTTAATTCTATTTTTAACTTAAATTATGATTATCGTTTTTAAAATGTACGTTTCTTATTTATGTTGTACGCCGCCCTGAGTCCCACGGGATTGGGCGGCCTATAAGAGCGTCTAAATAAAATAAATAAATAAAATAGTCAAATGCAGAAAGCTGCACTGCTAGGTTCCGCACATATACTTCGAAAATATATTACGACGTCCTAGGCCCCTGGGTGGGGCCCGACTAGTAATTAATGCCAAATCCGGCGAAACAACTGGCCACTGTGCTATAATTGTGAATAATAATAATAATAATAATAATAATAATAATAATAATAATAATAATAATAATAATAATAATAATAATAATAATAATAATAATAATAATAATAATAATAATAATAATAATAATAACAAAAACAACAAAAACAACAAAAACAACAAAAACAACAACAACAACCTGCTTTTGCAAAAAAAACTACCTTACTCGGAACTGCGTATATACTCAGATGTTACCTTAACAGCTCTTAGGTTCTGGGTTAGGATTTGAACTGTTAAGTTTTTATCAATCCCAGACTGTGAATCGAATTGAAGATTAAATCTATAATAGTAATAGTAATAGTAATGATAATGATAATAAAGATAATAAAGTAAAGTATCACACAAACTCTATATAATCATTATAAAAATAAATCGGAAACATCCAATAATGTCAAGACAGAAATCACAAGCTAACTATAATTTATAAACAAACCATTGCTGTAATAGTACTGTAATTTTGGTAGAATCATAGATTATTTGTTTAGTGATTCACCTAATAACAGTAGTGGGTTCCACTTACCTTTGCTACCGGTTCGAGAATGGGAGTGTGCGGGCGCACTTTGCATGCATGCAACGCTTCTGCACATGCGCAGAAGCTTCTGCGCATGCACAGAGCATTTTTGATGATGTCAGCGTAGGTGGGCAGAGTCTCCCACCACCGACTGTGACTCATGTAACTGGCTTTTAATATGCTGTGTTTGACATACAGTTTCACACCCACCAAAATTCCTAAGATGAAATATGAATTGACAGAATATTCTTTGCTGCCTGGATCAGTTTCACCACCACCTTCAGCTACAGTAAGTGACTTACTTCAGTTTTGCTAGCACATACGTTTTATTAGAACAAGGTAGTTACTGGACAGAAGATTTTTTTAAAAAAACAAGGTTGTTCATCTGTTAGTCGAATTCTTACAAAGTGGCAAGTTACGTTTTATGCTCCAAGCATATGCCTTGGGTGTATCTGAATACTATAAACCCAGCGAAATATATACATCTATCCAGAATTTCTCTTTTATTGGCAACCAAGGTTTTTTGCTACAAGAAATTCCTTCTTGCTTGTTTTTTTTTCCTTTGCACAGGTACATGCACAGGAACATAGGTTCTTGTCTAATGTTAGTTTTGGACTATTGATTCACCTCCTAGATCGATATTGCTAACACTGCCTGGTGGGAATTTTTGTAGAATTGGGTAGCAAGGCCAAGATTAAAGCTAAGATTTCCTGCCTGGAAACATTTGCTTTACAGTGAGCTACAATTGTGACATACAAGACATCACGTCCGCTTCAGCAATTCTCCAATGGTTACTCAATTCTGGGATATAGAAAGATAATCTAACTCAAGTGACAAGTTAATGACACCATGGACATTTATGGTACTTTTTTTGCCACTCCGGTTTGATTTTTGCTTTTGGGACAAAAATGGGAAAGGTTATATTTCTTGTTTGTTAGTTTTCCAATTTCCGGGACTTATCTATACAGGAGCATATCTTAAATAACTGCAAGGACAAATACTGTCAAAGTGCCTTCTTGATGAATCTGTGCATCACCCTTCTATTTTATGAAGCATTGAGAAAGTGGAAAATGTGTCATATAAAAGGGAAAGGGGTCAGTCTGTATTTTATCCTATCACTGCAGTCTCTGCCTCACTCATGAGTCATATGATCCATACCCAAACTTGTTTTTTCCTACTTTAATTCTTTTTTTTCTCCTGACTGCTTTTAAAACTTGGGAAAGATGAGCACTTGTCGTGGTTACAAGTGCTAGTAGTTGAGGTTAGTAACAATTTACAATGGTAACAATTCTAACAAAAATCACCAGGGAAAAGGCAAGTTATTAGTTCCAACATATTCCTGATGAGATGGAAAAGGAAGAGAAGAGAGAAGAAGTAGCATAGACATATGTCTATGTCTATAAAAATGTCAGGAGTCTCCAAACTTATCAACTTTAAGATCTGTGAACTTCAACTCCTATAACCTCAGCCGCCAATGCTGGCTGAGGAATTTTGGGAGTTGAAGTCCACAAGTCTTAAATTGCCAAGTTTGGAGACCCCTGACATATGGCAATCTTAAATCTGCCCTCAAGGTGGAGGAAAGACTTTTAATTTTATGCCTGAAAGCATTTTTTGTGTCTTTCTCTAGGAAAAGAGACACTTCCAGGTGTAACCCTTATATTTTCCATAAATCTCAATCAATGCAAGCAGCAAAAAAAAGTTTTTATTTATTTATTTATTTATTTATTTATTTATTTATTTATTTATTTATTTATTTATTTATTTATTTATTTATTTATTTATAAGAGTTCTTATAGGCTGCCCAATCCCGTAGGACTCAGGGCGGCTTACAACAGAGATTAGAACTACACATTAAAATAGCATCTAAAAACATCGTATTACAATTTAAAAACCATTCATATCTGGGGGAGTTGTCTCTTCACCCCGCCTGCCGGAAGAGCTATGTTTTTACTGCCTTGCGGAAGTCCAGTAGGGTGGGGATAGTCCGGATCTCTGGCGGGAGTTGATTCCAGAGAGATGGGGCTCCCACAGAGAAAGCCCCAAGTTGATCATTTGCTCGTTTTGTTGAGGGCAAGGGGTTTTTGGAACCTTCCTCAGCTGAAAAACACAGGTTATCTGCCTAAGATCTCCTTGGATATCTAGATTTGTACATTACCTGTTGGTATATTATACACCTTCTAGTCACTGTTTAAACACAGTGAATAGTGTATTACATTCACTACCTTTGCTTACAGAGCAATATTTAAATTTACAAGAAACCCATCATTAGAAATGATAGCTCCTGCACCACTCTTTTTTTCTTCTTATAACTTTCCTCTGCTCTGCCCTGCCCATATCACTACAGTGGATATGGCCTCTAAAGCAGTGGTGAAATCCATTTTTTTTACTACCAATTCTGTGGGCATGGCTTGGTGGGCGTGGTGTGGCTTGGTGGGCCTGGCAAGGGAAGGATACTGCAAAATCTCCATTCCCACCCCACTCCAGGGGAAGGATACTGCAAAATCTCCATTTCCTCCCCACTCCTGGGGGAAGGATATTGCAAAATCTCCATTTCCACCCCACTCTGGGGCCAGCCAGAGGTGGGATTTGCCAGTTCTCCGAACTCAGAGGTGGGTTCCTCCCAGTTCAGACCGGTTCACCCGAACTGGTAGCAAACCACTGGTGATGTCACGACGTCACGGAACCGGTTCGGTCGGTGCCGGTCCGTGGGCGGCGCCATCTTTTGGGGGGGTGGATTTTTTTTTATTATTTTTTTTTAGTTTTTTTTCTTCTTCACATGCGCAGAAGCCGAGTTTCTGGCACTGTGCATGTGGTCGCCATCTTGTTTTTGGCTTTTGGGGGGGGTTATTTTTTGCCACTGCGCATGCGCGTGCACTTTGCGCACGTGTCCACAAGGCACAGCCATGCAGCATGGGAGGAAGTGAACTGGCAGCGAGGTAAGTTAGAACCCACCCCTGTCCGAACTATTCAAAATTTCCGCTAGCGGTTGTCCAGAACCTGTCAGAACCTGCTGGATTTCACCCCTGCGAAAAGGTTAATTTAGTTCAAAAACATTACTTTATTCTCAATAATTAGTCATTAGTTTAGATGAAAAGGAATATGCAGATTTTTTTACACAAATAAGCAAATCCAAGGATTGTATAAAGGAACTTTCATTAGACTGTGCTGATTTTTCTTGTGTACATCCTATAAAAGAGGTCCAAGCACTGGTTGGGTGGGAGGAATGTTGTCTATGTACCCAACCAGAGA
Source organism: Diadophis punctatus similis (assembly GCA_023053685.1). Classification (NCBI taxonomy): domain Eukaryota; kingdom Metazoa; phylum Chordata; class Lepidosauria; order Squamata; family Dipsadidae; genus Diadophis; species Diadophis punctatus. The sequence continues at coordinate 54,872,077 of JALIGW010000002.1, read as the reverse complement.
TAATGGTCATTGTGAAGGTTAATAAACAAATATTATGTTAAATATTATGAATTCTTTTGAATGCAACTGCACTTGAACTGCTTGTGCAAGGTCTGTTTTATGTATTTCTTTCTGCCTATCTAGCATTTGACCTACATACATGGTCTCCCATGGAAGCTGCCTGAAAATATTGCAAGTCATTTCAGAATAAAATGTTTGCAGGAGGGACCCGTTTCAATGTTCTTTAAATCATTTGCTTATAAAGATTTCCCAGATTACCTCCGTATCATCTTTACTTAACAGATTAATTACTCTGTATTTAGCTATTAAACTAGCAATTAAATATTTGTCGTCATGATATACTCCTTGGCAAATGAATTAATTAGCACTGAATGTTGAGAAATGGCTGCTAAATAGCAGGCATTATGCTGTAACAGAATAGAGTAATTACATTTCATTGCGACTATTATTAATTTTATTAACTGAATAAATGTCAAGTATTTCCTCAACTCCTACTCCAAGCTGTATCATACTGTTTGAGAATCAGATACAAAAGTAAGATGCACTCACTGTCTCAGTACAATTGCTAAATTATCATGTCTGGAGTTAATGATGAAACACTCACATTCAGAACTTAAGTTGCAGATTGAATTGTAACAATTATCATCCTCATCCTCATCCTCATTCTATATTCACTGCCGTCATCAGGTCAAATAGTAAAAAAAATGCTATGAAAAAAGTTTGACAAATTTTTAAAAGATACTATCAGGCATGGATATATTAATTATTATCCACATTTTGTCTTTGATAGAAGTTGAAGCACTGTTAATTAATACTTTCCCATATAGATAGAAGAGCTCCAGGATTTCCATTCTATATGTAACCAAGCAATAAAAATGATTACAAAGGCTTTCGGATTATTGGACTCTGAATTTCAAAAACTTAACATGTAAGTATTTTTTTTTATTCTACAGTTTACTCAGAGTAAAATCATTTCCTCAAAAATCAGAAAGTTAGGTTTACCCTGCAAAAAAAAATCATAAGCATAGTTGTTATTGTTTCAGAATACACTAAAGCAGTGATGGCGAACCTATGGCACGGGTGCCACAGGTGGCACGCGGAGCCATATCTGCCGGCACGCGAGCCGTTGCCCTAACTCAGCTCCAGTGCGCATGTGCATGCCCGCCAGCTGATTTTTGGCTCGCGCAGAGGCTCTGGGAGGGCGATTTCGGCCTCCGGAGGGCTTCCAGGATGGTGGGGGGAGTGTTTTTGCCCTCCCCAAGCTCCAAGAAAGCCTCTAGAGCCTGGGGAGGCCGAAAAATGGGCCCACCGGGCCCACTGGAAGTCGGGAAATGGGGGAGTGGGGGAGGTCACGCACGCATGTGCAGGAAGGTGGGGCAAGTGAAGAGCTTTGAATTATGGGTGTGGGCACGCACGCGTGTGCAATAGCGCGCACTCGCACTATTTCGGCACCCGAGGAAAAAAAGGTTTGCCATCACTGCACTAAAGTCTGCAAATGTAATTGTTTCCTCTTCATCTGAACTATGACTTTTAGTCAGAGTCAGAATAAAATACGAAGCATAACATAGTGATGATTGTTATCGCCATATATCATTTTTATGGAGGATTAGACTTGTACAGAAACAAAACAAAAGAGAAAAACCATCAGTTTCCCTAGTTGAACAGAGGAAAATTCTCCACAAGAGGAGGTGGCTTCCTTGGACTCAAGCCCTATATATACTGTATAATATCATTATTTATTTACAATAAAAAATAAAGGTGAACTGAACTTATGGAGGTGGAGCAGGGGTGGGTTCCTCTTACCTGGCTACCGGTGCGCTATGCGCGCATCATCACATTTTGCGCATGCGCATGCTCGCTACATGTACTTGTCTCCTTGCGCAATTTTGCTTTTGTGCATGCGCAGGAAGCAAAAAAAATACCAAAATGTTGCAAGGGGATGCACACGCGCACGTGATTTTGGCTATTTTTTGCTTCCATGCATGCGCGGAAGCAAAAAATCACCAAAATCTCACGCACACGAGTGTCCCCTCACGAGATTTTGCTTCCACACATGTGCAGAAAGCAAAAAAAGGCCAAAAATTCAGAAAAAATATGGTGCTGCACGACAGACTGGTGAAGACGGCACCGGAGCCATCGCGTTCAAATTGCACAATAGGCGGGTCCCTACCAGAGCAGCGCACTGGACTGCACCGGTAGGAACCCACCACTGGGGTGGAGGCAGTGTCAAAATTCAAAAGAAGTATCTCAGCTTTTAAGAAGAGATTGGCTAGCCATTTGTCTGAAATGGTATAGGGCAGAGGTGGGTTCCAGTTCGCCCGAACCGGTAGCAAACTGCTGGTGACTGTTGGTGCTGGTCCGTGGATGCTGCCATCTTTTGGGGGGGGTTCCGGGTTGTTTTTCTCCTGCGCATGTGCAGAAGCCCAGTTTCCGGCACTGTGCATGCGTTGCCATCTTGTTTTCTGCTTTTTTTAAAAAAAATGGGATTTTTCGGCACTGCGCAGGTGCGCGTGCGAAGCGTGCATGCACCCATGAGGTGTGGCCACGCGGCGTGGGAGGAAGAGAAGCGGCAGCGAGGTAAGTTAGAACCCACCCCTGGTATAGGGTCTCCTGCCTGAGCAAGGGATTGGACTAGAAGACCTCCAAGGTCCCTTCCAACTCTGTTATTTCGTTATTCTGTTAGCTGCACAGTCAAATGCCCTTCCCTTTTTATGTGTGTGGCAAAAATAGAGTAACAAGGAACAGGCCTTTAATTGTATGGGCTTGGTTACCTTCTTGACACACACACCCCAAATCCAATTGGAAATAGGCAACACTGGCCAAAGTAAAATTGCCTTTAAATCATTCTCAACTTCTGGTTCCCTATAAGGACAGATCCATGTTCTTTTCCTGACAACAGTATAGAAGCAGTTTGTCATCATCTTCTTCAGGATATATTTCCCAGTTGAGACCATATTTCGAAGTTATTTTCTATTTTAATTAGACAGGTGAAAAAAAATAAGTTAAAACAATATCCCTGATCAATTTCCTTCTTAGCTATCTACTTGCTATATTCTGGTGTTCTTGCTGGGGAAAAAAATTTCCTCCCAAACAAAATAACATTAAAATATGAGACATGTATGTATGTGAGTTTAATCAACATAAAACTATAGCAATATAATATATGTTCATGGCACTTCTTTCAATTACGGTATGTGTATGAATGGATGTATATGGCTATTTCTATATATCTGTTCTGTACATTTATTTGTTTGCATTGCTTGCTTGCTTTTTTAAATAAAGCTCAATTCTTATTTTCGTGGACGTATCATTTCAGGATAAAAGCTGAACTAGCTCAGGCAACGAAGGCCTTTCAGCATGAAAAAGATCAGCATGACAAAAACCTGAAAAACCAGCAGAAGGTAGGATTTATTATTAGTATTATTAGTTAGTATTAGTTTAGTATTATTTCTGTTAATACTAGTGTTGCAAATTGGGGCTACCTTCATTATCAATTCTGTCAAGACCTTCAACAAGCTAATACATTCTGGGAGACCCAAAATAAAATTATACGTAACAACTAATGCAATAGATTAAATATTTTTGAAGTCGATAACATTCAGGGCAAATAAATAAACACTTGACATTTAATAGTTAAAATTAGCAATCATACAGAACTCCAAGGCAATTAACAATCCATGGGGAATTTGGTACATTCACTTCAGTGAGAGTTAAGAACTCACTGCAGTGAACTTACAGAAAAGTATGGATCATTTTTGTGGAGTCTGCCGAGTATTCAGTTGTTATTGTCAGGTAAATAAAAGGAAAAAGATGCAAAAATGTCTTGCCATAGCAAAGGATGGGGGGAAAGTTTAAAGCTTCTTGTTATAGCAGAGAACAAGAAGTTTATAACCTGCAGCATTCATAAAAAGCTACACACTCTATGAGTTACACTTTTGCACAGATACCACTGTTATGTATTGAATATATATATATTTCTGTTAAGCCCTGCTAAAGTGAAACTAACCTTTAGATGACCCTAACTGTTAACTCCAACTGTTTTGGAGGGAAATTTAGAACATTCATATTTGGGCGGGCTTTTTCAAGTATTATGATTGGTTAAGGCCCTGTGGGTCCAGAGTATAAATTACAGGGATTTGCCTGCCGTTTCTCAGTTCCAGTTTTGAGTCAATAAATGCTGTTGTAGCTATGCTGGTTTGCTTCTTGCCTACTGAAGCCCACTACACAATAACCACCTCTCTTGGGAAGGGAGAATAAAATGGAAGGTTATATTCCTGTGGGGGAAAAGGGAAGAATGAGGATTACTCAACCACAGTTGTCCTAGGTATACTGAAAGCTGGTGTAGTAAGAAAAGAGGGATTGATTGTCATGATCTCTCCTGGAGGGAAAGATAAATTTGAGTCTATGGATACATCTTCCCATTGCCTTTATCTCATTGTCAGTCACTGAATTCCTAATTCTTGAAGTTCAAGCACCTCTGGTTACGAGGAAGAACGAGAAGGAAGGCTGAAAGGGAGCAAACCCCAAAGAACTGAGATGGAAAATAGTAGAAAGATAGAGAAAAGTTATATTTAAAAATATTTCAAGATAACGTTAAAATCAAAAAAACATATTAATAAAGGAAAATACAAACTTATAAAGATCATGCAAGAAACAGGATTTGGTGTCTGGACTGGTGAATAGTTACTGCCAAGCAATATTGATCTTTAAGTGTCAAAGAATTCGCTAGACATGTCAAACATACTTTTTTTGTATCTGCCATTGTTTTGCTACACTCCAATAATCAGCCGTATGAATGGGGGTGAGGATAAGAGAATGTTTTTAACAGTTTTAGGTCACAGTTGCTTGGGTAGATCATTCTTGGGTCCTTTTGAAAATCTTGGGCTTCTATCTTTGATTAGAGTAAAAAAAGAGACAAAGTAGTGATGCCAGTTAGGTAGGGGAAAGCAACCTGATAGCATTTCTTAGCACTACTTACAGCTGCATTCCTTTAGATAGCCTTCACTTGTTATAATTGTTAATAAAGCTTGGGAACCAATGTGAATTAGAGGGTGTATTTATGTAGTTGGTAGACTGTGGTAAATATTCTTAACTTTCTAATAAAGATTTTTTTTTCTTTAACCTCAGGAGCTACAAGTGATGCTAGAAAAACACAAAGTCCAAAACGAAGCATGGCTCAAAGCCAGAGCTGAGGAGAATGACAAGGAAAAGGAGGAACTCTTCAAACTGAGAGTAAATATTTACAAAACTCAAGACAAGGGTAGAGACTGGCAAGTTTCCCAACATTTCCTTATCCTCTTTCCCCTGAGTTGCTTTTGATTTTCGACATAAAACAACTCCCTGGAACAAAATTTCAGCCCTGTAAGATAAATATAGTACCCATGTTTCAAAACTAAAATCAGTTTGATAAAACTGCTGCATTTGCTGGAGCTTGGGAAAGTTAAGATAAATTGTGTTTTCAGAAATAATATTGTTTTTTTCTGTTCAGTGACTTCGAACAAGACTCTTAGTGCCTTCTAGATTAAATCATTTTGGCCTAAATGCAATGATATCCCCGAAGGATCTATTAAGACAACATTCAGAAAGTTTCTGTTCCTATTGAAGTTGTAGTGTGGACTCCTACAATAAAAAGAGCTTTGTTTTGGTCTAAACAACAAATTTTGGTGAGAGTGGGGCGAGAGAAAGACAGATTAATAGTATTCTCTGAGTAATGTATTCAAAAATAATATTGTTTATATAATTTTTATGATTTCACTATTGTTAAGCAGCGTTGCAATCTGGCTAGACAAATCCAGTTATTGGACAGCTAAAATATTTAAATACATGAATATTCCCTAGGGGAATATTAAATTGCGTATTCGTTCCATTCGTGTATTGAGTTGGGCTGGGGAATCTATTTTGGATGCAAACTGGAAGAGTGGCGCAAAATATTCCAGTCTTTTTTTTAATTATACAGCTTTAAAGTAGTTTTCCCCAGTTTGGTTCCAGGGGTGGACATAAAGTGAGCAGGGAGAAAAGATCTTAAAACTATATCATGGTCTATGGAAAGCTGTCAGGTGAGTCTATGAAGGTACATTTCAGCCTTAGTTTATAAGTGAAAAGTTTTTAAAAGTTAATATACATCCAGTAGTCAGTATGACTCTAAGACTCTTCCATTTTTGCTGTTCCTAAATACATTATCAGTTTTTCATCATAACAATAAAAGTGTATCACAAACAATCATTACATTTTAAAGTAAAGATGATCTTTCCACAGCCTTAATAAAACTCTCAAACTTCATTTTCCTCTCACCAAAACCACCTCTAGCTGCATCACAATATTTCAATTCCGTGTAAATCAGCAGCAAAGTTTTTTGCAATTTTGAAGTGTAAGGTCTGAAAAAGCCTTAGTGCTTTCCTTCTTGGTTTGGTGTGGACTACATGTTCATTTATTAAAAACAACAGATATTGTGTTATACTTTTTTTTAATCATATAGCTACTGAGCAGCAATTGCATCTCAGAAAAATACAGCTCCCATGGAGCTAACGTACAAAAGGACTCAAATCATCAGAATAGATCTTGTGAGTGTCACCCCTCCTGCTTTTCCTCTTCCCATTCCAGTAGTTTTACTGTCCACATAGTTTCATCACCCAGGAAGATCATGAATGTCTACATTAATCTTTTTCCTAGTATTGGGGTGCATTCTTGTGTTGGTAAAGTTAATTAATCTGGAACACTGCAACTGAGATCAGTAATAATTTTTCATAAAGACTTTAATCTCATTGAGTTAAAACACACTTGCTTGTCGTGTAACTTGGTGATTTATGTTTTTCAACTAACTATTGTCAAGATCATCAAACATAAATCAGTTTTGAAAAAGAGACAGAGAATGGAGTTCAATTTTTAGTGCAAGGTCCTTATTTTTTGTCCCCACATGAGGAAGTGATGCCCCCCCCCAAAAATACAGTGATGATTCTCATATCACTAGATCTAATTAAACAGCATTAAATTGTTTTCAGAGCATAATTTTCTATAGCTTCCAGTTTTTAATATGTATATGTGTGTGTTACGTGCACATACAGTTTTTTTCCTGTGAAATGTTTCAAGTCAACAACTGATTTTCATTGGAGCAATAAACAGCATTTATTTCTCTACAAGTCCATTTTAATTACCGATTTTTAGTTCTAAAAATTCCCATGGTGAGCATTCACTTCTGGAAAAATCATATACAAAGCAAATAAAACCTCTTGCGCCATCCACTGCCTCAACTAGCTAAATGAAACAGTAGATGGAGCAAGGCATTTTGTTAGGCTAATGTGCATACTGTACTGGTCAATTTAAATCTGTGGTGAATATTAAACCAATTCCATACTTTAACATTACAGAAAAATCTGTTATAGTTTTCTCTTTGTTATTACAAATCCTTTGGTCTAGTGGTTGAAGCACCAGGCTAGAAACCGCAAGACTGTATTTCTAGTCCGGCCTTAGGCATGAAAACTGAGTGACTTTGGATCAGTCACTCTCTCTCAGTCCAACTCAAGAGATGGGGTGGTTTAGTGACTTAATGATGCTGGAGATGGTTTCTGCTCCTGCGATTCAAGTCCTAGTGCTGCATATTGGGGTGAGCTCCTGTCACTTGCCTCAGCTTTTGTCCACCAAACACTTTGAAAGCTGTTGTGGCCCGCCCGCAGCTTGTGCAGCCTGGGCTTTTGGAACCTTCAGTACCTCTTGGCAGTGCTGAGAAAGGAGGGGCTACTCCTTTTCTGAATGCAAGAGCACGCAGGGCTGCTAAGAGGCAGGAAGGTTTACTCCGGAGGAGGTCTACTCGGGAGTAAGACTTGGGGCTAATTGGCCACTCCCCTAGTCTATTTAAGGTCACAAGCTGCAGAGAACAACGTTTTGAAAAAGAGACCTGTCTGATCATAGCTTGCTCCATGACTCTTGTTTTGGCATTCTCTGCGTTGGCTTGGAATTTCAAGGACTAATTTCTAGGAACTTTGCCAACTCTTGGAAACTCTGTAAGATAAACAGACTCAATTGCTCATCATTGTCTTTGAACTCTTTGAACTGATACCAGCTATTAATGAAGCTTAATTGATAGCTGGTTGCTTGCTGATAAGTGTTTGTTTGTAAATTGGTGTGTGCATCTTGTTTACTACTAAGACGTTTTATTAGTAGCATTTGTTTCATTAAATAAGTGTGTACAAACTGCTTGTGTGGTTGTGTGCTTTGTGGGGTCAGAACAGAAAGCATTTTTCTATGCAGGTAAATAAAATTGGTACCATTTCGGTGAGACCTGACGACCTGACCTATTTCATATTATGTGTTTTGGTTGCTTGCCTTTTTTCCCTTTCACACATTGTACAAATTAAGCCATTGTGGTTAGTAGAGTAGAGTTTATGGCTGAATGGAGGAAAGAGGCACATTTTTTGGTATCCAAGAGCCTACATTAGAATTGGTAGTGGAGGGTGAAGGTCACAGTGGATGAAACACTGATACAAATCAAGAAAGCTTTGGCAAATGTGTGGGCAGATCGGTGAATTTTTGCCCCCATAATTTTGAGGAGGGAAGGAACTTGAGGGTAATTAAATTAAATTATATATATATATATTTCAGAGCATCTGAACTATAGTTTTCATGCATTTTGTTTTTCAGCCAAGACAAAATAAAGACAATAGTCCAATGTGAGTCACATAAAAGGAGTGTGGAAGTTTCCCATCACCAACTGCCATCTTAACCAAATGAATGATAGTTTATGTAACAAATCATGATTAAATGAGTCCTTGCTTAACACAATACAGCAATTTTTTTTTTCTGAAGAAAAGCACGTGATTTTATTTCCCTCTGGACAGGGTGATTAGAGATTTTAAAACATGTATTTTACTTACCCAAAACAATAATTTGCTCATGAAGATTGTATAACACCTGCTCAGATTCTGGAACTGAAAAACTTTATGGAAAGGGTCTGGAAGAGAGAGATGGTTATTTTTATGCTTTGCACTTATTCCTCTGGTTCAGAATTTTAATCTAAGTGCAACCTTCTGACTTTCCTCCCACAGGAAGAAATTCTTCAAGATCGGGAAAGGCTGAGAGATGAACAGCAAAGTGTTCAGCAGTGCAATCAGCAGCTCATTTCTGTAATGCAACAACTCAAAGGAATGTGAACCGTTTGCTGAATGAAGCCTGATCACACAACACAGCGTTGCTTCAAACAGATGAGCGGTTATGTATACGGAAACAAAGATCCTGCTACACCACCAATTAAAGCTCGATCTTGCTGAGGCTCATTAAAGCCCAGGATTCTGGCTCCATTAAATTCCCACTTGCTTTTAAATACATTATAAATTTTTGATGCTCTGGTTTTTTAAAAAACAGATACGTAGACGAGAATGCCTGAGGTGTTAAATAATGAGGAGGATAAATATACTGAAATACCGCTTATGCGTTTTGTAAAAGTTTGGATCGTGTGTTTCCGTTCACAAGGCCAGCGGCACATGCGGCACACACGGCACACTTAAAAGGGGAAGGAACTTCAGTAGTTCAGTCATGACTTCCAGTTTCTCCTACTGACGCTTCTAATTTTTCTTTTAGACGTGTCTAAAGAATATGGTATCATTCTTTAATAGCCACATTTCTGATGATCAGAGTAATGGCAACCAACGTTTTGGCTTACGGTAAAAAACAATGGGTATTAGGCAGGGGTGAAATTCAAAAATTTTCCCCACCGGTTCTGTGGGCGTGGCTTGGTGGGCGTGGCAGGGGAAGGATACTGCAAAATCTCCATTCCCACCCCACTCTGAGGCCAGCCAGAGGTGGTGTTTGCCGGTTCTCCGAACTACTCAAAATTTCCGCTACCGGTTCTCCAGAACCTGTCAGAACCTGCTGAATTTCACCCCTGGTATTAGGGTTCAATTCTTAATAGTATATAACAACCCGTTTCCCCTCCCCCATACAGTATATCACAGAAGTGAGTACACCCAGTCACATTTTGTAAATATTTCAGTGTATCTTTTCATGTGACAACACTGAAGAAATGACCCTTGGCTACAATGTAAAGTAGTGAGTATACAGCTTGTATAACAGTGTAAATGTGCTGTCCCCTCAAAATAACGCAACACACAGCCATTACTGTCTAAACTGCTGGCAACAAAAGTGAGTACACCCCTAAGTGATAATGTCCAAATGGGGCCAAGTAGCCGTTTTCCCTCCCTGGTGTCATGTGACTTGTTAGTTGTACAAGTCTCAGGTGTGAAGGGGGAGCAGGTGTGTTAAATTTGGTGTTATCACTCTCACTCTCTCATACTGGTCACTAGAAGTTCAACATGGCACCTCATGCCAATGAACTCTGAGGATCACATTTGCGAATCGGTATGGAAGTTAAGTGAATACCATCTCCGTGTACTCACTTCTGTGACATAATGTATATGGCTATTCAAATGTCAATCCCATTGAGAATAGAATAGGGTAGGATAGGATAGGATAGGATAGGATAGAATAGAATAGAATAGAATAGAATAGAATAGAATAGAATAGAATAGAATAGAATAGAATAGAATAGAATAGAATAGAATAGTGAGGGAATTATTTGTTTAGCAGAATGATGGCGTTCGGGAAAAAACTGTTCTTGTGTCTAGTTATCTTGGTGTGCAGTGCTCTATAGCGTTTTGAGGGTAGGAGTTAAAACAATATCTCTAACGCTGCAGAAGTAGTAGATATATCCTTATTATTTTATCATCCCATTGATCAATTGACAAAAACATATTGCTTTTCCTGTTTTGCAGCTGAAAGTTAAAATTAAAGACATCATGTTTTGATAAAATTTACCCAGTAAACAAGTGGCTAGCTGTGTGCTTCAGTCAGTTACCTCGACTCTCCTGTATCTTGTAGTTCCTTCACTGGACTCATAGTGGTTTGGACTCCAGCCTCATAAGTCTGTAGAAAAAAATGTTTAGAAAATCATTCTAAACAGTGTAAAAGATGAACCTATAGATGGAGGGAAGATAAGGTGGAGAGTACTTCAGATTTGATCTCCACTTTAGAACATGAATGAATCGCCTGTCTATAGCACCTTAAAGATACAGCTGCACAGCCTCAATATGGTGTTCAAATTGCTAAGAGGGATGGAATTTGGAACAACAACAACTGGTAGTAGTAGTACTTTTGGGGGATGTTTATGTTTTAGTTGTTGAAAGGGGAAGGAATAAATTTATTCCAAAAGAGATAGATATCTATTCCATCCCTCTTAGCAATGTGTTCCTTCCCCTTTCAACAACTAAAACATAAACATCCCCCAAAAGTACTACTACTACCAGTTGTTGTTGTCGTCGTCTCCTTCTTCTCCTTCTCCTGCCTCCTCCTCCTCCTCTTCTTCCTCCTCTTCGTCCTCCTCCTCCCCCCCCTCCTCCTCCTCCCAGGGCTGGATTTGATGGATTGCTTGATTTATCTCAACATAAATATACTTTCAAAAGCCTAGAATGCCATCTCATCAGTATTCTAGATTGAGCCCTAAAAAGCTATAGCTAGAAAGACTTTCCTTGGATATGTATGAATACACCAAATTCCAGCTAGCAGGAAAAATGGTTGCCATAGCACTTAGCCCCCTCCTCCTTTTTCTATCAAGCAGATCTCTTTTCAGTCTTGGTTTTAGCATCATGCTGCTCAAATCCTGGGAAATCTCAATATAAAATTGGCCAAAAAAGCCCAATATGTTCAGATAGTTTGACTTACAACAGGTCATTTAGTGACTGTTCAAAGTTACAACGGCAATGAAAAAAGTGACTAATGACCGTTTTTCATACTTACGACGATTGTAGCATCCCCATCGTCATATGAACAAAATTCAGAGGCTTGGCAAGTGACTGATATTTATGACAGTTGCAATATCAACTGCGGGGTCATGTGATCATTTTTTGTGACCTGACAAACAAAGTCAATGGGGAAACTCAACTCACTTAACAACCATGTCATTAACTTAACAACGGCAGTGATTCATTTAACAGCTGTGGCAAGAAAGGTCATAAAATGGAGTAAAATTCATTTCTCAACCTGTCTTGCTTAGCAACAGAAATTTTGGGCTCAATTATGGTCATAAATCAAGGACTACCTGTATTGATACCTTTCTTTTTTTTTAAAAAAAAGTGCACTTAGGGTCTTAAGTGCCCCCAAAACATGTGTTGGCAAAAGCTGTGTTGAAATCTGGGGGTCATCTTCAGTTGTTCCTGAACTTCCCCCATATTCCAAGAGCTGTTAGCTTGTGACAACGGGTGTCAAACTTGATCATGTTCTAAATCGTGACAAATCGTGACTTTTTTGCCTTTGCGGAGCCGGGATGGGCGTGGCGTGGGAGCGACACATCCGGCTCATAGGCCACCAGTTTGACACCCCTGACTTATGACATTAAGTTATTGCATTCTTGAGTGGTTAGCCAGCTCTGTATTTCTATTTTATGCTACAAGGGATAAATTAGGAGATAACCTTTTTAGTTCATCTAGAACAGTGGTTCTCAACCTGGGGGTCGCAACCCCTTTGGGGGTCGAACGACCCTTTCACAGGGGTCAGGAGACTTCACCCGGACACTGCCATTTGGGTTCTTTTACCCTCTGCGCATGCAGAGGGTAAAAGAACCCAAATGGCGGCAGCGAGGCGGGGTCGCAACCCCGGGTTGGGTCGTGGTGGGGGCGCGGGGGCGGAGCGCGGGTCACAGGTCACGGCATTAGGAAGGTTGAGAACCACTGATTTAGAACCTAACAGGGCTTTTTTACCTGAGCGTAGAGCAGTGTTTCTCAACCTTGGCTACTTGACATCTGGACTTCAATTCCCAGTAGGGCTGGCTGGGGACTTCTGGGAGTTCAAATCCAAACATCTTCAAGTTGCCAAGCCAAGGTTGAGAAACTCTGGAGTATTGTACAGTATGTTGCATAGTCATGTTTGAGATATTTCTTCCAAGAGTTTCATATGCTTTCAAATCATTCAACAGGAGCTATATGCCTATAGTTTAATTTTCCATAGTAACATGAATTATATTGCACCATTGAATACAACCATACACAGGTTCTGTCTCAAATGATAGTTAGCCACTGACAACATAATTAAATTAAAGAGACTGTTGATTTAACATCAAAGGAACTCAGTCTATATTATGTTCATAAGACATTCTGAATTCTGGTGTCAAGCACTTACAAACTGGTACAACACCAATGAAATGGCAGCTTGCAAGAAGCCACTTGTGTGTTGATTCACCTCCTAAACTGTATGTGCTAATTAACTTTTGCATTGGCCAACCTGGCCAATATAAAGCAACCACTATGCTTTAAAAACAAGCGAACAAATGCAATACACAGTGGCCCAGTTGAAACTGGATCCAGGTTGGCAAAGCAGAGCTGTGGAAGAAAGTTTCCCAATTCTCCAATGTATTTCCTACATACAGTACTCAAAATACAGAAAAAGATATTGAAGTAGCAGAGACACTGTAACTGCTCTGGCCTCATTTGTTGATTACTCCTTCCTGCTATCTCTATGTTCACAAGCTAGAAGGAGGAATTAATCACAAGCTAGGAGGAGGAATTAATCTCAACTTGACTAGATGGAGGGAGGGAGGGAGAGAGAGAGAGAGAGAGAGAATATGTGTGTGTACTTTATTTAAATTAGATCAGATCAGATTAACAGAGTTGGACCTTGCAGGTCATCTAGTCCAACCCCCTGCCCAAGCTTGATGGGGCATACTGCAGTTCCCATCAGCCAAGGAATTTATCCTGGCAGGATCCAGAAGAAGAGTTCTGCCCTCTGGAACATCTTATCGCCTGAAGTGAGATTGGCTCCCACTCTCCTGACATTTCAAAAGAGCCTTAAGACCTGGCTTTGCCAGTTGGCTTGGAGACCCAATGGGGGAGCTTCTTACTGGGGGTGGTTGATAAATAAAAACTTAATTCCACCTACCTACCCACCAGGGGCGGGTTCCTAATTTTTTTACTACCACTCTGTGGGCATGGCTTATTTTGTGGGTGTGGCTTGCCAGCCATGTGACCGGGTGGGCGTGGGCCTCGGGAGCTTGGCAGTGGCCAGAGAAGCGGGGGCATTGCCCACCTGCAGCGCAGCCCCCCGCAACGGGAGCAACAAGACCGTGGCAGTGGTTCTGCTAGGAGGCTCTGTCCGGCCTGAATGCTTCTCCCCATTCAATGATCCTAGGCTCCTGCTGCCCGTTCCCCCTCCCCTCAGCAGCTCAAGAAGCCTCGAACGTGCAAAAATGCCTGGGTTCATCACTGCATGTTCGTGGCTTCTCGGACTGCTGAAGGGAGGGGAACTGAGATAGGTCCTGCGGCCCCTTCCCCCTCCCCTCAGCAGCTCGAGAAGCCTCAAACGTGCGAAAATGCCTAGGATCATCACCGTGCGTTCATGGCTTCTCGGACTTCTGAAGGGAGGGGAATGGAGATAGCTCCTGCCGCCCGTTCTTTCAGCATCTCACGCGCTCCCTCAGCCATCCTCCCCTGCTTGGACTCACTATGGGGTAGGAAGGCAGCACATGTGCAGTGCCAGAAGCTCGGCTTCTGGGCATGCGCAGAAGAAAATTAAAAAAAATATTAAAAATTTTTTTTAAAAAAAATGGCGGCGCCCAGGCACCGGCAACCAACCGCACCGGTACTGTGACGTCACCAGTGGGATGCTACCGGTGCTATAGAGTGGACCGCACCAGTAGGAACCCACCACTGCTACCCACCCATCCACCCATGTGGATGACTCCCTCCTTTCCCATCTGGAGTTAATGATTTCATTTATTTGTTTAGGATTTTATCAATTGTGTCTCTGTGATTGTTGATTTTAATGCTTTAATGTTTTTATGCTGTAAACCACCCAGAGTAGTTGGATACAAGATGGGCAGCAAATGAATTTAATAAACAAACAAACAAATATTTTGCAATCATTCATACTTGGTTTCATGCAACCAACACAACTGTTGCTTGTTATGTTTTCAGTGAAAACTGGGATCCTCGGCTGGTTCCTTTCCTAACAAGCTAAAGCCATTATATTCCATTCCTCAGGGACATGCTTCTTCTACAGAATCCCATTTAATAGATTATATGATTTCTGTCCCAGGCCCTCATTACTGCATCCTACCATTTATGATATCCAAGCAGCATCTCATTTACAATATTAATTTCTTATCTACGCATTGCTTCGAAAATACAAGCACAAATATATTGTTTTAATCTTCCACCAGAATTGAATCCATACCCCTGGATGCGTGCTGCAGGTATAATCACCCTTCCAGACTTAAATCAGGAAGTGTCTGGTAGCACCTTTTCAGACTGTCACATTTTATTAAAAGACATAACCCTTCTTGAGCTACACCTCATGTCATCAGATGCCTGCAGACTTTGTAACCTTGTACATTTCTCAGATGCCATTACCAGTCTGGCTGAGTGTTGTTTTTCAGATGATTTAGTTGTCCGGCCACAACCCTACTGGAGCATCAGTGTGGGTAAGATAATATCATCTAAAGAAGTGTAAGTGAACCACTCCAATCTTGACTGTAGAAAATACGACTTTAGCAACAGAGTGGTAAATGCCTGGAACTCACTACCTGACATTGTGGTTTCGTCACCAAACCCCCAAAACTTTACCCTTAGACTGTCCACTGTTGATCTCACCCGATTCCTAAGAGGTCAGTAAGGGGCGTTCATAAGTGCACCAGCGTGCCTACCGTCCCTGTCCTAATGTTCCCTTTTATTAGTACCCATCTTATGTATATAAACAATGTTATATCTATGTATATTACCAACACGTACTTGACAAAAATAAATTAAAAAATAAATAAAATAAAACTTGCTGAAAATTACTATGCGAAGCAGCTGCTAGCAGAAAATGAAGCTTGGAATCAGGGCGGGATGGGAACAATAACTAGAATAGGATTCCTACTGAAGAGGAAGCATAGGAAATAGCAGTTAATTTTCTTCCTTTATTGCAGTTTTATTCAGGAGTGGGAGAAAGAGAGAGAGATAACAGGAACAGGACATAAAATCACATCACACGGTTACCTTGGAGGTCTTCTAGTCCAACTCCCCGCTCAAGCAGGAAACCTCATACCATTTCAGACAAATGGTTGTCCAATCTCTTCTTAGAAACCTCCAGTGTTGGAGCACTCATGACATCTGGAGGCAAGTTGTTCCACTGATTAATTGTTCTGTCAGGAAATTTCTCCTTAGTTCTAGGTTGCTTCTCTCCTTAATTAGTTTCCACCCATTGCTTCTTGTCCTGCCCTCAGGTGCTTTGGAGAATAGCTTCGCTCCCTCTTGTTTTTGGTGGCCCCTAAGATATTGGAACACTGCTATCATGTCTCCCCTAGTTCTTCTTTTCATAAAACTAGACATACCCAATTCCTGCAACTGCTCTTCATATGTTTTAGCTTTCAGTCCCCTAATCATCATTGTTGCTCTTCTCTGCACTCTTTCTAGAGTCTCCACATCTTTTTTTATATTGTGGTGACCAAAACTGGA
Source organism: Diadophis punctatus similis (assembly GCA_023053685.1). NCBI lineage: Eukaryota > Metazoa > Chordata > Lepidosauria > Squamata > Dipsadidae > Diadophis > Diadophis punctatus. The sequence continues at coordinate 54,855,608 of JALIGW010000002.1, read as the reverse complement.
TGCAGTATTCCAAGTGTACTACCTATTCTATACATCTGCATTTTGTTTTCCTTTTCTAAATGTAAAACCTTACTTTTGTTTTTCAAGATCCTTTTGAATCTTGAGCCTATCTTCTGGGGTGTTGGCTATTCCTGCCAGCTTGGTATCATCTGAAAATTTGATGAGTTCCCCTTCTATCCCCTCGTCCAGGGATGGGTTCCACTTACCTTCGCCACCAGTTCGCATCGCAACATTTCGCGCGCACGCATCCCCTCATGCAATTTGGCTTCCACGCATGCTCAGTAGCAGAAATCAGCCCGAAACACAGCTGAGGAACTGATCAGCTGTGCTTCGGGTGAAGAAACGGTCAGTATTAACCTGGGGGTGGGCGGGAGGGCCCTTTTGCAAGCAGCAGAAGAAAAGAAGCCATCCAAACAGGGAAAAATTCGCAAAAAATTCCCAAAAAAAGATGACAGCGCCCATGGACCAGCAACGACTGAACCGGATCCGTGATGTCACCAGTGAGTCGCTACCGGTTCGGGCGATCCGGTCCGAACCAGGAGGAACCCACCCCTGCCCTCGTCTAAATCATTATAATACAGCTTTACCCACTTTTGATTCTTGCATAGCTTTTTTCATCCTGTTCCAGCAGTCTTTTTTTTTTAATAATATCCAAACCAGTCTACTCATTATTTTCTTTACAATAAAAGGATCATTTCTTGTATTTTTCTGGGTCTTTCTCTGAATACATTAATGTATTTATTAACTTTGCTCTGTATGGGAGTTCATTCACATAGAGGCTTCACAATGCTTTGCTACTATCCAAGAGTAGGGAGGAGATAATATCAGCCTAACTATGCTATCTCCATAGCATGCCCTTGACATGCCTCTGGAACAGGTCCATACTGTGGTGTTAACAGTACAATTCCACTATGAAACACTGTAAGATTAGCAATTGACATTTTTTTCATGGGTGAAATTCAAATGTCAGTAACCATGGGAATAGCAGTCAGTAATCTCCATATACAGTGTCTGTTAGATAGTACCATATATAGAGGATGGCCTTGAGAGAAAGAAGAAAAGTATAGATTAGGTATCCATAGCCACTCAGTCTTGTCAGGGTTAAGTTTTAGCCAGTTTAAACAGATTTTACAATCCAAGCAAATTATTGCTCTGATCATGGGATCTCAAACATCGCATTCTCTGTGCAATGGGTTAAGACGAGAGATCCTTCATTTTTCCAAGAAGGTGGGAAAATCTACCTTCAAACCAGAATACCTTGGACAGTGGACAGTAGCTTCCTGGTTGACTTTGCTTGTAAGAAGTTCACAAAAGATGATCACATGACCCTGGGACACTGCAACTCTCATAAATATATGCCAGTTGCCAAGCATCCAAATTTTGATCTCTCGACCATGGGGATGCTGCAACAGTTGTAAGTGTGAAAAATGATCCTAGCAATAGCATTTAGCAATAGCATTTAGACTTACATACCACTTCACAGTGCTTTACAGCCCTCTCTAAGCGGTTTACAGAGTCAGCATATTGTCCCCAACAGTCTGGGTCCTCATTTTACCAGCCTCGGAAGGATGGAAGGCTGAGTCAACCTTGAGCCTGGTGAGATTCGAATTGCCAAATTCCAGGCAGCCGGCAGTCAGCAGAAGTAGCCTGCAGTACTGCATTCTAACCACTGCGCCAACATTTCACTTTTTTTCAGTGCTGTTCTAACTTAATGAATACTTATAAGCTGACAAGTACCTGTACAGAGATCTTTTTTAAAATTGGGAAAGCCCAATTGTAAAATTGTTTTCCAATATTATCTACAATATCATAAACAGCAATAGCAATAGCACTTAGACTTATAAACCGCTTCATAGTGCTTTACAGTCCTCTCTAAGCGGTTTACAGAGTCAGCATATTGCCCCCAACAATCTGGGTCCTCATTTTACTGACCTCAGAAGGATGGAAGTTTGAGTCAACCTTGAGCCTGGTGAGAGTTGAACTGTCGAATTGCTGGCAGTCGGCAGTCAGCAGAATTAGCCTGCAATGCTGCATTCTAACCATTGCACCACCACGGCTCATATTAAAGCTGATATTATTCCCATTTCAAAGCTGCCTTCCAGCTGATACACATTAGCTCCTTGCTTTACCAACTTGTCTCAATTTGGCGTAGTTCAAGTGGAATGTTTTGTACCACTTTGAGCCTGTCTCCGTTCTCATGATGTCATTTGTTTTTAGAAGCTGAGTCAATATATCTCTGACTCTGTTCTAGTTTATTAGAAAATGCTGCAAAAGTTGTTTCCAATTCACTTTCCTTTTGAATCGCAAAGTTTCCAAGAATCTCCTGCTGAGTTTCTGTTTCCCTTCTCCTTGCTTGTTTTCCTAGCATAGAAAACTGGGGCCTCTCCCTGCCCACCCCCTCCTGTTCCCAGGCCATTACACACCAGCCCCCAAGAAAGCTTCCATCATCTCAATCAATTTCAGTGTTCTGTTCCTGAAGCTTATGCTTTGATAGATACATGCTTTAGAGCTCATCCTACTTCTCTCTTGCACTAAGTCACAACTATTGGAAAAGTGCCTGGCATGCTGTCATGCCACCTTCACAAGTTACAGGGTTATTTTAATGGCACCATATGAGTGGGAAGCTTTGGGGGATTGTTCATGGATTGGTTTTACTTTTTTAAAAAAAGCCTCTACTTTCCCCCACATAATTTCCCTCCTAGCAAGCTGTCAGCTATTTTCAAAACATCAGACATGTATAATAAGTACAGGATTATAGGTAGGCAAAAATATGGTTCAGTCCAGAATTCTGCTACATTTCACTTTTGGTACTCCATGGATTCTTTACCCAGGGTTCTCTGAAGGAATTAAATTTGCAAATACATAAAAAAAAAACCTGGCAAGGCTTCAAAGGGACACAGACAACAACTGAAATTGTATCTTTATTGTTTTTTTTTATTTTTTTTTATTTTTTCAAGCATATATAAGATTACAATAAAAGTATAAACATGTATACATGAGATGGTTATGAGTACATGGGGACATTAGGACAGGGACGGTAGGCACGATGGTGCACTTATGCACGCCCCGTATAGACCTCTTAGGAATGGGGTGAGGTCAACAGTAGACAGTCTAAGGTTAAAGTTTTGGGGATTTGGGGAAGAAACCACAGAGTCAGATAGTGTATTCCAGGCATTGACCACTCTGTTGCTGAAATCGTATTTTCTGCAATCGAGTTTGGAGTGGTTTACCTTAAGTTTGTATCTATTGTGTTCTTGTGTATTGTTGCGGTTGAAGCTGAAGTAGTCATTGACGGGTAGGACATTGTAGCAGATAATTTTATGTGCTACGCTTAGGTCAGACTGAAGGCGGCGTAGTTCTAAATTGTCTAAACCCAAAATTTCAAGTCTGGTGGCATAAGATATTCTGTTGCGAATAGAGGAGGACTCTTCTCATGAAATATCTCTGGACATTCTCAATTGTATTAATGTCCAATATGTAGTGCAGGTTCCAGACAGATGAGCTGTATTCGAGAATTGGTCTAGCAAATGTTTTGTATGCTCTAGTTAAAAGTACAATATTACCAGAGAAGAAGCTTTATTGTATTTCAAAACAAAAAACCAATAGCCATAAGAGCCAATTGGTAGCTTCTGGGTGAGCAGGAATCATGGTTCTATGGAGTTGGTGTTCTCTGAATGTGATTGTTTGGTTGCAGAGATTTCATTACCTGATTAGATAACAACCTCAATGCTAGAAAGGAGTGGGGTTTGCTCCCTGTTTATGTACAGTTCCTTGCCCTGTCAGTGTTGATGAGGATGCTGCTTTCTTCTGAGCAGTTCCAAGTTTGGCTGTTGTTGTTTTATTGCTCAATTGTTTGTTTTGTGTTGATCCTGGTGTTAATCCCTAATCCCTTCTAAATGGTCATTCAGAATGTATAGTTAATCTGATCTTGAAGCTTTCCTGCTCTCTTGCAGTGTTGCCTTCCTGGAAGGGGAGATTTGGATTCCCTCTTATCTCTAGACCTCAGAGTGTCCACTGATGACACATGTTTATTTATATCCTCTGCATTCCTGCTCTCCCATTTAAATAAGTCCAGCAGGTTAAGCTGGAATCTTCTGGTCACTAACAGCTTTGACATCCGGCATGTATCAATGTCAGCAGAGAAGTTCAGAAACAGAGAGCATCTCAGGTCATATTCAAATGTTCTGTGAAGAATTTACAAGGTAGAAATGCAGTGGTGTAGAAGTGCCCTTTCTTTTTGTTAATCACTCAGTGACTGAGTTCATACCGTCACAAAGGGTTAGAGACTAAGTGGTCCAAAATGCTGGGAATTGCCATTGATAAACCGATGCACGTTAACTGTTGGAAGTAATAAAAATATTGTTTCTGTGGATGGAAGTCAAAAAGTGTAGTGGTATGTGGGAATGACCTTGGCAGACAAAGAGGGAGAGCCACAGACAGCTGTCATGTAAAAGATATGTCAATCTACAGGGGGCAGGGGGGGCGGGGACCCTCCCTACTTTTCCACAGAAGAAGAAATACTTTCAGTTCTTGCAAGATTCTGTTAATATAACCTTACAAAAAAGACAGAGTTAATACTCAGAGTTGTGTTTCTTGCTTGGACTATCTCCAAGGGCTACACAAAGAGACACAAGCTGCTTTGTGAATAATCGTGGGGAGTTATGGTAGAATCCGAGAGCAGAGAAATTCTGTCTGTCATAACAGCCAAGCTTTTAGAAAACAGCTCAGGAGACCAAAAGAATCTGAAATACAACAATAATAAAAGTGGAGCATCAAGATAACATCCTTGAAGAAATATAAATAAATAAGAAAATCGATGCTGGTGAGAAGAAATATTACAGATCATGTAATAAAATCTGGCTGTCCAACAGTCAAGAGTGAAATAATGATACAGAACAGATAAAAAGATAATGAGATTCAATAAGCAATTTGCAGCTAAAAGCATAATATTCTCTTAATTGTTCACCTCTGTTAAAGGTGATATTTGGATATCAGAATGAAGCACTTTTTAAGGATAAAGATTTAAGATAAATCACCAAGGGAAAATTATATATTAATTGCACGTTAAAAATGTTGACCCATTTTAAAAGGTCTTATGGGCTGAGGTTAGCAATAAAATAATCTCTCTGAAAAAGTAAACAGAAATCCAATACATTCAGACCAGATCTTGTTGCTGGTTTGTTTGTTTTTTTAAAAAGGCAAACGAGAAGAGAAATCTTGCTACATTGGTGAAAGTCAATTACGATAAACCTACATAATATTATGCTGGCCTATGAGTCTAATCCTTTGGTACTAATACGATATGACTGATCTTGGAATACTTTTGTGCTCGGTAAAATGGGAACAGAAACTTTATTTTACTTCAGAGAAACATTTAAATTTATATTGTCATTTAAATACTCCACAAGGCCCATGTTTCAAAGATTTGTAATGAGATAATTTAAAAACAAAATGTGTCCCATCACTTATAAATTCATGGCTTAGCTGAAACGGAACCATTGTAAATCATTTTATTGATTAATTAATTGAATTTATATGGCCACTCATCTCACTTGTATGTGACTCTGGGCAGCATATACAATTAAAACACAACTAACAATCATAAAATTCAACCATTAAAGTCAATTAAATACAGTTAAAAACTGTAATAACAAAAAGATAGGGGAGTGCAGTCTGAACCTATACACAGTACAATCGTTTAGAGTGCTCCACGCTTCCATGGGAAACTCCCAGTGGTGAAATCCAATTTTTTTCACTACCGGTTCTGTGGGCGTGGCTTGATGGGTGTGGCAGGGGAAGGATACTGCAAAATCCCCATTCCCACCCCACTCTGGGGCCAGCCTGAGGTGGTATTTGCCGGTTCTCCAAACTACTCACAATTTCCGCTACCGGTTCTCCAGAACCTGTCAGAACCTGATGGATTTCACCCCTGGACACCCCCTCCCCCAGCCTGATGGCAAAATCGAGTTTTGATGGTCTTCCGGAGGATCAAGAGTGTTCAAATTCTCTTTATCTTTAATATAGATAAATAGCTCACAATGTTTCCTTGACCATGGGTGGTATGCCAATGATTTACTGAATAAGCTACCATACAAAAGCACACAAATTATAAATCAAGGTTTACAAACCCCAAAGGTCATATACAATATTATGATAAAACGAAACAAACTGCATTATGGATTACCATGATGGTTTTATATTAAACACATTTTACTAGTTAGATGCTGGTACGCAAAAGAGAAAGTGCAATGCAGTTTAATGATCAATAGAATTCTCTATGGCTAGCATGTTTTATTTAAAATTTAGCAATTGTAGCATCACATAATAGTGGTCATATCTAATTGCAACCAGAATGAATTCTTTGTACCTTGCGCTACTTCCCCCTTTCCTGTCTGAATTTTATTTCCACTTGTATTTTATATTACAGCAAACTCCAATAAAAACTATAGTGTGTGTGTCTTATTAGAGTTTATTGCATATATGACTATATATTGAATTTGAGTTTGCAGTAGATATGAGTTTATTGTGTATGGTGGTGAGATCTGCTCCACTAATGGTACTGCTGGATACTGCCCACCCACCAAGTGGTGCTGAGCTGAATACAGACCCTACCAACATCAGGCCCAGACGACAAGCAAGTCGGTCAGGGTTTTTTGTTGCAACCCAGGGATCTACCACCATCTCCGTCAAAATACAGACATGACCCAGATGCTGTGTTTGATCATGCAAAATCTTATTCCTTGATCCAAAAAGTAGACCCTGCTCCTGGGGAGAAAGGGAGGAGGAGGAGGAGGAGGAGGAGGAGGAGGAGGAGGAGGAGGAGGAGGAGGAGGAGGAGGAGGAGGAGATTTTATTGTATACATGATGATCTTGCTTTTATTTACTCAAAAGTAATTATCTGGAGTCCCACCCACTCCAGTTCAGAACGCTATCGAGATTGTAAAATTTAACTCTGGATACCATTGCTCAGGGTCTCTCAACCTATGAAATAAAATTAAAAAAACAAAACAAAACAAAACTCTGCTTGCTGGTTTTGTTGGTTTGTTTTTGCTATTTTAATCCTACATGAGAGAGTAAAATTTCAGAAACAATGTGACCAGGCCTGGAGGCAAGTTGCAACTTCCCATCATGACAGGTGGTGGGCCTAGCATAGCACTTGCTTTAGAATAAGGTGACCAGACGTCCCGCTTTTGGCGGGACAGACACGCTTTTCAAGCGTGTGTCCCGCGTCCCGCATTCTTTTCAAAAAGTCCCGCTTTTTGAAAAGAATGCCCGGATGTCTGGTCACCTTACGCTATGAATGAGTCTGGGGAGGGGGCTGGGCGAAGCGCTGCATTCCTGAACAGAAAGCGAGCAAGCGAGTGAGGAGGAGGGGGCGGGGTGGGCGAGCGAGCAATTGAGTGGAGAGGCTTCTTCCCGGGCTGGGAGGGGAGGCGGGCTTGGAGGGAGGGAGCGGCTGGCAGCAGCGCAGCCCTAGGAGACTGAGCTGCTCGTCCACGGCTAAGGGGTGCCGCCATGTAAGCCTGACTCGCGCGCCCCCCCACCTCCTTTAGCATGGCTGCGCCTCCGCCCCTTCTTTCCCAAGGAAATCACTGGACCTCCGCTCCCTCCCCGCCCACCTGCCTCCGTAAAGGACCACAAGGACACCATCGGGCGAAGAGAGAAGGGGGTGGATAAAGGGCGGGGGGGACCAGCCGGTGGGTCCTCCCCCCCCGAGAAGAACATGTGCTGAGCGGCTTCTATCCGTGGCAGGTAATGGGGCTTGGGTATCCTCGGGGATCGGGAAACACAGGCTGAGCATTTCTACCAGCCAGCCAGCCCAAGCCATTGCCGGCTCCCGAAGGGGAGGCGGGAGGCGAGGAAAGGTCTCCCGCCTCCCCCCCCTCCACCCACCTGGACGCCGACATTTGCCTTCTTTTGCCCTCTGCGCATGCGCAGAGGGCAAAACTCAAATGGAGAAACCCACCCCCGTCAATGGTGTCCCGCTTGAAGAAAAAAAAATCTGGTCACTTTACTTTAGAATATAGTGGAACATCAAGTAGTTCATGGGAAGGATAACCTTCCATTAACCTCAGGAAATACAGCTTGGTATGTGCACAGATTTCCATCCAATCTAAACTTTCCATTTCATTCTTAACTGCCAATGAAAAAAATAATTGAATATGAGTGGGTGATAAAGGATGGCAAAGGAAATGAGGTATTCCAGAGAGCTGAAATTTAGACCATGTCTGCCTTTGTCCTTAAATCCCCACTTTAGCTGGGTAGGAATAGCAAAAACATGCCACTATTACTATAATGAGTTTTCCTCTGGGAGTAATATTTTAATTCCTATAATATTTTAAAACCCAAATGCTAAACAAAACTGAAGCCAAGTAAGCATAGAATTCCCCCCAACAATAAATAAAATGTTACGTTATTAGCTACATATCTGTCTTGAAGTGATTTTTTAAAATGTATTCTTTTAAAACAGTGACAAAAAAGTCAGAAAAAAAAAATAAAACACAAAAATAAAAACATATACATTGGCAAAGAAAAAAAAAACCACCACATAAAAAGTGCTTTTAAAAAAAAAGAATAAAAGAATGTATAAACTGCCAGAATGCTTTCCTTGTATAATAAAAACTGTAATGCTTTTCCATGAAAAAAGTGACTTATACATACTGTATAACAATTTTAAAAAATCATTTTAAATGCTATTCATCTACTGCATGGAAATATGCTGATAGGTCTTCTGAGGTAAAAAAATATTGTACAAAAATTAATAATGACTTCCACAGAAGGCATGGCAAACTGAAGACATCTCCACAAAAGCAGAGCTGACAACCATGACAAGATTACAGAAACTATGAGGAGACTGGTTCTTCAGAACCTCTCTGGACTAGGAGAGGACAGGAGCTCACCCATATGTCCTCCAGACGGCTGCTGCTCATGAGGAGACCACAGAAGAGTAGTTTTCCATGAGTTTGAGCATCGAGAGACAAAGGGATCACCCATCTTGCTCACAACCACAATGGAAATTTTTAAAGAAAGTCAAAATCACAAGGCTCAGTTTCTAAGCACTTCATCTTAAACCTATTAAAGACCTTTGGAACAATAGATTTGAAAAGTCTTCATTGGACGAGTTTAACTCTAATAAAAGAAAATTTTATGATAAGCTTAAGAGTTGAAAGAATTTGAAATAAACAGGTAAAAACTAAATAAGATTTTGATCTAAGAAAGTTATAAAAGATTTAAGGGACTAGGCCAGTGATGGTGAACCTTTTCGGCACCGAAATGCACGGTGAAGACTAGCTGGCCAGTGCGCATGCCTGTTTTTTGGCCATTTTTCAGGCTGTTTTCAGGCCATTTTCCAGCGCTCAGGCACTCACAAAGACCAGTATGTCCACACCGGAAACCAGAAGAGCAGCTGGCGACAGCACGCGTGCCCACAGAGAGGGCTCTGCGTGCACCTCTGATATGTGTGCCATAGGTTCGCCATCACGGGACTAGGTAAATTTGGAATATTGACTTTTGCTACAAGATTTTGGAATTATAAAATTATATAATTATAAAAAATAAATAGATTCTCATGGGAACCAGATTTATTTTGGCTACCTTGGCTACTTTAAGTCATAACAAAGATAAGCAACTTTATGGTTTAGAAACTGGACACTAGAGAAGACTAAAGATTCTCAGTAGAAGGGGAAAATACAAGCCTGCTTTTCGGGTCAGTACTGGAGCTTACAAAATGTCATGACAATGGATTTATTAAAGGAGATCTTGAAAGAAAGGAGCCAGAAATTAGTAGCTACAATATCAACATTGTCAGTAATGATGTCTGATTCTATAGATAAACTATGTCCAATAAGGAATGAGGGAATGATAGATATGGTGAAAATTTTGCCCAGTAAGATGGAGAAAGTGGAACTACACGGGTCGGCTTCAAAAATTTTAGCAAGGGGTTCTCTGCCCGGTTGCTCAGTGGGTGTGGTCATGGTGGACATGGCCTAGCTGGCCTCCTGCACCATGGCAGGAGGCATTTTTGCCCTCCTCGGGCTCTGGAGGATTTCCTTGAGCCTCCGGGAGGGCGAAAACGGCCTCCCAAAGCTCCGGAGGCCCTCTGGAGGCCAGAAACAGGCTTGTTTCCAGCCTTCCAGAACTTCCGGTAGGCCCGTTTTCTGCTCTCCCCAAGCCTCCACACATGCCCTGCACTTACCTGCATCTAAAACAGGCCACGTAGGGATTCCTGGGAGGGGTGGGGTGGGGTGGGTGTGGCCAGCCAGGAGTGGGATTTGGGGGGGGGTCCTCCAAACTGCACTGAATCTTAGCTAGAGGTTCTCTTGAACCCCTGAGAACCCCCAGCAGCCCACCCCTGGAACTACAAATCACAGACCAAAGCAATGATTTGGAAAAGTATTTTTGACTGGATATACAAAAGAAACTGGCTGAAGTTTTAAAAATTAAAAAGGAAATACAAATAACATACCAAGAGAATGCTCTGCAAAATATTTTCTTATTGGACCTATAAATGAGGCTTGTTAAACACTTAAAATGTATGCAAAATGGGATAAAGAAGAATTGAAGAGAAATACAATATGACAATATTTGAATGAACTAAAGGTTAAGATGATTAGAAGTAAAAGTAATATACATTTGATTTATGTGATCAAGATCAAGTAAGACTTCTCTTTTTTTTGCAAATTTCGCACAACTCTCTACAGACTTTTTGCTGACACCAGGATTGATAAATGGATGTTTATAGATGTACTTATAGATAAGGGATGAGATATGGGATAAATGGGTATCTATTTGTAACCTTATAGGTATGAAGAGTCACAAAATTTGTTTAGACTTCTTGTAACGAAGATCGGAAATCAATTCATTATATATTTCCTTTCTTTTTCTTCATTCTTTTTTTTTTCATTTTCTTTTTCCTGGCATTTTTTATTTTTCTATTCTCTTTTCTTACTTAACTAAAATACAGGTAGTCCTCAACTTACAACCATTCATTTAATGACAATTTGAAGTTACTACATCACTGAAAAAAGTGACCTGGCCATTTTTCACAGCAATGACCGTTGCAGGATCCTCATGATCATGAGGTTAAAATTTGGATGGTTGGCAACAGCTTCATATTTATGATGACTGCAATGTCCCCGGGGGTCATGTGATCACCTTTTGGCAACTTTCTGACAAGGAAAGTCAATGGGCAAGCCAGATTCATTTAACAACCATGTTACTCATGATATTAACAAATGCAGTGATTCACTGAACTGTGGAAAGATTAATCAAACGGGGCAAAGTTCACTTAACAACCGTCTCGCTTAGCAACAGAAATTGTGGGTTCAGTTATGGTTGTAAATCGAGAAGTATCTGTAACAGATTTGGAAGGGATCTTGGAGGTCTTCTAGTCTCATCCCCTGCTCAAGCAGGAGACCCTATACATTTCAGATAGGGCAAGCGCAAGGACTGGGTGACAGCTGGGTGACATCAGCAAGTTTAGTTTGCATTAGTTTTTCCTAATGTAATCAAAATATTTGATAAAAATTATATACCGTATTTTTCAGAGTACAAGACGCACCTTCCCCCCCCCAAAAGAGGCTATAAATTTGGGTGCATCTTATACTCCGAATGTAGCTTTTTCGAAGCTTTTTTCCTCCAGCCCTAACAAGGTGCTAACGATCTTCTTGGCTCTTCCCAGCTTGTTTTCATTACTACTCCCTCTAAAAAAGGCTTTTTCAGCCCTAACATGGTGCTAACGACCTTCCTGGCTTGCAGGATTTTTTCATTTCTACTCCCTCCGAAGAAGTGTTTTTCTAGCCCTAAGTCTTTGCAGGCTTGTTTTCATTGCTATTCCCTCTGAAAAAAGTTTTTTTCAGCCCTAACCAGGGAATAAAATAATGTGCTGAAGCTGACCAGACTAAGGATGCAAGCCAGATGAATACCTGGTAGGTAGATTTTTTCCCCTATTTTCCTCCCCAAAAACTAAGGTGCATCTTATACTCCAAAAAATATGGTACATTAAATAATAATAATAATAATAATAATAATAATAATAATAATAATAATAATAATAATAATAATAATAATAATAATAATAATAATAATAATAATAATAATAATAATAATAATAATAATAATAATTATTATTATTATTATTATTATTATTATTATTATTATTATTATTATTATTATTATTATTATTATTATTATTATTATTATTATTATTATTATTATTATTTTATTCATTAAACATGAAACTCAGTCAACTGAACATTTTAAAATGTATCACAAATATCATTGACTGGCGCTAATGGTTGATACGGGTTGCTGTCAGCCTCCTGGGCGTCAACTGAGTATCTCCTTAAAATGTACGATGTTCCGAGTAGTGCAGTTTTTTTGCAGTTCCCCTGGTGTTATTGCAGGAAGCTGCAATTTCTTGATGTATTTTATAAAATTCTTGGACGTGGTACCAAGTGCTCCGATGACAATGGGTATCACTGTTACAACTACTAATCACATAGTTTTGATGGCCAGGTGATTATATTTTTTTCCCAGTTCTGTTTCTTCAACTCTGGCCTCTCCCAGTGCAGCAATATCAATAAATTGTACGCTTCGGTTTTCGACAACTGTGATATCTGGTGTGTTGTGTTCCAAATGACGAGCTGTCTGTATTCAAAAGTAGTACCAATAGTAATAGGAACCTTGAATGCAATCCCAAAACATCTGGAGCACAACTTGAGCACCCAGTATTGACAAAATCACTATCAGTCAATTGCAAAAGGCAGCTTATATCTTGTGACAATTCCTTTCACACCATCCAACAACAACAGCTGCCTATCCCAGATCCTTGGGTAACATTTGTTAGTGAATGAATATATCAAATGCAGTCTAAACATATGGCTGACTGTGCAATCAACTGAAATAATTTCATCTAGAGAAGCACTGATGTGGTTTGCGCAGAAGACAATCACAATTTTCTTGTAAAAAATCTAAGATTAATTATGTAGTCAAGGTCTATAGTTTCTATCATTGTCAGCTAACTTACTCAGATGCTACAGTATTGGACATTGTGGTCCAACATCTTTGAAAGGCACCAACCTGATAAAGGTTGGGGGGGAGGTGTTCAGATTGATTTTCCCAGAACTCAGACCAGAAAACTTTTGTATTATATACACAAAGATTGAAGAATAGATTTTGAAGTGTGGGGACTCAAAATATTTCCTTCACAGCAGAAAATATAGAGTGAGATTCTCCCTCCCAGTGGGAGTTTCCCCCCCTCTGGAAAACATATATTTTTCTTTTCTATCTTTTATACTCCAGAAATGACCACTTGGCTTTAGACTTTATAAGAAACAGCATCCCAAATAAGGAAGCTTGCAGAGGGACTAAAACCATATGTATTATTACCTTTAGCTTATCTTTAGAAATGTAAAGACTCTTACTGACTGTGTTAGACTTTAACTCACAAGCTTTACATTGTAAAAGCGATCCATATTAGTTTATGGTAGCCAACAATCAAGAGGAGTCTGGTCGCAATTTTTCAGACTAATACATTTTATTCAAAGACTTTGTTATGATTCTAATAAAATGGTGTAGGAAGTTAGCACCCATCCACCCTCCTAGAAGAATGAAATATTCTAGGAAATATTAAAGAGGCAGAATATATTTCCCTGGATGAGAAAAGGAGAAACATGTTTTAAAGACAAAGCAGCTCCCTGCAGCTCCCTGCCCCCCCCCACCTTTGTCAATGGGCCATTAAGGCCTGAACCAGTCCATTCTACATAACAAAGGTCTACTCTATCTCCTCAAAGAGTCAACCAAACTTGGGACTCAAAAACACAACCTACAGAATTGCCCCTGCATGGCCCCATGGGAGTCTAACAACCAATCAGAATACAAGTTCAAATTCAAAAGCCCAGAGAGGATATAAAACCCAGGGACTCTCAGCATCTCTTCCCTTTTCTGCCAGGACCTCAAGCCAAGTGATTCCTGTCCACCATTAAACCATCTTTCCAAACAGTCTCCATGTTTCCAGTGTCTTTTCCCCCACTTGGAACTGAACCCAAAAAGGATATTTCTTCCAACAATGGGTTAGTCTGAAAAGGTGCTACCAGACTCTCCTGAGTTTTAACATGACCAAATAGAAATCTGCAGTTTCTAGAATCCACAAGGGATTCACACAGTGTGTAAAATTAAAGCTGGTTTAATAAGCTTATAACCTAGCCATCATGGCCTATTCCACAGAACAGAGCTAAAACCAATCTTGATTTATATGGCATGAGATCACAGCCTTTGACTTTGTTTACCAAAATTGGACTGCAGAAGTGCCAATCTCTATTAGTTGGGAACAGAGATACAGAAAAGGCCAACTTTGAGTAGCCATATCATCTAATGGACATCTGGATTTTTTCACCCTAGATCTGATGGTTCTTTCTAACTGGAGTCTCTTCTATGTGCTAAAAAAGACCCATTGACAAAAAAGCACCACTCCAAATTTTTTTTTAAATCTAAAACATTGGAAAATGAGAGAAACAGGAAGGTGCTACCTAGATTACCATATTTTTCGGAGTATAAGACGCACCTTTTTATCCCCAAAAAGAGGGTCAAAAACTGGGTGTGTCTTATACTCCGAATGTTGCATTGGGGGAGGGGGGAGGAAGTTGGTGCGATGGTGGCAATGGCGACAATGGGTGGCAACAGACAGCTGATTGGCAGTATTCCATGAGACTGTTCCTCTGCCTGAGGAAGAGCTGCTGTCACCATTCCTGCCCGAAGCCTGTGAGGAGCCGCTGCCGCTGTTGGTGGCCGCCACCACCACCCAACTGCGTGAGAAGCCACTGCCACCATTGCTGGCCACCGCCGCCAGACCACATGAGAAGGCGCTGCCGCCGTTGCTGGCCACCGCTGGCCGAAGCCTGCACCTGAGGAGCTGCCTCCGCTGCTGCTGCCCGAAGCAAGCTGCCTGAAAGGTTTGAAGACCAACTTCCAAGTTTGAAGATCCCTGAGTCACTGGCTCTCCCAAACAAGCACTCCACCATCCTGAAATTGCATCACGCCGGAAAACTGCCCCGCGTGGCAGGGTTCCGGGATGGTGGAGAGCTTGCTTGCTTGCTTGGTTTATGGCCGACTCTATTGTGGCAACTCTTCCATTGCTGGGGCGCCGTTTCACCCCTTTCTCTGGATTGTTGGATGGACTGCAACTTCGCTTCCGCCTGGGAAAGAGCTGTTCCCTGTGGCGGAGGTGCCGGTGTGTCGTGGCTCTCAGGCACTCGCTGCTTGTGCCTCTGCAGCTACGGAGCCCTGCAATCAGCTAGAGACGCGCCGGGCCACGGGTCGGCTTCGCTGCCCCTTCATCTCTGCCTCCCTCTCCCACCTCCCTCCCCCACCTCCCTCACTTGCTGGCCAGCTCAGGCTGCTTGTCCTCCACCTGCCCTTTCCGCATCCTTCAAATGGGGGATGCAGGTGAAGGCGACATGAGGGAATCCCCCGCAGGAACAGCCACCCGGCTAGGCTGAAGGACAGTGACGTAGGAAACGAGAGGAAATCTGGGCAGTTGGTGAGAGTGAAAACGTGACTTCCATGTGAAATAAAGAGGCTTCGGCACAGAGCTGCTTCCCTTCTAACTTCTCTGATCATTTCCCATCTGGACATTTATTCTATGATTTTTATACAAGTCTCATCCAGAAAGTTATAAGTTTGAAGACCCCTGAGTCAGGAGTTAGGGGTGCAAGGGTCTTCAAACCTGGCAAGTTTAAGACTTGTGGACTTCCAACTCCCATTCCTGAGCTAGCATGATTGGAAGAGGAATTCTGGGAGTTGAAGTCCACAAGTCTTAAAGCTGTCAAGTTTGAAGTTTGTAAAAAGTGTACATGGTTGTAAAAAGTGTACATGGTTGTAAAAAGTGTACATGGTTGTAAAAAGTGTACATGGTTGTAAAAAGTATTCTGCTATACTGGTAATTTATTAAATAATATATTACTACACCATTTGGTTCAGAATACTTTTTTCCTTGTTTTCCTCCCCTAAAATCTAGGTGCGCCTTATACTCCGGTGCGTCTTATACTCTGAAAAATACGGTATGTAAGGATAGCTAAAAGTAAAAAGCTATCTCATACTGAATGATAAGCTAATTTAAACAATGAATAGCAAACTGATACATACTGTATATATCACACTAAGCCATAATGTGTTTTGTCTAACTGTACTCTATTGTCTGTATGACCCCGCCAACTGTTCTCTCAACAAATTGCAGCTAGATAAACCATGGATTAGCATGACATAGAAACTCAGTCAAGATCTCCATGCCCTTAGAACCTTTCACTTTTATCAACTATGCCTTTTCCTAGTTTGTGTTCTTTAGCTGCTGCAAACTTTCCATGCCATGCTACTCATGGTGCTAGTATCCAAAAGTACAGTAGAAAGCAGTTTCGTGACCCATGAGAGAAAACCACAGGCTGATTAAACAAACCTGACATTTACTGTCTGGCTATTAAGCATGCTGGGAAGCAAACAGCCTCTCCAGCGACACTGAAAGTTGCATTTTGTTTCCTTCCTGACTGATTTTAAAAATAAGTCTGGAGGGATTGGGGAATATAAATCGGTTTTTGTTTCCACATTCTTGAATGTAGCAGAAAAACGCAGGGTGGGTAGCTGATTAATCTTCGAACGTAGCATTTTAATGTTCTGGAAAAGAAAATGCATTAGTGATAAATATAGATTAAAAAGGGAGAAATTATGTGGAAGATAGAGGCTGCTATGGCAATTGAGGTGGGGGGAGGAGTGATTTAAATCGTGAATAGCAGGATATCATACTACAGAAACAGACTGCAATTGAATAAGTAAAAATCCTGTGCTTTCCCAGGCTACTATCTGCACATACCATCTCCATAATAATTGGAGGAAATTCTGTCTAGTTTTTACACTGTTGCATTTCACTGTTAGAACTTCATGACATAGATCCAGATTTGTAGTAATCATGGACATGTAGACATGATTTCTGAGCAAAGCTTTTCCGAGCTAAGAAGAAATCTCTCTCCTCGGTCAGCTGCAGTTTATTCTTATAGCAAACTTCTTGTGTACACAATTACAATGATTGATTTACCCCAAAGATAGCTAACTAGTAATAATGGATAAATGGTTGACATACAGCATACAGACAGATCATGTCAAGCGTATAGGTGAGCATGTGATTGTATTAAATCTTTACTCTTAGTTAGAACAATAGAAAGAGCTGAGTAAGTAACCTTTGCCTTAAATAGAACAATAGAAAGAGCTGAAGACCTTTATTCTAAATAGAACAGAGAGCGGAGTGTTTGTTTAGTCAATATAGTGTCAAGATAGGCATTCCGTATCATTGACAATGATTCACAATTTATTTTATTTATTTTTAGTTATCTATTTTATTGCATTTATAGGCCACTCAATCCAATAAGGACTCAGAGCGGCTAACAGCAATACAAGAGAAACAATAAAATGAAATAAAAGGTTAAAACGGTAAAATTAAAACATTATCAATAAAAAACAACCAATCATCCATTCACAATCACTCATGAGCCCACCCAACAATACATTCATTGGGCCCAGGCTTGCCGAAATAGCCAGGTCTTAAGGGCTTTTCTGAAGATCAATAGGGTAGGGCCATCCGGATCTCGGGGGGGAGTTGATTCCATAATGTGGGGGCTGCCACAGAGAAGGCCCTCGATCGAGGTCCTGCCAGTCAACATTGTCTAGCCGACGGGACCTGGAGCAGGCCCACTCTGTGCGATCTAACCCGTCGCAGGGAGACATGTGGTAGTAGACGGTCCCGAAGATACTGTGGCCCTGCACCATATAGGGCTTTAAAGGTAATCACCAACACTTTGAATTGTGTCCGGAGATCAATGGGCAACCAGTGCAGCTCGCGTAAGATGGGAGTAGTATGGGTGTACCTAGGCACACCCACCACAGCATGCGCCATTGCATTTTGGACCAACTGCAGTCTCCGAACACTCTTCACAGGTAGCTCCATGTAGAGTGCATTGCAATAGTCAAGCTGTGAGGTGACAAGGGCATGAGTGACCGTGAGAACTGCCTCTCGATCCCATAACCTACACAGATTGAGTTCAGTCATAATTTAATTGTGTTTTACTGAATGGACTACAACTGACCGTGTACCACTGAACCATAAACCACTAGTTAAAGAATGTAGTCACGGGGATCAAATATTGAATTAACCCAAAATATGAATGGTCATGAAACCTTGACTTCAAAGGTACTACACAGGAATTGAGGTTAGACTACAGGAGCTGACAACCTGTAGCTTAAAGCCATTTGTAGCCCCTGGTCTCATTTTAGAGCACCTCAGCCTTATTGAAGAAGCTCATTGTAATTATTTAGACCTCTTGCAAGAGATTCTTCCTAACAGGCTGTAGAGCACAGCGAGAGAGAAGGGACAAATAATGTTAATAAATAAAATAAGATAAGATATCTAAAAGCAAAAAAAAATCTGGGTTTTGATATTGCATTAAAACTATAAATCATGCTTTACAAGCTACAGTAGCAAGCATTTTTATCTCACTAAAATCAATTCAAATATCCTTACTCTAGTATGTGAAATATACTAGTGTTGAAATATTCTGGAAATTAGCAAATTAGACCTGATCAGATATAGAAGTGGGGTGATGTTATACTAAAGTATCTGCCCCCTCTCCCAAAACTTTGGAAAGGTGCTTGGCAGAGGCACTTGTAACCAGAGAGGTTGGGGATGACTAGCAAGTTACAGAAAGAAACCCAAGATTCCCCAAAGATGTAGAAAACCTTCTGAAGTGTATTCTTCCCAGTCTCTTGAGTATTCAGGGATGGGGAATGAAAACAAAAACAGACTCTTTGGCGCTTCAGCCATCCAAACCAAGAACTCAAAGATGTGTTCCAAATAAAGTGCCCAACCACAGAGGTAAATGATTATGGACATTCTCAGTCAGTCAGGTCATGGTTGTCCCAAAGGTGCTTTTTCAAGCGGCAACTGTACTTTCTGGTTTTTCTTTGAAGATGTTTCACTTCTCATCCAAGAAACTTCTTCAGCTCTGGAAGCTTCTTTTTCCTCAGAGCTAAAGAAGCTTCTTGGATGAGAAGCGAAACGGCTTCAAAGAAAAAAACAGAAAGTCCAGTTGCGTCTCAAAAAAGCACCTTTGGGACACAGAGGTAAAGTGACTTGGAGCACAAGGAAACAGAAATGTAGCATCTACCTAGAAACATGGTGGCGAACCTATGGCACGCATGCCACAGGTGGCACGCGGAGCCATAGCGGGCAGCACGCGAGCGTTGCCCACCGGCAAACTGGAAGTGCGGAAAAATGCACTTCCGGTTTGCCGGTGAGCTGTTTTTTGCACTCTGGAGGGTTCAGGGAAGCTCCCTGAAGCCCCGGAATGCAAAAAACTACAAAACGGACAAACCGGAAAAACGCACTTCCGGTTTGCCGATGAGCTGTTTTTTGCACTCCGGGGGGTTCAGGGAAGCTCCCTGAAGCCCCGGAATGCAAAAAACTACAAAACGGACAAAACGGAAGTGCGGAAAAACGCACTTCCGGTTTGCCCGTTTCGTCGTTTTTTACCGGCCCAGGCTCCGGTAAGGCCTTTGCGCAGGGGGGGGTGCGCATGCGCAGGGGGCAGCATGGGGGGGGTGTTGTGCGCATGCGTGGGGGGAGGGAATGGGTGTGGGCACGCGAGAGCGCGAGAGCGCACGCATCCCCCCTTTTTGGCACGCGAACCTAAAAAGGTTCGCCATCACTGACCTAGAACATTTCAAAGCAACCACATCTTTTCCACATATCATGCAGTTGTGCTCGGAAACTATTTCATTGTCACACCATGACCAGGTTCCTTTTGAATGAAGGTACAGTATATTTGGTTTTGAAAGGATGACAATTGACACAAAGAAATAAGACAATGGAGGCCTTTGTGTTGTTGTTGTTGCTTTACTATATACAGTGAAGCTTTTTGCAACAGGCATTTACAGCAAGTATATACAACACAATTCTGTTAACAGGCTTTTTCCTAAGCTTCTCCCCCAGAAACAATTCTTCTATAACTCTCCTGCTAACTGCTTTGCTTCCTCCTCCTTTTACTTCCACTCCTTCTCTTTTCTGGGCTTATTAATAAAAAGAATGAAAATAAATGAATGTGCTGGATTTACTATCATGGTCAGCACAGCTTGACCTTCTCCTAAACCAGCTCAACTGAACACTTTCTGCTTCACCATTGGTGAAAAAAAAATCTTTCAAAGTCTTCTGCTCGGTCCAGGACTTCCCCAACAGCCAATTTCCATATTCCCGTCTTCACCTCTCTGAGACTTTGTTCCTTCTTCAGGGGAAGTCACCTGTAGATTTGTTTTCTTCCTCTCTGACCGGAAACCAACAACATTTCCACACATGGAGCTAAATCTATTGTTTTGCAATCTTTTTTTCTCCTCACCCTTTCTAACTTTGGGCTAGACTGGCCATAGCTCCCCCAGCAACTGAGGAAATGAGTGCAGTGCACCATTAGAGCTCTAGTCCCCAACATCTATATACCAGGCAGGACCAATGGACAGCTGTCTCTACATCTCCCCACAACAGCCCTGGCTAACAACCAGGTCAGTTCATCAGCTCTCATGACAGCATAGCTGCACTTCAAGGCTAGAACTGAGCTGCTTCTGCCATTTTCTCTCTCCATCTGCTGACTCATGCAAATACAACTACAGCTATACCAGGCCACTAAAAACCATATGCCACACTCATGATCCTGGGAAAAGACCCATTTGGTTCAAGAAT
Source organism: Diadophis punctatus similis (assembly GCA_023053685.1). NCBI lineage: Eukaryota > Metazoa > Chordata > Lepidosauria > Squamata > Dipsadidae > Diadophis > Diadophis punctatus. Next base: position 54,834,841 of record JALIGW010000002.1, on the reverse strand, counting down.
TCTCATAGGTGCTGCATATATATGTTAAATGCTGCAAAACATCCTCTTGTCTTTATAATTGAAGTGTGCATTATAGTGTTGGAAGTCATATTCTTCTGGGTTCAGTTCCAAGTGGGGAAAAAGACACTGGATTCATGGAAGTTGCTTGGAAAGAAGGTTTAATGGAGAACAGGAGCACATGGCAGGAGCTCCTGAACCGAAAAGATGGATCACATGCTTCCAGATGTTGGGTCCAGAGAAAAAGGCCGAGATGCTGAGAGTTCCTTGTTTTATGCCCTCTCTTGGGCCCCACCTTAAGAGTTTCCTGTTCCTGTACAGAAATGTATCCCATTGGCTGTCAGACTCCCAGGGGCATGTTGGGGCAACTCTTGTGGGCTGTCCTAAGTCCCAGGCTTGGCTGATGTAATCCTCCCAGGTCCCATATGGTATAATGAAAGGGCTTTGGGCAATTCCTAATATGGTTCTTCCTGTAGATCAGGGATGGCCAAACTATGGTTCTTTAAGGACCTGTGGACTTCAACTCCCAGAATTCCTGAGCCAGCCATGCCTGCATGGCTAGCTCAGGAATTCTGGGAGTTGAAGTCCACAGGTCCTCAAAGAACCATAGTTTGGCCACCCCTGCAGTGTAGATGCTTGTTATGTAGAATCTGCCCATTGTAGACTCTGCCCATTGACAAAGGTGGGGGGAATGAGTGAGCTGGGCCATTCCTTGATGGCACATTGACAAAGGTGGGGGCTACTAAGAATGAGTCTTTTGTCTGCCTAAAAGCATGTTTCCGGGGATATATAGAATAATATTCTGCCTTTTTAATATTTCCTAGGATATTTCATTTTTCTAGGAGAGGGGTGGGTGCTAACTTCCTATAATAGCCCTGCTGAATATACTTGCATGGAAGAAAACAAGCAATTCTCCTTTGAATCAAGCTTCTATCTTGGGGATTTCATGGACACATCCATGCAGTTTTTAGGTAAGAAGATGGAAGTATTTATTTATTTATTTATTTCTACGCTCTTATAGGCCGCCCAATCCCGCAGGACTCAGGGCGGCGTACAACATGGATAAGAAACGTACAGTAAAAAACAATTGTCACAATTTAAGAATAAAACAATATTAAAACATTATTAAAAACACCATTCATGGGGGAATCTGATCTCCTTATTCACCCCGGCTGTCGGAAGAGCCATGTTTTCACGGCTTTACGGAAGGCCAGTAGAGTGGGGATAGTCCGGATCTCTGGTGGGAGTTGGTTCCAGAGGGACAGGGCTCCCACAGAGAAGGCCCTCCCCCGCGGCCCCGCCAACTGACATTGTTTGGCCGACGGGACCCGGAGGAGGCACTCTCTGTGGGACCTAACTGGTCGTAGGGAGGTATGTGGTAGGATGCGGTTCCGAAGGTAACCTGGCCCTGAGCCATGTAGGGCTTTAAAGGTCAAAACCAACACCTTAAATTGTGACCGGAGACTAATAGGCAACCAATGCAGCTGGCGGAGAATGGGTGTTACGTGGGTGTATCTCTGTACACCCACCACAGCTCGCGCAGCTGCATTCTGCACCAATTGCAGTCTCCGGATGCTCTTCAAGGGTAGCCCCATGTAGAGCACGTTACAGTAGTCTAGCCGTGAGGTGACAAGGGCATGAGTGACTGTGAGCAAAGCCTCCCTCTCCAAGTAGGGTCGCAATTGGTGTACAAGTCGAATCTGTGCAAAGGTCAGTGACTTGCAAGTAATTCTTTCCAGGATGTTTTTTCAACCTTCCAGATTATCTTACAGCCTTGTGATTTTCAGTAGTCTCCAATCCAAGTACTAATCAGTTTTTTTAAAATTAGGGATGGTCAGCTAGGTACTCCATCTTAGATGGGCTACACAAAGTAAATTTTACAGAAATCAAAGAAATGCTTTCCAAGTAAATGTAGACTGAAACCTCATAGCTTTCACCTAGACTGGGGCTTGGACACATCACACTGAACTATAAAGTAGAGTTATGTTCATACTGCACATTAAGCCAGAATCATTATTACATGACGGCTTAGTTTACTATAAGAACTCAGCCATAATCACTTTTTTAAAAAGGACATCAAGTAAACATTTGGGTTTGTCTCACCAAAACCATGATTTTCTAGACACTAAAATCAATCTAGCAGCAGGCAGAGAGCAAGCCTTTTGTTAAATTCAGCTGCATAATTTTGATATAGAATAAGAAGACCTTTTTTCAAAGTAGACAAATTCCTGTGATATCCTGAGCAAGAGCTCATCCACCAAATATAACTTTATAATGATAAAATAATTCTGATGACCTAGTAATAGAATACTAAGGTTCTGTGGCATATCTGATATGATAGGTAGCAGCCCTTATTTAAAAATCAAGTTGTCTTTTTCTGCATTGCCCTTTTTCAAGTGCTGCTAAAATGCTAAACAATCAAATTCTGCTTCCCATTAGACTGTGAGACTCCCAGAAGACTGTGGCGACGAACTGAGGTACTTTATTTCTAATGCACTTTAACATCATGGTAGGTGCACATTATGAGAAAGCAGGATGCATTTATTAAAGACACCTAGAGGTTCATTTTAATAGAATTCAACGGGAACCAGTTTGCACATTCTGCCTCCCCTTTAGCATTCCAGGAAGGAAATACGATGTTAAAATGTTGACTTTAAAATGTTTCAGCAAGTTCTGAAGCAGGTAGTATTAAATTACATTTAACTGCCCTTTCCAATGCCTGTAATGACAGCTCTCGGTTTCCACTGAATGTTTTGTTCCCAAGAGCTTGAGGAATCCCAAATCTTCTGCAAAATATAATGAACACTATTTCCAGCTGCTGTGGCCTAGAGGTAGAGAGCTCTTGCCTCACAATCAGGAGGTTGTGAGTTCAATCCTAGGGAGAGGCAGCTGTAGGGTCTCCTGCTTGGGCAGGGGGTTGGACTAGATGACCTGCAAGGTCCCTTCCAACTCTGTTAATCTGTAATCTGACGGCTGTGAGTTTGGATGGGAAAGAATTGGAATGGGCCGGAATCAGGCTTAAATTCAGCAGCTAAATATATGAGCCATATCCTTTTCCAGGCAAATGGTTTTTTACCTATGGGAGGTTTCTTTCTGCGTTTAGGATGAAAAGACAACCTATGCTAAAATTAAACAATCCAACAGTGTCCAGATACTTCTGGATGAGCGTAATGTAAAAAACTTACTTTAGCTACCACAATCCTTAGCTCTCATCTGTCACAAATCCTATATTCTCTCTATATATAGTTTTATTGGTTTATAATATAACATACAAAGAGAATACAAAAGCAAATATTAGGGAAATTAGGGAAGAAAAAGGGGAAGTGAATAGTGAGGGAAAGAGAGGGGAAAAAGAAAAAAATAGGCATTGGCTTCCGACACCTTTGGTGCAGTTGAATAAGGCATTAAGATCTACGTGCAACTTTTTACTTTTTCATAATAATAGAAACTAGCCATTTCTGTAATAAAAAAATCTATCTCATCGGTAAAACCCAAGATCAAATTGTCCACCTCAAGCACAAAGTCCAGAAGTGGTTTCCAAGTGAAAGTAAAGGTATTTGTGTGTTTTTTTCTTTAATCAGAGCAGACAATTTAGCCATCTCTGCTAACTCCATAAGTTTTTGCAGCCATTCATCCATTGTGGGGGACAAATCCTATATTCTCAACTTCCAACTAACACAGTTAGTAATACCCTTCACCAGTCCTACCACTATTTACTTTTATGGGCTACACAAATACAATCTGTGAAGTCCCAGATTAGATAGGAAAACAGATTATTAAGAGACAGAAAGATAAGTTTGTCTATATTTGTTCAGCAAAATCAGTGAATACGTTCGTAAAACTTATCAATAAGATGTTTATATATCTATCATTTCTTGTAAATTGAAAAATACATACAAACCAAAACCAAAATAGGTCTTAGTGCCATGTATGAACCTCACCTCTCTCTTTCTTTTCCTGCCCAAGATTTCCCCATTTCCATCTCACCTACTCTGATTAGTTTATCACCAAAGCTAAGAGTCAGTGTATCAGTTAATTAAAAATGTCAAAAAGTGATCTTTTATTTATTCATTAGGTCTTGCCCTAAACTAAGCTGGCAAAATGTAAAAGGAAAATGTTTGGAAGAAAAAAGAAAATGAAAAGTTTGCTTTTCAAGGCCACAAGTGAGTAATAAGTTCCTCCACAATAATAAAATGTAACAATTCACTACCCAAATTAAAGTGACAAGAAAGTAGAGAAAACTTACTTACTCCTTCCTTCCTTCCCTTCCCTTCCCTTCCCTTTCTTTTCTTTTCTTTTCCTTTCTTTTCCTTTCTTTTCCTTTCCTTCCTCTGCATGCAGGCATTTGCTGACTGCATAAATTATATGGATGAGCTGAGAACAAATCTCATAGGGATTATTTTTAACTTTTACAGCTATGATCACTAGTATTATATTGTTTCATATAATAAGGATTGACATCACTCTAAATTCCAAGTTTCAGGGTAACAACTGTTTATGCAAGATGTTCATAAACTCTCAGTTGTTTCTCATCAGGCACAGCCTCCTTCATTCTTCACTGTTATTTTTTTCTCATTCCAATTGTCACAAACCTAAAAGAAGGAAAAGAATAACCTAGTATATTCCTGTGGTGATACAAGCAGGGGTGAGTAGCTTACTTACTGAGACCGGTGCGCTGCTCTGCGTTTTTCCATGCTTCGTGCGCGCGCGCGCTACATGCGCATGCCCCCTCGCACAATTTTGCTTCTGCGCATGCGCAGAAGCAAAATCTCACCAAAATCTCGTGAGGGGATGTGCGCAAGAGATTTCGGCACGATTTTGCTTCCGTGCATGCGCAGAAGCAAAATCTTGCCTAAATCTCTCTTGCGCGCGCATCCCCTCGCGAGATTTTGCCGTGATTTTGCTTCCGTGCATGTGCAGAAGCAAAATCACCCAAAATTCGTAAAAAAAGATGGTGACGTGTGCGACTGCCCAGTGGAGATGGTACCGGAGCAGTCGTGCGCAAATTGCGTTATCGGCGGGTCCCTACCGGAGCTACACACTGGACCGCACCGGTAGGAACCCACCCCTGGATACAAGTTGCAAACATCTGAGGTACTGACTTGAAATGTTTTAGAAAAAAATGCCAATATTATGAATCATGGAAGAACTTCTCTCAACAAGAAAACTCTTTCATAGGAAGAAAATGTCATGGTTACATAACCTTCCCTAATTTAAACTAATTTTGGAAAGATACAGCACAGTCACAGGTCCTTTCAATTGTAGATCTTGTGTCTGCTTATTGCACGGGGAAACAGGAAATCTGCAAATTTGGGATCACGTTTTTATTAAACAGGTCATGTAACTAAGGCCTGGATCTAAAGAAGCCAAGATATGAATCTAAAAAAAACCCAATACTGCAATGATATTTTCCAACTGTATCATAATAGCCTCCATTGCAATGTTCCACTCATGTTATAAAAGTCACATTTCACAGAATAATAGAATTGGAAGGGACCAGATAGTTGATTTGTCCAATCCGTTTATGTTATGAAGGTTTTTTTAAGCTAACATTCCTCAACTGAGGTTGTCTAGATCTACAAGACTACAACTCCCATAATCCAGGGATTATTATCCAAAACTGAAAGTGTAGGGAGCATTGGTGACATATATGTTATATCTATGTATATTACCAACATGTACTTGACAAAAATAAATAAATAAATAAAATAAATAAATTTGGTGTTAGCCTGAGGAAGGCTGCCTTACTCAGATCCATTTCACTCCCAGCAGTGAAAGGAAGGGGTGACTACTTATTCCTAAAATGGCCATATGACTTCTACTGCAAATAATATGTGTCTGCAGGAGTTACCATCATCCTTACAAAGGTATCACTGGCTGGGGATAATGGGTATTATTGGACAGCACCAGGGTAGAGAAATAATACTGTAGCTCGACAGAGCTACCATTTCCTTTGGTTGGAGCAAATTTTGCAGTATCTTTATAGGATTGATTTTCACAATTTCCACTCTCTTTTTTCTTTTTCTGCTTTGATTGTTTAATGAGGTTTCTCTATATTTAGTGTTGCTTGCCTGCCAACAGCCATGTCAGATGAGAAGCTGATGAGAACTGTATTCCAATGCTTATAAAAAGAACTAGATTGAGAAAGGCTCTGCTGCAGAGCAAAAGTGGAGCCCTCTTTGCAACCAGAAGCCCAGGTGTGCTCCAGACAAACAGTAGGTTATGTCTGTAATTATAGATCTGTGCAGCTCCCAATGGAATCTCCCTATGGATGCACTGCGGGTAGCTTTTGGCACTGAACACAATGGTAATCAGTCAAGAAAGAAGTCAACATAAGGTCATCCCATTTCACCTTCCTCCATCTTAAAAGGCAACCACACACTCGGGGCCCCAATAGAAATGAGACGATGCTGATCTTGCTTCAAATACAACAAACTATCAGGGTCCCACCACCACAACAAAACATCTTGAATCTATACTGCTTTGTGACCTTTAGTCCAGATAACTGCTGCAAGGACAGAGTCATAGTTTAAAAAAGGAAGGTAAGTAGTGGCTACAATAAATCTCTGGTGGGTTGTTGTTTTTTTGAAAAAAATATTATTAAAGCTCTTCTATTATGTTCATGGCATGTGTGCACTGCATATAAAATAGTCCTAAGAATCTTCTTTTTTTTTCTTCACCATAGTCCATGGACATACTGTACCTATGCAAGGTAAAAGGAGGTCCCAAACAGTCTTTTCCTTTTTTTTTACAGCACCAGGGCATCCAGACCAGTACATGTAAAAAAAGGGGCGGGGTTTCAGTTGCATAGTTATGAACTGCTGTCTTAACTTTTCTGACTCTCCTGAGAATTCCATACAGCATTTTAAATTGTGCTTCCAACAGATGACACAGAGAAAGGGGAAATATGACAACATCAGAAAAGAGGCAATGGAAAAGTCAGACATACCGGTAGTCATGCATTCACCATGAGGATAGCACAATTCTCCTAGAAGAATGTAATATTCTGAGAAATATTAAAAAGGCAGAATATTATATTTCCCTCAGTGGTGGGTTGCTCCCGGTTTGGACCGGTTCTTAGAACCGGTAGCACCGACTGTGAGAGGCTCTGCCTACCCGCCCGGGATGCTTCTGCACATGCACAGAAGTGTTGCGCGAGTGCATGAGCACGCGAACCCACGTGCGAACGGGTGGCAAAATTATTTACAACCCACCACTGATTTCCCTGGATGAGAAAAGGAGAAACCTGTTTTAAAGACAAAGCAGCTCCCTGCAGTTCCCTGCCCCTCCCCACCTTTGTCAATGGGCCATTAAGGCCTGAGCCAGTCTATTCTACATAACAAAGATCTACCTCCTCAAAGAGTCAACCAAACTTGGGACTCAAAAACACAACCTACAGCAGTGATGGCGAACCTTTTTTTCCTCGGGTGCCGAAAGCACGTGCACGCGTGCTATCGCACGTGTGCGAGTGCCCACACCCATAATTCAATGCCCCCTGCCCCCCTGCGCATGCGCGTGTGACCCCCCATGCTGCCTGTCAGGCAGTGATTTTATATTGCCTGTTACATGTATATGCAGGGAGATGCATCCCTATCAAATATAATGGTTTATTCCTGAGCATGTGATTAATATGTTCCTAGTACGCATGTGTACATTCCTTTCTTTTATCCGCCCTTCTATTTCAGCTTCTGTAAGAAGCAAGACCTGTTTTTATAGCTAAGATGTGATTAATGAGAATTTATTGAGAATTTATTGTTTTTGTACCGAAATAAATATTTTCTAATTAGAACTTTAAACTGCAGTGAGCCAAAAATCAACTGGCCGGTGCGCATGTGCGCACTGGAGCTGAGCTAGGACACAATGGCTCACGTGCCGGCAGATATGGCTCCGTGTGCCACCTGTGGCACACGTGCCATAGGTTCGCCATCACTGACCTACAGAGTTGCCCCTACATGGCCCCATGGGAGTCTGACAACCAATCAGAATACAAGCTCAAATTCAAAAGCCCAGAGAGAGCATAAAACCCAGGGACTCTCAGCATCTCTTCCCTTTTCTGCCAGGACCTCAAGCCATGTGATCCTGTCCACCATTAAACCATCTTTCCAAACAGTCTCCATGTTTCCAGTGTCTTTTTCCCCACTTGGAACTGAACCCAAAGGGATATTTCTTCCAACACTATAAAACCAAAATGGACTAAAATAATTTGAATAGCCAAATGTATGTTTTTTTGCTGACAGAACAAGCAGTGAGTGGTGCCGTAACGCTGCAACTAGGGAAGTGATTGGGTTGGGAGGTTCTTTGGAGGTCATTTTTTTTAATCAATGTTTTTAATACAGAGAAATGAAAAACAAACATAATAAACCAAGTTGTTTGCTCACCTGACCAGAAAACAGAATTTATTTTATTTATTTATTTAAATGGATTTATATGCCGCCCAACTCCCAGGGGACTCTGGGTGGCTCACAACATGTCAAAATCCATTCAACAATATAAAAAAGACACAATAATTAAAAATTACAAAAATTAAAAAGAGCATCTAACATTCATAACCGAGGGGGGGGGGCATATCTGGTCTGGTTGGTCTCACTTTCACCCCGCCTGCCGGAAGAGCCAAGTTTTTATTGCTTTATGGAAGGCCAGCAGGGTGGGGATAGTCCTGATCTCTGGAGGAAGCTGGTTCCAAAGGGAGGGAGCTCCCACAGAGAAGGCTCTCCCCCTCGGCCCCGCCAACCGGCATTGCTTGGTCGATGGGACCTGGAGGAGGCCAACTCTGTGGGCCCTAACCGGTCGTAGGGAGATATGCGGCAGGATGCGGTCCCGAAGGTAACCTGGCCCTGAGCCATGTAGGGCTTTAAAGAATTCCGTTTAATGCACTATACCTGCACTCCGATAATAGAAGGTTTTCTTTTCTGAGTCATTATGGTATTATTTTATGCATGAACTCAGGAGGGGGAATTATCATAGTGGAGAGCGCAGACAAAAGATCGTTTAAATAATTTAATCATTGGTCATTGTATCAACAAAGGCATGGTCAGCTGAGAGACCAGAGTTCATAAATATATTATAAAAATGAGTGATTCTTTAATTTTAAGTAACAGTTTTCTGGGTTGGATTTCATATGTGAAATACTATACAAATGCAGTTTCTGAAAAGAGATGGGAATTATCATACAGTAGTCCAAATTCTGACACACCGATGCTTTCTAAGTTTGTTGTACGGGGTCAACAATTCTGGGACAAGATGAAATAAAGAGTAGTTAAGTCATTCTATACAAAATATAGCCTTATTTTTTTTTCCTTTTAGAGCTCCTTCCTAGGTAGTTGGAGAGCTATTTTATAAGATAGTTAGAAACCTTTGCAAGTAGGTCCCCATTCTTTTTGGTCCATAGAAAGATTTCAAACCTTGAGAATACACTGTAGGGCTTTCTAAACCTTTGTTAACATAGGTGCTAACACATTTACAAAACGGCTGCTAGTACAAACCTTGTACTAGGCACTGAATGAAATGATACTCCAGACGCTCAACTTTGTGTTCAGATAAAGCAGGCGTTTCACAGACATAACATGGCTAGATAAATTCCTTTATTGCATATAAGAAAGAAGACTTATATGTGCAGAAGATCTGCCCACTACAATGTCCCAGGGGTGAAATTCAGCAGGTTCAGACAGGTTCTGGAGAACCGGTAGCGGAAATTTTGAGTAGTTCAGAGAACTGGCAAATACCATCTCTGGCTGGCCCCAGAGTGGGGTGGGAATGGAGATTTTGCAATATCCTTCCCCAGGTATGGAGAGGGAATGGAGATTTTGCAATATCCTTCCCCCAGGTATGGGGAGGGAATGGGGATTTTGCAGTATCCTTCCCCTGGAGTGGTGAGGGAATGGAGATTTTGCAGTATCCTTCCCCTGCCATGCCCACCAAGCCACAGAACCGGTAGGGAAACATTTTGAATTTCACCCCTGCAATGTCCCTATAATCACTGTTCCCTCTAAGGCGCGCGGCGACGCGGCCGCGCACGTGATGAAAAAACACCGCGCAGAAGTTTCTAACTTCCGCCCGTCATTTTCTAATGGGAGAGGCTGCGCGGCCGCGCGCTGTTTTCAGCTATTACAGGGAACATTGCCTATAATACTGTATGTCTGCTACAAGGTTTAAATTCTATCCCTTTCCTCCTCTGGCTTCAAGTCAAGAGACTTTTAACTTTCTCTTGGCCATGAGAGACAGAAGTTCAATGCTGATGTAATCTTGGCTGAGAATCACTGGTTCATACCTCATCCGTTTCAGCCTTACATCATCTTTCTATATATTATCCCCTTGCCTTTAAATCTGCTGATCACAGATCCATAAAACTTCTATAAAACTTCTTCCTTAAGGATGAAAGACTATATTGGTCATAATGATGCAGATCTATCCATTCCCAAGAAAAAGAGAACATGGGAAAGAGATGGGGTTAAAGTGAAATAAAATTCAGGATAGTGCTCAAGATTTATAAAGGGGAAGCAGCAAGGAATGCCTGCCTAAGTACATCTCTAATCTGATGGACCAGACAGACGCTTTCCAACCAGCAACAAAATGTAAATGTCTCCTAAAATCCAGCATCTTGGTCAAACAGATAATTCAGCAAGATTGGTTGTACTGATTTTCTTTGAAATTCTGTGTGTGGGGATATTGTCTTCTTTTTTTTTAAAGCATTCTTTAGCATCTAGAAATTTGGTTTTATTAGTTTAATTAGAAAATTTGTTCTCCATATGCAAGTTATCCTTATGTTTCAGAGCTGAAAGATGTTTTATTAAGTTCATTACTTCTGCTTTGGGCAGGAAGGTCTGAAGCATCATCCATTTTATTTTCTTAAAACTGGGATGAAAAGGAGAGATCCTTAGTAGAAAAGCTGAGCACTCTACAACTAAATAGATTAGATTGGGGCTGGAAGTTCAGCCTGGCTACTTTATAACTGTCTAAGTATCTTTTACTGTCGAATCTTTATTAAAAAAAAGATTTTAAATGATTGCAGCCTCTGTGGGCTCAATCCCAAACCAAACATGGGAGTTAAATCTGTTAAGATATTCATGACTGGGAGAGCCAATGGTAACAAGGTCAGCCAATGAATAGGCATAGCAACTGAGTCAGCCAATGGGAGCTAAACACATCTGAGTCTGTGCAGAGAATCAAAACTGAAAACTTAGGCTTAAGGCTGGTCGTGGCTCAGTCCACTCTGTTCTCTCTGCCCACTCTGTACTCTCTGCCCACTCTGTGCTTGTCTGCTCTGCTGAAATGAAACTAACTCTCCTGCTTGTGTTTACTTGAAGAAATAATCTACTTGTGGTATTGTATATATATTACTATGTTTATAAAGAAGTTAATGAATCCAGCTGGATCAGTTATCTGTGTGTGCTTCTGGAAATTGATTTTTCTGCAACAAACTCTGATAAAATCCACCTGAATTTTTATAGTAGGCTCATGGAAAGGATATCAGGTCTAGAGATGACCAAGAAAGCAATAGCAAACCACTTCCAAAAATCTTGCCTAAATGAATTGCAGGGACTAGTCTAGGTAGTCACCAGGATTCAAAACTGACTCAAAGGTGGGGAGGGGCTGTATGTGTATATATCATCTCTCTTTCTCCACTCTCTCTCTCTCCACCATTCTCTCTCTTACTCACACACACATAAACACACATACACACATAGCAGATGGGGCAGTGTTCTCATACACCCAAGCAAAGTGCCCACAGGTTCATTGTGTTCACAGACAGCTGAGAATACTAAGAATAAGTGAGCCAAGGCATGTATTTCATTTGAAGACATCTCATGGATGTCATGTAATCAATTTGAAAGACCTGGAACCTCAAGTAAAAGGATGTCACATTTCTGAAACACACATTTCTTAGTGGTTATCTTACTGAAACACAGTATTTCCCAACCATTGGCCCCTACACCTTATCTTTCTTAGACTATATAATTGGTCCCTAAATCTTATCTTTCTCAGGCTAGATCAGGGGTCCCACTTCATGTGGAAATCATTAAAATCTTTCAACAACTACCCCATAAATCACTTGCTGGTAATTTGGTAACTGTGGTCTCCTAGCTATTCTCTGCAGATCTCCAAAATTCAAGAAAAAATAATTTTCAAAATAGCTGAAATCTTATCATCAAATCTGACAAGATGTTTTTTGCTTAATCTTTTATTTGTTTAAAAAGGCTAACATCTTGAGAGATTTGACATTTTTCTGAGATTTTTGCTGTTTTCATACATACATACATACATACATACATACATACATACATACATACACACACACACACACACACACACATACACATATACACCCAATTTTTTGCATCCATACCAGAGACCAGATAATGGTTTTGCTTATTAGTAGTCAAGTACTTAACATTCCAACATGAAGCTCACTTATTACAAACTAGATTCCTTTTTTATTTTATTGAGTAGGGTCAACACCTGCTTTGCTTAACCTATAGCCCATCAAGCAAACTATAGCACAGTGGTATGAATTCCATGTATCTTTAAGACAAGCAGTTGGGCAAGGCTGGTACCCTAGGACTGACACGAGTTCTCTAGAAACATGGGTGAAGATTCTATTCACCTTGTTATCTAGGAATATTTTCAACAGAAGATGCTGAGGAAGAGCTGTGGAACTCTGTCCAACCTGCACTGATCCTCTCTATATAACTGTTCCCAATTCCCAAATAAAATTGATTTTGTTAACCTATATTAGGGTAAAATTAACCAGTGTAATTTATTATTTTTAAATGTAATTTTTATTGAAGAAATTTGAACAAGATAAAAACAACACAAATATTACAAAAATAAAATAAAGAAGAAAGGTGAATTAAAAAAAGTAAAAGTTTATAAAGAAACAACTTCCAATCTATTTGACAGCAATTATAAATGCATTTATATTTTACCCTTGGTACGGCTACATCATAATTTCCTTCTTTCTATAAGCTACCCATCAATGTAAGGTATTTCATGACATGACTTATGAATTACAGGTAGTCCTCAACTTATGATCACGATCGAGGCCAAAATTTATGTTGTTAAGTGAGAAATTTGTTAAGTGAGTTTTGCCTCCTTTTACAACTATTCTTGCCACATTTGTTAAGTGAATCACTGCAGTTGTTAAATTAGTAACAGGATTGTTAAATGAATCTGATTTCCCCATTGACTTTGCTTGTCAGAAGGTCGCAAAAGGGGATCACATGACCCCGGAAAACTTCAACCATGTTAAATATGAATCAGTAAAGCATCCAAATGTAAATTCATGACCATGGGAATGCTGCAACAGTCATAACTGTGAAAAATGGTCATAAATCACTTTTTTCAGTGCCATTGTAACTTCAAACAGTCACTAAGCGAACTGTTGTAACTCGAGGACTACCTGTGCTTTTCTTTTACCTAGAAGTAGAAATTGAAAACATTTGGAATGTATACATATAGTGTTGCAATGCTTCAGGAATCTTACCTAAACAATAAAGCAATTCATACAGAAATCTGAAGTGAAACAAAATTAACAAGTCACCAGAGGTTTGTATCAGGAAAAAATATGACATCCTACAAATGTATTAAGGTTTTGTTTGTTTACTATTTATTTATTTATTTATTTATTTATTTATTTATTTATTTATTTATTTATTTATTTATTTATTTATTTATTTATTTATTTATTTTGTGAGATTTATATACCGCCTCATAGTGCAAGTACTCTCTAAGCGGTTTACACCAGTAAGCAATGTATATTTACATTGCCCCCAACAATCTGGGTCCTCATTTTACCTACCTCGGAAGCATGGAAGGCTGAGTCAACCTTGAGCCGGTGAGATTTGAACCGCTGACCTGTGGATCACAGTCAGCTAAAGTGACCTGCAGTACTGCCTCTAACCGCTGCGCCACCTCAGCTCTTACTATGGATAAAACATTTTAAGAAATCACAAATAGTTTTTAGGTTGAATCAAATTAACAGCCTTTCTAATTCAGTAGTATCTACTAAGGCCATGCAAGGCTTTGGATCAAAAGGCATAAAGGAGCTTGGGAATCTAAGGTAGTTTTCACATAACACCTGTTAGAGGCTCAATAAAGCATCTAAGTCAGGGGTGTCAAACCCGCGTCATCACGGCGGCATCACGTGATGCACCGGGACTTTTTCTCCCTTCGCTAAACCGGGCGTGGGCATGGCCAGTGTGTGACGCATCTGGCCCATAGGCCACGAGTTTGACAGCCCTGATTTAAATCTTTACCTGGGATCGTGTAGCTACTGTCCGGAGTTGCTAAGCAATCCTAGGAAGAAACATGTTTGGTTAAAGGAATTACCAATGGTTGCTGTGTCCAAGTCCACATATGCTCTGAAGCACATTTTGCTCTTCAGTACTGCATCGCCGTTTTATCTAATTGAACTAGAAGTGACTGTCTAGACTCTAGAATCTAAGGTAGTGATACTCTCTCTTATTAGTATGTTCTTTTTATTAGTCAAGGGCTAAACCTATAGTTGTGAGTTTGCCTAAACTATGGGTTTATTGAAGAAAAAAAATAGCTAGTTCTCACAATATACTGCCCAATAATTTACAAGCTGCAATGGCCAGTTCATACAGGATGCTATGTCTAAAAACCAGCCATATTATACAATTTATGAACCAGCCAATAATTTTTAAAATCATTGAACAATTATGTTATCCTACTTTATAATAGAGTAATCATAAATGCTTTTGAATTAAAGACATAAATTAACATAACTGCTGAAGATTTTTTTTTAAGAAAAACCTTTAACTGTCCTTATTCTGTCAACAGGAGAGATATTTTGAGTTCATAGGTTAACTTATTTTATTCATATGAAAACTGTTAAAATAATTAGGCCATAAAATGCTTTTATATGTGAATATTGGATGAGTCATGGATCATTGTGTCTTATGACTTCAGGCAATTTCTTTAAAAACAAAACTAAGCATGGTTTTGATGAATCTGTTAAGGGTCAGTTTAAACAGTCATGCCTAAGCTTTCCTTTGAATGTGCGAATTGGCTATTGTGTTATGATGAAAAGAACTTGACATTAGGCTGTCCTCACATCTTCACTAAGTCTTTACTGTGTTCTCATCATATTCAAACTTCAGTGAAGAAATATGGAGGCAAGGCCATCTTATGTTTCTTACCCATCAAACATGGAACCTTAAACATGTTTGTTTGTTTGTTTGTTTGTTTGTTTGTTTGTTTGTTTGTTTATTATTTATTTATTTATTTATTTATTTATTTATTTATTTATTTATTTATTTATTTATTTGTGACATTTATATACCGCCTCACAGTGCAAGCACTCTTTAAGTGGTTTACACCAGTAAGCAATGTATATTTACATTGCCCCCAACAATCTGGGCCCTCATTTTGCCTACCTCGGAAGGATAGAAGGCTGAGTCAACCTTGAGCTGGTGAGATTTGAACCGCTGACCTGCGGATCATAGTCAGCTAAAGTGGCCTGCAGTACCCCACTCTAACCGCTGTGCCACCTCGGCTCTTGCCTACCTATTGTATTGTCATTTCCACCTGAAACTTTCTTCTTTCTTCCTTCAAACCTTCATCATTATTTTCTATTCCAATTCTCTTTGTCTCCTTTTCTTTGTTCCTCTGTTCAGTTTTCATCACCCAGTAGATATCTGGAAACCTACCCTTCTGTCCTCTACCATCCCCCAGAGTCCATTTAAGCTCACTGCTTCAGTGAGGTATGAGGATAAGGTGGGACTTGAATTCACTGTCATCTACTTTCTATTCTGTTGTCTTAACCACTGGACCAAATTACAACAGTATCTTAAGAATTTATTATTAAAGGTCTCACTTGCAAAGTATACAAATGTGGCAACAATTCTCTTTTCTATGTTTTACAGGTTATTATTTATATACAGTATGTTCTTTTACATTAAGCGTTTTTTTAAAGACCATTTTTCCAGTATTGCTTTTGGGTTTAATCTAGTCCAGCTTTGTCAAAGCATATGGAGAATAAAAGTAGACCATGTAGTCTGTAAGTTCTTAATAAATTGTTTGGTTAAGGCACTATTTTTTTAATAAAAATTTATACCTTATAGAGGAATGTTGGACATTATTTGGACAATCATACAAAATGTGGACTTTGACCAAACCTGAGAGACTACCCATGTTTAAGCAGAAACTAATTTGCAAATAAGAACAATGATCATTTACTAGATGATTGATAATTGGCTTAGAGCGTCCTGTTAAAACCATCCAATGTTTGCAAACATGGCTAAGGAGAAGAATCATGACATAAAGAACAGGAAAATATTGCATTTTAAATCAACACCTAAACATAAGAAATTGGGCAAACATAAGAAATATGAGCCTGTGATAAAAAAACTAAAACACTCATTCTAATGAAAATATTATAGAATATTGTTATCTGAAGATAGCATTCCAGATATTAGAAGAAAACAATTCCCTTCCAAACAGGGAATAAAATTATAGTATAGATTTGGATTAATTGGACATTGCTGCTTAGGGCCCAACACATGGTGCAATTGAGTAATATAAGGAGCAGAAAAGGGGATATAATTAATTCAGCCCTTCACTCAGCTCCCAATTTCTTCTGCAATGGCACCCTAGCTCAGGGGTCCCCAACTCACCCTTTTCTGGCTGCGGCATGCCAGAAATCAGGCCATGCAAACAAGCCAAGTCTCATCCATGGGATGCAGGCAGCACACAGAACTATATCTCCTCCGGCCCCCAAAAAAACTGTTGGAAGAAATTTCCCTGGTTCATTCCCAGCTGGAAAGCAGTCACTGATGTTGAGAAGAAATAGACATGGAAGCAGCTGCCAGAAAAGGGATCCTTTAATTCAGGAAGGCAAGACAAGTAGTGACACAGCTCCTGGCTTGCAAGCAAACTTGGAAGTGTGACTCTGAGCCTTTTATTCTTAATTCCCCTTTGAAGCTTCTGAAGCTTGATGGGTTTTGATGTGTTTCTGATTGCCCTGGGTTTTGTTTTCCTGTTTTCCTGGGTTAATCTTGGTCCCAGGTCTTTTGTTTTTCCTTTCCTAGGAGTTAATCCTGTCAGGGAGGCAGGAAAAGGGGAGTTTCAGTTTATCTTGGAGAGTTTATTTTTAGCCTGATTCACCTTATCTTTTTTTTTTGAAAAAAGTTTTTTATTTTTCTCCACCTTAAAAACACCTTTCATAACAACATATATACCTTCAATAGGTAAACATATATTTATGTCTCTTAAATAAGAATAATAGAGTATCCTAAATTAAGGTGACCAGACATCCCGCTTTTGGCGGGACAGTCCCGCTTTTTAATAATTTGTCCCGCGTCCCGCAGCGTTTCAAAAAAGTCCCGCCAAGCAAGTGCGGCGCGGAAGCCGCTGATGGCTGGGTGGGTATAGGGCCAGGCCTGCGCTTGGAAGAGGCTGCCGCTCTCGCTGCCCGCTTTCTTCCTTCTCCCGCCATGAAACAAAAGTTAACTGCGGCAGCGCTGCTTCAGGAAGGCAGGCGGAGTCTGCAGCCAGGCAGGGAGCGAGAGCGGCAGTAAAGGCTGCGATGAAGGGGGGTGGTATTTGGAAGGGGTGCACAAAGCTGCAGCAAAGCAATCCTGGATTTGTGTCTCCACCTTTATTCATGTGGATGGGCTGGGGGATAAGAGAGACGGACCCCTCCCGTCTTGCTCCCCTAGAACCCCCCCCCCGTCAATGGTGTCCCGCTTTACAAATATTAAAATCTGGTCACCTTATCCTAAATCACATTTCAAATTTCAAATTTTTCAGCCTGTCTAAAGAAAACAAAAGTATAAATTCAATAATTGTTTATTTAATAAAAGAAAGACTAAGCAATTTTTCTCACTTTCCAATTCTAATATTCATATCCTTAAATGTTAAATGTTAATTTCTATTCTCAAACTATTCTAAATTTCTGGTATATATACATATTTACAGTATCTAATGCTGCCTCCTTTTCTCTTTTTGTCATCCAAGTTACCAGTCATATTTCTCATTTCTCTATCTCTTATATATTAAATTTACATTGAACAGTTTATCTATCTTCTTTTTCAACCCATTCATAAAATTTTCCCCAAACTTTATAAAACTCCGAGTCTTCTTTATCTTTAATTTTCATTGTAAGTCTATTCATTTCCACACAGTCCATTATCTTTCTTAATACTTCTCGTTCTGTTGGTATTCTATTCAACTTCCAATTTTGTGCATATACAATTCTAGCAGCAGTCACTATGGATTCACCTTGTCTTAATGGCTCTACTTACGGTAAGTGTTCCTTTCAGCTGGTGCTTTTGCCGGTTTTTTTTTTCTTAAAGGGGGAAAGGCTGGTTTGAGTTTGTTGGCACTGTTTTCTGAGGTTTCTGGTGCTGTGAGGTTTCTGGCACTGTCCTTTTGGGGTGTGCTTCCTACAAACCTCTCTCCATGGAACCTGTCCCTGGTGCCCAATAGATTGGAAGCCACTGCCCTAGCTGATAACATCTTCCCATTAGCTTTCATTTTGATGATTACATAAAAAGTGTAAGACTTAAGAGAAACAGAAGTGCTATACTTATGATGTAGGTGTAAGAGCTGGATAGCCAATCCATTCTTCAACTGATGACTCATGGTCTTGTGAAGAAACCAAAGGGAGACTGCCTGGAAAGTCAAGGAAAAAATGCTATAATTCAATGAAAGGACAGATACGAATCAGCAAAATCATTAATACAATCCTTCTCCCAAGCAAGTAAAATATGGACATTTTCTTTTCTCCAAGCTCTTTGCTTAAAAGATTATCAGTTCCCTGATTCTCACCAGCACTGGTCCCTTTCTGCTTTTGGTTCTTTGGCATGGCAGATTGGAACACTCAGTAGTTGAGATTGGATTTTCTGGGGCAACTTTCAATCTGAAGTTCATCATGAATGGCAGAGCAAGTGCTGCATCTCCTTGACACTAAACACAAGTCATAAGGCAATGATTTGTGACACTCTATGCCACTCAGCATTAAATTATTGTCCCATTAGCATCTTGTTGACATTTTCCAGTCTCCAACTCTTTATCTCTTACTTCCTGAGATGCCACATTCCAGCATGTTTGGTTAATGGGCAATAAAAGAAGGTCAATGAATATCAACAAAAGAACAGCAACTATAAACCTAGTTTGTTTCTCTAATAAAGCAGCTATTTCATGCAATCAAGATTAGCAATCAAATTTGAAGATAACAAATTGCTAATGTAAGTACAACAGTACCATATTCTGTATCTAATAGATCCTGTGAATACAGCTGTTTTCTGTTATAGAAGGTATGGTAGCAATAACTCTTTCAACATTTCTGTCAATCAAAGTTACATGCCAGTACCAGGCAAAGGCAAGTAACAAGAAGGTAAAAAGTTCAGGATGAAGTATATTTGGGGCATCCAAATTAAATGAAGGCCCAATATCAACAGAGTAGTTGACTGTACTCCATAATATGATTTTTAATAGGATCTCTCATCAAAAACAAGTGGCCTTTTTAAAGATGGGATTAAAATATTTAGTTAAATGCATAATGATATTACTATTCCATACTACAGGAGAAGTTGGTGATCTTTACTATTGTTTAATAATTTTTGAACATCACCTTTCTCAGATTTTAAAAAGAAAATAACATTTTTTAATCAAAAACTTTAGCTCAGCCTGTGGGTAACAGATAATGATGCTAATAAGCAATGAAAAATGTAGTAATTTTCATCTTTTCTGTATCAAACCTACTAATGTGGAGTGAGAGAAAAGACACAAACTACTCAATATTGGTAGATAATTGGAGGATCCACTTGCTGGAAATTGGCAATTACCACCTATTTCTTTGCTATCCAATAAAATTCATCCAGGATAAAAGCTCCAGTTTACTAAGGTGACCAGATTTTTTTTTTTTAAGCGGGACACCATTGACGGGGGGCGGGCCCGCCTGGACGCCGCCATTTGAGTTTTGCCCTCTGCGCATGCGCAGAACGCTGCGCATGCGCAGAGGGCAAAAGAACGCAAATGTCGGCGTCCAGGTGGGGGGGGAGGCGGGAGGCCTTTCCTCGCCTCCCGCCTCCCCTTTGGGAGCCGGCAGTGGCTTGGGCTGGCTGGCTGGTTGGCAAGCGACGCAAGGCGTGGGGCACCCGCCGGACGCTGCCCCGGAGAGAAGACCAGGCCCAGCTGGCAAGGGCCAAGAAGGATTTTCCCCTGATTTTTTGCCATGGCCGGCGAGCCCCGGCCATGGCATTGGTAAGAGCTGCGATGAAGGTGGTGGTGCACAAAGCTGCAGCCTCTGCTGTGTCTGGCCTGGAGGACAAGCTGGCTGACGGCGCGGGAAAAATCCTTCCTGGCCCTTGCCAGCCGGGCCTGGTCTTCTCTCCGGGGCGGCGTCCGGTGGGTGCCCCATGCCTCCGCTCCTTCCCCCCGTGTGGCAGACCCGGGAAAGGACACGGCCAGACCCGCCAAAGCCGCTGCTCCCTCTATGCCTCCGGAAGCCCATTTCTGGCTGTTGCCGTCAAGCAGGGCTGAGTGTGCTCGGGCACATCGGAGCGCGGTGGGGGGGTTTCCCTGCCCGGCCCAGAGCTGTTTCCCTCAAGATCCGCTTTGGCGAGTGCGAGGCAGAGAGTAAGGAAACCTCCGTGCTAAAACTTACCAGTCTGGGGAAAGGTTCCCTCCACCGTGCACAGCCACGATCGCTCTGCAAAAGCAACATTCCCCCAGACTCCACCCCTGCCGGAGACTCCAAGATGGGCCGAAAAGAAAAGAACGAGCCCTTCCCCGGAGAGTCGAAAATGTCGCGCGCGCCCCCCAGCCGCCCCCTACCCCTCCCGTGGCAAACTCGGCGAAAGAAGCCTTCGCCGCGACAGCTGAAAAGTGACCTCACGAGGCAGGAAGGCGGGGCCAGCGGAAAAGTTGCCCGGGGTGGTGGTGGCGGAAAGCGGCTTCGGGGGGAGGGGGTGGAAAGTGAGGGGTTCAGCGCCTCCTCCTCTTGATTCCTGGGGAGGAAAGGAGCCGGAGCCAGGCCAGCCTGTCTCTGCTCTTTGCGGGGGGGAGCCGCTTCTTGGGAGCGATCTAGGGTAAGGTGACCAGACGTCCCGCTGTTTCGGCATTCTTTCCAAAAAAGCGTGACTTTTTGGAAACAATGCGGGATACGGGACACACGCTTGAAAAAGCGTGTCTGTCCCGCCAAAAGCGGGACGTCTGGTCACCTTACAGTTTACCCACAGCAAAATTAATAGAAGGCAATGACTTAAAAGACCATATATATATGAAATTGTGCAAGCTAAGCAATAAAATGGCCACCACTCTTGAAATCAGGTTACAGGCTAAACAATAAATTCTTCTCAGAATCCACTTGAAACAATTTCTTGAAGATGAGGATATCTTGTGAATAAGTGTTACAATAATTACCTCATATTAGAGGTTTTACTATGGGCCTGCTTAGGTGTAACTTGTAGAAAGTTAGCACCCACCCCTCTCCTAGAAGAATGAAATATTCTACGAAATATTAAAAAGGCAGAATATTATATTTCCCTGGATGAGAAATGGAGAAACATGGTTATTTTAGGCAGGAAGCAGACTCACTCTTAATAGCCCCCACCCTCCTCAATTGCCCACAGCAGATGTCAACACTTAAGAGATAAAAAGATGGCTAGGTCTATTCATAAGAAAATACCCTCACCAACAAAGGTAGGATTAGCCCTCAGCCATAATAGGAATTGCCCAAAGCCCTTTCATTACATAATCACCTGGCAAGATTCAACCAAACTTGGGACTCAAAAGACAACCTACAAAGTTACCCCTGCATGGCCCCATGGGAGTCTGACAACCAATCAGAATACAATACAAGATTAGATATAGATTATGTGTGTGTGTGTGACTCCTAAGCTGGGAGAGTGGCTCCAACAGATCCCAAGAAAGACACTAGGGCTCTCTATCCTAAAGAGTTCAATATTAGGGATAGCTAAGGTCCTGCAGGTTTCACACATAATCATGGAGATACCTTTAAGGTGTTTAACCACAAAGATACTAGAGGGCTGTGCAACTGAACTCTTGGTTTATGTTATTAACAGGGAAATTGCAGATGTGGTACCTACCTTAAGCAGTTATCAGTGAAACACCCTCCCCCCACACACACTCAGTGTCTGGCTTAGGTGTTTGCCATTAGCTGTTTCTTATCAGTTCCACAAATGCAGTTAGCTATAAACATGTACACATTTGTTTAGGTCATTGTTCCTTAAAGTATGATAAAAGGACCACTGAGGGTCCCCCAAGATCTTCTCTTTTGCAAAATCAAAATTATTTGCAGCCTATGTTGAAAAATAGTACAATATTAAAACCCCATAAAAATCATGAGATGTAGTAGTAGCAACCAATGTGTCAATTTTAATTGTTAATACAATAAATATTTGTAAGTATAACACAAACAAAAGCTTTTTAGAGGTCCTCTACAATTTTGCAATATGAAAAAGGGTCCTGGGATAAAAAAAAAGTTTAAGAAGCACATTGCATAGTAGCATCCCTTTTCCTAGAAAGCTAGCAATAATAATAATGGTTTAAACAATTGTCTTTTACAGTGATTTTCTGACAGATGGCCCCAAAAATAGAAACATAAGGAAATCCAAATACTAAAATAAGAGTATTATAAAAGCATCGTTTCATGTGATAAATTACTGACATACTTTAGATATGGCAGCAGCTGCCACAAAGGTGTGTGTGTTAAAAAAAGCAAGAGGATAGTTGCAGCAAATGGACTAAACTCCCACCCTTTTGTATGTGCGTGCCACACTGACGCACATGCAAAAGGAATGAGATTTAGTTGTGCTGCACCAGCTACTGTATTGCATGCCTTGACTTCCTCTGCAGATACTGATGGATAAGGATTCTATGATATGTGAGGCCTAGGGCAATTGCCAACTTCTTTGGAAAAGCTCTGTGAATAAAGTGTAATTAATTTTAGAGAAACTGAATAAATTATGGAGCAAGAGCTGAATGAGATTTTGAAGTTAACCAGAATTGACCAATTCACCACCAAGATGGATTTTTTAAAAAAAAGATACAGTAAAGTCATCTTCAGAGTCTTATCTACACTGTTTCCTTAGCAGGAGTAGACAAAATAGTTTGCTATTGCCTTCTTCAATGTTGTTTTTTTAAACTTCCCAGACTAACCAATTGCTTTGATATTCTGCGGAAGTCTCTCATCCAAGGACTAAACTGGTCAATCCTGCTTAGATTCCAAACCTAAATACAGCAAAGTTGGCCAGCTGCTGCCACCTGCTGAGAATAAACCCTTTATCTGTATTTTTGAAGCTATAGCTTGTTACAAAAGTTACAATTTTGTTAGCCTGTTAAAGGAGTTTTAAAAAAATAAAATAAGAGCCACTTCTTTCCCCCAAAGGAAGCTTCTTCAGAACACCTGTTCACAATTATTGCCAAGTAATTTCAGTTGAAGGAGTATGAAGGGATAATCTGCTTGGGTGTGAACAAGATTTACTTAGTGGGATGGGGATGAGAAATCGTTTGGTTTTACCTTCAATGAATGTTAAATAACCCATATTCATTATTTCTATGTTTTCATAGGAATTTACCTAAGCAATGTTTGTGTGCATCTTACAGGCTTTGTGTCCCAGATATTTCAAGAGCTTAGCAACACAGAGAAGGACATCTTGACTAAGAGAACAGTCTGGTTCTGTCCATCAAACAAAAAGTAGCAGCTGCAAAGGGTTTGCTTTGCTGCCAAAAATAATAGTCAAGCTTGGGACTCAGAGGAAGCCCATTTTTGCCACATCTGTGAGCCAGAGCAGTTGTGTATTGATACTAGTTGGCACTGTGGGCTTTACCTGCAACGCTTTTCAGTCCCAAAGTAGGGAGTTGGAATACGTTCTTAAACGTATGAGGTCAATACTGATGGTACACAGCGTGCTTCCATCAGCCCCTCAAACGCCAACTTTTGCACACCTCATTCATTTCTGCCCAAGAGGCTTTCCCATCTGCGCTGAAAATGCGTGAGCCTGCAGAAATCACGATGTACTTCAGCTTTCTACAGGAAATCCAGGGTACCACTGAAACGCAGGTACCTCGGATTGGGCTAACACGGATTTCCCCCCCTTCGCTGCCTGAAATAAGACCTAGAAGAAGGGACCCCAACACGACGTTAGCCGCGTGGGTCGCTCCGGGGGATGCCAGAGGACCCGCCTCCCACAAGGGCACCCCAGCCTAAGCCCAGCGACGCGGATGCTGTCCAAGCCCGGCAAGCTTCCCCCGCCACAGCCGGCCAAGCGTTGGGCTTCCCGGATCGGGGAGTAGGAGGGAGGCGAGCGAGCTTGAGGCGCTTCTCTCCTGTCGCAGTTTAAGGGAGGCAGTGCGCCTGCGCGCCGCAAAAAACGGAGGCGGGCGGGGCCGTGTGTTTGGAGCGGCTCATTATTTGGCAGGAAGGTGCGGAGGCCTCTCTCCTGGCAGCGGCTCGAGCGCAGGCAGAGGGGAGGCTCCCAATGTGGCAAGAGAGAGGAGGGCTAAACAGCGGCGGAGAAGGAGGGGGCCAAGCGAGACAAGGGGAGCCGCCGCAGCAGCAGCCGCCGCCGCCGAGGAGCTGAGCGGCCTGGACGGGCGAACGGGGGTGGCGAAGCTTCTGCAGCTCTGGCCCCACCGCCTACGCCACCCCCCCGCCGGGCACCTCACGCCTGCCCGGGCGAAGGCGGAGGCGGCGGAGGAAGCCGCCAAGGACGAGGCTTCGGCAGCAGGTGAGGCGAGAAGGCGAGCGCGGAGGAGAAGGGAGGGGGGAAGCGGGAGTTGCCGCGCCGCCCTTGGCTCGGCCAGTCAGTACCGGCCACAACCGGAGGGAGTCGCTGTGGGGGAGGCGCCGCTCCCCTCCCCTCCCCTGGGGCTGGAGTTAATTTATTATTCATTCGCGGCGGCCCTGGGCTGCCGCTCCTCCTCCCCTCCTCTTCTCCCTCGGCCCCCTCCCTCCCGGAAGCTGTTTTCCCCCTGAAGAAAGCGGGAGCTGAGCCAGAGGGGAGCCCTCGGCGACCTGGCGGGGGAGCGGAGCAGACCCTCCGCCCCCCTCCCTTTGCGCGGCGGCTCTAATTGCTCCTCCTCTGGGGGAGGCGCCAGCGCTGCCTTCGGTCTCCCCCATTTCCCCCCCCCCTCCCGTCGCCTCAGCGTTCTGGTTCCTCCCTGCTATTGTGTGCCAGGCGGGGGGCCCTCGAGGGGCGCCCGGATTCCCCGCTGCTTCTGCCCCCTCCCCCCGAAGAGCCGGGGGAATTGTCTCCCTCTTGCCCACGGGGGGAAAGGGGAGGGGGCAGACGGGGAAAGGTGCCTCGGGAGGGCGGGTGGGGGGGGGAGGAGAACTGTTGGTGGTAGTGCCCGGGAGAGTGGGCTTCTTCCCCCCCGAACTTCCCCTTTTCCATTCCCCGAGTAAGGGAGCTGAATCGCCGTGTCAGGAAGCAAGCAGACATTTCCACAGTTCCTCACGCTGCGGCTGTCGTGTGTGTGTGTGTGAGTGTGTCTTGTCAGGCTTTGCCGAGTTCCTTTGTCTGCTTGCTGGCTTGCCCGTCTCTCCTCCCTTCGCTCTTTTCTTTCTGCCTTTCTCCCTTCCTTCCTGGTGGCTCTTCCTCTCCCCCCCCTCCTTCCCCTCCCTTCTTTTTCCTTCACAGACTCCATGAGCTGCCGCAGCTGCAGGTTTGTAAATACTGGGGATGGACAGGCACATACATGCTTATGCACACACAAGCAAAAACATGGCTGACACGGCTCCCCTCCTCCCCCCATCCCCCCTAAAATTCCTTCCCCCCCATCTGCATCTTAGTCTTTGTATTCTTTGCTTTTATCTTCTCTCCCCCCCCTCTGTCAAAGGGAAAGGAAAGCTGTTCGTTCTCCCTCTCCCCCCTCCCCCGCGTGTATTTTTGTGTGGTTGCTTATCAGGCATAAGGATTTTTCCACTGAAGCTTTCCCCCCCTTTGGGTTTGTGTAAAAGTATGATGAACTGGAAGCCCCATCAGATTCTGGGAGCTTAAGAGAGGCCTGGGGGAGGGGGAGGGGTGAGTGGTGCGACCTCTGCCGAGAAGCTGGGCTGGAATGTGTGTATCTGTTTTCCTAGATATGGGGGAAGGGAGGCCAATGCACCAAAATGTTAGTGATGGTTAAATGGGTGTTATGTTAGCAAAAATGCTCAGGGCTATTCCATTTCTTGCAGGTGGGAGGGATAGGCCTCATTATCTTATAAAAGGCAACACGCATAAAGATTTTGTTAAAACAAGCTATGATTTTTTTTTTAATTTCCCCTCCTAATAGTGTAGGTGTTAATGTCTTCACTAAGCCCTTGTGAAAAACAAAACTTTGAACCGCCACTACAGTAGTTACTTCTAAAATAATTTACGACCCTTGTAGCTCTGGCCTGAAATAGGGGTCTGTAACAAAGAATTGTGCCAGGTCCACATATCTAAGCATCTTCACCATTCTGTGTTGCATATAGTACCGAAACTTTTTATCAAAACTGTTTTGCCCCTTACCTCAAGTCAAAACCTTGGGCAGATAACAGCACCCCCTTCTGGCTTACACAAAACTTCACAGAACAGTTTTGAGCCAAATGTTTTAAAAATCTTCTGTCTGTCCAGTCTTCCCACCCCTTACTTAATCAACTTTTTTTAGGGGGGGGGGGGGGAGATAATGAAATGACCTTGAGTGTAATCGCTATTTAGTTTTAAAGGATGACTGTGCAGGGATTCATTTTGTTTTTCCCGTGGGAAATTGTGACTGATTAAAAACTATTTTGCTGTTGTTTGTATGGATCTTTCTCAGTCTGTACTGTAATACGATAAGTTTTATCCCTTTATTTTTATTAAATTTTGAATAAATGATTTATAAGATGAATATTTTTAAATGAAAAGACTGTAACCATTAGGAGCTTACTCTGTTTATGTAGTGATTGATAAATTCAAAATTGGAAAACAAATTTGTGGGACTTTTTAACTGTTTTAGGAATTTTAAGATTTTGGATTAATTATGTTACTTAAATGATATTTTTTTAAATCAGGAGCTGAAGTAGAGTGTATTCATATCATTTTATAAAATATTTTCAAAGTAATGTTCTAAAATATTTCAACGTGGGCAGACAGACTGTATATTGATCTAAAATGAAGTAGGGCCTTCAGGTTTTTTTCCCTTTTCTCCTCAAGTATTTTTGATAGAACCATCAATTAATTGTGAAAATCACAACTGTATTGTGCTCCGGATTTTTTGGAAGATTGTTTATCATATTTCCTTTTAATAAAAATCCTCTTATATCTTCTAAAATTATAGAGTGAATAACATTAGAACAAAGTCTGTAAAATAAAATCTCATTGTAAACATGTTGTGAATCTCTGCAGATGAAGAAAACAGAATTTCATCTAACATGGTTGTAATGATACAACATGATTTGCAATTTGCAATTTGATTTAAGGATTACTCTGTAATGGACTGCTCTCTGTTTCTCTAAAGATTGTATCTTTTAAGAAGCTGTGACTTATGGCTTGATTATATAAATATTTACTATTTATGGGTTAAGGGAGACAGCAGAAGAATAGATTTAAAATTATAAAGCTTAGGTGGGCGTGTGCTGTTTCTTCAGCAATTGGGCTTAATTGAGAACCAAGCTAAAGTATTTGCTCAGTAACTATTCTGATATTTTTAGTGACATTTAGATCATTGTAAGAAATGAGACTAGGAGCTTGCATTGTTGCTTTTTGTAAATTTTGTTACTGACATTCTTGTCTAGTAATTCTGAGGTGCTGTGTAGAAGTTGTGTTTCCTCCAATAATACAAACAAAGGTGAATATGAACATGAAGCAATTTGCATTTAACTATTAAGAGTACATGTTGGGCTGGTCAGGAGTGCAGTTTTAAACTATTTTGCTCCTACAGGTTCTGTTAAAACTACCTTTTAGGTATCACTGTGCATAAATTCCCCCTACCATCTTAAGTCACCATTTTACGTTAGCATCTTAAGTCACCATTTTACTATGATAAGTTAGCACAATAATTTCATTGTCCTGTTTCTATTAACTATATTATTTAACAAATTAATGAAATAATTTTCAAGATTTACAGTATTTAATATAATCCTAAGGCAATTTTAAACCTCTACAATGGAATACTCTTTCCTGTTATGCTGTCTGACTATACCCTAAAATGACCAGAAATGTATCTACTATATATCTACCAATCTATTACTTGCTCACTTGAAGCCTGTTGCCCAATGGAGCTTACAGGGCAGAGCCAGGAGTGGCATAATACTAGGAGGAGCCCTTTGTGGAAAGACATTTTAAGGGAACAGAAACATTTGCTTACCCCCCCAAAAATTGATTCACATTTTTTAAAGGAACAGGTATCTATCACCATAAAGCCACAACAGCCTATCTTTCATATTGCTATGCTCTGATAGTAACATTATTTATTAATTGAGATTGTTTCATGCAATCATGAGCCAACTTACTGTTTTCACTAGGCCTCAAAATTATCCAAATGAGTAAGAACCAGTGGTTTCTTGGAAAAAGTAGTTGGCATGACAAAGATTTTTGTTTCCTATGAATGATATGAAACCAGCTCTGGGATATTTCATATTTATATAATTTATATACAACATATTATAAACAGTAAAAGATTTAATCTCTTCTCCTTGAACAGAAGAATGCACCTTTTAAGACTCTTTTGAGATTAGTTTAATGCTTTATTCATGGTGCTTCAGGCAGTGTTTTTAACTGCTTATTATTATTACTTAGGTCTATATTGCTGTCATAATCTCCTGCTACCTTATTTTCACACTTATCCTTATTCGCATGCTAGACAAAACTAGCTTTAAAGAATGTTAAACAAAGCCTTGAGTGAGTTGAAACATATTACAGTGTGTTCCTTTTGTTCTCAGTCCATCCTGATAAGTTGCTAACAACATTGCAATTGTAAGATTTCATGGCTCCCAGTAAAAGGTATCTCAGTCACCCTCAATAAGCTCACCTCTTGGGTATTTTTTCCCCTCAGTGAGGTGATGGGGATAGGGTCTAACCAGAGATATGGGAAGATAAGGACATTAAGGCTTTTGACAAAGAGAACACAAGACAATTTCTAAATCCTGTATATAGAGCAGAGGTTCACTACACCCCTGAAATCAGGTGTAATGAACTGTGAGAATAACCTTGAGCGATAGAAGGAATAGCTACAAGCTAGGCAACAGTCTGATAAGAGAAATCTGAGTCCAAAGAAGGGATGATGATGGAGAAAGTGGAGAAACTAATGACTTTCCTTAGTTTTCTGGAAAGTAAAAGGGAGGGGGGGGAATGCTTTCAGATTTGCAATATTTTGTTACTGTAATGTTACAGTAAATGTAGTATTGATACTCAGAGCTTTGGTTTGCTGTCTGAACTACCTCAAAAGGGCTGATACCAATCAGCAAGCAATTCTAAGAGACACTTTTTAATTTCAGCAGTACACACTTTCCCCTTTTTAATAAACCCTAATTCTTGAAAAGATATACAGGTAGTTCTCAATTTACAACAGTTCATTTAGTGACCATTCAAAGTTACAATGGCACTGAAAAAAGTGATGACAATTTTTCAGTTACAACTTTTGCAGCATCATGATCATGTGATCAAAATTCAGATGCTTGATAACTGGTTCATACTTATGACCGTTGCAGTGTCCAGGGATCATGTCATTTACCTTTTGCAACTTCTGACAAAGCCAGAGTCACTTAACAACCAGGTTACTAACTTATTAACTGCAGTGATTCACTTAACAACTGAGGCAAGAATAGTCATAAAACGGGGCAAAACTCACTTAAATTCTCATTTAACAACAGAAATTCTGGGCTTAGTTATGGTCTTAAGTTGAAGATTACCTTTAATTGTGTCACTGGGTAATGAAAACAAGTGAGAACAATTTACAGACATGTTCAAAATCACTACTGTTTGTATAGAAGGGAAGAGTGGACCTCTACACTCCAAAGCAAATTGCCTCTATTAATATAAGATTATTAGACTTCTTTTTTCTAGAAAACCATAAAATGATGTTGGTTTTTTTCCCCTAACAACCCCAGAACCCCACTTCCTGTTCCATGCATATTTAGATCCCTTTATGCTAAGTTGCTGTTTGAAAGAAGGATGGTAAACTCTAAAAAGTACTTTACCTGTTGAAAAGTAGATGAAAAAGTTGTCCTCCTACAATATCAAATTTTTTTAGTTTAAAAATGATGGGAGAAGAAAGGAAATCATAGAGTGGTTTTGATTTGTATTTTGGATCCTCCATCCCTATTAGAGGGTGAGGATGTGTTGTAATGTTTATGTGCATGCCTTATAGTATACTGTATACCAACTGTTGATTTAGTAACTCAAACAGTACCTGTGCTTGACACACTGATGAAACTCAGATCCCCAAAGCTATTTTCTTCCACTGTCTAAACAATGAATTATTATATATAGGGGCAATTGGATACATAAAAGTGTGTGTGTATATATATACGCATATACATATATGCATACGCATATATACATGCATACACATGCCCTCCCAGGCCCCCAAAACCAATGCGCGGAGGGCTTGGGAGCCTGAAAACAGGCTGTGTGGAGCACTGCAGAGTGCTTCTGGGGGCCAGAGAGGGCGAAAACGCGACGTGCGGAGGGTTCAAGAGGCCGAAAACGCCCGTATTTGGTCTATAAGATGCACCTAAATTTTCACCCACTTTTAGGGGGGAAAAGGTGCCTCTTATACTCCGAAAAATACTGTGTGTGTGTGTGTGTGTGTATATAATATTAATATAATTAATATAATTAATATTAATATAATATAATATAATATAATATATATTATAAACTCTGGAATGGGATCAGATTAAACACACAACTTGATAATCCAAAAGTGGTTTTTCAAAAATGGTTTTCCTGGAGCACACTAATATGCTTTCAGGGCTGCAGTAACATTTGCATTTGCTTATAAGACAGGGCAACGGATCTCAAGGCTACTTTTCTGAAAGAGCATACTAATTACTATGTTTTTAACCAAATAGCACCTAGATAACCTGAGGATTTTACAGATTTTATTTTCCTGGGCTCCAAGATCACCGCAGGTGGGGACTACAGCCAAGAAATTAAAAGACGCTCCTGGGGAGGAAAGTTATGGCAAATCTAGACAGCATACTAAAAAGCAGAGACATCACCCTGCCAACAAAAGTGTGTATAGTCAAGGCTATGGTTTTCCCAGTTGCAATGTATAGCTGTGAAAGTTGGACCATAAGGAAGGCTGAGTGCCAAAGAATTGAGGCCTTTGAACTATGGTGTTGGAGAAGACTCCTGCGAGTCCCTTGGACTGCAAGGTGATCAAACCGGTCAGTCCTAGAAGAAATCAACCCTGACTGCTCTTTAGAAGGCCAGATCCTGAAGATGAAACTCAAATACTTTGGCCAGCTAATGAGAAGGAAGGACTCACTGGAGAAGAGCCTAGTGCTGGGAATGACTGAGGGCAAAAGAAGGGGACGACAAAGAATGAGGTGGCTGGCTGGAGTCTCTGGAGCAGTCGGCGTGAGCTTAAATGGACTCGGGGATGGTAGAGGACAGGAAGGCCTGGAGGAACATTGTCCATGGGGGTCACGATAGGTCAGACACAACTTCGCAACTAACAGCCACCAACCACCACCGGAGGAACTAATGCAACTTTAATTTTTTTTCTAGATTTGTACAATATTGAAGTGAGGATTTCAATTGACCTTGGGAATGTATTGTATTTTGTTAATAATCCTGGCAAAAACTGCATGTAATTTCATTTTATAGAATAAACCTCAAAAGTAGTTGTTGCACACTCAATCAATCATTTTTGTCATATGAAGCAATATTGGAAAGTTTTGAAAGGGTCCTGGAAAAGTAGAGGGATGGGTAACATTAACAAGGAATCTGACCATTTCCTTCATGTAAGTTTGTCATGTAAACATTTCAGTAACATTTACACCAAGATAATTTCTCACCTAATATATTCTAAACATTAGATAAAAAGGAGCATCAGGTTGACATATTTGATGAGATGGGTTGATTGATCCAATGGCATTCACATATAGCATTGGGATTAAACTCTAAATATTTTCACTTGTAGGTCAAAAAAGGGAAGCAAATCCCAGGCTGTCCATCTAATGGAGCTCAATAAGTGTTTTTTAAGTAAGTAAAATGCTATTATTCATAATTTTCTTAACTAAGCTTTAAAATATGGGAAATTGTTACATTCTAACAATTGTGTGTGATGCTCTGTGGTGGTTCTGCTTTGACTATGCATAAGGAAAACCAGTCTAAAGGGAAGAGACCAAGATGTCTATGGAGAGACCAGGATAATATGAAATTCTGGTAGTTTGGTTGAACAGCCATAGTATAAGATTTAAATGATACTCCTAATAGCTGGTATCATCCTATAAATTCAGATTCATAAATCAAAGTTTGACACACTCAAAGTACATGAACAATGCTAATAGTTATCTCCTTAAAGTGAATTCTGCTTAGGAAATATTCCTCCTAGCAGAAATAAAGTAAAATAGATTAAAAAGTCTTGTTTTGCCAAATTATTTTTCTCTAACAACATTGCCAGTCTGTGCCTCCAGTGTGAGTCATGGTTGACTGTAGGCATCTCTGCAGATGAGAGAAATGACGACCACTGTGAAGAACAAAAGACTGGCAAGTAGATTTGTCTTTCAAATCTCTCAAGAGATTCGGAGATTGCCATGAGTACTCTGCATGACAGCTCCCAGTGAGGAGACCCTAAAACAGTGGTGGATTTGAGCACAAGGTTCCAAGGGATACCTCATCTTTGCTTTCAGCAGCAAAGCCTTTCATAAGGACATTAAACACTTTCTAATCACATTTAGAAATGCTCAGTGTAAACATTTTATTAGAGATCTTCAGAATGGAAGTTTAATTTGATACCTGTTGAATTTTATCTTCTTTGAATTTATAATTTTTAAATAGAAAGAATTTAAAATAATGTATAGTTCTCACAAATAAAAAGGGATTTTGATTTAAGAATTGTATATATTGGACATGTATTTGGATTATTGGTTGTTTTTGCTTTAAGATTTGAAAAAACAAGTATAGAATTAAATAATATACTTGTGGGAAATGACTAAAATGGAAATAAACACATATTAGGAACTGAGTCTTGATGAAAGTTGCAAATGGACAGTAGAAGCAACTAAAGAACCAGGCAGAAAAAGGTTAAAATAACTAAGCCAGCTGTAACTTTTTTCTTACCTTAAAAAAAAAGTTTTTTGATACCTGGACTGAACTATTCATAATTAATGTCTCAGAATGGATGTAGATTTTAATGGATACATTTTGAAGCTGGTGAGAAAATTTTGGAAATTTTTTTTTACCTGACACACGTTACAGAGTCTGAAGACAACAAAATTACCAAAACAGGAATATATAACAGGAATATATAAATACAAAGGATTTGGAGATGGAATAGCTGCAATAAGAAATCCTGGATGGCTCTTTATGGGATTTACAGAGTAGGCTGGGCAAAGTTTCAAAAAATTTTAAATGCTAAAGAGTAGTGAAAGATCGAATCCTGTGATGCTGTAAGAATGATTTAAAGGTCTAAGTTGTGCAGAACAAAAAGAAGGAATATAAAGGTAGTCTATTTGACCAAGGATAAAATATTTGATATTTCTTGTAACAGCTAATGGACTTTTTGCTGAACTGGGATTGAAAAGATGATGATTTTTGGATTTCATATAGATAAAAGGCTATGGGAAGAAAAAGGAATATGTCGTTGTTGTAATATACAGTACTTTTGGTGTTAAAAGTACTGTATATTAGCTTATGCTTAGTGTGATGAAGGTGGAAAGCGAGTTCTTTATTAATGTCTTTGTTGCATTTTTCTTTTACAGGTGGTCCCTGGGTTAAGAATTACTGACAACTCATAGTTATGAACAGGCTGCCTATTACTAAAAACAACACTGTTCTTCCTCAAGCTGATGAACTGCTGAAAGTGTGCAGTGTTTTCATGAACTGCTGAAGTAGTGTGATTTTAATATACAGTCCGTTTTCAGCAATTCATGAAAAGAAACAGAATTCTATCCCGCCATTTTTAGTAATAGATAGTCTGTTCATGAGTTCCAACTTAACATACAAATTCAATTTAAAGAGACTTAGGAGTGGAACTCGTTCTTAACCCAAGGACTGTCTATAATTTTTTCTTCTAGTTTTTTTCTCTTTTTTTTCTGCATCTTCTGAATTTTAATTGTTCTTTTTTTCTTCTAGTTTGGTTTGTATTCATTTTTACTACTTTTATTAAAAATCTCAATAAAATTATTAACAAAAAACCCCCACCCTTTGCCAGTGTGATATAATAGTGAAGTTGCTAGACTCGCACTGGGGAGACCGTCAACCACAGAAGTTCAATGCATTACCTGGCACCAGGTACTTTGACTCAACCCAATCTATCTCACAGGGAAGTTGTGAGGAAAAATAGAAAAAAAGATATACACACAGCCTTCAAATCAAATAAAAAGGACCACACAAATTTAACAAATACTGTTTTGGATCCTCAAAATTTTCTGCATGAAATTTTAGAAGCTTGAGAAAATCAATAAATATATCTTCCTTTTCTAATTCCAATATTGTGAGACAAAATCATTACTGCATTATGCATTTTGCTTTAGGGAGGGAGGAAGTTTGAGAGATTGGGAATCTCAGAATTAATGCGGTGAGCATTGAGGATGCTTGATTGCTATATATGGGTGTAAAAGAAAACAGTACCAGATGGGAGAGTAAAATCAAATGTATTGTTCCAGAGGACTTGACTGGCTCACTGAAATAAATGTTCTCCACAACGGAACAGAACTCTTGTCCAATAATTCTCTTGAGCCTGAAAGTTTGAAATTACTCTTCAGCTTTCTTTATGAGCAAAGAGACTTGACACTCTAGTCTTTTCTGGCTTTGATAGGTCTGCTGGTCACATGCATTATGTTATTGAAATAAGAATGCATAACTTACATGCATGAGTGGGTGAATGAAGTATGCAGTTAGTTCAGTTCACACAGAGCAATATCTCTTTCCTAGATAAAAGCTGGGTGATGGTGATATTTGCCAGCAGTAGTATTTACATATGTGATTCACATGTGAGTTCTATTCATCTACAAAGCCTGTTGGGAAATTTGTAAAATAATTTGGTGTTAATTCTGCCTCTTGGGCAGACCATACAAAACCAGTTTGTTTTCAACTGTAACAACATTTAACACATTTATATTTGATCCAATCTTCCTTTGTTATTCATTATACATTTCTCATTTTTGGCCTTTACCCCAAACTCCCAAATTAGGAACTAAGTGTAAATGTTACATGCATTTGTTCAATGTTGATATTGATAGCATGTGATAGCAAATTGACTTTATTAATTACAACTATAAATATAGCTGCTCAGAGTTGCCTTGAACTGTGAGATGAGCAGCATATAAATTTAATAAATAAATGATAATGTTCTTGAAATGTGTTTGAATATTAGTAGCTCGGGTTGGTAGTTAGGCTGTTGGTTTGAGCTCTGAGATTGACAATTTGGTTGCAAACATTTCATCACCATTCGAGGAGACATCATCAGTGCGTTTTGAATTGTGCTCATCTGTCAGAACACAGGTCTTTAACCTTTTTATGAGTTGCAAATTACTCTGAATGTTGTTTGTTCAGATAGTTCTGACAGCCAAGCACAATTCAAAAGGCACTGACGATGTCTCCTTGAATGGTGACGAAACCTTCGCGACAAAATTGCCAAGCTCGGAGCTCAAACCAACAGCCTAAGATGATATTCTTGTTCTAAACATCATAAAACTCAGTTTATAAAGTTAAACTTGACATTGCTAAATTATGCATTCCTGTTGCAAAGAAGCTCACAAAACCAGTTCAAGAAACTGGTTGAATTTAATCCCTCTAATCAAGGTAGCAGTCTGAAAGGGATACTTAGGCAATAACTCATTTAAAATATATTTGCCCAAAAGTTCATAGCCATATGAATCCACTGATAAGGGTGTTTTTGAGTGTACCCCACCCCCCTTTGTTAACACACATACATGCAGTGGCCATGTTGTAGTCAATTTAAAAATAATAACAGTTATGATTAGCATTATGCATGCACAAGAAAAATGATTCCTCTTGTGAGCAGAACCTGTTTCTGAAAAAGAATACTGGAAGGTTCTGTTTTCCATTCGGTTAACTGCCATCACAGTTAACACAGAGGTACACATATATTCTGTTTTGAAATTAGGAATAATGATGTGCAAAAAAGACTGGGTGAGATATTAAAATTATATTAGTTGGATAAAAGGTAATCTAGCATGGATATCTGTATGATATTTATAAAACTAAAAATCTAACAGACATCTAGAGATCAGAAAAGTTGGAAAGGATGCTATGTTAAAGACAGCACAAGGACAAGATAATATCTTCACCACAGACAAGTATGGAAGGATTATATGTTATATGTATCTTAACCAACAAGTCTTTGGGCAGCCAAATATAAGGGTGAACAAAAATAGAACTTTTATACAACCAAATTAAAATGTCCCAAGAGAAACAGAAAATGGATGTAGATAAAGCTACCAAAAAGTAAATGCCGGTTTCTGGCAACAATGTTGTAAATTGCACTTACATGACCGTGGGACATGGAAATGGCTGTAAATGCAGGCTGGCTGCCAAGTGCCCCAAATGCAGTTATTGGGGGGGAGCACAACTGTCAGAACTTTGAATCTGGATCATAAGTAGCTTTTATGGAGTCTGTCGTAACTTCGAGTGGTTGCTAAATGACCGGTCATAAGTCAAGGACTACCTATCCTGCACAAGATATTGACTCAAATTTTTCTTTTGACGAGTGCAGCATTGCCTATAACTAAAATCAAATAACAGACCGCTATCATGATAAATGTTACTATCTTATTTTACCTAAATGTATTGTAATCACTTATCTGGTGTCCTTTTAAAGTCTGGTTATGTGGTTCATCCTCTGTATATCAGTATTCTCAGATGTTTTGTCTTTGAAATAACTGGTCTCTAATTTGCCTAAAGGCTCATTAAAATTTATTTCTAGAATGTTTTAGTCCTGACCTAATATATACGTCTTTGGCAAAGTTGTCAAACTTTGAAATGTAGTTAACAATAGGTTAAGTTAGGCATCCCGCATATGAAATTAAATTTAATATGTGAAATGAAGGGATTTTCCCTGATAGAGGAGTGCTTCAGTTTTGTTATCTGACTAGCAATCTAACTTAATTATCTAAAATTATTACAATAAATATTTTCCAAAAGGTACATCTGCCTCTTTCCTTCAACTTATAAGATAGAATAATGAATCAGTGAGAGTTGAATTAGTTTTTTTTCTTTCCATATATGCTCATGTGGTTTTTCTTGCTTCAAATCACTCTTCCTTATCTTTTTCTTTAGCAAAACTCATGTAAAACTGAACCATTGTGGTTCTAACAACTCCATTTAGAAACCCCTTGTGGTAATAATAAGATATGTTTATTTTTGTAACTGTTCAGAAATGTCCGGCTCTTGGCGAGTTAATAGGCAAGTGCTCTCTACATGCTACCCTGTCAAGCACAGCTTTCAGTTGTTGGATGTTCATCTTTGTATCAGTTTTGATGTTACCAAGCTGTCGTTTTTGCTTGCCCTTTTTCTTTTCTTGTTCCACTAGCCATTCCTAGCATCATTGATTTCTCCAATGAATTGGTATGCATAACATGGCCAAAGTAAATCAGATGTAGTCTTGTGAGTTTGGCTTCTAGTGAAGTGACTGCTTTTATACAATTCAGCACCTCTCTGTTGGTTGCTGTGGCTGTCCATGGTATATGCAATAATTTACGCCATCACCATAGTTCAAAGGCATCAATTCTTCTATCAGCCATTCTTGGTGTCCAACTCTCACAACCATACATCATTATAGGGAAGATTATTGCCCTAACTACCCTGCTTTTTGTATTTATATAAATATTTCTGCTTTTCCAGATCTTATTCATATTAACCATTGCAGTGTGGACTAAGGCTATCCTGCATTTGATTTCAGGAGTAGAACTGCCATCATGAACAGTTTTTGATTTAAGGAAGATAACTTTTTGAACCAATTCAGTTTCTTCCTTGTTCATTTTAAATATCTCATGTCTGCCGCTATTTTCATTATCTTTGTTTTCCCGAAGTTAAGACTCAATCCTACTTTTTCACTTTTATCCTTGATTTTCCAGAACATTTTTCCATTATTTTCAGCCAATGGTATTGTATGATCTGTGTACCTCATATTATTAATTGTTCTTCCCCCCAGTCCACTGCAACATCAGGCAGTTCCAGATTAACTTCCACATGATCAGTTCAGCATACAGATTGAACAAAATTGGTGATAAAATATATTCCTGTCTAATTCCCCTACTGATCTTAAAAACCAGCTTTATGTATTTGTTTAAATTCTGTTTTGCTAGATATACCGTATGTTCTGGTGTATAAGACTGGACGTATAAGACGACCCCCAACTTTTCCAATTAAAAAAGAGAGTTTGGGATATACTCGCCATATAAGACTACCCCTCCTACCATCTTTCTTTTTGTTTCTGTCTTCCTTCCTTCCTAACATCTTTCTTTCTGTCTGTCTGTCTTTTTTTCTGTCTGTCTTCCTTCCTAACTTCTTTCTTTCTTTCTTTCTTTCTTTCTTTCTTTCTTTCTTTCTTTCTTTCTTTCTTTCTTTCTTTCTTTCTTCTTTCCTTCCTTCCTTCCTTCCTCCTTCCTTCCTTCCTAACATCTTTCTTTTTCTTTCTTTCTGTCTTCCTTCCTTCCTAACATCTTTCTTTTCTTTCTGTCTGTCTGTCTGTCTTCCTTCCTTCCTAACTTTTCTTTCTGTCTGTCTGTTTTCTTCCTTCCTTCCTTCCTTCCTTCCTTCCTTCCTTCCTTCCTTCCTTCCTTCCTTCCTTCCTTCCTTCTGTCTTTCTCCCTGCAGGAGGAAGAAGGAACCTCTGTTGCCGACTCCTGCGGGGCTCCAGCCACCCGACTGAGTCCCCGACTGCGCTGCCACCAGGGTTAACCCGCATGGGAGGGAAGGAGAGAGCGCACTGCTGCTGCTGCTATTGCCGCTCCGGCGTGTCCTTCGCGCAAGGCGCTGCATGTGCGAAGTCTCCCCGGTTGCTATGGCTGCACCGGGGAGCCCACGTCCTTGTCAATGATGGAGACGCTGCGCGGGAGGGACCGCGGAGCAGAGGCGCCTGGCGAGCGAGGCGAGTGGCGGCATCGGCGGCAGGCTCCTGCCCGCGTCTCCCGCTCGCCTGCCGGCCTCTTGCCTTAGCATTTAAAAGAATGAGAAGCGGGCGGGCAGGAGACGCGGGCAGGAGCCTGCCGCCACTCGCCTCGCTCACCAGGCGCCTCTGCTCCGTGGTCCCTCCCGTGCGCGCAGCGTCTCCATTGTTGACAAGGACGCGGGCTCCTCGGTGCAGCCACAGTGACCGGGGAGACACGCCGGAGCGGCAATAGCGGTGGCGGTAGCGCACGCTCTCCTTCCCTCCCATGCGCCGCAGCCTTCCCAGCAGGCTGCCGGACAAGCCCGAAGAGACCGAGATGCAGGGCGGCGTCGGGGCTCCAGGGCTCCTTCGGCCGCTTGGCTGGAGAACAGCGGGGATGCGGCCGCAGCCGTTTTAGAGCTCCCCCCAGCTCGGAAGTTTTAGTACCCGGCGTATAAGACGACCCCCGACTTTTGAGGAGATTTTCAAGGGGTAAAAAGTCATCTTATATACCAGAACATACGGTAATACAATTCATAGATAATAGATCCTTAGCAGTATCTCAACCTCTTCTGGGATGCAGTAAAAGGTCTCTCTTGTAGGTCTTAATGAGCAGATAGGAATAAATTAGATAGTATGGATTATATAGTGAAAATTTGGAAGTTAGAAATAATATCTTTTAAAAAATAAAGTATAAATAGATTGGAAATCAAATGTGAATATTAATTGATTGAGAATAATTGAGAATATTAATAAATCAAATTAAATTATTTCCAAAGATACATTTGGTTATATAGGCTGCATGAAGTCAAGAAAAGAAACCTTACAAAGAGTAACAACAAACACAGAAACATCTGTGATTCCTAGTTTCAATGAAGGCAAACAAAGTCATAATCAAAAGTCAACATGGGTTTGTCAAAAACATATGCCAGACAAATCTTATTGCATTCTTTGGCAAAGTGACAAAATTAGTGGACCAGAGAAATGCTGTGGATATAGTTTATTTGGACTTCAGTAAGGCATTTAATAAAGTAGACCATAACCTACTACTAGATAAAATAGAAAAAGTGGGTTAGGCAGCATCACCACCAGATGGATTCAAAACTGGCTAAACAACCACACTGAAAGTGTAGTTCTCAATGGAATTGCATCTACATGGAGAGAAGTATGCAGTGGGGTACTTCAAGGTTCTGTTTTAGGTCCAGTACTCTTCAACATCTTCATCAATGATTTGGTGAGGGGATAGATGGGGAACTCATCAAACTTGCAGACGATACCAAGCTGGCAGGAATAGCCAACACTCCGGAAGATAGCCTTAAGATACAGAAGGACCTTGACAGACTTGAACACTGGGTGCTATCTAACAAAATGAAATTCAATGGTGAAAAAAGTAAAGTTCTACATTTAGACAAGAAAAATCAAATGCACAGGTACAGTATAGGTGGCACCTGGC
Source organism: Diadophis punctatus similis (assembly GCA_023053685.1). Classification (NCBI taxonomy): domain Eukaryota; kingdom Metazoa; phylum Chordata; class Lepidosauria; order Squamata; family Dipsadidae; genus Diadophis; species Diadophis punctatus. Next base: position 54,794,169 of record JALIGW010000002.1, on the reverse strand, counting down.
TCAATAGTAACTTGAGAGGGATCTTGGAGTCCTAGTGGACAATCACTTAAATATAAGCCAGCAGTGTGCTTCAGCTGCCAAAAAAGCCAACACAGTTGTAGGCTGCATTAACAGAGATAGAATCAAGATCATGTGAAGTTTTAATATCACTTTATAATGCCTTGGTAAGACCACACTTGGAATACTGCATCCAGTTTTGGTCGCCACGATGTAAAAAAGATGTTGAGGCTCTAGAAAGAGTGCAGAGAGAGCAACAAAGATAATTAGAGGACTGAAAGCTAAAAAAATATGAAGAACAGTTGCTGGAATTGGGTATGTCCAGTGTAATGAAAAGGATAAGGGGTGACATGATAGCAGTGTTCAAATATTTCAATTGCTTCTTTGTGAAGAGGTTGTCAAGCTGAGATTGGAACACCTCAGTACACTTGTAATATACTCTCTTAGTCTCTAAGTCAACTTTGTATAACTTTTTCTATTTTCTTTTTATTCTTCCAATCCTGTCCCAAAACTCTTCCTTTTCTGACCATCTTATTTAATTTTGTTTTGATCTTTTTTCAGTGCATGAGTGGGTCTGAATTAGTGCTACTATAGTGTGTATGTGCATGAGAGTGTTGTATTTGTTGCAATGATAAAGCACATACTTTCAGATTTTAAAAAGTTGTAGAAATAGCACAAAGCAAGTGATTCTCAGAAAGTTTAATCATGCTAATGAAGTATGTTAGCAAGCCTATTAAAAACACCCCAAAGGCTAGAGAACTCTGCAGTTTTTCCTGTGTTTGGTTTTTAAATAAACTTGAAAGTCCTTAATTTCCAAGTGAAAGAGGACATTTTATGCAATAGTTCAATCAATTACACTGTAGATATTTGTTGGACAATTTGGACGCTGTGTGGTGTCTTTGTTCCTATGATCTCTAATAATATAGTTGTCAGGGAATATTTAAAAAAAAGATATTGCATTGAAACTATGCTGACATTTTTTTCAAAATTAATGTTGTAGAAAGAACCTACCATTGCTGTTATTTTAATCCCATTTTGCCAAATAATAGAACAGCTGTAAAAGTTTGTTTTTCCAATGATTCAATTAGAATTGAATCTCAGTTTATTAATCTTTATTTATTTATTTATTTATTTATTTTGTGAGATTTATATACCGCCTCACAGTGCGAGCACTCTTTAAGCGGTTTACACCATTAAGCAATGTATATTTATATTGCCCCCAACAATCTGGGTCCTCATTTTACCTACCTCGGAAGGATGGAAGGCTGAGTCAACCCTGAGCCGGTGAGATTTGAACAGCTGAACTGCTGATCACAGTCAGCTAAAGTGGCCTGCAGTACTGCACTCTAACTGCTGCGCCACCTCATATTGATAATGTTGGCCCCGATAGTTCACAATTTTGTGTACATACTCACATAAGAATAGACTAGTTCTTGATACTTAGTTCCAAGTGTCTCAATACTCATTTTATGGAGGAGTTAACAGATTTCATCTCCTTTCTAAAAAGCAGTTGCAAACTAGTTTCTCTGAAACTCTGTTATAGCATTTACTATATTTGCCTTTTGTTTTCTGGAGTCTTGAAATCTTGCTAGGAGGAGTTACATGAAATGAGCACTGCAACTTTATATTATTCTGAAGTATTCATTTCTCATCTTGCATCCCTCACATTTGAAATTTCTTTTAATACTTTGTGGCAAGCTTCTACTATTACTTATAAATACAGGTAGTTCTTGAATTATGACCACAATTGAGCCCAAAATTTCCATTGTTACGCAAGACGTGTTAGATGAGTTTTCCCTATTTTATGACCTTTGCCACAGTTGTTAAGTGAATCACTGCAGTTGTTAAGTGAGTAACACAGTTGTTAAGTGAATCTGACTTCCCCATTGACTTTGCTTGTCAGAAGATTGCAAAAGGTGATCACATTAACCTGAGACACCGCAATCATCACATACATACATGCCAGTTACCAAGCATTCAGATTTTGATCAGGTGACCACAGGGAAGCTACAATAGTTGTAAATGTGAAAAATTGTCATAAGCCACTTTTTTTAGTGCTGTTGTAACTTCAAACTGTAACTAAATGAATGGTTGTAAGTCAAGGACTACATGTATTTAGAAATGTTTGCATATCTGGTGTATTATATTAGTAAGGGAGATGCCCTGTTCTGTTGGTACATATAATTGTTGAGAATATTTCTTGGAAGCATGTTCTACAACAATTTTTCTGCATTATATTCTTTGTTCAGTGGACTCTATCCTAAGCCAAATTAATGAAATACAACAAAGCAATATTAATAAAGTTTATGTTCTTAGCATATGGAAAAGAGTATTTGTTTCATAAATAGAATTATTTCTAAATAAATTCCTTCATGCTGGAATCTATATTTTAACTACAAAGCTAACTATATCTATTTTAACTATATTTCAGATGTGATTGAAACACTACTGTGAAGTAATTCTGAAGTGGTAGTGACTAATGATGACATTGAAGTTCATACAGATAGAGTCACTAAATCTTGTAGTATACTAGGTACATTAATTTAGTGCAGTTTGCATATCTGTTGTAATATTCTATATGCATATAGTCAACAATAAATGTAGTTAACATTAATAGCTTTATTTATAAATAAGTAATTATTTAACAGCTACAAATTGCTACATTGTAATAACCTACAGTTTTTGCTTAAAGATGAGAATTCTAGCAGCAGTTTGAGGAACTGAGTTGAGCTATGAAAGTGGTTTGTCACCTGGGGGGAGAAGGGGACCTTTTATGGATTGTTGTGAGCCACTTAGAGTCATTGTATGAGATAAGTGGCCATATAAATCCTGTAAATGAAACAAGCAAATAAGCACAATCAAAACTGATCAGAGAGGATCCTTAATAAAAACTGATAATGATATAACATTAATTAACCTGAAGGTCCTGCATATAACACATGCTCCTTTTCAGCAGCTTCCAAGCAGAAGCTCTTACAATGCTACTTTATTTAGCACTAACCTTTCATTGTTTTGCCTCATTATTTGAGTTTTGTGGTCTTGTCTTTTACGGAAGAAATATAAACTTTACTAAAATATTCCCAAATGTGCTGTTTTTATGGTCTTTTATCATTATTATGTTCTAATCAACAGTCTAAAGTATGAAGGCATAGTGGCTCAGTGTCTTAATGACACTTGAGATGGTCTCTGCTCCAGTGGTTCGAGCCCTAGCACTGCATGATGGGGTGAGCTCCCGTCATTTGCTCAGCTTCTGCTCACCTAGCAGTTTGAAAGCATGTTGAATGCGAGTAAATAAATAGGTACCACTTTGGTAGGGAGGCAAGCTGGTGCTTCATTGCAGGCAGACAGGTTTCTGCCAACTCTGAACCTGCTTGGTTGCGACACCCCTTTGCAAGGCAAGGGGAGGGAGGGGCTCCTTGGATGACGCAGACAAAGCTAGCTCACCCTTCTGTGGCACACCATAGAAAACAGATAATTTCTTATTAAAAAAACTAGTAAATTGATAGCCAAATGACTACTCTGCATTAGCATTGTAATCTCCTGCTAATGCAAGTGCCAGATGATGATGATGATGACGATGCTGCTGCTGAAATAATAATAATAATACCCTGTTTCCCCCAAAATAAGACATCCCCTGATAATAAGCCCAATCGGGCTTTTGAGTGCATGGCAATAAGGCCAAGCGCTTATTTCAGGGTTCAAAAAAAATATAAGACGGTCTTATTTTCAGGGAAACACAGTAATAGTAGTAGTAGTAGTAGTAGTAGTAGTAGTAGTAGTAGTAGTAGTAGTAGTAGTGCTGCTGAAATAATAATAATAATACCCTGTTTCCCCCAAAATAAGACATCCCCTGATAATAAGCCCAATCGGGCTTTTGAGTGCATGGCAATAAGGCCAAGCGCTTATTTCAGGGTTCAAAAAAAATATAAGACGGTCTTATTTTCAGGGAAACACAGTAATAGTAGTAGTAGTAGTAGTAGTAGTAGTAGTAGTAGTAGTAGTAGTAGTAGTAGTAAATTAGTAATAATAATAATAAAATAATAATGATAATGATAAAAGAAGAAGGAAGAAGAAGAAGAAGACAAAGAAGAAGAAGAATCATCACACAAACTGATTACAAAGCTAGACATGATCGAGTTGCTAAATTAGTCCAATGGTCATTATGTAAAAAATATGACATACCTGTATCCGAAAAGTCATGGGACCACAAAGTGGAAAAAGTTACTGAAAATGAGACGGTGAAGATCTTGTGGGACTTTCGAATACAGACAGATTGTCGTTTGGAACACAACACGCCAGATATCACGGTTGTCGAGGGCTGAAGAGTACAGTTTATTGATATCGCTGTACCAGGAGATGCCAGAGTCAAAGAAAAAGAACTGGAAAAAATTACAAAATATCACGACCTGGCCATTGAAACTACACGGCTATGGATGAAACATGTAACAGTGATACCCATTGTCATCGGGGCACTTGGTACCATGTCCAAGAATTTCACAAAACACATCAAGAAATTGCAGCTTCCTACAATAACACCAGCAGAACTGCAAAAAACTGTGCTACTCAGAACATCATATATTTTAAGAAGATACTTGGTTGATACCTAGGATGCTGGCAGCGACCCGTATCAACCATCAGTGCCAGTCAATGATATTTGTGACACATTTTTAAATGTTCAGTTGACAGAGTTTCATGTTTAATGAATAAAGTAAATAATAATAATAATTATTATTATTATTAAATAGTAGTGTTGTAGTAGTAGTAGTAGTAGTAGTAGTAGTAGTAGTAGTAGTAGTAGTAGTAGTAGTAGTAGTAATATAAAAAAAGACTAAAGCTTTAAATCCAGAAAGGTAGTTTTAAAATGGTTAGGATTGCAGGAATGTATTAATTGAGACACTCCCATTTTGCTCATATCTATTCCATGACTTCAAATTTTTTATTTACCTTTGAGTTTTGTATTTTTGAAAATAAGTCACTCATCCATTATTTCAGTTAATTTCTCTTCTATTTCCAAGTTGAACATGCAAGAATTAGAAGTGTTATTGTTTGTTTGGGCTACATCATATTTATACTTTTTTTTCTTCCTAGTATTTTCCTGAAAGTGTGGGTCTACACTTTTTTTTAATCAACGTAGTTGATCCATTGGTTGTGACAGGAATTGACCCACAGGCTTCTCACCTGAGCCTGATGTTTGTGGGCTAAGAGAGAGTGACTGGCCCAGTCATCCAGCTAGCTTTCATACCTAAGATGGGACATGGAATTCACAATCCCTTGGTTTCTAGCCCAGTACCTTAACCACTACATCAAACTGATTTTCATTTTATATTTGCATCAATAATTTTAAGAAATGTTTCAATCTAGTCTAAATTTTAAAAATATGATTTAATTAAAAACATGTAAAGAGTCATTTTAGCCACTTTAGCCAATGTAATTTTCCAGATGTTTATTATAATGGTCAGAAGTTTTTCTGTATATAAGAGTGATGGTAAATTTAAACCTATTCTTGAATGCATATTTTAAGTTGTTCAGACTGTTTTAGTTGACTTAATATGATTATTCTGCTGGTTCAGAATGCTGCATGATTATGGGAAGCAAACTATTAGAGCAATTTCATCAGTTACTTGTTTGTTCTTCGCATTATTTTGAAAGACACTTTCCTTAACCTAAATTGTAAATGTGTTGGCATTAGTTTTAGCTCATTAGGGTTGCCTGGATTGGTTAGGTTTGATTTTGCTTTATTCTTAATTGTATTATACTGTATATTGTTTATTATTACTAGCTAATTTGGGTACTATTTAGCAGAAAAGGGGACTATGAAGAGAAAACAGTCAAATGCAACATAGAGACTGGGTGTTTCTGTCTTTTAAAATTATTCAGTCTTACATCAGAGAGAGACGTGTGTAGAAAAGCTATTCAGAACAAAGGATTTAATTCTTTGGATTCTCAGAGTCAGCAGAGGGAAATTTAATAGTGTTAGATAGCAGCCTAATTCAGCCTTCTGGGTGGCTGAAAAGCACAGCCTGCTGCTTTAAGAGCAGCTGTGGGGAACGGAAGACAGGATCCTCGAAAGTGGTGCTTCTGGGGCGCTCGACTAGAAGGAAGGTCTGTCTTATTTCAATCTTTGACTAAGTCAGCTGTGGAGCGCTAGATAGAAATCAGCTGAGAGTCTGGCATGGCAGGGAGGGGGAAGCATGAGGTATCTTAGTGGGTTGGGGAAGCGTCAGGGGCCTGTTGCATCACTAGGCGCCCCCCCATGGCCTTCCCCACCCTGAGATACCTCATGTGCACTTAATGAACCACGCATTTGCCCACGCATTAAATTAGCGAATGCGTGGGCAAAAGCAGGGAGTGATCTCGTTCAAGGTACGAGATTCACTCCCACAAATCCTCGAGGTACAAATGGAATGGGCAGGCTCCATTACATTTGTAACTTGACTACCTGTAGTTCAGTACGTGGAAAATCCAGGAGACTATATTTGGAGTTTAAATCTTACTGTTCACCTACACTGCTATTCTCTAAGAAGAAGAAAACTAGTTACTGTACTGACTCCAAAGATAGGCTGTTTAATAGCGTATGTGTAAATCTTGAATCATGTAAGAAAGTGGATTATTTATATTTATTTTACATATTTGCATACAGCATGCTAGGTTATGCACTTTAAGCAGCATATAACATTAAGTTATAGCATTTAAAATATCACAAAATATTAAATAAGTCTAAAATGTATAAAATGTGGCCATGTTTAATAGTACTGCAAAAAAACATTGAAAATCACACATAAAGGCCAGAAGCCACGTGTTCTGACAAGCATAAAACCCTAAGGCCAAAGAGACCATGAGATACTAGGAGGATCATTGTCTAAGGAATGCTAGGAGATTCCCCATTTGGGAAATATTAGCTGATATAGCTGTAGAAAGTTGCCACAAGAGGGTGCCCAAATGCTATGTTTTGAAAGCATAGTTGGAATCAATACTGACAGTTCATACTGTCTTTATGTACTGCCTATGACTGTAAAATGTTAAATATCCTCAAACATATATAGTTGTATGCTATCTAATGACTGTCTTCCACATTCCAGGTCCCTCGCCCCTCCCTTGTGGGTTACCACAGGGATTCTTTCTCCCCTCCTTTTCAGTATTTATATCAAACCATTGTAGGTCGGAGATCATCTACCTGTATGGAATTCTGCATCATCAGTATGCTGATGGTACTTGTGTCTTTCGACCCCAGGCTGGCCAAGTGAGCTACTGAGGTTCTGTCCTAGTGCCTGGAGCCTGTATAAGTTTGGCTGAGTTGGAATCACCTCTGACTCCTTCCTTCCTGATGGATGCCCATCTCATTGCCTTGACTTTGAGCAGCTTCCAAGGTTAAACATCTCCCCCCCCAAATAGTTACAAACATAACTAAAAAAATAACCATAGAAATCAGTAAAATCATTTTAAAACTATTAAAAACCGTAAAAAACAATCTGTGAGAGAGCATCATTCGTTTTCCTACAAATACAGCCATTTAGCAGGCGCTTCACCAACATCACTGGATCCCCATGATGTCATCAGGTTCCTTCAAAAAGCCAACAAGATCAGGGCCAGTTTCACTTGGGAGATGATGTTGCAAAGGGTGGGCTCTGCAGCAGAAAAAGCTCTCCGAGGTCTTGCCAGATGACCCCATCATAGACAGGACCCATAACATTACCTTTCTACCAGTTCTGTGTCATTTCACAGCTTGACTACTGTAATACATTCGTTTGTCAAAATTTTTCCTTCTTAAATCTGCTTTTGCATTCTACTTTGATTGGGCTATTAAATTGCCTACTGTGATTTCCCAATTCTTCAAAACTGAAAGAGAAACTATTTTCTTGATGTCCAAATAGTGATTGACTTTCATTTGAAACTAAGATGAAAGACCCCTTTTAAAAATTCTCTCTTTCTTCCCAATGTTTGTCTAAAAGGAGAAAGATAATCATGAAGCTTTAGTGTGAATTGTCAAAATAACAGTGATCCTTTTGGTATTAATTGTAGGAAAAAAGCCATGTTAGTCTACAGTGACCCCAAAAAAAATCAGGAGCATGGTACCTTTTTTGACTAATACAAGTTTATGAAAAGGTTTTTGTAAACCTCACTTTAGATCATCAGATGTAACTGGAACTTTTCGTTGGTTTTCTGTGAATTCACACAACCATTCTACATGTTTGGTGTTCAGTTTCACTATGTTGTTCATAAAAATTGAGGGGAGTTAGCATAATCAAATCATGCTACAAATTCATGGTACAAATGGAGCAGGGGGCAAGATTCCTTCCAGGAATATCCTGTTTCTCCCAAAATAAGACTTCCCCTGATAATAAGCTCAATCGGGCTTTTGAGTGCATGGCAATAAGGCCAAAGGCTTATTTCAGGGTTCAAAAAAATATAAGACAGGGTCTTATTTTCGGGGAAACACGGTACTATAAGCCAGTGGTTCTCGACCTGTGGTCCGCGGACACCTGAGGGGCCGCCATATCATCACGGGGTCCACAAAGTCTTGAAGAACTGTTATTTAAATCTTTAGTTAAGCTTGTGGTCTGTGGCTATGATCTTTGGCCATAAAAGGTATGTAAAGGGGGTCTGTGATGAAGAAAAGGTTGAGAATTACGGCTGTAAGCTATAACATATATTTAATGAACTGTGCACAGGCACATGACTTGTGTGTTTGAATTCATAGATTGTCACTCCAAGAACCCCCTATCATTGATGAGTAACCCCTTTTGTTCTCTTTCCATACAAATTAAAGAAAACTTGACTGTATTTTAAGAATTACCTGGTTTTGAAAATATTAGCTGTGGAGGAGGTACTCAGCAAGACAATGGGAATAAAGAAATTACATTTTTGCTGGTCTAAACTTCAAGAAAAATAAGAAATAGATTTTTTTAAGTCAGATTAGTGAGAACTGATAACTTTGTTTCAATCCAAAGAAAACTAAGAATGATGACAGTCTTACTGTACTACAATCCTTAGTAATTCAACAACGTGTTGGAAAGAGGTTGTTGTGTCTGGAGGTCCTTCATCAGTGGAATCTGAGGGAAGGAACAAGGAAACCAAGTAATGAAACTTGTCATGATGTCACAACACAAACTTTACAACTTATGTCCTTGTCAGGCATCATAATGCATATGGCATTAGGATGGAATTTGCAGTGTGAAGACACATGCAGATTGTTTTATCATTATGACTTGGTGTGGATATCTATGCCTTTCATTGGCCCAATTAGATGCACAGACTCTCTTACCATTATTCTATAACTTTTTACTAATTATTTTTTTCATTTGCAGAATATTGTAATTGAAGATCATCAAGGGAAAATAATCCCATTTTGGAGTTTGGTATTATTATTCCAAGACAGAGAAACCTTGCAGCTCCACACAGAACTGGATTTTCACCCTAGTTTAGCAGCTTTGCTGCTCACTTAAATACTGATGAATGAAGACCCCATTTGGAAAGGCACCAGGTCAGCGATCCAGAGCTGATGCAGGTAGGTAGTAATACTATCCTACATCCCAACAGTGGATAGCAAACATTGATGGCTGCAGATCCATATCTTGCATTGTGGTGCTTCTAGGTGTTGGAGGCCAGATGCCTGTACCTGAGAGTTCTGCTAGTTTCTTGCGTTTGTCACACTAGACATCCACTGCAAATGTAGACTGGCACATTCATACTGGAATGCTCAACATGGCAAGAGGGACGTAAGAGGGTAGGTGATGTTCCTGCTGTTCCTTTAGAACTGTTGGCTACTAAACAGGAGATCTAGATCAGTTTCTCAGGAAGCTTCTTCAAAAATTCTAATCAGTTTAAAACTGATTGTCCTTACTCTTTTCTTCTTTGTATATTATCTTGCATGTGCAGGTGTCTACCTAAATTTGCTTTGTCCTGATAAGGTTTTGGTTCTTTTTAATCAAAAATGATGTGCAGAAATATTTAGGCAGGCTTTGCTTACAGTCTCTATATGCAGCATGAATTAACCATGCTGAAGGACATAAGCCAGCTGTACAATTGCAACTCATTCTTCATGCACAGTTAAGAATGTTTGCATATAGATATAGAGCAGCAGTGGGTTGCTCCCGGTTCGGACCGGTTCTTAGAACCGGTAGTGCTAGCGGCGGGAGGCTCTGCCCACCCACCCGGGACGCTTCTGTGCATGAGCAGAAGCGCGCGCACGTAAACCGGTAGCAAAAATATTTACAACCCACCATTGGTATAGAGGATTTAGTTGAAGTTTTTCTGCTGTCCTCATATTGGCATAATTTGACAGAATGTCTTTTGCTATTTATATTATCCCTTAAATCATTTCAGGCAGACTTTGCATTGTATAGTGTACTATACTGTGTATAAATATTTGGGTATTGCAGAGTGTTGTCCTACAATAAGTTTAAAATGTAGGACCAGGAATGGTGCTGGATTTTTGACATATATAGGTAAGGTTTGTCTGTGTGTGTCTCTCTGTGTGTTACTAAAATTCTTACGTCTGTAAACTTTAAGTGGGCAAAACAAGGTGCTTCATAGGGCAACTATTTTTGAACCAAGGTACCTTAAATAGATGAACTTAAAAAGTGTGTCTGAAGGCTAGTATCTTAATTTCAGCTAATGAACAAACTTTAGTCAGAGTCATATTACAGGTTACTCCATATGGAATTATCTATTTCTGTTAAGATTTATCGACCTGAGTCTTGACAAAAAAGAAGCATGCTATGTACTGAACTTTAACAACTTAGATCAGATAAAAACTTGCAGCCAAAACTGATGTTAAAACCACAGATAACAATTGACATAGATCAGGATTGGGCAATTAATTTTCCCAAGGGGCCACACGAGGAGCTCAAATTGCTCCGAAGTCAACAGCGAGGGGCTCAAAGAATAAGTAACTGGACAAGAAGGGAGACTAACTCTCTGGGATAAATCAACAGTCCAGATCATGAAAAGATTAAGTGATGTTTTCAGTTTCCCCATATAAGTCTACCTGAGATTCAGAAAGACTCAAATTCTGGATAAGGGAAGCTTCAGGGAAGCAATCCATTGACTTTCAAAAGGAAGGGGGTGAAGGAAAGCCTTTGGGCCCATTTTGGACCAAAGGAAAGGTCAGGACCATAGACAGTGGCATGGGTTTTGCCGGAGTCAAAAAATAAATGAAGCCCCATTGGATTGTGTGTTGAAAAACTGGATGGAGGGGACTCCCTAACAAAGATTAAATTGATTTGGTTTTTTTGAAGATGAGTAACTTCATTATCAATCAAGTAAAGTGATCACCAAAAGAAAGCTTAGACTATAATGTAATGTTGAAATTGCTATTTTAGTGTAGGAAAAAAATAATTGGAATATATGTATGAACATGTGTTTTTAAGTTTATAAGGAAAGAAACTGATTTGCAGGATAAATGTTGTGTAATAATGACAACAGAGGGTGAATGTAGTAAGTGAGGGAAAGTTTTAGTTGATAATGAAAATAATTTCACCATCCTACTTGATAATTTCAATCACTCTAAGAAAACATGTCCACTTTGAAGGTGGAGACAAGTAATTTATCACTTTCACATTCTGATTTAAGATATGTCCTTGAGACCCACAACCAGGATAATATCAAAGGAGGGGTGAGTTAAAAAGATGAACTGGAAAATTAACGAATACCCTAATAAAAATAACTTACAGGATCCTTACTCACATGTAGATTTAAACAGAAAAAGGTTAATTACTTGCCTTTAAAATAAAATAAAGTCCAAAATCCGAAACCACCTATCTTCCATTTAATTGAAATTTGGCAAGTTTATAAAACATTTTATGACATAATTATCATAAAGCATTTTATGAGATAATACAAAATGTCATAAACCTTTTCTGTGGTCATCTCATAATAATCTCATAATATATATATATATATATAGGAATATACATATATAGTAGACTACTTTCAAGGCAGATACATTACTGTATATCTCCCTGAACTTTTAAGAACTTTTTCAGAACGTATGAAGCTCTGCCATTGTTGAAGGCATTGAGGAATCTGGTAAGGAAATATTTCTGATGGTGTGTGTATGTGCGTGTGTGTTCTAGTGAATATTGCATGTGGCTATGGCTACATTTTAATATTAAGTTTTGATTATTACAGGTTTAAAATGTAGGACCAGAGACAGTTCTGGATATTTGACATCATTACATAATTGATTCTTCAGCTACACTGCAGAAGAGCGGCACTAATTAGTTTATTTCTGGGTTCAATTCAGAGTGTTAGTGATCATCTTAAAGCCATTTCACCCCATAGGCCCGTGATGGCAAACCTATGGCATGTGTGCCGGAAATGGCACGCGGAGCCGTCACCTGTTGCTCTTTCAGGTTCCAGCACTGCGACCAGGCCTTCCCTCCCTAACCACCCAAGCGGGCTTCTTGTGCGGCCACAGGCCTCCAGCCTGCAGCAATGACGCACGTCTGCGGTCCAGAGCGCCTGGCCAGCTTGGGCACACGGGGCAGCATGGCAGTGCTTGCTAGCTGGGCAGACGGCTGCCCTGCCCGCTGCTCCTGCTACCGCCTGGCAAGAACTATTACTGGGGGCGAAGGGGTGGTGGCGGCGAGGGTGGACTGGGGCTTCCCTCCCTCCCCGCCCAAGCAGGCTTCTTGCACAGCTCCAGCCTGCGGCACCGTCCACAGTCCAGAACGCCTGGCCGGTTCGGGTGCACGGAGCAGCAGGGCAGTGCTTGCTGGCTGCTCGGCCTGCTGCTCCTGCCACCGCCAGGGAAGTGGCAGTGCAAGAACTGCCGGCGCTGCGGGCGAGGGACAAGGGCATGTTGGAACCCGGAAAAGGAAGGGGTGCAGAGCTGCCAGCCAGGATGGGCAGGCTGAGGCTTCCCTCCCTCCCCACCCAAGTGGGCTTCTTGCGTGGCTTCAACCCGTGGCACCAATGCGCGTCCGCAGTCCGGAGTGCCTGGCTGGCTCGGGCGCACAGGGCAGCAAGGCAGCGCTTGCTGGCTGGGAAGCCGGCTGCCCCGCCCGCTGTTGCTGCCGCCGGGCACTTCCCTGGCAGCAGCAGGAGCAGCAGGCGGGGCACCACCCGTCCTGTGCATCCATACTGGCCAAGCACTCCACACCACGGATGCGCGTTGGTGCCGCAGGCTGGAGGGCAGGGGCCGTGCAAGAAGCCCGCTCAGGGAGGGAGGGAATCCCCACCCTGTTCGTCCACGATGACCCCACCCCCTTGCAGCCGCCAGCGGCGGTTCTCACACTGCCACTTCCGGCTGGGATGCTGGAGCAGCCAGGAGGAGGAGAAGCCACCGTGGGGGAGGCGAGCTGCCCCAGGAGGGCCAGAGGAGAGTGCAGCTCCTCACGCATGGAGACGCGCCGGCCGGGAAGCGGTCGCAGTAAGCGGTAAGAGGCACGCCAGCTGGGAAGCGGTCGCGCTCCCTTGGCAGAAGTGGTGGGAGTGGGGGCTGCACTGGCTTGTTCCGAGGCTGGGAAGGGGCTCCGGCTTTCCAGCAGAGGGAGGTGGCATTCCCCGCCCAACTTTCTCTCCATGACTTGGGCTGCGGAACCAGGTCGTCAGTGGGGATGTCCCCCCACCCCGACCGAGAGAAGGGGGACAGGCAGGGAGGCACAAGGACCCCCGAAAGGCAAGGCGGGGCTGACACATACGCACCAGACAGCTGGTCTTCGCGTACCAGAAACCAGAAGATCATCTGCTTTTGTGGTTTCAGGCATGCGTGTGCTCCCGTTTTGACACTCGGTGTCAAAAGGTTTGTGCACACTCCCGTTTCGGCCCTCTGCCAAAAAGGTTTGCCAACACTACCATAGGCAGTATAAATTTTGTCTGAGGTTATTATCTGTTTGTCTTGCCTACTCTTACTAGCTAATTCTTATTAGAAATGTTTATAAATACTTTTTAGATCTTTTTCCATTTTTAATTTGTATGTTTTTAATGTTATAAGCCATTCAAAGCATATATGTGTTAGAATATTCATGTCTGGGAGAGCCATGGTAATAAGATCAGCCAATGAATAGGCATAGCAACTAAGTCAGCCAATGGGAGCTTAAACACATCTGAGTGTGCAGAGAATTGAAACTGAAACTTACCTGTGTGTGCTTCTGGATTTGATTTATGCAACAAACTCTGACAATATGCATGGAATATAAATGTTAATATAAATATTCCTTATTGGACAAGATTACTCAAGCATTAAGTTATCAGGATAGCCAAATTATTTTTGTAACCTAAATTGATTGTTAACTGTTGTAAGCCAGAAGGGAAAAAATATCACCATTGGTAATCAATTATATCAGAGGAAATAAAGGCATTGACATTTAAAAATGAGGGGAATGTTTGTGATTTATCACGAATATTTACTTTGATCATAGGTGCATTATATAACAATATAAAAAGAACATAAAATACCAAATTATAATATAACATAATTAAAATAATTTTTAAAAATTATGTCAAAATTATAATATCCAGAGTTTAAATCTTAGTATTAGATTTGTGGTTTCCCAGATCCAGCAAATAAACACAGAATTTAGCTGTTTCTATACTACCCAATCATCCTGACTAAAAATTGTTTTATATAAAGATGACGGAATTGCGCAGCAGCTGTCCAGGTGAAGTTGGAGACACTGACACAAACTTGTAGTCTTTTGTATAAATATAAATATATTTAACATTCAAATTTGCAGCAGTTTTTGTCATCATCCAGAAAAGGAAAGAACACAAGATAGACAGGAATACAAGAATAACATGAGGTAAATCTGAACAGTATATAGAACAGGCAGAAGAAAAAGGAGGGAAAAAAGGGAAATTCCCCCTTTATACTTACAGCAACCAATCATAGTGTAGATTGCATCATGCATGAGTCAGCACTCTAACTAATCATCTACAACTGTATGTTAGGCCTATTGTTCACTTTATTGTTCCAGCTACTAAATTCAATATCCTAACAAAAGACCACTGCTTAAGAGAACTTAGCACTGATTTCCTGCTCTAGAACCACAAGAGAATTTCTGATAAAAGAAAAAATGCAGTATGTTTGTCTATTTTTTCATGAATGAAAAATCTGCTATTATTTGGGTTTTTTAATTGTCAGAGCATAATATAAATATATCTGGCTTGAATAAAACTAGCATGGAATAGGAACTGATAGTCATTGAAACCCAATAGTGGAAAAGGAAATATAATTATGTTTTGTTAGATTAGCAATTAACAGGTGATAAAATAAGTTAAATATTAAAATATTGTGTTAGAGACAATCTGTATAGAAACTTTCTATACTGTTTTCTATTGTGTATCAACATACTTAGATGTTATTGCTTAGATCCATTTATAGTTTTGTGAATGAAGATAGGATGCACATTTGTGATAAATAATAATCAGAACACACATTGCATTTACTTTGTTTTCTCTATTTAGAAGATCCAAATGCTATGACTTTTTCAAAACAGTGACAAACCCCCTTCCATACCCATTCCATAAATGCTGGATGTATCACCATAAGTTGCTTTCCTTGTAGTTATGTAAAGTAATGTATTAATTATTGTGTTGTGTTGTGCATTAAATCAGTTGTCCTCCTTATTGTAGTAACAATCTGCCGGTTGGTAACCTTTTATCTAATAATTTCGGTGAACAGTTAAACTAATGATGACACTAGATAACTGTGATAGCAATTCTATCTGCTTCATATATTGCTAATATGAAAATATCTGGCTTTTGCCCACCCCCCAAAAAAATGTAAAGGCAGGGTTTATTCTTTAAGTTGAATAATGAGAGAATTTACTAATGTCTTCAGTCGAATTATATGACAAGCTCCTTTTATAACAGGATCTCCCTTATTGTGTTGTTGCTACTAAATCTTCTAGGCTTCTAAGTCTTTTTTCTGTTCTACAAGAATATTAATAATGTGTTTTCAGTCACATGGCCCATCTTAAACGTCCAAGTAGCCCTATGTTACTTTCCAAAGCTGCATTTTGGACCATAGACTATATCTTAACTGCAATGTTAGGTATTCAGCAACACGTCTGGCACAATTTTAATAAAAATGGTTCTATTAGTAGTAACTATATTAGAATATCAAAACTGTGGCTCTAATATCTTGCTTTGAAAAAGTTAGGCGGTGAATTGTTTGCTTGCTCCTCATGATTTCATTTGATTATAGACCAGTACCTAATATATGCATTTCAGCTTTTTTGTCCTAACTGATCCTATGTTTGGGTTTAGCCAGCCTTTGGGGATAAAAATGAAATTTCTAATGTTAAAAAAATGTGATGCATATCTTAAATTGCACTGCAGCTGATGCCCTTGATAACATTAAGGGTTTCTTTAGAAGGTTCAAGAGTGTATTTTCTAAATGCAAGTCTGTTAGCTCCCAGTTTAGGTAAAGGGAAAGGATTACTATTCAAGCAGATACTTGGCTTAGCCCAAGCAGACTTAATTGTCCGTGTTTAATAGCTTGTCAGAATATGTTAATACATTTCTTGATATCTCATTAATTTCATTTAATATGCTTTTTGCCAATTTTGAATTATGCTTGAATTTTTTGTGCAAAACAACTTAAATACTAGGTTATTAGTGGTGTATTCAACAACTGCCTATGAGTTGTATCTGTAGTCCTCAATTTATGACCACCATTGGGACTGACTCACTAAGCAATGTAGTTAAGTAAGTCAGCACATGACCAGACCCAGTTTTAAGCCCATTTTTACTGTGGTCATTAAGCAGATCACATGGCTGTTAAGCAAATCTGGCTTCTCTCCCAGATGACAAGCAAAGTCAGTTAAAGTCACAAATCATGATCATGAGACTTGGTGACTCTGCAACTTTCATAAATGCTAGCTGGTTGCCAAGCGCCCGAATTGTGATCATGTGACTGCAGGGATAGTAGGATGGTCATAACTTCAAGGGTAGATTATAAGTTACTTTTTCCAAGGCTGTTATAACTTTGAACCCATTAGGCTCAAGCCCAAGAGACAGAGAGACCCAATTGAGTCCAATCCTTTATTTGCTTATACCAGGGGTAGGCAAAGTTGGCTCTTCTATGACTCATGGACTTCAACTCCCAGAATTTCTGAGCCAATCATGCTAGCTTAGGAATTCTGGGAGTTGAAGTCCATGAGTCATAGAAGAGCCAACTTTGCCTACCTCTGGCTTATACCTAATAGACAGAATCTTGCCAGAGTAAAGCTATAATTTTCTAATCTACTAGATATATCCTGAGAGATTCTAGGACACAGGTGTCAGACTTGCCGCATCATGTGACGTTTCGCGATGTATTTTCCTTCACGGAGCTGGGGTTGGCGTGGCCTACGCGTGATGCATCCGGCCTGCAGGCCACCAGTTTGACAGCCCTGTTCTAGGATTTATTTGACATAATTTCATCTGATAATTCTACAGTTTATAAAAGAGGGGAGATTATTCATAACATTGGGATAGAAAATGTATGCTCTTCTGCTATATTTAGGCAAACCTAATTTTGAATTATGAATACCAAGATATCTTTGGGGACAGGGGTAAAAGTTTAATTCACTAGGGCTGGTTTAAATTAGGATAGATTAGATTTGATTGATATGCTCTGTGTATAACCACAGCAAATGCTCTGTGAAATAAGAATAAAGTTTAAACCTTCCATGTAACTTTGCCTCTTAGTTCTTGTTTTTTTTTTCTTGTAGGGCATGCAGGTGTCTCTGCCAGCATGATGAAGAAAAGAGCTTCCCATAAGTAAGTAGTGTTGTCATTTTAATTTCATGCTTTCCTTTTTTATGAGGGAGCTTTAATTGTAGAGTTTCATGAAGAGCAGCTGTTCCTTGTGTGATCTGCAAATCTTCTGCTCCTCAAAAAATTAAGTTACCTGGCATTTCCGGTTGACGTCACGGTGGGAATTGGAAACGCGGAGCAGGTCTCCATGCTCCCGTGCCGAGTTCTCCCACCAAAGCCGCCCTGTAGGGTCAGTGAAGCAAAGGGGCGCCCTGTGTGGTCGCGGAGAGTTGCAGCTCTCCTGTCTGACCCGGGGCTCTTTTTCCCTCTCAGCCATGGCGAGGAGAAGAGGCAGCCTAAGGATGGCTGCCACGAAGCTGGGACAACCGAGGAACAACTAAGACTAAGTGCTGGAGCGAAATAGGTGAATAGTGACTGGAACTGGGGGAGAGGATTTTTTTTTGGCTTAAAATCTAACCCCAAGAAATAACTTAGAACTATTTGCTCAGAATTATTTGTTTAAGCGGCGACCTAGCATTTTGAGGAAAATACCAGACTGGAAGGAAGAGATGTAAAGAGAAAAAAATAATAAAATTTTAAATATACAGAAAATTAGACTCTTAAACTGGTAAAACATGGTAATGGGAAGGCATTTTAAAATGCTGGAATCATTTACTTAAAAAAATTATCCTGCTTTTATAATTGAACTACAACTAAAACAACGATTGATTAGTGGCAACACTGAAATTTAAATTGAGAGCGCCACTTGCTGACTAAAGGAAAATATACAAGTCTGGGAATACCTATATGAAGGACTGAAAATATTTACTGGATTATACCTAACTACCCCATGACTACTGGAGACTCAAATATGAAAACAAGGAAGTTATTTAATTAAAGGGACCCCTGAATGTTATGCTAGAAGATTGAACCTGTAAAGGGGACATAAAGAGGCTTTTGATAACCTCTGGGACTATTTAAACGGAACTGATTGTTTACTTATGGGATATAAAGAACTGTGATTAGTGTACTCTTTGAAGGAAAACTAGGATTGAATAAATGGTTCTTGGACTACTGGACAAAAGTTGAGCTTTTTAAAACAAAATAAGATGCTTTATAAGGAAGAAATGAGTGGAACCTTGAAGGAGATGGCGTTGCTTTTTCAAAACACACAGGACATCGTGGAGAAAGGATTTAAGGAGACTATGGAAAAAATGGAAAATACTATATGAGGATTGATGAGTAAAGACCAAGACGCCCAGGGAAAGGAGGAGCCAACAGAAGAAATGGAGGAAAAGAATGAACCGAAACAACAGCAAATAAAATAAGAAAACGAGGAGGAGATAATAATGAAAATAACAGTGATTGATTAATTAAACCAGGGGGGAAATATTTTAAGAGAGTTGAAAAAAGAATTGGAGATACAGGAAGATACTTTTGAAAGGGAGATAGGGGCCTGGGTAGAAATCTTGGAAACTAGCAGTGGAAGAGGGTAGAGATGGGAGAAATATTTAGATTGAATAGTCAAGAAGTAGATGCAGACAGAGATAAAGATCCAAGAAAGGAATATGGGCGGCAAGTCAAAAAAAGCATAGCAACTAAAGTACTGAAGCGGACAAGAGATGATGGATATATGTTTTTTCTTTGTTGTTGTTGTTCTGATTTGCTTTTCTATCTCTCTTTCATTTTTTAGGTAGTGACATGATTAGAAGTTAGGTAGGATAGAAAGAAAACGTCTTTTGAATAACAGGGTGACATAATTAAAAGTTAGAATAAGAGATAGAAATAAGAGAAAAGGGGAATATTAGTATATACATTTTCAGATAATAAAATAAAAGCAATAACGAGAAAACATGGAATAATTAAATAATGATAGACTATAACTTAATATAAATGTGTATTATTATTATTATTAGAAATGTATAAGTTGGTTGAATGCAAATACCGTATTTTTCGGAGTATAAGACACACCTTTTTGCCTCCTAAAAGAGGCTGAAAATTTGGGTGCATCTTATACTCTGAATGTAGCTTTTTCGAAGCTTTTTTTCAGCCCTAAGGGGGCGCTAACAATCTTACCGGCTCTTACCGGCTTGCAAGCTTTTTTCATTGCTACTTGCTCCAAAGAATGTTTTTTCCAGCCCTAACCAGGGGATAAAATAATGTGCTGAAGCTGACCAGATTAAGAACGCTAGCCAGATGAATACCTGGTAGGCAGATTTTTTCCCCTATTTTCCTCCCCCAAAACTAAGGTGCGTCTTATACTCCAAAAAAATACGGTAATTATGATTAATTTTACTAGTCTTATTTGTATTAGAATGTATGACACCCAGGTGCCACACTGTTAACGCATTGATACAGATATGTAAAACAAAATAAAAAACTAAGGGGGGGGGACTAAGTTATCTAGACATTTTCAGACTTTATCCTTTATCTAACTTGAGCATTATAAGAAGATTTATCTCCTCTTGTGTTCTCTTCTGTAATATATCAATTTTATCATGTGGTCCTTGTGCAAAAAAGTGCTAAGGAATGTAGAATATGAGATGTATAAGATGGACAACGATAAAGTTATAGAGTTGAAAGGTATTTTTATCCCATCCCAACCTACTGCTATATTATAATTGTAGCAAGAAATAAAAACTATTAAATGACCCACACTGAATTCGTGTTAAGCAACATTAGTTATTCATGGTAAGAGTGGTAAAGTTTTTTTTCACCTCTAAAATCAAATCTTATATATTCAAGATTAAGGAATTTTCAGCATGAAAACATAAGGCTGTTAGGTTTTCCAAAGCCTTGGCTGTAATTTCTCATATGCCCAAATTTTCTCAAGTGTTTCCCAGCCCTGGGAGGCTTTTTTGAGAGAATACAAACCACCTGTCAAGTTGCAGGGTGGGAATATGGGGAAAAACATTGTTTTTAGTTAATACGGAATGTTATGCTTTGGAGCCAAAAATTCTAATAGAATCCATATTTTTGAAACCAGATAGGTAAAATAAATTTACGTTACTTACAAGAACATATTTCTAAGAAAAGACTAGTGTTTCCTTAGCCAAGATCAGAGCGCTATATTAAAGTGGAAATTTTCTGGAGTTTAGCCAGTGTCCACTTCTGGGATAATTCTAGAATCACATGAAATAATTTTAGAAAGATGCAAGACTTCATCTCTCAAATGAGGATATATTTGGAAGGAGATATAGCCATAGTATCATTTACTGAATGTATTGCAAATGTACTGTGGGCCCCTTGCTGAAAATTGTTTCCATGTGTGTGTATTAAATAACTACATTTCCTTATAGGAAAGAGTAGTTTATGAGATGCTTCATATTTTCTATTAAATTGATTTGCTGCCAATCTTGCAGTTCAAAGTGACTCTGAGCGGCTTCTGCAACATAATAGAATTTTTCAATGTATTTACATCTTGATGGCTTTATATACAAATACAGAAAGCATCGAAACAACGTGGGACCAAGTAAACCCATTTCTCAACCCAGAAGAAATATTGTAGGCTGCAGAATACAACATGGATGGAAAGAAGGGAGTGGGCCTGTGACACAGTGGAAAGGCACAGTCCTAGACCAGGTTCCTGTAAACCCCTCTCTCTTCCTTATTAAATACGATGGATTTGATTGTGTGTATGGACTAGAACTGCACAAAGATGAGAGGGTTTCAGCACTTGAAGTCCTTCCAGACCGAGTTGGTAAGTAATTTGATGGAGACTAGAAGCGTTGGGTGTTAATCGTCAAATAGTGCCACAAGCTATAGAAGTGAATGAATAATGATTTTCTGCACTAGGGAATGTTAGCTATAAAATTTATTGATTTAAAAATAAATCTCCATATATTTTTATGAACAGCTGCCAACTGAACATAGTACCTGTTTAAAGTGCAAATATAAACATTTTCATATCCCACAGAGCAGCAAATTAAAATATAAAAAATTGTTTAGCAAATGATAGTGAACCTGCAAATGCATTCAGGGCTATGGGAGCGATGGGTACCTCCACCTGTTTATTGGACCCGTGCCCCTCCTGGCTGGTCTCGGCCAGCAGGGAGGTGGTACGCGGCTGGATCCAGGCGGTGATCACCGCTTCTTTGCGGGAGGGATCCGTACCGCAGTCATTAAAAGCTGCGGTGGTGCGACCCCTCCTGAAGAAGCCTTCCCTGGATCCAGCCGATTTGAAAAACTACCGTCCAGTCTCCAACTTACCTTTTTTAGGGAAAGTTGTGGAGAAGGTGGTGGTGACTCAGCTTCTGCAGCTCCTGGATGAAACAGATCATCTAGATCCTTATCAGTCGGGTTTCAGGCGCGGCTACAGTACAGAAACTGCCTTGGTCGCTCTGATGGATGATCTCTGGCGGGCCCGGGATGGGGGGAACTCCTCCATCCTGGTGCTACTTGACCTCTCAGCGGCTTTCGATACCATCGACCATGGTATCCTTCTGCATCGGCTCGGCGAGTTGGGAGTGGGAGGCACCGTTTTGTGGTGGTTCTCCTCTTATCTCGCCGATCGGATGCAGTCAGTGTTGGCAGGAGGGCAGAGATTGTCCCCCAGGCCCCTATCATGTGGGGTGCCCCAGGGGTCGGTTCTCTCGCCCATCCTGTTTAACATCTACATGAAACCATTGGGTGAGATCATTCGCAGACATGGGGTGTGTTTCCATCAGTACGCTGACGACACCCAGCTGTACATCACCACCCCGTCTGACTTCAGGGAGGCAGTTGATGTAATGTGCCGATGCCTGGACGACGTTAAGATCTGGATGGGGAGGAACAGACTCAGACTTAATCCCGACAAGACCGAGTGGCTGTGGATAATGCCTCCTAAGGACCATGATAACTGTCCCTCCTTGGTCTTCGAGGGTGCGAAATTGACTCCCTCGGACCAGGTCCGCAACTTGGGGGTCCTCCTAGATCCACAGCTAAAATTAGACCATCATCTTTCTGCTGTGGCTAGGGGGGCCTTTGCACAGGTCCGCCTGGTGCACCAGCTGCGGCCATATTTGGAGAAGGAGGCTTTACTCACGGTCACTCATGCCCTTGTCACCTCGCGTTTGGACTACTGCAATGCGCTCTACATGGGGCTACCCTTGAAGAGTATCCGGAGACTTCAGTTGGTGCAAAATGCGGCTGCGCGTGCTGTGGTGGGTGTGCCAAGGTACACCCACGTGACACCGATACTCCGCCAGCTGCATTGGTTGCCCATTGGTCTCCGGGTCCAATTCAAGGTGTTGATCACCATGTTTAAAGCCCTTCATGGCTTAGGACCACATTCTGCCTCATACTTCCCTCCGACCGGTTAGGGCCCACAGAGTTGGCCTCCTCCGGGTCCCGTCGGCCAAGCAATGCCAGCTGGCGGGCCCCAGGGGGAGGGCCTTCTCTGTGGCTGGCCCCGTGCTCTGGAACCAGCTCCCCCCAGAGACCCGAACCATCCCCACTCTGCTGGCCTTCCAAAAGGCCGTTAAGACATGGCTCTTCCTGCAGGTGGGGGGGACAGCTTAACCCATTCGAGCTTACCCCCCAAGTATGTATGTTGCTGAATGGATGTTGTTGCTTTTATATTGTTTTTAAATTTTGTACTGTTTTTAAATTTTATGAAATTTTGATTATTCTTGTATTTCTCTTTGTTGTACGCCGCCCTGAGTCCTTCGGGAGTTGGGCGACATATAAGAATAACAAAATAAATAAAATAAATAAAATAAATTCAGTTTACTAAGAATCATAGCCTATCCCTTCTGCTGAATTCTTACCAAGTTCTCTTAGTGAACCTTTTCAAGGATGAGTTTTACATAGTAAAAGGCAGTACAACAGAAGAATCCCTTTTTGTCAATAAATTAGCTTCTAAGAAAAGCACTTCCAAATAATATTGATATAAATGTTAATGGTTGTGGTGAAATTGAACAAGCTTGAGATAAGTCATTTATTTGATTTATTAAATTTATAGCCTCTGTTCTTGCTTAATCCAGTGTTCAAGGGGACTAGAAATACATAAATTAAAGCAAGAAATATTTGTAATATATCAGTTAACACTTCCGAGTCTTTACTCACATGTAGGTATAAGTGGAAAGCACATATATATTTCTTAGAACCACTTTAATATTCAGTCAACAAGACTCTCACATTAATAAGCAGACCATTACATTTTAAATTAATTTTCAAGTACTCTTTGAAAGTAGATCTATATAGAATCCATTCATGTTTTTATCCTAGAAATTTTAAGAGACCTATTAATACTTCTATTCTTGTTGCTTAAAAAATGTGAGTGTGCCTGCCTTTATCTACATTATAAAAGCAAGTACTATATATCAATAAAACTTAAAAATGAAGGAATACAGAAATTTAATCAAGAAGCAATATTTTTAAAAGAGCCAATTTTGTATAGTGGTGAAGATACTGGCCTAAAACCAGGAGATTAAAGATTCTAGACATCCCATATGCATGAAAGCTGGCCAGGTAACTTTTCAGTTTTAAAATCACTCTTTTTCAGCCCAATCACAGGGCTGTTGTTGTGGAGAAAGTAGGAGGCAAGAGTATTAGGTATGTTTTACCACCTTGAGTTAAATATATAAAGGCAGGATGATGTTATTGTTATGGTATTGGGGGGGGGGACTACTTTTCATTACAGTCATGCAATTCTTTGAAAGTGTATATTGCCTTGACAAATGTTCAGAGAAGGCCCTCCATGAAAACTATTTCACAAACATGTTGACCTCCCATCCCTAAGAGCAAAGGGAATCAACTGTAAAAATCCCAATTACTAATTTCTCTCCACCCCTACTTAGTCTGAATTTATTCTCATTGTTCTAGAATTATTTGCCATGCAAAAATACCGTATTTTTGGAGTATAAGACGCACCTTAGTTTTTGGGGAGGAAAATGGGGGAAATCTACCTACCAGGTATTCATCTGGCTAGCATCCTTAGTCTGGTCAGCTTCAGCACATTATTTTATCCCCTGGTTAGGGCTGAAAAAAATCTTCTTTGGAGGGAATAGCAATGAAAAAATCCTGCAAGCCGGGAAGATCGTTAGCGCCTCATTAGGGCTGAAAAAAAGCTTTGAAAAAGCTACATTCAGAGTATAGGACGCACCCAAATTTTCAGCCTCTTTTAGGGGGGGAAAAGGTGCGTCTTATACTCCGAAAAATACGGTAATTGAAGTTTTGGTGGAGCAGTGGCTACAACCATAAATTGCCAAACCAAAAGCTGGGATTTGCAAATCCTGTATCTGGACATGGTATTATGATTATATACAGCTTCTAGTCTGATGAGCTACTCTGAGGCCTTTTATGATGAATATGATTCTCCCAAGATTTCTAGATTTATCTTTACATATGATTACCTATATGTTACATTCTTCAATGGAGCCATAATAGCAACCTTCCTTCCTTCAATCAATACTAATACTCATGACAAGAACTGTATATATAGACTGTACCCCAGTAGTCTAGTACAAGGCAGAACAAGAGACTATGATTTATTGAAAACAACCTATCTTTGTTTATGGGAAATCACTGCCAGAAGATTTAAAGATTTAATTAAAGATTTAATCTGCATAGAGGCCTTTAAATAAAGACTCCCTGATAAACTTACTTAATACGAAGCAGGCTGGAGATCTATCAGATGTGCTGCTATATATTTATGGGATCCTGAAATCCAGTTAATGTGCTCCCTTTTTAATTCAGTCAGTAATGACTGTTTCTAATGAAATAACTCTTATTCAGTGCTTAATGCAAAATTTTACTTTAATCTAATTAGAAGTGTTTTCTTTAGCTTTTAAGTGAGATTGCTGAATATCCTTCTTGCCTAAATCCCATACAGATAATTTTTAATTATGTTCATCTTGAATAAAAACTTGAGTAAAATCAAGTATTTATCTAGTTTTGAGGTCAGGCAATGTTCAATTGTGCATTTATACTATTTTTCTGGCATCTTAAAGTAGAATGGGTATAGCTTATAATGTTAACTAAGCATTGAACTGTGTCTTTCAGCTTCGTCTCGGATCAGTGATGCCCATTTGGCAGACATAATGATTGGCAAAGCAGTAGAGCATATGTTTGAGACAGAAGACGGCTCAAAAGATGAATGGAGGGGAATGGTCTTGGCTCAAGCACCTATAATGAAGACATGGTTTTATATCACCTATGAAAAAGATCCTGTCTTGTACATGTACCAGCTCTTAGATGACTATAAAGAAGGCGATCTCCGTATTATGCCTGATTCTAGTAAGTTGATCCATATATAAAAATCAATTTAAAATTCTCAGAGTGTGCTAGAATACAGGACTTTGGAGAATAAATTTTATCACCGATATAAAGAATAATTCTTGTGAACTGACCTGAAAACTATACAAAGTGGAGAACAGAAATAATTCAACACAATTGTTGCACATTTTGAATGTTCAGTCAAAATGAAACTTCAGATTTCCATGACAAATATTTAATTGGAAGGGAAGGGAAGAGAGAATTGACTGCTGCAGTTGGCATGTGAATAGTTACCTAGATATGTTTAAAGTTCTTTCATTTCTATTTTCCTTTTCCTTTATGGAATATAATGTTCTGTTGTTTCCTATATTTACATCCAGCTATAAGAAAACTCAGATCCCACTGTTTGGGAAGATGAGGCTTACAAAAAAACACAATGTAAATGAATGTAGTGCTGATGTTGGGGAAGGTATGAGAGAGCCATTAAGGGGGAAAGAAAGGGGAGGGGTCAGTAATAGGGACTTGCAGAAAAGTTTGCCTAGTCCAAGATAGAAAGAAGAGTAAGAAAGAAATTCAGTATAGTCTTGTCTTGATTTTATTTGACAAACTTGGTCAGGCTTTGAAGATTCTGTTATTTGAACTTCGTATAATAAAGAGTTTTCCTGAAATCCTTGTAATATTTGTTTTGCGACCTGCCCTACCTTAAAGGATTGACAAAAAACAAGAATACTAGTGAGGCTATGAATATCCTAAAGGGGGCGGGCTTAAAGGGAGGCTGTTGAAAATAATGAGAAGGTATGGCAGCACTGTTACTGCAGTTAGCACCATCGAGGTAACCTTAGCTGATCTTCAAATAGCAAAGCAGTTGGACATAGTACTTTGGTGGGAGACCAACAGAAATTCTAGGGTTATGAACAAGATTGGGAAGATGAGAAATACTCCTAGAAGGTAATGACAAATCATTCCTACATCATTGCCAAGAAATAATACGGATGTACCCGTTAAGTCACCAAATGTCGAGCTTAATTCATAAGAGATTTTGTTCAGAAAATAACACGGTGTGACCTTACCCAGGATGGGAGAGGAGAAGCAGGAAATATACAAACTTTCTTTGCAAAACTGACTGCTTTGTGTAATGGGAGCATGTGAGAGGGGCTCTCCTGAAAGAGAAAGACTATAGGCTTGAAAGGAAATGGGGACCAGGAGTCACTTTTATGTTGTGTTCAGGTTCTGGAACCAGCCCCTGAAGTATCGCATTGCCTGCAAGTATTCATGACTTTTTATAATGCAATTGTTTGTAACAGTGCCAGCAACAGTTCCTCAAATTACCACAGTTCTCAAAAAATTAGCCATGTTTTTGTTACAGACTTGTTTATAGCAATTTTGATGTTTTTATAGTATATGCATAATAATTGCAAAATGAATGGTTTTCTTTAGTCAGTGACGTCACCTTTTGTGATTTCTAAAAACGATGTTTGTTATGTTTTTGGATTTTTCCATGAGGTGTGCTGGGTTTGACTCCCAGTGTACTTTCAAAGATAAGTCACTAGCATTTAACGTTCTATGTTTGCCATCCGCTTCTGTGGCTTAATTTCCAGTGGAATATTTCAGCTTGAAGAGCATGGTGGGAAGACATCCTATTATTGCCTTCTCTTGCAACTGCATACAAATTGCCTTCCTTTAGTGCAAAGTTTCTTACGGCTAAAAAAAGACTACTATTCAAAGACTTCATTGTTTATTGTGCAGTTTGAAGCTTAGAGAGAGAGTTATGGAAATATTAGACATACTGCCGTAACTTTTAGGCCTATTAAGTTTGATTAGAGTATTTGTTAGGTTAAGAAATTAATGTTTGGGAGTTGGCGAATCTTTCCAGTTCAGTTTAGCTCAATTTCTTCTTCTTTTTTCCCCAGCATCCCATTTTTACATCAGTTTTCAGTCTTTTCTGGAAACATACATATGCATTTTGTGCATATTTGCTTTTATTGCAAAATAAAAATTGAGAATCCAGTGAAAGTATGCATGGATGTATGTGTCTGTGAGGGAGAGAGAATGTTCACATATATGCAGAGTAGATTTCCTTACTATCCTTGCTTGCGGTATTGGGGAATCATGTACGCATTGTTTTTAAGCAGAAGCATCTGCAAAGGTCTTGGCACAATGAAACAAGGTTTTTTTTTTAAAGCACAGTCTAAAAGCATTAAGAAAAGGTACAACAACAGTTAATTTTTAATGGATATTTTGTCACATACTGTATATACATAATCTTGAACTGGTAGTTTAATTTGTTTTGGTTTCTTTTTTACTAAATAAGATTATTACTCCAAAAACATGTTATTTTATTTCAAGAATTATGATTTGAAAATAGTAAGTTCCTACCGTGTTTCCCCGAAAATAAGACATGTCCCGAAACTAAGCCCCACAGGGCTTTTTCGGGACATGCCTTTAAATAAGCCCCCCCCCCCGAAAATAAGCCCCCCCACTACTTCCGGGGGAAAGGGGGGGGGACATGCCGGGAGCCGCTCTTTTTGCGGCGGCACTCTTTTGGCCCCGAAAGAGAGAGAGAGAGATCTCTCAAGAAGTTTCCCTGCAAAGACCTGCTGAAAAGAGAAGCCGCGAACTTCCAGACGCTGGTAAAGTGAGCGCCTCGCAGCCCGGCCCTCCCCTGCATTCCCCCCCAAATTGATTATCTTACCAGCGTCTGGAAGTTCGTGGCTTCTCTTTTCAGCAGGTCTTTGCAGGGAAACTCCTTCAATGTAAAGGAGAAGTTCTCGCGAGTGCAACCAATTAACAACTTTTCGCACTCGCGAGAACTTCTCCTTTACATTGAAGGAGTTTCCCTGCAAAGACCTGCTGAAAAGAGAAGCCACGAACTTCCAGACGCTGGTAAGATAATCAATTTGGGGGGGAATGCAGGGGAGGGCCGGGCTGCGAGGCGCTCACTTTACCAGCGTCTGGAAGTTCGCGGCTTCCCTGTCACCGCCTTCCTCACTCACGTCGCGCCCCGCCCCATCCCCCGCCCGGTGGTCAAAGTCCTTCAAAGCATTTTAAAGGGATCCGTTTTGCCTGCCATGAAGGGAACCAATGTTCCCCGAAGAAAAGGAGGCAAGCATTGGTTCCCTTCATGGCAGGCAAAACAGATCCCTTTAAAATGCTTCGATGGACTTTGAAGCATTTTGAAGGGACACCCTCCTACCTCGATCGCGTTCTTCGATCTTCTCTCCACGGCAGCCCATTCTGAAAGAGAATGCCTCACGAGTTGGAGAACTTTGAAAGCCTCGCGAGGCGTTCTCTTTCAGAATGGGCTGCCGTGGAGGGAAACCCCAGAGCTGTCAAACTCCAGTAAGTGGTGCGTTTTGCGGTTCTGCGGAGTTTGGAGCTTTGGGGCGAAGGATGGGGCAGGGCGGCGAGCGAGCGACCGAGGTGGCGGCAGAAGGGGCAGCAGAAGAGCGCGGAGCCCAAGAGCGGGTCAGCAGGAGCCCCGAGTAGAAAGCGCCGGCCGCTGTGCCCAGGCGGAACGGCTCCCCCTTGAGTTCGGAGCCCAGCGAAAAGCACTTGAGACCCACCGGGGCGGCGCTCAGCGCGCAGGCAAGCAGGAGGTAGCTGGAGAGCGCGGCGCAGGCTCCCACTTCATCCTCCGCGTCTCTTCCGCTGCCTGCGCCTCCTCCTCCCTGCCTCGCCTCCTCCGCCTCCCTTCTGTCCTCC
Organism: Diadophis punctatus similis; assembly: GCA_023053685.1. Taxonomy (NCBI): domain Eukaryota; kingdom Metazoa; phylum Chordata; class Lepidosauria; order Squamata; family Dipsadidae; genus Diadophis; species Diadophis punctatus. The sequence goes on along the minus strand of JALIGW010000002.1, from coordinate 54,764,586 downwards.
TCCTCCCGTGTCCTCCTCGCCGTCATCGGCCCTTGCCGGGGAGGCGGCCGCCACGTGTTGCGGGAACATAATGCTGGGGATGGCAGTGGCGAGAAGGGAGAGTCCCGAATGCGCCGCCACCGGTGCCGCCGTTGCTCTGGCTGCTACCGGCACAGCGGCCGCCGCTGTCACCGCTGCTTCCTCTCTGCAGGCAGCCGGCAAGAACGGCTCACGCACCAGCTTTTTCCTCCCCGCCCTGCTTCCTCCTGCTCTCTCTTATTGAAGCGGCTGCTGCGGCTGCTGCTCTCTTGCTCGCCGCCGCCGCTACTGCTGGGAGCCGATGAATTATTGATGGCAGCAAGTTCAAGGCAAAAGAGGGGCTTAGCTTAGTCGGGAGGATCTCTGTGCTTCTTTGTAATAACGGGTGTTGACTCCTGCGTTTTAAAGCCACCTCTTGCCAGTCGCCCTTTGGCACGGCTGGCGCACAGAGATCCTCCCGACTAAGCTAAGCCCCTCTTTTGCCTCGAACTTGCTGCCATCAATAATTCATCGGCTCCCAGCAGTAGCGGCGGCGGCGAGCAAGAGAGCAGCAGCCGCAGCAGCCGCTTCAATAAGAGAGAGCAGGAGGAAGCAGGGCGGGGAGGAAAAAGCTGGTGCGTGAGCCGTTCTTGCCGGCTGCCTGCAGAGAGGAAGCAGCGGTGACAGCGGCGGCCGCTGTGCCGGTAGCAGCCAGAGCAACGGCGGCACCGGTGGCGGCGCATTCGGGACTCTCCCTTCTCGCCACTGCCATCCCCAGCATTATGTTCCCGCAACACGTGGCGGCCGCCTCCCCGGCAAGGGCCGATGACGGCGAGGAGGACACGGGAGGAGGAGGACAGAAGGGAGGCAGAGGAGGCGAGGCAGGGAGGAGGCGGCGCAGGCAGCGGAGGAGACGCGGAGGATGAAGTGGAGTGTCCATGGAGCCTGCGCCGCGCTCTCCAGCTACCTCCTGCTTGCCTGCGCGCTGAGCGCCGCCCCGGTGGGTCTCAAGTGCTTTTCGCTGGGCTCTGAACTCAAGGGGGAGCCGTTCCGCCTGGGCACAGAGGCCAGCGCTTTCTACTCGGGGCTCCTGCTGACCGCTGGGATCTCGCTCTTGGGCTCCGCGCTCTTCTGCTGCCCCTTCTGCCGCCACCTCGGTCGCTCGCTCGCCGCCCCGCCCCATCCTTCACCCCAAAGCTCCAAACTCCGCAGAACCGCGAAACGCACCACTTACTGGAGTTTGACAGCTCTGGGGTTTCCCTCGGCTAGGGGAAAAAATCTTGCATAGTGCAGAAACTCTTCTCGCTTCGAGAACTTGCTAATTCTCGCGAGAAGAGTTTCTGCACTATGCAAGATTTTTTTCCCCCTAACAGATTAGCCGAGAGACCACGGAGCTGCCGAACTTCAGTAAGTGGTGCGTCGCGGCCTGCCTGCACCCCAAAAATAATAAGCCATCTCCCGAAAATAAGGCCAGGGGCATTTTTTGGGGGTCAAAAAAATATAAGCCCCTGTCTTATTTTCGGGGAAACACGGTATGTATTCTATAATATGTCATGCATGTTTCTTGTATATTATATTATTATCCCAGTCTTAATAGATTATCCATTAATGCTCCATTTTTATTAGCATTTTAGACTTAGCTAAGCCATAGGCTAAATGTGTTATTATTTATTATTTAGCTTATGATGAGAGAACATGACAGAAGAGAAGTAAACAATATACACAATCTACGTAATTATAAATAAAACTTCTATGGGGGTATGGCATGGCCTCATAACTGGATTTCTAATTCAGCTATCCAGACGATTGCATATGGCATTACTTCATACAGATATAAACGCCTTCATACAGGCGTTTTCTAGGGAACCAGAGAATGTGCGGCGTGGGCTATCTTGCACAATATGCCTAATAGTTTGCATATTAGCACCACAATCTCAACAAGAGCAATCTTTCCATTCCCACTGATACAGGGCAGAGGCACTTCTTCCAGAATCACACCTAATTATGTTCAATTTCAACCAGACAAAGTGAGGCAGGTCAAAACCAGGTGGTTTGGTAGAGGGATCACTAATGGTCAGGCCACAAGAAGATACTTTGGACCATTAAATGTATTTGAAGTATTGATAATTGATATCTTTCTGTAAAATACTCATATAGTTTACAACATTTTAATGTGATATTATTAAGAACAAACTTTGAATGTGAAGTTGTTATGGATCACTAGGGTAAACTTGGTAAAAGGAGTATTTCCTGCAACAATATATTCCTGGTGTTTTATTTTCATTTGTAAAGAAGCAACTTCTCTTTTGGGGGAAAAAAACACATTTTGCCTTCTGCTTATCATTAGAAGTGAATAAATTGACAGTGGCAACATAGATAATTGTCATGAAGAAATGGACTTAAGAAGATACATTATGTTAAATGCTGTTGTGTCTTAATATAAACTTTGTCTTTTCAGACGACTCACCTCCAGCAGAGCGGGAACCTGGAGAAGTTGTGGACAGCCTAGTTGGAAAACAAGTGGAATATGCCAAAGAAGATGGCTCAAAAAGGACTGGCATGGTCATTCATCAAGTTGAAGCCAAACCCTCTGTCTATTTTATCAAGTTTGATGATGATTTCCATATTTATGTCTATGATTTGGTGAAGACATCCTAGACGCCAACATTCAAACTGTTGCCAAACTTGTGTAGACACAGAAGACTTAACTGCTTTCCAGTTTATTTGAAAGCTTATATGTCCCTGCGAGCCCACAATCTCTGCCAGGAAACTGTACAAATAGACTTTGATGTGAACATGACACATTTTATGTAGGGGAATTCCTTTTCTTAGAGGAAGTCTTGTTTTTTTTGGGGGGGGGGGTATCTGGATAAAGTTAGGACAAAAAAACCAGCAGCTGCAAATTCAAGCTGTGTAAAAATCTAGCAATGTAATCATCTGATTTCTCCCTCTCCCCCAATTATAACTTTCCCTTGGCTTTTCACTTAACTTTTCAACTGTCAATGCAAGTGTAGCTTGATATTAAATTGCTTTCCTGTATGTAATAAGTTTTCTTGTATTAAACATATTACGTCCTTGTTTTGGGGGTTTGGGCAGAGATGATTAAAACTATTTTAAGCAGTGTTAAGGAGTGCCTAAACCAATTAATATCAGTGTCCTATGTTCCAGATACTATTACATGAGAATGTTGTACATTTTAATTACAGGATAATAGAATACGGTATACATATGATGCAGTTGATAAGAAAAATGCAGAGTAAGTGTTTATCAAATGTAGGTAGGACCTGGATAAAATTAAAGCAAGGATGCCTTCAGTTCTCAATATTGTTGTTGTAGGATTTTTTGTTAACTTTTTTAGCAGAACCCAGGTGCTTGGTGCCGTAGCAGCTTAGTCATTCATGTTAACATTAAAGAATACTACACAGCAACTATTGGGTGTCTATCAAATCTAGCAACTTAGATTCTTGTATGTGGACTAAAATCTGTTACATGTAATGACAAACCTCACAAGAGTCCTCATACATTAAAGGCTTGTCTTACCGAGAAAGAAAGTCATCTGTTGCCTTCTATTTTGATATACTGCATTCCTTCTTGTTCCCTTATCTTCTGCTAAAGAAGGCTTCTACCTTTTTTTCTCCTGGCCTTTCTTCTTTGGGTGAGTCCAGACAAGACGTGCAATTCCAACCTATTGTCGCCTTTTGTGCTGTACATTGTATTTGCTTGAGGAATGCTGTTTAATGTGAACTACATTAAAAGAACACTAGGGCTCTGCATGCTAATGGTGCACTATCTAACGGAAGCTAGGCAGTCTCCATGGTTCAGCCATCTGCAGCCGAAGATGGATGTAAATAAGCCGCCCACAGCTTCAGAATTCATTCTTGGGTCATATTTTTTTCTTTTCTTTTTTTTTCTGTTTGCAAAGTGGTAGATTGGCGTTGCAGCTTTTTAAACCAATCAGTGGAAAATATAACGGCAACCAATTTGAGGTGGAGCATTGCAGGGACTGAAGGACTGCTTTGCACAATTAACTGAGAACCAAACCTCTTTGCTTAACTACAAGGCTGAGGAGTTTTAGAAAGTGTTGCTCATCAGCTTTTTGAGGTTAAGTTTACCTCTGATGTGAGAGTGCATATTAAACTCCATGCAATTTAAACTTTTTTTTTAGTTTTGCCTGAATTCATATTGTAGCCTTAAGGCTTGTGCCTCATTATGCTCTTTAATGGTAATACTCACCGTATATAAACAGTATCTTAAAATTTCTTGACCATTGCTACTATTGCATTATGTCCAGTATTTCATCACAGGCAACCAAAGGCAAGCTGTTGTCTTTTCCATGAAGAGCTTTTCCAATGCAGTTTTTAAGCCCTGAGTACCTGAGTCATGATGTTCCTGTGTTCTTGAACAAAGTGAGCAGATTTGCGACCCAGTGTTTTTCATCCAGCAGATCTGTATGTTTTCTATTGACTCTTTAGAGTCCTGCATGTAAATCTCAAAGCTGAGCCTGGCTCCATGAGCCCAAGTTGATATTTGTGGCACAAGAATGAGTGTGTATTAAACATACACAAGAGAAACATGTAAATGTAGTACTTTGAATTGTGGGCTACATGAACTATAAATCCAGAGTATATCTCAAGATACTTGCTAAGGATTAAGTAGAACGAAAAGATCATGTTCAAAGCTTGTGATGAGGTGATTTTTGCAAGTCTCTTAATAATACACCACATTCTGCCAGTTTAGAGTAATCTATATTCTGTATAAATTTTATGGGTTTTTAAGTGTCCACATTGTCTGCTTTTTTGATAGCTTAGAACACCTCTTTTCTGTTTTTGAGCTAGAGACTTAATTTTATACCCTGCCCATCTGTTTTGGGCTTCATTTTAGGCTCATATTTCAGATCTGCATGCAGTGCTTGTCACCGTGGTAACTAATGTTGGTCCCTTGCTCCAGGGATTCAGCATTGGTTTCCAAGTTATTACAAGCTTGTGGTGGCACAAGCTATGGATCTGTGTATAAAAGTTACTGGCCTTTCTCCATTTACCTGCTGTAGTATTGTATATTGTGTGTTTTATGTGATGTCAGGCTGCCCTGTAAAATTTTAAGACAAAACTTAAATGCAGACCATCCCTTTTTTGCATGCTTAGAAGGTAGAATGTTCAATGTAAGAAAGTTAAAGTTGCATGTTTAAAAAATGTTTAGGTTTTTAGGGTTTTTTTTAATTTTATTTTATTTTGTGAATTTGCTTATTGTGCTGTTTTAATGGTGGTAGTAGGATTAAATGCACTGGTGAGGCAAACATAGTGCCAACAGGAGGTAACTTTCCAGTTGTATGTGTCATGCAGCATTTGAAGGGACCATGTACTTTGTTCAAAAAGAAATAAAAATTAGTTCAAATTAGTACTAGGCTTTTTTTGTGCCAAATCCTAAATTGTGATGAAGTAGAATCATATTAGAAACCCAGGCAATAGTGCAAAAAGCTATTTTTGCTGGATAATTTTTAACTTCCTTAAATTGGTGCATTTTAAAAATTAAGACTTCTCCATGGATATATTAATTGCAACCATTTCAAAGAACCAAATAATAATAATAATAAATGTGTGGTTCCTTGGAAATGCTGTGCTTTTTATATTTTTCATCATTAGTGCAATTTGGATGGTTCTTGCTATGTGTATAGTTCAAAGGTCTTCGTGTTCACATTTTAAAATTAGGTAAATGACTTCATCTCTAGAGCTTGGTTTCATATTTTTTTTAATGATGTAGACAGTTCCCTGTTCTCTGCATTTAGAAGTATAAACACTTTAAATCTTTAAATCTGTTACTTAATTCTGTAAGTAATTTTTATAATTATGATGTAACTCTATCCTTAAAACATTTAAAATAAACCCTTTATGTGCAACTTACGACTGTAAATCTTGTTCTCATAAGACAAATGTGATGTGTTCAAATTGAAGAGAAATTTCTTCCATTTTATAATTAAAATGAAATTTTTAAAAAAATATTCCATTTTGTAATTAAACTATTTTAACAATGAAAAATTATTATGCTGATAGATGCTGATAAATATTAGGCAATACTTTTTTTAAAAAAATCATACAAAACACCAAACAGTTAAATGCAATACGTCAGCAGTTGAGCTGCATTATTTAAATTGTTGAAACCAAACAGCTGAAAAGATAAATGTTTAATTACCTTGTCCCTGCCTTATAGTTAAACAATATAAAGTTGTATGCAAACATTTAGGCATCTTTAGTAAAATTGTATGTTCAAGTGAATCCTCAAGTGGACAGAAGTTGATACATCTGAATGTACAAAGTTTAAACACAAATTTGCAGATTCAAAAAAAAAAGTGACCATGGCAATTGGAAACCATTTGAATCACAACTCCTTTGTAACATCTTTGGCAGAAATAAAGGCTCCCAAATGTTTCCTGCAATGAGACCATCTTGCTATTCTTTGGATTTTTCCCCTCACTCTTCCTTGCAGAAATTCTTCTAATATCAAATTATTCTTAGGACCGCTTGCATGTACAATAATAATCAAGCCTGGGGTCTGTGAAGACTACTAGAAACCCTTTCTCTTTTTACCTGTAAGTACTTCATGGTTGATTTGGAGATATTTATTTATTTTTAAACTATTGCTAAAAACATTGCATTCCAAGGCAGCTTACAGAACATACAGAATAAAAATGCAATATGAATAAGAACAAGAATTAAAGCAAGCTCCAAATAAATGCTCATTTAAATTAATATCACAGATATTCCTAGATTATTATTTAGTTGAAACATCCAATCTAAACCTTCCAGTTGGTCATTTGCAGTGATCTGGAATTCTGTTTTGCATATATGGCCAGTTTGCAGACATTTTTCTTGGGCTTCAAACTAATGTCCAGCATGTTCTACAAGGATTCTCTGTGGTAGCTCCCATTTCATAGAACATTTTCCCTGGAGGTAATGCAGCTCCAACCAATCTTGCATTAAGCAAGTAAAATTGATACATGCCTTTAAACCTAATTTATTACAGCATCCACTACAGCTATTTTGATTTATTTTATGCTATCTTTAAAAAAATACTCTGTTGTGTTATATACTCACCAGCCAGAATCTGGTGAGATTGGGGGCATCTTAAAAATATTCCCAGGTGAATTTGAACATAAGTTTAAGTTTTTACCATATACATTTTTTCTTTATGTGGGGATTCACTGAAATATGCTATTTTATCAGAGTGCCAACATTTTTTGCATACAACTATTTGATCTAGGAAGCATTTTTTAAATTTATGCCAGTATTGAATCCATAATCAGAGTGCAAATGTGAGAACTGCTGGATGATTGACGATTGAATGCATTTTTAAGAGTGGCTTTTCTTTTAGGCCCAAGCCAAGAGACAAGTTAGTGAAATCCATTTGAGTCCAACTCTTTTATTTGCTTACAGCTAATGGCCAGAATCTTCCCAAACTAAAGCTATAACTTTCTAAGCTACTAGATATATCATGGGAGATTCTAGGGTGCAGTTATCCCGAACCTCTTGTTCCCTCTCACCTTCCATTTCGAGACTGCAGTCTTGATCCAGATCTCTTTCTGGGAAAAGCTCTTGAGTTGGCAATATTCACCCCACTCTGCTGCTGCAGGTGCACGTTCCATCACATCTTCAAAGGGATTAAGACTGACTAATTACTATATCTTATATTGTTAATAGTACACATTGAAAGGGATAATAGAACAGTTATGAAATGAATGCTTGAAAATTCAGTTGATTGGAATAGAGTAGAAATGAAACATTTCAATGATCAGCAAGCACACACTTGGGGGTGGAGAGCAGAAGACATGTTGATGATACAAAGTAGATTCAACCAGGATTTCAGGGGTCTTAAACTATGTTCACCCTACTTTGGGACTATATTTTTCAAGTATTACTGACTTCAAAATAGCTTTAAACCAGGGGTCCCCAAACTTGGCAACTTTAAAACTTGTTGACTTCAACTCCCAGAATTCTGGGAGTTGAAGTCCACAAGTCTTAAAGTTGCTAAGTTTGAAGACCTCTGCTTTAAGCTATGTCATTGGTATTTAGCCTGTGGCCAAAGTTAGACAATCAAAAAGAGACTTGAGGGCCACAATGGCCACATTCATGTAACTTTTTGACATTGACCAAAATTTCCCTTTCTTTGAAATAGAATGTATTTTCATTGAATGAGTTTGATACTGGCCTGTGCTATGAAGCTAAAGAAACTCAGATCTTACATTTCCTTGCTTTTTGTTTAAGTGAAACTGGAGCGTCACTGCTAACTTGTGTTACAGAGAATTTTATATATATATAAATTATTATATATATATATTAATATATAATATATATATATTTATATATATATTATTAAATCTTCTTTTCCAAACAGTTAAGAACTGGGAAGGAAGCTTAAAGTACTATGAAGTTTTTTAAACAGACATATTTACTGCAAGAAGGCAATAATAAATGGCCCTTATGCTTTGAAGAATGATATAACGGAAAAAATCTGATAGTCTGTTCTAGGTTGGAGATGTATTCTGTTTATGATTGTATTGTAAAATAAGGTTTGAGTAGAGGCCTTCATCAGTGGTTTGGTAAAAAGGCCATCCCACTTCAGCTACCCTGTTTCCCCCAAAATAAGACATCCCCTGATAATAAGCCCAATTGGGCTTTTGAGTGCATGGCAATAAGGCCAAGAGCTTATTTCAGGGTTCAAAAAAATATAAGACAGGATCTTATTTTCGGGAAAACACGGTATTCGTTAGCAGGAGAATAAGACATGAAGTCTATATAATTATCAGGAATCAAGCTTAATTCAATATGCTTGCTTCCATATTTGGCAATTCCTGGTCTGCCCCCTATGTATCCAAAAGAAAAAAAGGGGGAAAGATGGGTTTGTTGCAAAGTAACTAAGTCCCCCTCACTCAGTATTTCCCCAAAGTTTGCCTTCTTGGAAAGAGACAAATGATTATCAACAAATTTCCCCAACCAAATCTCTGATGGGCATAAAACTGAGGAAAGACTGTTATGCTGTGTACAGATTTGGTGTAATTTTAAAGATGTTTTAAATTTTAAATGTTGTTTTGAGGAACAACATTTGCGTATGGCACAGAAACTCCTCCATACATATTTACAATGAATAAAGTACCTCTTTATCGGCCATTTCCCTTTAAAACTGTAACAGAATGAGAAACACTGTGTAAAGCTTGGACCAGCAATATTCTAAACCAAATATTCCGGTTTGCTGAGGAATTCTGGGAGTTGAAGTCCACACGTGGTAAAGTTGCCAAGGTTGAAAAACAATGTTCTAAACTGCCTCTCAGAGAGTTTGACTTTTAAAGAAGAAAGAAACCGTTGAAAGGTTTGAAATGAATAACAGTTGTTATATTTAGTGAAAGGGAGAAGAACATGGACATTACAGTTCTCTGGAACTGCACTAAATGGCAGGTGGTGGAACTGATTGGGTTCAGATGAGGGGAAGATTATGAGGTGGCTTTAAATCAAAAGCTGTCTGACTATGGGAAATGTGGATTACTTTGGACAGAAATCAGAGACAAATTCACAAATTTCATTTCCTGTGTGGGAATCTGAGTTACACTCTAAATTTCAAACTTTGCTGGAACCCAACTTCCTAAAATGAAAAAAATTTGTATGAATCTGGAATTATGAATAATTGCATTGTCATTAGGTAGGGCAAGAAACACCATTTTAAATCAATATTTCAATAGTTTAAACTAGTATCACAAAAGTGTTTCATGTGCCAAGGGTAGAGCTTGCACAAGCAAAACGCCCAGGCTCGTCTGGTACTTGCTTAGAAGCCTAGGCTAGAACCAGTTTCTATTAGCAAAAATGCCACAAAGCTTTGACAATGTTCCCAGTTTTCTTTTGAAAAACTTTCCCAAATGTTACAGACAGTAAGATTCAAAATTTCTTAAGGAAACAATTATAAATGGCAAAACATTACAGTTGGGATTTCTTCCAGCAAGTTAATTTTTGCAAACAGGGAACTTTTAAATAAAAAAGAAAAGAATTCTGGGTTTTGGGAAACATACCTTAGATGGCAATCCAGTGGCTGCTTAACAACAAGTAAATCTAGATTGTGGCTATAGATTCATCTCATAACTCTTTGAATTCAGGTGAAAATTTTAAGTAAAAACATGTTAATATTTCAGTGGACCTGAGTCTTTATAGTTGTTCCTATTCAGTTCCTATTCCTATTCTTAGCAAATAATAATATAATTGTTGAGTTGTGGGAATAACGACAGGAGACAGACTTCAAGGAACACTTCTTTATTTATTTATTTATTTATTTTGTGAGATTTATATACCACCTCACAGTGCAAGCACTCTCTAAGCGGTTTACACCAGTAAGCAATGTATATTTATATTGCCCCCAACAATCTGTGTCCTCATTTTACCTACCTCGGAAGGATGGAAGGCTGAGTCAACCTTGAGCCGGTGAGATTTGAACAGCTGACCTGTGGATCACAGTCAGCTAAAGTGACCTGCAGTACTGCCTCTAACCGCTGCGCCACCTCGGCACTTTACTAGGCAACTTCTCTGTACAACCAGCAACTTTCAGTCTGACAGCTAGCCCTTTTATTGGGAGCTGTCAGATGCCTCAGCCAATAGCGTTTGAGCATTCTCCCGCTCAAACGCTGGACCTGGGTGAAATAATGTATTCAGTTTAATACATAACACCCCTCTCCTCCTCGATGGAGCAACCCATGTGGCATATGTAATCACACAGGTAGGCGGGGCGTTTGGGAACCCTCCCTGACCTGCGCAGCTCAGTCGGCGAGGCAGCAGCCTGAGCTGACAGGTCTGCTGCTGCTCCGAGGTCTGAGCTTGGAAGCTTCTGGAAGCTTTCAGGCGTGGCCTCTTTGAATTTTGGAAACAGTTTGTCATGCGATCGCCGCTGGACTCCTGATGCTTCAAGTAGGTCTTCCGGCTCCATCGGGCTTGAGTTAGCTAGGGAAGGAGTATAATTATTTTCAGTTTGTGGATTTTGTAACTCGCCCCTTACATGCCTTCTAATTTGGTCGATGTGCCTTTTACATTATCGGCCATCGCTAAGCCTGATTAAGTAGGACATTGGGCCTAGGATTTTCTCAACCTCCCCAGGTAGCCATAGGGACCCCTCGGCATAATTTTGTGTGAATACTTGGTCTCCTATGGTGAAGGACCTGGTGGTTTGGTCTGGCTTGCTGTTTTCTTTTGGGGTGTAGTTTGGGATGCAGGTGGTCTAAGATTGAGCGGAACCTGCAACCCATGAGTAATTTGGCCGGGCTGCGGCCGGTAGTTGTGCAAGGGGTAATAAGTTGGGACAGTAGAAATTTGTCCACCCATGCCTGCCAATCCCCTGGGCCTAGCCTTCCTAGCCTTCCTAAATCCTCCTTGGCTGATCTTACAAAACGTTCTACAAGGCCATTCGTTGAAGGGTGGAACTAGCAGACAGGGAAGGGCAGATCCCCTAAGTCTGCTAGGAACCCCTCAAACTGTGTAGCTGTGAACTGTGGCCCGTTATCGGACACCAGGACATAGGGTAGTCCGTGGGAGGCGAGAAGGCACTGGAGGACTACGGCCTCGGCAGGAGTTGAGCCCATTAAAAATATCTTGACCCACTTAGAGTATGCGTCGACCAAGATCATGAAGGTCTGGCCATGAAAGGAGCCAGCAAAGTCGATATGCAAGCGTGACCAAGGGGCTTTTGGTTTGTTCCAGTCTTGTACCAGGGCCCTAGGGGGAGCCGGCCTGGACCCCTGGCAAGGTTGACACTGTTCTACCCAATTCAAGATTTCTAAATCCATGTTCGGCCACCAAACTTAACTCCTAGCGAGGGCTTTCATCCAGACAATCCCCGGATGGCCCTCATGCAGAGTCCTAAGTATACCAGCATGCAGGCTGGCCGGAATGACCACACGGTCGCCCCATAGGAGGCAGCCTTCTTGCTCTGATAGTTCGTGCTGCCTCTGTGCAAAGGGCTTGAATTCAGCTCTGACAGGGTCCTTCGGTCATCCCCTCCACACCAGGGGCGGGTTGCTCACTTACCGATACTGGTGCGCTGTGCGCACATCTCCACATTTCGTGCACGCACACGCTCGCTACGTGCGCATGCCCCCTCACGTGATTTTGCTTCTGTGCATGTGCGGAAGCAAAATCTCGCCAAAATCTCATGAGGGGATGTGCATGCGCGTGTGATTTTGGTGAGATTTTGCTTCCGCGCATGTGCGGAAGCAAAATCTCGCTGAAATCTCACACACGCGTCCCCTCACAAGATTTTGGTGAGATTTTGCTTCCGCGCATGTGCAGAAGCAAAAAAGCCCAAAAATTCTTTTAAAAAGATGGTGACACGCGCAACGGACCGGCGAAGACGGCATCAGAGCAGTCGCATGCAAATTGCGCAATCGCCGGCTCCCTACTGGAGCTACGCACCGGACCGCACCGGTAGGAACCCACCACTGCTCCACACCCAGTTCAAAATAGTCTTGAACAAGGAGTTTCTGTCCGTATGCCTAGCCACCTCAGCTGAGGTGACGAGGCCAGAGTATGCAAGATCAATGAGTAGGACAGGAGCATCCGGGTAAATGTCAGTTAGCAAGTCGGGCAATGGGCACTTGCTCAGAGCGTCTGCATTGCCCATGTCCTTTCCAGGCCGGTGCACTAACCGATAGGAGTAGGCCGACAGAAAAATGGGCCATCTGGCAAAACGAGGCGACAAGGCCACCGGGGTGGGGCGGTTCCCAGCGAGCATTCCCAACAATGGCTTGTGGTCCATTACCAATTCAAAATCCCTCCCAAAAAGATATTCATGGAATTTACTGACCCCAGCCACAGCAGCCAATGCCTCCCTGTCCAGCTGGCTGAAGTTCATCTCAGCACTGGACAGGGTCCTTGAGTAGTACGCGACTGGGGCCTTGGTTCCATTTGGGAGTTTGTGGCTCAATACTGCCCCGACGGCGAAAGGGGAAGCATCACACACAAGGACCAGGAGCAGAGTGGTATTATATTGAATCAGGAAGCTGTCAGTTGTCAGAAGTTGTTTGACAGCCCTAAAGACCTCGGCTTCCCCATGGGGTATTCTTTGCCAGGAGTCTATGCAGCGGATCGGCAATGGTAGCCTTGTTCCGCAGGAAGAGGCTATAGAAGTTGAGGAGCCCAAGGAAGGCTTGGAGCTCGCTTTGATTCCTTGGGCTGGGTGCTTCGTGAATAGCCCTGAGCTTGCTTTCAGTGGGGTGTATGCCATTGCCATCTATTCGGCAGCCCAAAAACCCGACTTCAGACACCCACAGCAAACATTTACTGTGCTTGGCTTTAAGCCCAGCAGCGCACAGTTTTGACAGGACCATTCTGACTCGGGAACGGAGCTGGTCTGGGTCACAGGCTAAGATCAGGATATCATCAAATATATGGCATGACCCCGGGAATGTTCTGCAATAGGCGTTCCATCATACTCTGGAACAACCCCGGGGCCACGCTAACTCCAAACTGCAGCCTGTGACACTTGAACACCCCCCTATGAGTCACAATGGTCTGTGCCTCAGTAGTAGCGCCATCTACTGGCAGCTTCTGATATGCCTGCACTAAGTCGAGTTTAGCAAAAAGGTGGCCAGGGCCTAGGGAATGCAGAAGATGGTGCACAATCGGCACTGGATAGGCACTCTGCTGCAACGCCTTATTCAGCATGCATTTGTAATCCACGCATATCCTAATGGTGCCATCCCCTTAAACGGGTGTTACTATCGGTGTCTCCCATTTAGCATGGTCAACCAGTTCAAGGATCCCCTGCCGGATCAGTTTGTCAAGCTCACAGTCAATTTTGGGCCACAAGGCCAATGGGACCCGCCTGGTCTTTAACCAGATTGGTGCAACCTTGGTGTCTAGACTAAAGGAGATAGGGGTACCCTCATACTTGCCCAAGTCCTGGCTAAAAACGTCCTGGAACTCGTCGCAGTAGGGTTGGCAATGGAGTTGATGCCTGTCGCCCCCAGGCCGAGGGCGTCAAACCAATCGAAGCCCAGGAGGCTTGGAAGATTACCGCCAACCACAGTGAGCTGTAAAGGCCCCTCAAAACAGTTGAACTTGACCAGGAACTGGCCTTGGCCGATGACAGGAATGCAATTTCCCTGGTAGTCGGATAGTTTAATGTGGTGCTGCTTGAGGCGGCTCTTCTGGACGCTAGGAAGGGCGAGCTTCAGGGCCTGCCAGGAGATGATGGAGACTGCAGAGCCGGTGTCCACCTCCATGAGGCACGGTGATGGTCAGCTTGTTCTTGCAGAGTAGACTGGCCCAGGCGACGCGAGTCTGGTTGGTGTCTGGCTGCCCCTGTGCTGCGGCTTTTCGACGCAGTTTCCAATCTTCCCACCAAAAAGGTTTTGACAGGTCGTTGCATGTGGCATCAAGTGCATGCGCATGGTTGGCAGGCAAAATGGCATGGCAAACTCTTGCCAAATGTCCTCGCCGATTGCACCGCGTGCAAATGGTGTCGCAGAAACGGCATGACGCCCTCAGGTGCTGATCCCCCAAGCTAGCGCAGTCAGCTCTTTTGTCCTCTTTTTTGGATCGGAGCCTCCGATCCGTGTGGCAGACTTCCTTGTCGCTGCTTGCCGAGTCCTCATAGGTGCCTTTGTGCACCAAGGCTGGCGGTTTGGCTTCAGTTTTGGAAGCAGCAAATTTGTGAAGCGATTCAGCGGCTTTAGTCAATGATACTGCCACCCTGGCTTTGTCCAGAATGACGGCCAGGGTTAGATTGGTTCTTGCAAGAAGCCAGCGCTGGAGGCGGATGTCTTGGATGCCACATATAAGTTGGTCGAGCAAAATGTCATTTAGGTCTCTGAATTCACAATGACCTGCAGCTTTATGGAGGGCAGTGATATATTGGTTTATCGTCTCGTCCTCCTGCTGCATTCGCTGCCGGAATTCATAACGCCGGACGACTTTTGATGGAGTGGGAGCGTAATGGGTTTTCAAGGTCGCTTGCAGGACCTGCCACGGTACGGATTGCACCGGAGTTGGGTCTGAAAGGGCCTCCGCTGTGTTGAACACATCATGGCCGCAGTGACTTAAGAAAAGTGCTCTTTTTCAGTTATCTGTCAGACCCAATAGATCATTAGCTTCTAGGAAGCAATCTAATCTCGTCATATACATCTCCCATTTCTCCTTCGCCAGGTTGAATGGCGCTGGCGGGTGGAAGGCAGACATGCTCGGCAAGTTGTCAGTAGCGTCTTCCAAAAACCGCCAGTCTGGTTGCAATGCCTAAAAGTCCGATCGTCTTTGTTCTCCAGCTCCCAAGCCCTCGTCTGCTGAGTTGTGAGAATAACGACAGGAGACAGACATCAAGGAACACTTCTTTACTAGGCAACTTCTCTGTACAACCAGCAACTTTCAGTCTGACAGCTAGCCCTTTTATAGGGAGCTGTCAGATGCCTCAGCCAATAGCATTTCAGCATTATCCCGCTCAAACACTGGACCTGGTGAAACCATGTATTCAGTTTAATACATAACAATAATAGTATTGTGCTAAATTTTTTTACATTATTTAATCAAGGGAAATTCCAAAACTGTATGAACATGGAAAGTGGTTGGGATGTTTTAAAGGGAATGCTGGAATATTTTCAACTTTCTAACAAGATCTTATTACCAAAGAAATGTGGAGTGAATGCCCTTGGACGATGCCATTCAATTTTATCTTCTGCCCATTCCAATATTTAGAAATATATGTCAAAATACATTTAAAATACAACATAGAAATAGCATGTTGTCAATCATTCTACTGGCAATTTTCAAATGTGAATATTTGGAAAGACTTCAGTGTTATATTGGCTCATTATACTACAAAACCTGTTCACCAAACTACATAAAAAGAGCAGAATTTTGGAAATGTAATAAACTGTTAACCATGTTTCTAGCAATCCTTTGGCCTTGATGTAAATTATCTTCATTTTGACAAAACCAATGATTCATTACAGTGAGAATACAGGATCTGCTCCCCTATCAAAAGTATATTTTTGAGTTTGAACTGTTAATGTCTAAAACCTCTGTTTTGTAGGAGTCAACGTTATGTTTACCAGTTTTACTCTAAGGATCAGAAAATATCTCAGTCTCATGCTAAAGTTAATTTGTTCCTTTGAGAAACTATTAGGAACTCTTGGTAAATAGAGGTCTGATGATAAAACTTGTAGAGACTAAACCAGCACCAGATAAAATAAATATTAAAAATGCCTTAATAGACCCAAATAAATAGCATCTCCATCGAGCTTGTAAATGTCTCGAACTATTATTGTTGTTTCAGTGTGTTTCTCACTTATCTGCTTAGAGAATACTCAAAGTGACTGCTAATAAAACACATGACTAGTAAACATATTCTGTACCTGCAAACAACACAAAAGAAAATCCTCTCCCATGGAATCAATAAATATACTTTGGAAAATGGGCATCTCCATTTTCTCCACTTACTTTTTTCAGATCTTAACATTCAAAGAGATTCATATTGATACATCAGATGCATCTGCTTTCCTTAAGTTAAAAAAAAAGCAGTATAGCTGATCCTTGCTTAATGATGGTAATTGGAACAGAAATTTGGGTTGCTAAACAATGCAGCCATAAAATGCAATATCACATGACTACATAGCACTCACCATTGTTAAGTGAGGATCATGAGTTATTAAACAAGAACCACATGTGATTGCAACATAAAACTTCCTGCTAGGTTCAATGGGGTCAATTCAAAGTCAATGGGGAAGCCAACAGGAAGTCACAAGGAAGCTAGGAGGCTTGCAAGCAAGCCGGCGGGAAGGTGAACATTGTGGAGTATGGCTGGGAAATGCTGTAGTGCCTCACAAATGTGCATGGGTAGAGGGTTGGAAGGCTTGCAGGTGGCTGTTGTAGCCTAGTGCAAGTGCAGCTAGGTGTGGGGTATGTGCTCCAAAGGTATACAAGAAAGGTATACAGGAAAATGGTGAGAGCGGGAGTGACTTAGAGGAGCAACTTGCAATCTTCCCTGCTGGCTTCCCGATTGACTTTGTTTGTGGGAAGCCAGCAGGAAAGGTCACAAATGTGATCACATGACTATGGGAACTGTGATCCAATTGCCAAACATCCAGATTGTGAACATGTGATTGTGGGGATGCTGGGAAGGCTGGAACTTCGAGGACTGGTCATAAATACCACTCACTCAGCGCACCACTGTAACTTTGAAAAGTTGCTGAAAGTAGTTAGTTGTTAACTGAAAACAACCTGTGTGGATAATAAGTTTTCAAGGCAGCTAAAGCATTGCTGGGAAATTTGCACAGTAATACTTTCAAAACCGTATTATTTGAGATTCTCTTTGCCTTTGAATTCTTCCTGCCACTATGCATGCTTGTACAGATCCTATGGAATATATACATCCAGAGATGATAAGTGTAAAAATACAGTGCAATATTGGCTCAAGATCTTTATGTGAAAAGCTCCTGAAATATGCAATTATTTTAGAATGAAATGAATTAAACCTGGAATCACCCTGACATAAACTATCCAAATGACAATATCCGGTTTGTTATTATCAAGTTCCAAACAGATTCTTAAAAGACAGAGCTCTATATCTGACACATGGCAACTGCTTCATAGTTTTCATCAGCATCTAATTAAAGTGACTCTCAATCTTTATAAATTATCCATTTGGGGGCAAACAAGCAAATATGCATTACAATTGAAATACTGATCCAATAATTTCTGTGTACTAAAGACAATTTCATGGAGAAAATCTATATGGTCACTAAGAGTCAACACTGACTTGATAGCACATAATCAAAGACAGTGTCTAAGATATTAAGCGAGAATAAGATGGTGTATTTCTGCTACAGCTTTATATCAAGTGTGAGCAACCCCCAAGCACCTCCCTTGGTGTCCATCAGACTTCCTGCCTCTTCTGGCTTTTTAATAAAAATTGCATAGGAAAATGAATGGTACAAAGCACCACCTCCAGAATCATATTTCTTTTAAGGAATCTCTTTGAACCTACAGAAGTCCCAGCTGGTAGAGAGCATCCTAGCTCATTTTCTGGTAAATGGCTGTTTTGTGACTAGTCATGTTTTACTATAGGAGCCATTTTGTGCTGGACAGATCAAGTACATCTATTGCATGTGGTCAAAATTCCAAAAACTATTTTAGGCATAAAAACATTGTTTAGCTTCATCCTAATTTCTTATTGTTAAATAGCCTGCTGCTATGTCTGGTGGGCCATACGTGATCCACAGGCATAACACCTACAGCCCTTAAATAGGGCCCCCATATATAGCATATTTTTGCTGCAATCTTGTGGTTGTCTCAAGTTTTGCAATTCAGATATGCTAACTCATAGTTGCCTTAATATAGATTCCCATAGTCCTTGAAGCTGCAGAAAAGTATGCCAGGATAACTTTGAAGCCCTGAGAGATAAGTTCCTATTTGCCTCAGTGCATAAGGTTGTAGGTAGTTCTGTTGGTTCAGTTTTCTACAGACAATTTTGCAGCAATCATTTTTAGATGCCCCTGGCCTTGTTTTTTTCCACAGTCAATGTCAACGGCTTATGGGGGGGGAGAATAATTACTCTCCTTAAAGTTTGTGGGATTTGAGTAATTATGGGTAGCTCTGTGGTTGAATGTTTTAGCTATTTTTCAAGTTATGAAATAATGGCGTATATCTGTAGCTTGGGTGTAAGATGAGGTTGAAGGTTCGTTCTCCGAGCTTGTGAGTTGGTTTCCGAACATTTTGTTACCAGGCTAGGTAACATCTTCAGAAAAGTTTAGGGGATTTTTATGAGCCAAGGTGGCGCAGCGGTTAGAGGCAGGTACTGCAGGCCACATTAGCTGATACTGATCTGCAGGTCAGCGGTTCAAATCTCACCGGCTCAAGGTTGACTCAGCCTTCCATCCTTCTGAGGTCAGTAAAATGAGCACCCAGATTGTTGGGGGCAATGTAAATATATACATTGCTTACTGGTGTAAACCGCTTAGAGAGTGCTTGCACTGTGAGGCAGTATATAAATCTCAAATAAATAAATAAATAAATAAATAAATAAATAAATAAATAAATAAATAAATAAATAAATAAATAAATAAATAATAAATAAATAAATAAATAAATAAATAAATAAACTCCGCTGAAGATGTTATCTAGTCTGGTAATGAAACGTTCGGAAACCAACCCACAAGCTTGGGGAACGAACCTTCACCCTCAATTTTTCAAGTTACTTCAGCGATAGTTCAAGATTATGGATGTGTTGTGCCCTGATAACCTATCACTTGGGCTATTTCTGAAGGCATATCTAACATGCTTCTGGAAACCCAAATGATGAGAAGAATGGAAAACATTTCTCCCAGCCTAAAAATTAGCAAATCTCTGCTAAAAAAAAACAACCCGCAGCTGACAGTTCAGTGGAAAAGAGAATGGCTCTGAGGTAAAGCCCACCCCAACTTCCACGCATCTCCAGCCCATTCTATATCTGCTTTGGATGAAACTTTCTTCCAGAAAACCTATTGACAGTTTTTTACTATTCTTCTGATGATACTTGGGCTAAGAGGAGAAATGGGCAGAACTCTTCAGTTTCCCCCTAGATACTAAATATCTCAAATTTCAACAAGAGAAGGTGAGTGTTGGCAGTGAGTGGTTGCTGTTGACCGCAACTAGAAGTATACTATGAGGCTATCTCCTCACAAACCAGCTACAGGTAGTCCTTGACTTACAACAGTCCTTTAATGACCATTGAAAGTTACAACGGCACTGAAAAGGGGGACTTATGGCTGTTTTTTCACACTTACAAAGGTTGCAGCATCCCCTTGGTCATGTGATCAAAATTCAGATGTTTTGTAACTGGTTCATATTTATGAAGGTTGCAGTGTCCCAGGGTCATGTGATCCGCTTTTGCGACCTTCTGACAAGCAAAGTCAATAGGGAAGCCAGATTCACTTAACAACTGTGACATTAACTTAACTGCAGTGATTCACTTAACAACTGTAGCAAGAAAGGTCGTAAAATGGTGCAAAGCTCACTTAACAAATGTTTCACTTAGCAACATAACTTTTAGGCTCAATTATGGTCGTAAATCAAAGGACTACCTGTATTTGGTTTTTTGGCAAGTCAAGCCAAAGTGGCCTATGACCTGAATCAATGAAAACTGGAAACTTGTAGTTGAGGACTGCAGTTTGTGACTCCGTACATAAAACAGCATTTAATTTGCAATAACTCTATATGTCATTGGAATATTACATGTCCAAAGCATAAATAATTGAATTCTTCTTTTCAAACAAAAAAAACTTTTATTAATTTGTTGCATTATAATGTTTCCCAGCCATGTGAGCTGGGAATTATGGGTGTTGATGTCTAATAAATATACAAAATGATGTATTATTTACCAGCTGCTCCTCCAAGAAAGTGACATTTTATTAAACATCTATAGTATATTAAAATTAGCCTTTTCATCAAAAAGTCAAGTAAAATATATGTGTTTGCTGTTTAATAGTTCTCAAGGGAAGATCTGTAATTGTGTTATAATTATCTAATTGCTAAAGGGTAACATAAACAAGCAAAATCTATTTTGTGGAAAGCTGTTCTGTTTACAGTTAAACATCATAGTCATAAATATTTTAGATCTATAAGTGGCCTTTTGTTAACTGTATCTCCACAGAGTACAATAATCCACACTTTTTCTTAGAATCATGTTCGATGATTTGGTTTTGTTTTCCTTTAGAAGAAATAAGATAACTTTCACTCTCTAGGGTCTTCTTTTCTAAATCCCTAGATGATATTAGCTTTGCACTCTACATAATTAAACTGCACGGCATATAATTACCAGATTGTTAGAAAAATACAAGATGCGGAAGACTCCTATAGCTGTGCATTATTTCTTTCTTATGCATGTGTACTGTATGTTCCCAGGGGACCCAACTCTTGTTTTAATCTCAATAACTGTCTGTAGTAGGATGGGATGAGAGATAATGACTTAGCCTAAAATTACTCATGACCTTCAGGGTGAAGTAAGGACTTGAATTTGATCTTTCTCTTCCCAGACTAACGTTCAGCCTTTTCTCATCTGGCTACAGGGACTGCAATCTCAGAATTCCCAGCTGAATTCCCTATGACTATACTATAGAAACAAGAATTCATATCTGTAGGCCCTTCCACCTGAATTCACCTCCTTCTAATCTGTACCATTCTCAAAGGAGCACTTGCTGTGCAACCAAAGCAAAGCTTGGCATTTTCCATTACAGTGAGTGCTTGTAAGATGAAAAGAGTAAAACAAAAGTTATCAGGCATATCGTTAATAAGGCCTGTAACTTGTTTAGGAAATTGAGGGATATGAACAATTATGCTAAGAGTACATGGCTGCATCTGTTCTTTTTAAGACTTCCTTAATGACCATCATTGATGGGACTTCCTAGAGTTACACTCAAAAACATTGGAAGAATATTATTATTATTGTAATTAATTATTCAAAAAACTTGGTTAAGGCAATGCTCATGTACCTGGGCATACAGATATACTTTCTGGCTGTGAATGCCTCTGTGTACAAGCAGCGGGGGAGCAGCTTGCCCTTAAAATAATAGCTTTATGAGCTCAGAAGTAGTCACCTGAACAGACTGCCAAAAGTGGAAGTGAGAAACTAGTTGGGAAGGAAGTAGTGGCAGCACTTTCCAGTCACCGAGGTGTGCAATAGGTGCAAAACACAATTATCTCACAACCGCAGTACCTAATGGAGGAGCTAGTTCAAGCTGAGGCACCTCATTCCAGTCCAAAATCTCCTCCACTAATACAAATCCGAAAGGGAGGTCGGCATTGTACTCCTCAGTCAAACCTCTAGGTTCACATGATTTTTTGCAATTACTTTCACTGCTTTGTGCCAGCTCTTAACCAGTCCTTCCCATTGTTCCCAGTTCTCATCCAACGTGGTTATGCTGATTGAGAATGCTTTGTACTGGCAATATATTAGAGTACCTGGCTGAAGAAGACTCCTAGGAAGATTACTGGGGTATTTGTACTTGAGGCTTGGAGATGCTGGTATAGTGCAAGTGAAAAGACAAAATCACCATGTTCTCTAGGAGGGTACACTTTAGTCCCGCTCCTAACAAGCTTCCTTCCTTCTTTCCCACATTTTGCAGGACTGAGCGCCTGAGTCGACCTTGTGCTGGCCTATCGTGGTCTTGGATTTGAAGGGCGACCATTAACTTGGTCACACTTGTCGCTCCGTCTTCTCAACAGAGACACGCCCCGTCGTGGTGCAATCGGGTCTGGGGAATATCCTTGAGAAGATGCGAGCTTTCCCAACGTTCCTCTTAAGTCTGGCTTTCGGGATCTATTTTTAAAAAACGTTACATCCATTTATAGCTCAGGCAAACAAATTCGCAAGCCTTTAATCCCGCTCATCGGATTCTCTGAGCCCGACGTTCGTTTTCTTTCTCCCGTCTACGTGTCTGCCCCTCAGGCGTCGGGGCTTTTATTTTCCTCAGGGCGGTTCTGGACAGAGGTCGGATCCGAAGAGCCGTCTCGCTGACTTCGCCCCGCGCCTCGAGTCGCCTCAGAGGGAAGAGGCTCCTTGCGGCGTTAGCAGTAGCGGAAAAGAGGCCGGCGCCCATTTTTCCCGCCTTCGGGGAAAAGTTGTCCCGTGGATGTTTTGCGAGCGTCGGCGTAAGCAATTCAAGGGCCGTCCGTCCTGCAGTTGACTCCTTCCCTTTCTACGTAGCTCCTCAAAGCGCTGTAGCCTGTATCCCTCCGGGCGGCCGCTCGCTTGTTCGCCCGCCCGCTCTCAGCATGGTGGATTTGTTCAGCGGGCGGATCCTCGTGAACCTGGAGGGCGCCTTCGTGGACCCCGAGCAAGCTTTGGAGAACAAAATCGTGGGCTTGTACTTTTCGGCCGCCTGGTGCTCCCTCTGCAGGGACTTCACCCCCACGCTGTGCGATTTCTACAGCGAATTGGTGGATGTCGTCACTCGTCCGGCCCCTTTCCAGATCGTCTTCATCTCATCCGACCGCTGCCGGGAAGAAATGGCCAGCTTTATGTACAAGATGCACCCGGGCTGGCTGGCCTTGCCTTTCAACGACCCACTTAAGCAGTGAGTAGGGTGGGGGCGTGCAACCTCCCCTCACATCGGTCGTTTGCTAGAGTTGAACAGGACAACTTTTCGGTCAGCTCCTCTGATTTGGCGCCCTTCAGATGGCTCTGTCTACATGTCCCATAATTTAAATGTTTTGGTAGGGAGTTCTGGGACTTGTAATCCAGTCCATTCGAAAGGCACAAGAATAATACGGGTAGCCCTCGTCTTACAATAGTTCTTTTAGTGGCCGTTCAAAGTTACAACAGCACTGGGGAAAAAAGTGATTTATGGCCATTTTTCATACTTATGGCCGTTGCGGCATCCCCATTTGGTCACGTGATCAAAATTCAGATGCTTGGCAACTAATATTTATGACGGATGCAGTATCCCTGGATCATGTGATCACCTTTTGTGACCCTCTGACAAACAAAGTCAACAGGGAAGCCAGGTTCACTTAACAATCTTGTTAACGCAATGGTGGCAAATCTTGTTACTAACTTAACAACTGCAGCATTCACTTAAGAACTGTGTTAAGAAAGGTTGTAAAATGGGGCAAAACTCACTTAATAAATGTCTCACTTAACAACAGAAATTTTGGGCTCAATTGTAGTCGTTAGTTGAGGACTACCTGTAGTTCAATTAAAAATACATGAGATGCAAATGAAGGGACTATAGGGAGCTGTGGCCAAAGTGCTTTGAATGGCTGTCCCAAAACTGAACTTTCTTGTTTATTTTTCTCTTTGAGAATGTTTCACTTCTCATCCAAGAAGCTTCTTAATTTCAGAACTGATTCTTCAGAATTGAAGAAGCTTCTTGAATATGAAGCAAAAAGTTTTCAAATGAAAAAAAAAACAACCAAGAAAGTCCAGGTGCCTTTTTGAAAAAGCAGAGCCATGACCTGGATGATTGAGAATGTCCTTTGATTTTGAATACCATAGCTGTTTCACAAGTTCTGCTCCAGTATTTATTCATCATACCAATTCTTCTTGTATCCCTTCTAGTCATGCTCTTTCCTTACTCTTCCTATGCCTACAGCCCTCAGTGCTCTGTAAAGTTTTCCAACAAAAAAAGAGCCCATATCAGGGTATGATTCTGTCTCTACTGGAGTAGCATTATTATTCAGAAGCAAATAAATCTGTTGTGGTGCACTCATTTTATCATTTTTTAAAATGCCTAACCATTTCTACACATTCATTTGTGATGAATGGCTCCCCATAGTATATGTCAGTATATGCTGAAAAGAAAGAGAATAAAATATGTGGCTAATGGCCAGAATTTAGTAATCTGCTCTTCAAATTTAACTCTTCTGCTGGAAGAAAATAATAGATTTTTTAAAAAAAACATTGACACTGAAGAAAGAAGCCAGGATGCCTAAGGCACTTGAACCAGTAATCATCCATTATTTTCAGGCAGTCATATAACTCTCAACTTAGTCAAGTCATTAACATTAGCCCAAAGATTTTACACTGCTATGTGGAGAGCTGTTTTGCTGATAGGTACCACAGAGAACTTGCAATCAGAAAGATTAATTTTACCCTTGTGCAAAATCTTATCAGAGGTAATAGCTCCTGAACTCTTTTTAGCCTCCAGATTTTCCTACAATCTGGGATACATTTTGAAGCTTCACAGCATGGAGATCAACCCTGACGTGCTTTTATTTGGTTCACTGTTCGTTTGCAAATAAACGGGCATGTAAACAACAGCGCGGAATACTGTATTCTCTGGGGGTATAGTTCCCCATTTCTTGCAATTCTTCATGGGATCACATTTACCAGAATAATAGTTCTGGTCACTTTATAAGAATACACTGATATTTATTTTGGCTGCTTTTAAATGTAGCACCCAGACTTTTCTTTTCCCACCAGTTTGGATATAGTAAAATGAAGGTTGCCTGAGAAATGATAAGCCTTAAAGCAGAGAACAGCTGACTATCTGATGAATTTGGCTGAGGGCTTCTTTAAATCCAGAACCAGGTATCATTCTGATTTGGAAAGCAGTGTTCCCATAGAGCTCATTAATTTGAAGGCCAGGTGTTTGCAATGGTAAGCAGGACTAAGCCAAAAGTCGTTCAGGTGCAATCTTCCTTTTCTCTTCATTTTTCTCTGTTCTGCCTTTTTTTTCCTCTGCCCATCACTGCACAACAAGTTGTTTGCAGAAAGACAGATTTTGGGTTTGTTTGTTTTTTTACATATCCACCATACAACAAAACATTTCTTCATATTGTTCACATTTCCATCATAAATTCAAAGTGCCTTTATACATTCTAAATTGTCAGGCGTGAAGAATCGGGACTAAACGTTAAGTTCCAGTTAAGATGACTTATTGCTCATGCCTACACACAAGAATCTGATCCACTAATGGTCAGCACTAAATTGGCAGTAGATAAGAGTTAAAAGAAATTCAAGAAGGGTTGGTTTGTGGGAATGTAATGAGTCCATGCTGATGCCTCTCTTGACTCCACCCCCTTGCTCTAGCTGTTAGTCTGCTACATAGATAATTTCTCCCCAACAATGACAATTGTACTTTGTCCCATGTTAACATGTCTTTTTTAACTTCATTCCATTTCTAAAAATAACATACAATTCTCATATGTCATAATAATACCAAACTATTTTATCTTTTTCTTAATTTTAAAATTTGTTTTATTAATAGAAGAGGAGACAGTAGGCAACCTTGCCTTGTCCATTTTTTAAAATCTTGGCTTGGTTAAGTTTCCACATACAGCTATTTATGCTATTTGTGAAATATAAATTGATTTCCCCTCTTTATAACGTTCTCTTCAAAATTCTCTAAACAAAAAAGTTCAGTTTTGTCAAAAGCCTTCACTGTGTCTAAAAAAATCAGTGCAGCTTGTTTTTCATTATGTTGTTTTAAATATTCTAAAATATCCAATACACTTCTAACATTATCCTTTCTGCCAAAATGGCAATGGGAGGCAATTTTCAGTGCCCAGGTGACAACAGCCTAAAGTAGCCAACAGGAATTAAAAAGATCTTAATCCCTGACTGTATCTGGAATCAGATTTTTAGTGATGTGTGCCAGATTGTATTTATGATAAAAAATTATATTGGGATGAGAGAAAACCAACTACTTTAAAACTGAAATAGCCAAGTACAACTTTAAGCTGTGTCAACTTTAAACTGAACCACAGGCAATGTCATGAGGACATGGCAGAAAAATGCTGTTGGCAAGGCATGTTCCTGTTGTTCCCCAGAGTCATGTGAGGAAATTTAGGTAAAAACCTACTTGATCCTCATGAAAAAATTATTATAAAACTATTTTTCAGCTAAAATCTTTATAAACAATTTATAATCATTATTCAATAACAATCTTGGTGTGTAGTTTCTTGCTAAAGTCAAATCTTGTCCTTCTTTAGATATTAATATGCATTAGCCTCTTTCCAAGTCTCTGCCATCCTTCCTCCTTGTAAATAGAGTTCATTGTGTTTTGTAGAGACTGCAAAGGTTTATTGTCAAAACACCTGTATTGTAATACAAGCTTGATAATGCATCTGATCCAGGCACCTTTCCTGATCTATTTTTAAACTTTTCTTATTGTTGTGTTATGTTATGGTCCATTCATAATTTGTCTTTGTTCCTCTGTAATCCTCAATTGACTTTTTTTCCTAAGATATTCATCTATTTTCTCTGATGGAATAGTATGTCTTCTATAAAGACCTGGTACTTTAATCTTGGTCCAGTGAAGTCCTGGTCAGTAAAGAACATGTACTTCAATTTTAGCTTATAAAAGAACCTCAGGTAAAACTATGTGTTAAGTTACTCCATAGCGAATTAAGTGCTAGTTAAACAGAATCTTTTTGCAAAGATTCAGCAAAGCAGCAACCTAGATCAGAGAAACTGAAGTTTGCCACGATTGACAGATGCGAAACCACAGATAAGAATCAACCACGGTAATTGCTAGAAACTGCAGAAGGCCTAGACTACATAGAGGAGGCATTAGTTTGATGAAGAGATGTGGTCGGTAAACAATTCTAGGAAATATTGCAAGTGGGCCCATTACTGAGAAGTACAGTAGTGTGACATTTAGCTTATAGTTATGGGCAGAATCTGGGCAGGGGTCCAGATCAGTACGCCCAGGAAATGATAAATAACCAATGAGTGAGACTTTAACCTTGTGCTTCTTTGTGCGAAAAGTATAAAAGTTAAAACATAAACATGACTCTTGGGCTCCTCTTCCTTTTTGCTGAAGTTTATTGAAACGGTCAGCAGAGGGGTGTAGTAATCATAGACATGTAGATGTGATTCTTGAGCAAAGCTTCCCAAGCTAAGAAGTCTCTCCTCTCGGTCAGCTGTGTTTATTCTTATAGTAATCTTCTTGTGCACACAATTACAATGATTGGTTTACCCCAAAGATAGCTAACTAGTAACAATGTGATAATTGGTTAATATACAGACAGATCATGTCAAGCGTATAGGTGAGCGCGTGATTATATTGTGCTAGTTTAACCTTTACTCTTAAATAGAACAATAGAAAGAGCTGAGTAAGTAACGTTTACCTTAAATAGAACAGAGAGCAGAGTGTTTAGTCAAGATAGTCAAGATCGGTGTTCCATATCGTTGACAATAATTGACAATAAACTACAGAGGGGCCTTCTTTGCTTCTGCGCACACATAAAGCAGAATTCCACTTACCTTGATTCTGTGTGAATTACTGGCTCGTCAGGTTGATAAAATACTTTTTGTGTAGCCGCATCATCCATTAATACATTTCCTTCTTGTCATTTCAATATCATTTTATTTTATTTTCATAATTTACAAGCTAATTTATCTTGCAGGCCTTCATGCCAATCATGGGCTTTTGGATGTTTTCTCTTATAGCTCAGAAATATTCCTAAGTCTCCTTGCATATATTAACATTATTAAGGGTACTTGAGGAACCATCTCACCCCACTGGGATTGGCCCTTTCCACTCATGCCAGCAGAGGAGCCATGCTGTGGGTGGAGTCAGCATATTATTATTCCGGCTGGTGGGGTTCAGGAGGAGGGCCTTCTCTGTTGTTGTTCCTGCCCTCTGGAACATCTCCCCCCCCAATGTGAGTTTGGCCCCAACCCTCCTATCCTTTTGTAAGGGCCCCAAGAGCTGGCTCTGCCAGTTGGCTTGGGACCCCAATGGGGAAACAGCACAATGGAGGTGGTTGATTAACAACCGATCCCACCTCCCTCCACCATGCCCTCGCCACGTGTCATTAGATTTGAATGCCTGGCTTGAATTTATTTTTCAATATACTGTATAAATAACATTTTTTGATTGTAAGCCGTCCAGAGGTGTCTTGTGATAAGATGGGTAGCCAATACATTTTATTAATTAATTAATTAAAATCTCCTTGCAGAATTTCAGTAATATAGAGACTGAGAAGATCATTCTCAATTTTTTACTTTTTTTTTCAAGGAAGTATTCATGATAGGTTTGAAAATACAGTTGGAATCATTATCTTGCTGAAATATTTAATCTCTTTTCAGATTTAATTTCTTTACTGACTGTTGGACATTAGCTTGAAAACTAAGATAATGTTATGCTAGAACTGCCCCCAAACTGATTGGATATGCTAAATTGAACCAATAGTTCACTTCAAATGAACTGCTGTAAACTTTAGCTAACAATGGAGTACATATTCACAGATCCACCGCACAGTATTTCATGTAACAGATTTGTGTTGGGCAGCTGTCAATATATATTTTTTCTTCAATTTAAATACAAAGTGCATTGTCTCAAGAAAATCCTGACAAGTCTGAAACATTTTGTAACACTCTGCTTTGTACTGATCAAATTAAAACACAAGTCATTTGTGTACAACCTTTCAAGACATATTTGGAGAAACAAAGGTGAAATAGCATCTTCCTAATCATTAAGGACTCAGGTGGCTTGATTATGCTTTCAAAATCAGTTATAGACAAATGTCACAGTTATGGACAAATGGTGACAGGCCTGATTGTTCATTTACTTATATGCACATAGTATAACCAATTTTTTCTCTCCTTTTTTTTTTACAGTGAATTGAAGAAGAAATACAACATAACAGCCATTCCCAAACTTGTGATTGTTAAACAAACTGGAGAAGTCATTACCGATAAAGGGAGAAAGCAGATTCGTGAAAGAGGGCTCAATTGCTTTCAAAACTGGCTTGACGGGGCTGATATCTTTCAGAATTTTTGTACCTGAACCAAAATGGTATTTTCAGACTTAAACAAAACAATATCTTTGCTATCTGCAACTAGACTTAGAGGGGAAATTATGTTCTCCTTTTTTTAATGTTTACTTCCTTAATTTTGAATCCTACATGGCTGGAATAATTAGACATATCTGAGTCTTTCATAGCTCTCCCTTCTATATTGTTGCTATTTATACTTTTATTACATAGAAGAAAAAAGTAGTCTTAAAATTATTGAATTGATAAATGTGATTGATAATTGGTTATCAAATTGATAATTCGATAAAATTGCTAATTTATTTAATATGTCTATATTTAGCTCTTTAAAAGAGTGCTATCTTAAATCTATGCAAGCATATTATCTTTGCAAAGATAAAAACTTTATAAAGACAATATAATTCTTGAAAGTGCAATCTTTTTGCATGTTGCTTTAAAATGTACATACTAGTATAATAATAAAATTAGTTTTAATAAATTTATAATTTATCTGTCTTTGCTTTTTGTGCAACAAACAATTGAAAAGTTCTTTGTCTAGTGCTGTTACTTGCTAAAGCTTAATGTTTGGGTATAACTACTCTGGATCATAAAATCAGCTGCATTCTATTTACAAGATTTTCATTCCTTTTACCAACTGGGATTGAAGACTCTTCACCAAACTGTCTATATCAGCGTTTCTGAACATTGGCCACTTGAAGATATATGGACATCAGGTTCCAGAATTCCCCAGCCTGCATGAGAAACACTATTCTATATTTATTGGATTAGTTTATCTCTTCAAGGCTGAGTGATCATTGACCAGATTGAGGAATGCTGCACTGATGTTTGTATTATTGATGAAATTCAGGTAGATGGTAGCTTCTAGGTAAAGCTTGATTAATGTGGAAAAGTTGGATAATAGGGTTGGATTTGCTTGCTTTCACGTAGTTGGGATCAGGGACGGGTTCCTCTTACCTGCCTACTGGTGCGCTGCGCACGCATAATATCATTTCGTGTGCACGCTCGCTACGCACGCGCGTCCCCTTGCGTGATTTTGCTTCCTGCGCATGTGCGGAAGCAAAATCTTGCGAGGGGACACGTGCGCGCACGAGATTTTGGCGATTTTTTGCTTCCGCGCATGTGCAGGAAGCAAAAAAAGCCCAAAAATTCCAGAAAAAAAATGGCGCTGTGCAACGGACCAGCAAAGACGGCACCGGAACCATCACGCGCAAATTGCGCAATCGGCGGGTACCTACCAGAATGGCACACTGGACCGCACCAGTAGGAACCTACCCCTGGTTGGGATGGTCTGGGGCAATGACAATAGGTTACAAGGTAAGGGTATCACGACAAAGTGCAAATTAGGCATTTTTTTTTCATCTGTTGAAGTTAAGACTTCTAGTGAAAAAAATAGCTAGAAGCATATAGAAGTTTTTCCCCCAGTATATTTAACTAGGGCAGGAATAGGAAATCTTTGAAACATTCAGAGCCTCACACAGTACTGTGTCTACTTGGTTGTTCATGCAACCCCAATTCACATACTGTTCATATCCCATTTATACGATTGCTTTACATGCTACACCTGGAAAGCACACCATTCAGACTAAAGACATGAAGGTTCAATTGGCTTGGAAAAACAGCAAGCAATTAAACTTCACAAACTAAGTTGTCGTATCTTGCATAAAAATGGTTATATAATAGCTCCCTCACACTCTCAGCAATTTTGGGAGGTTACGTTGGTATTAATTCTTCTCTTGTAAAATTCATATCTCATGATGTTGGTGATTAAAGACATTCAGGATGACTTAATAAAATCCTTAAATAAATAAAATTTGGAATGGCCTGGCTAAGGGTTGTTAAGTTTCTTGAAATGCTATAGACCTGAAGTAAAACTAATATGTTTAAGCATTCTCCACAAGCAATAAAACTATGCAACTAATGAAGAAGGATCTTGTGAGAGGGTATCAGCGCCTAGGTAAGGGTTGCTTTGGCTCACAAAAAAAAGCTTGTCCTACTAGGGTGGAAGATTTGCATTTTTTTTCTTTTGACAATCTATATTACCAACTATTTTTAAATGCCTCTTGGTTTCAAAAGCGGTGTGCCATACAGCATCAGGGACTACTGACCACTACTGACTACTGACCAGTCAAAAAAGAAAAGAGAAAAATCTAAAGTCTTTATTTGACTCCTAAAAGTAATTTTATAAACTGTGGAGCTGATCTGTGTCAAAATCTTGTATCACAAAAATAACATGAAAGATCCCATAGATTTCTAGACATGTGATACTGTCAGCCTTGAAGGGCAAATCAGATGAACTAGGTAATTCTACTTTATTACAAAGCTACATTAAAAGAATTTTGCAAATCTGACAGTACAATGCTCGGGCCCCCTCCTTTACAGCCCAAGAAACTAGAGAGACTTTCTTCTGAGCCTCTTGCCACATCCACTATCCAGTTGCAGGCTAGGCTATCTCTTATATGACCATTCCCTTGGCAGGATCTCTGCCAAGTCTCCTAAGGTCTTTCTCACATACCATTAGAGATACCTTATCTGAGATTTAAAAAAAATAATGCTTCCTTTGAGTCAAGTCCATATCTATGTACTTTCCTTGGCCACACTGTTGGAGCGGTTTGCAATTGCTTTCTTCTGAGATTTATATCTCTTATCTACATGTGTATCTTTTAATTTCCATGCTAGCTAAAATCCTGATGGTCTCACATTTATGTCCAGCTCTATTTAGTTTTTTGAGATCAGCCAAGGTTAACTGTGGGTTTTCAGTTTTTACTAATTCTACCCTACCCCCCAGGGGTGGGTTCCTACCGGTATGGACCAGTACTGTGCACCGGTAGCAGCCCGCTGGTGACATAATTTTTATCAGAATTTTCGGTGATTTTTTTGGGTTTGGATGGCTTCTTGTCCTCTGCTTTGGGAAAAAGCCTGCCTGCCCGCCCTCGGGTTAATACCGACCTTTATTTCTTCATCCAAAGCACAGCTGAGCACCTCCTCAGCTGTGTTTCGGCCTGAAACGTCCTTCTAAGCATGCGCGGAAATAAAATTGCTCAATGGGACGTGCGCGCGCATGAGTGGAGCGAAACGTTGCGATGCACACCAGTAGCAAAGGTAACTGGAACCCTCCCCTGCCTATCCCAAACAAAATAATGATAAAGAAAAATAAATGAATACACAATAGGAAACCAGAGCAGCAAAAACAGAATTTAATGCTAAATATTTGCACGACCGCATTGGAATGCTAAAAATGCAAGGTAGTGTAGTTTTACAGAATTTGCAAAAATCAACGTGATTAATTATACAATTTTCCATGTAACTGATAGAATCTTTAATATTCCTAATTAACATGAAACCAAGACTATGGTATTGTCAGATGCAAGCACCAGAAACTCTGGTGGATAGACTCAAGTGGATATTTAATTATTGTTCACTTATATTACAAAAATCTAGCCAGATTATCTGCCTTCCCTTGGGAAAGGGCAGATTCAGACCTAGGGATATGACATCAGACACTTTCTCCCCTGAACAGATTCTTAAGCTGGAATGTCTCTTTACTCCCCCTTGAGGGGCCCCTTCCCCTTCAGCTGTGGTTGTACCACAGGTACTAGTATATCTGTCTAGCTTCTGGTTTCAAATTCACACACAGAGTTGTTATGGAAATTAACAGTTTGCTCAAGATCAAGGAGATTACAGCAGACAAGGAATGCAAATCAAAACAGTGTCTGAAAAGAGAAGCTTGTCTGAGTGGTTTTGCTTTTAGTGGCAGCACCAGGGGTGGGTTCCACTTACCTTCACCGCCAGTTTGCTTTGTGATGTTGTGCGAGCGCGCATTCCCCCAGTGCAATTTCACTTCCGCGCATGCTCAGTAGCAGGATTCAGACCGAAACTTAGCTGAGGAGCTGATCAGCTGTGCTTCGGGCAAAGAAATAAAGGTCAATATTAACCCGGGGCTGGGCGGGAGGGCTCTTTTTCAAGCCGCGGAAGAGGAGAAGCCATCCAAACACGGAAAAATTCACCAAAAATTCCCCCAAAAAAGATGGCGGCGCCCACGGACCGGCACCAACCGAACTGGATCCGTGACGCCATTGTGACATCACCAGCAGGTCACTAACGGTTCAGGCGATCTGGTCCGAACCCAGAGGAACCCACCCCTGGGCAGCACATAGAAGAATAATCAGAATCCAGTCTTCCAAGAGCCAGGTCAGGACTGTCATCTAGTCCAAAGGTCAGATTTTCACATCAGAAACCACATGAATATCACACAAGAACCAGAGATCAGATAGTTGATTCCATCGAAAGATCATGGTCTTTTGATGGAATCATGGGTCAGAGCTGCCTGTTAAACAGGCTGAAGCCAACTGCTTTTAATCATGCGCGCGCATGCACAGAGGGAACAATAACCCGAATGATTGTGTTCAGCCGGGCCGGGAAAGCGGTGATTGTGTTCAGCCGGGCCGGGAAAGCGGGCAGGAGAAGCTTCGCGCCGCGACCGCCGCCAGTTCCATCGGCTATACGCCGAAGGACTGGCCCGGGCGAACCGGGAGGATTTCACCCCTGTAGAAAACTCAACATGGCTAACAGCAGTCAGGAAATATACAAACTGAATTGAAATATAAAAAAAGAGTTTTTGAAAAGTTTAAGTTAAAAGCTGTGAAATTTTAGAAAAAAACAGAGCATTATTTTAAAAAGTTGTAGAAAGTGCTCCTTTTGTTTCTTCATGCACTTTGAATGAAACCTGAAGCACTCCATGGCTTTATTTATGTGTGTGAATATACATATAAATACACCAAGACAAACACCCATTTTTAGGTAAAACTCACTGGCTTATCTTACTTGCAGGACAATAACTAACAGCTTTGGTTGTTAAAAATGGTTAATTTAGAAAGATGTTTGAACGAAGAGTTAAAGCTGACATTTTCCCTCATTTTGTGGGCCGCTGCAGGTCCTCTGCTTGTCAAGCTAAAGACAAATATACCACTGAGTGAGGGAAAAATTTATTACAGTCATCTTTCTCCTTGTTTTACTATGTAAGATATATATACTATATTATAATATATATAAATGACTTGGATAGAAAACACGTCTGGTTATTTTTTTTGGCTTTAAAAAAATGACATGCTTTTCTGAGCAGACATAAACGGAGAGGTTGGAGAGGTTGCTATGGAAAATAGCCTGTCCCATAAATTGAAGCATATTACGCTGTTCTAACAATATGTATATATTAAATAATCTGAAAAGGTAGCTTTTATCTTTTGCTAAATTCTGGGGCACTCAAAGGACATGGTGAGACCATAGAAAATCAGTTGCTTTTATTGTGACATAATAGAGTTTATTTCCCACCATTTTAAATACAGAAATTCACATAAATTATTGAGATCAAACTATAGAAAGAGAATCTAAGCATGAAGCTGTCAAGACATATAAAAGGCTGAAAAGATAAATTGTAGGGCAATCTGTGCATTGTATTCATAACTCTAGCAACAGAACTTGTAAGGTAAGAGACTAAAAGACCTAACAAGACACTAAAAGAGAACAGCTGCATTCAATAAAACTGCAAAAATGCTTCACAAATTAATTTTTTATAAAACTCAGGTTTTTTTAAAAAAACATGTATATGAATGGTAGTACAGCAGATGTTGCATAAGATTAGACTGAGCTTGGGGGATTGATGCAATTGTAATTCAACACATCTGGAAAGCATCAAGTTGCAAAAGGCAAGATTATTCTTATGGCATATATACAGCCATATGGAACCAAACCCAGATCACAGCACTTTCACCAGAGAAACAAAGTTATGGAGCCTTATAATGATACTCTGCTCATTTAAGGAATTATCCTGAATGCTGAGCTTCTCTGAGAACTCAGCCTTCAGGGAGAAATTCTCATACTTTGTGTCTTGTGTCATTTTAAGTTTACTTTATTGTCATTGCACCTCGTACAACAAAATTAAATGCCATCTTCAGTGTACATCATACATAAGAAAACAACAACAACAACAACAATAAAACGAAAACACATATCCTTCACATTCTACACAATTGAATTGAAAACCCCTGATACTGCACTATACAGTAGAATTCAACACAGTTACTGATCTGGGAGCTGTTTTTCAGCCTATTTGTCCTTGTTTTTATTGTCCTGTACCATCTGCCAGATGGCAATAGTTCAAAAAAAAAAGGGTGCCCAGGATGAGATGGGTCTTTAAGAACGTTTTGAACTTTCTTAAGGCAGCGGGAGCTATGAAGGTCTTCCAAGGAGGGGAGGGGGCAACCAATGATCCTCTGGGCAATGATGTTAACCCTCTGAAGCGCTGTCCTATCTGCCACTGTGCAATTAGCAAACCATACACAGGTGCAGTAAGTTAAGATACTCTCTATAGTGCATCGATAGAAGGTCACCAGCAGTTCAGTTTCATCCAGTTGTTGTTTCCTGAGAAGTCTCAGGTAGTATAATCTCTTCTGGGCCCTTTTGACCAGTGCTGCAATGTAAGCGCTCCAGGTCAGGTCCTCTTTTATGATAACACCCAAAAACTTAAAACTGGCCATTTGTTCCTCTTGGTCTCCATTGATAACCAAGGGCTGGATGTCTGATCTATTCCGTCTGTAGTCCACTATAAGCTCCTTGGTCTTATTGGTGTTAAGGACCAAATTATTGTCTCTGCACCATGAAAGCAACTAGTCCACCTCATCTCGATAGGCAGACTCATCCCCTCCTCAGAGATGAGTCCTACCACTGTTGCATCGTCTGCAAATTTAATAATAGTATTACTGGCGTGAGTGGGAATGCAGTCATGTACATAAAGAGTATAGAGTAAGGGACTCAACACACAACCCTGTGGTGTACCAATATTAAGAATAAGGGCCAAGGAGGTATGATTACCTAATCTGACCCTCTGAGAGCGGCCAGACAGGAAATCCATAATCCAAAGGCAGATTGAATGAGAAAGTCCAAGGTCCTTAAATTTAGACACTAGTCTATGTGGAAGAATTGTGTTAAATGCAGAACTAAAATCTACAAAAAGCATCCTCACATAGCCTCCCCGCTGTTCCAGATGAGTCAGAGCAGTGTGAAGAGTGATGGCTATAGCGTCCTCTGTAGATCTATTTGTTCTGTATGCAAACTGGTGTTTATCAAATGTATGTGGAAGACCAGAAGTGATGTGCCGACAGACCAATTTCTCAAAGCACTTCATGATGATAGGAGTGAGTGCCACTGGTCTGTAATCATTGAGGTTATTGATAGGGAACTTCTTTGGCAACGGAGCAATGGTGGAAGCCTTCAAACAAGATGGAATAGTGGACTGGGATAAAGACTGATTAAAGATCCTGGTAAAGTCTCCAGCCAACTGATGAGCACAGTCTCTAAGCACTCGGCCAGGGATACCGTCAGGACCATCAGCCTTTCTAGGGTCCACAGCCCTCAAAATGCTCCTCACCTCCTGTTCCTCCACAATGAGGTAGGGGCTATAATGGTCTTGTAACTGTATTTTAGCTGTCTCTGATGTCTCCACTTCAAAGTGAGCAAAGAAATGATTCAGCTCCTCTACCAACGAAGCATCCCCCTCAGCAGGGATGACGTTGGTCGGTTGATGGTTGGTGATTTGTTGAATCCCTTGCCACGCCTGCCTCATGTTATTACTGTAAAAATTATCCTCAGTGTTCCTCTTATAATCGGTCTTGGCCTTCAGAATACTTTTCTTCAGACTAGCTCTAGCAGCACTGTATCTTGTCCCAACTTTCGGATCTAAAGGCCTTGGTCCTGTCACGCAAGAGGCGCTGAACTTCCTTGGTCATCCAGGGCTTCTGATTGGGATAGATCCTAATACGTTTATCCACAGTGACAGTATCTGTGCAATGTTTGATATAGCACAGAACAGCTGCAGTGTACTCCTCTAAGTCAGGGTGGTAAAAGATGTCCCAATTTGTG
Source organism: Diadophis punctatus similis (assembly GCA_023053685.1). Classification (NCBI taxonomy): domain Eukaryota; kingdom Metazoa; phylum Chordata; class Lepidosauria; order Squamata; family Dipsadidae; genus Diadophis; species Diadophis punctatus. Next base: position 54,727,465 of record JALIGW010000002.1, on the reverse strand, counting down.
TTCCCAAAACAGTCCTGAAGTTGTTGGGAAGCTTCTTCTGGCCAAGTACACAACTTAACATAGTACACAACCTAAGCATAGTACACAAAATTATCTGCTACAATGTCCTATCTGTCAATGACTACTTCAGCTTCAACCACTATAATACACGAGCACACAATAGATACAAACTCAAGGTAAACCACTCCAAAATCGATTGCCGAAAATATGATTTCAGCAATAGAGTGGTCAATGCCTGGAATGCTCTACCTGACTCCGTTGTTACTTCATCAAACCCCCATAGCTTCAACCTTAAACTGTCTACAGTGGACCTCACCCCATTCCTAAGAGGTCTGTAAGGGGCATGCATAGGCGCACCAGCGTGCCTACTGTCCCTGTCCTACTGTCCCCATTTATTTGTACCCTGTATTTACTGTATTTATATTCGTGTTTATACTTATACCTGTTATCTTGTTATCTTGATTAAATAAACAAACAAACAAACAAACAAATAAATAAATAAATGATGGATGGATGGATGGATGGATGGATGGATGGATGGATGGATGGATGGATGAATGAATGAATGAATGAATGAATGAATGAATGAATGAATGAATGAATGAATGAATGAGATTTCACCGTCTTTATTATAGGCAGAGCCCGTCTCCTGAGAGGGATGGATGCTGGTGCTAAAAACAGTGATATATGATCTGATTGTCCCAAATATGGTAATTGTATAACCCTGTAGCCATGTTTAATGTTGGTATATACTTTGTCCAATATGTTTGCTTCTCTAGTGGCACACTTAACATGCTGATAGAATTTAGGGAGACTTGCAACCTCTTAAAAATAACAAATGTATTTGTGTAACCTTGTCCAAGTTCACAGCTAGCATTCACATACAAAGTGTGGAAGAAGGCTCAGAGCAAGTCTGACGTTGTTTCCACTTTGTATGCACAAGCTTGATTAGGATTTTAAAAACATATGCAACCACAACACCACCATCAACGTTGTGTGTGACTGCCCAGGAGTTCTTCCTGAATCAGTTCAGCCCAAATTTGACTGATCCACAGGATGAAAACTGCCTTCAAGAGATTGTTCCTAGGGTTAGCCTTAAAAAACACAACATATTGTGGGGTTCTTTCTTCTTAGTAGATTTTTTTTTAATGGTAAGAAAAAAGATGGAAACATGAAAAATAGATGGTTTTGGCTAAGCTGAGAAAATGTTTGCATCAGGCAGGCAGGCAGACGTTATTAATACTGTCTGCTATCTACGCTTCCTGCAGTATTAGACATTTGAAAACTGCTGATGAATACTCTCAGACCTACATAGAACAATCTTGTGTTAGGGTAAATATAGGCAATATGAAGTTTTATTAAGGAACCAACTAGGAGTATTTGAGCCTCCTATTTTATATGCACTTAGAAACATGGTTGCTATAAAATCAGATTTGTGGACTATTTTGCCTTACTGTGTTAAGAAATCTGACTGCTGAGATCCTGTGGACAATTGTTTGTTTGTTAGTAACTTATCTACAAAGTTTTCACCAGAGACATTTCCTTTGAGGAACACAAAACAAATGACTTTATTCCCACTAGGCAGGATCTTTAAAAAGCGATTGCTTCTTTGTGCCAAGGTAAAGCACATCTCCAGGTCAAAACAATAAACAACCTCAAAGGATCCTTGTTTCACTGGGGGGTTTTTTTCCTAAGGATTTTTATTCCCTTATTTCTCTCAGGGGTGGTATTACTGTCCTAACCAGCACTGAAGCTCACTTTAAGTAGCTGATCTAAGAGAGAACCTGCTTTGGATTGAGACCAGAATGTTGTCCCTCTGTGGAGTTGTGAGGACTAGGTGTGAGTATCACAAAAAAGATGCCAAAATGCAATGTTCTTCATAGCACTTTGAGATTCGGAATGGGACTGTTCTCCTACTCCTCTCGGCCACGCCTGTTTTGTCCCCAGGCTTTCGCCCCCAAACAATCCAACGCTGCCTTTTCTCCTTGGCCCTTTTGCCGAATGAACCCAAAAGCCAGTTCACCCCAGGCTTTTGGGCGCATGGGACAGTTTGCCGCCAGAGCACTTTGGGGGAATTCTAAAACAGACAAGCTCCCAATGAAAGAAAGTAGAAGGGGAAAGAGGACTTTGGGGGAATCCTTCTCTTGCCTGAAACAAACACGTTTGAAAGTGGAAGGGCAGAGGAGGCTTCCTTCTCGTGCCTAAAGCAGACACGTTTGGAGGTGCTCCCAATGAAAGAAAGTGGAAGGACTTTGGAGGAATCCTTCTCATGCCTGAAACAGACACATTTGGAGGTACTCCCAACGAAAGAAAGTGGAAGGACTTTGGGGGAATCCTTCTCCTGTCTAAAACAGACACGTTTGGAGGTGCTCCCAATGAAAGAAATTGGAAGGACTTTGGGGGAATCCTTCTCCTGCCTAAAGCAGACACATTTGGAGGGGCTCCCAACGAAAGAAAGTGGAAGGACTTTGGGGGAATCCTTCTCGTACCTAAAACAGACAGTTTGGAGGTGCTCCCAATGAAAGAAATTGGAAGGACTTTGGGGGAATTCTTCTCCTGCCTAAAGCAGACACGTTTGGAGGTGCTCCCAATGAAAGAAAGTGGAAGGACTTTGGGGGAATCCTTCTCGTACCTAAAACAGACAGTTTGGAGGTGCTCCCAATGAAAGAAATTGGAAGGACTTTGGGGGAATCCTTCTCGTACCTAAAACAGACAGTTTGGAGGTGCTCCCAATGAAAGAAATTGGAAGGACTTTGGGGGAATCCTTCTCCTGCCTAAAGCAGACACGTTTGGAGGGGCTCCCAATGAAAGAAATTGGAAGGACTTTGGGGGAATTCTTCTCCTTAAGTGACCTTGTTTCTGGTGTGTGTTTAACATAGTGTGAACCTCTAAGGGATGAATCTCCCACTTTCCTCTCTCTGTTTGTTTAGAAGCAATAATAGAAAGCTTAGATATTAATATTCAATCATGTTAATAGATACACCTCCAAACGTGTATAAATGTGTATTTTCCCCAAAGTCCTTCCAATTTCTTTCATTGGGAGCACCTCCAAACGTGTCTGTTTTAGACAGGAGAAGGATTCCCCCAAAGTCCTTCCACTTTCTTTCGTTGGGAGTACCTCCAAATGTGTCTGTTTCAGGCATGAGAAGGATTCCTCCAAAGTCCTTCCACTTTCTTCATTGGGAGCACCTCCAAACGTGTCTGCTTTAGGCACGAGAAGGAAGCCTCCTCTGCCCTTCCACTTTCAAACGTGTCTGTTTCAGGCAAGAGAAGGATTCCCCCAAAGTCCTCTTTCCCCTTCTACTTTCTTTCGTTGGGAGCTTGTCTGTTTTAGAATTCCCCCAAAGTGCTCTGGCGGCAAACTGTCCCTTGCGCCCAAAAGCTTGGGGTGAACTGGCTTTTGGGTTCATTCGGCGAAACGGCCAACGAGAAAAGGCAGCGTCGGATTGTTTGGGGGCAAAAGCCTGGGGACAAAAGTGGTGTGGCCAAGAGGAGGAGGAGAACAGTCATAGACCCTTGAGATTGCAGATCTCTTTTTGGGGGGAGATTCTCAGCCATCTTGGGTAGTGGCATAGTGATAGTGGCAAATTTGCTCCTCTGATTCTTCTAGTGCTGGCCTATATAATGGCCTGGTGGGGCAAGAGGAGGCCATCTGGAGCTCAGACTGAACAGTGGTGAGGACAGTGGCACCACAAGGGAGCTGCTCTGCTTGTAGTAATCCTGCATAACCAGCAGGAGTTGCATCAATCTAGTCTCACTCCAAGCCCTCCCCATGAGTCCAACTGTTGAAGCTTATTGGCCAACTCAGCTCTGTCACTCACTGACTCCCAATTCTGAATTACAGTATCACCAGAGCCAGCTGTTGCCCAATTTTAGACAATATATCAAAAGATTTGCATAATGGTAACAGAAACTGGAGTTTTAAGAATATCAATTTTTAGTTTCCAGCCTTTATGGCTGTTGTGTAAAATCCCTGAAATGATGGGTCCTTAGTGATTTGCCTACATATTTGCTGAAGCTCATATCAATTAAATAATTCAATTTTCTCTGCAGAATTTCAGATGTATCTTAGTAGTGATCATCAAATTAAGTGTGCTGAGAAATCATTCTCAAGGGAGAATTACCACTTAAAGAGAGACCTATTATTTTTCTTCTTCATTGGTATTGTGCTAGTCTGGGCTTTCATAATCTCACTTTTCAAATTTCAAATTTCAAAATTCAAAAAATCTTGTTGAACTATTTTCTCTTTACAGTTGTTGTTGTTTTCTGCTACCATCAACTCCAAGTAAGTGTCTGGGGTTATTCCGCCCTGCCCCTTTGGCAACATGCTCAATCTCTCATCTACATGTTTGAACAAGTGAATGGCAAGGGTGAATAGAAGCATCAGACTACTACTTGCTCATCTGTTCTTAGGGTATTCCTGGAGGTTCACTTGCTGATTGGCGAGCAAATAGTTGGTTTTAGCTCCCTTCTGTCTCCCTAGGAGAAGCATTATCAGGATTGACAGCATATGCTTATATACAGTGCAAGATAGACAGAACCAATGGTTGTGTACAGTAGTGGCAATTCCTCCTTCTCAGGCTTCCTTGGTGCTCTCTAACCTTGGTTGTTTTCTAGCAGAAGTTTCATTACCCAAACTAAGTAACATCATCAGTGCTCTGATGAAGCTCTGAAATGTCTGCAAGAAAACTGTTAAGGAGTTATTGTGCTGTTAAGCACATACACATCGAAATGTGTTGTAGTAATGGTGTTGCAGTTTGATATGAATGCTATTCAGTCAATAAACAGAATATCTTTAGTATGTACAAAATAGTTTTACTTGAATAGTAACAAAGTTAAATAGGAAGTCCAAGTCATACACATTCAGTCAATGCGAAGTTTCTTCTTCTTGCCTATCTTTGTTTTAACTCACAAACAAAGATTACAGCTATCACTTAATTCTATACTATCACAGATAGTTACTTTTCTTCTTTTCACAGCAATTTCACACAGCCATAAAGTAATCTACTCATCAGTAAAGCAGCACAGAGAGTCTTCAATCCGGAACACACCGTCAGACACAACCACCAACCATCAACCATCAACCATCAACCACCAACCACACTGAGCATCCTCTCTTGCTTGCTTATATAGTAATCATCTACAATGCATTTAAAGCAATATACACATAACAATGATTTGTGGCTTAATCATATATTAACACACCCAATTGTTTGAACAGGGTTCTAACAAAAACAACCAAGCTCAGAGAGCACCAAGGATCCCCAATTTCAACCCTGAGCTATAAATACGTTTTTTCCTTTAATTCCACCTTTTCTTTCTAATCTGTCTTGGCCAGAAAGAAAAGGTATAAATGAGTTGTACAGTGAATAGGAGCCATAGCAGCCATAATAGTGGGCTCATCTGTTTTTGTTAGCCAGGAGACAAATACCATTCCTTGTTAGAAGATGGAAAAGAATCAAGAGTGGAGGGAAGGAGAATGGTTGAAGCAGGCAGTGGAATGTATAACAAAGATAGGAAGATGGAGGAGGCATGTTAATTCTGTTGCCTGGGACCCTAAAACAGGGGCAGAAAGTGATAGCTGTTGAGAATGATCAACAGGGGCTCTCTTGAGCCCATAGCTTCAGTAGTAGCGTCTTCATTTCCATCCATCCAAATATCTTGGATGTTTTTTGCATGAAATCTTTGGAGTTGGTCAGACAACAAATTAGACAGGAATCTATAAAAAGCACGAATTACACAAATCCTGCATTTATATGTTGTCATGTAAACAAATGACATCACCTATTAGTTCCAAGAGAGTTTGTCAATAGATACAAGTCAAATAGTCTATGTAGTCTTCAAAGATCAAGTTGGTGTTATTTCATTCCTCCTTTGAAGCTAGATGCTTTAATTGTGACCAATTATTCTTTCAGGTTTCCTCTTAATTAACTTAGGTAAATGTGGAGGCAAGGATTAATTTTAGCATGCAGAATTTTCCAACTGGAAACTCTAATTGCATATGTAAATTGATTACCTAGAAACATCAATTATTAATGCATGTAAATCTGTATCTGCAAGAGAAGAAAACTACAGTATAATTACAAGCAAGCTGGAAGACAAATCAACTGTTATCAAAATATCCCAGATGTATAGCTATATAATATTTTGAATGAATAAACCGGAATGTTTTGCTGTCCTTGCCATTCCATTGCTTTTAATCTCTCCCTGTGTGTGAGTGCAACTGTGTTTTCATCTGTTGTATATTTGGGACTGGAGCTGGATTTAGGCATATTTAGGTTACAGTCATTGAAATCTGGGGCTTCGAGAGCTGGACCATGATATAATTTCTCAAACTGGCACTTTTAGATATACAGTATCTCAATGCAAAAACAAAAAACAAAAACCCTATTACCAGATAGCAAGAAGGCAGAGAAGATTCTAATTCCTTACTGTCAAGACTTTTGCATATTTAGTTCAATAGTCTTAATGAAATAATTGCTTTGACCAAAACTGGATACAGTTTTTTGGGTTGGGTTGCATGTGCTACTAAACCATGGATAACCACAGTTTGTCAGTCCTAGAAGAAATCAACCCTGACTGCTCTTTAGAAGGCCAGATCCTGAAGATGAAACTCAAATACTTTGGCCACCCAATGAGAAGGAAGGACTCACTGGAGAAGAGCCTAATGCTGGGAAAGATTGAGGGCAAGGGGACGACAGAGAAAGAGATGGCTGGATGGAGTCACTGAAGCAGTCGGCGTGAGCTTAAATGGACTCCGGGGGATGTAGAGGACAGGAAGGCCTGGAGGAACATTGTCCATGGAGTCGCAATGGATCGGACATGACTTCGCAACTAACAACAACAACCACAGTTTATTAAATAAAGCAGATTCACAAAACACAGTTATAATCATGGTTATCAAACCACAACTGCTGGATTCATACATGTGAAGCCTAAACATTTTGGTGTAGCATGATTATGATTTAAACTGAAATGCAACCAAGAGTTATGTTCAATTAGACTCATTTCCAAACAAGTAAGTTATCTTAGAGTTAGCATGGCCAGGTTCATCTGTTTTGGATTAAAAGGAATTCTTTTGTAATATAGTACAAAATGTGCATAGAAAATAATCTGAACAAGTTAGTAAATAAATAGTCAGAATTTGAAGTCCATAACACTTTAAAAACACAGCAGAGTAAAATTTCTGGCAATTAGGGAAACTGTAAAAAAACAAAACAAGGAAAATGTTCAAGTATTATGAAGTCATTTTCTGACTATGGTAAAACTGATTGGAAGGGGCTCAAAGGAAATTATAAGAATTAAAACATTGAAAAGAGAATTGAGTTCTGAATTGTGGAAAGGTCAAGTGGTTAACGAATAAATAAATTGGGAGCCAATTTAGTTAGCAAATGTCAGTAATAAAAAAAGATCATTATACAAGCACTCAAGAGAAGAATTGACCACAATAAGGCGTACTCATAGTGGAATAGTATAAGACAGGGATGGCGAACCTATGGCACGCGTGCCACAGGTGGCACGTGGAGCCATATCTGCCGGCACGCGAGCTGTTGCCCTAGCTCAGTTCCAGTGTGCATGTGCGCGCCAGCCAGCTGATTTTGGCTCACGCGGAGGCTCTGGGAGGGCATTTTAGGCTTCCAGAGGGTTTCTGGGGAGGCAGGGGGGACGTTTTTGCCCTCCCCAGGCTCCAGGGAAGCCTCTGGAGCCTGGGGAGGGCGAAAAACGGGCCTACTGGGGCCCACTGGAAGTCAGGAAATGGGCCGTTTCCATCCTCCAGAGGACCTCTGCAGCTGCAGGGGAGGCTGTTTTCGCCCTCCCCAGGCATTGAATTAAGGGTGTGGGCACTCGCCCGTGCATGATAGCGCACGCACACGCACTTTCGGCACCCGAGGAAAAAAAGGTTCGCCATCACTGGTATAAGATATTTCAATTCCAGATGTTATAAGTAGATAACCAGTGATAGCCTGATGGCCTAATGCAGTGGTTCTCAACCTTCCTAATGCCGTGACATGCGCCCCGCCCCCATGCCCCCGCCGTGACCCATCCCGCCGCTGCGCCAGCTGCCGCGACCCACGCCCCGCCACTGCCATTTGGGTTCTTTTACCCTCTGCAAATGCACAAAGCATTCTGCGCATGCACAGAGGGTAAAAGAACCCAAATGGCGGCATCCGGGCGAAGTCTCCCGACCCCTGTAAAAGGATCGTTCGACCCCCAAAGGGGTCGCGACCCCCAGGTTGAGAACCACTGGCCTAATGCTTCATGTCAGTGCCCTATGAAGCAACACAAGAGCCAGTTTGGTATAGTATGTTAATTAAGGCACCAGGCTAGAAACTAGAAGACCATGAGTTCTAGTCCCACCTTGCATGAAGCCAGCTGACTGACTTTGACCCAGTCACTCTCTCTCAGCCCCAGGAAGGAGGCAATGGCCAACTACTTCCAAGCCTTTGCTAAGAAAATTGTAGGAACATGTCCAGACAAGAACCAGAAGTGAACACTGACACGAAAGCACACAAAATATAGTGTGAAGAAGCTAGCAATGCAATCATATTTTATATTGTGTATAAAATACAAATAATGAAATAAATTAAGAATATGATTTGCTTAACAATAGTTTACTCAAATCACATTGACTGCATTCACAAAACAGAAAAACGTGTTGTTTTCTGTGTGGTATTAACTAGGCTTTTGACAGGATATTAATGGTATTATATGAGAGTTTAAATAAACTCTTTAGAGTTTATCAAGTATAGTAATGGGTCTGTAAGAACCTTATCTCTAACGAGAATCTGAAGAAAACACACTGGATTTGACAGCAACTATTTTGCATTACAAGATAAATTATCTAATCGTAATAAATCAAAATCAGGAAGAAGAAGAAGAAAGAATACAGAACAATAAATTGAATATATATTCTACCATGCTAGCCTATGAATATATACTCTGCAATGCACATAAATAGATTTTTTTCATCTTCCTAGTCCAGGGCTGAAAGAAAGTGACTGGGCCAAAATCCCTCAGCCAGTTTCTGTTCCTAAGGGACCTATGAGATCTATGTCTCCTCACCCCTAGTCTAGCCCATTAATCACCCCGGCAGTCATATTGATAGTAGTAGTAGCAGTACGAGACCAAATCAATCCACTGAAGGATAAAGTCTCTTCATTGAAGGTAATATAGTTCGATGAGATATGAGATGATACAGTATACAGTACAGCTCTCTGTGTGTATATATGCATGTATGTATCTATACATACATCATGCATATATAAACATACAGCTTGTGAATCATATATTCATTGCTGCAACAATTAAGCAAAATAAAGAAGCTGTCAGAAAAAGGTAAACACTACCAGGAAATCTCTTCTATGTCTCTTAAGTTAACTGCTTTTTCCTAAGGATTCTTATGGCAAGATGTTTATATACCTATAAAAGGGAAGGGAAATCTAGTCTTTATTTTCAAATTTGAAAAGCATCTACTTCAGTTCTTATACTGTTTTTGCTACATATTCAGCCACACATAAGATGCCAACAGTCAAGGCAGAATCACATGTTATTTTAGATTATATTTAGAAAAGAAGAATGTAACCGCTATAATGTTTAAGTTGGAAAAAAGAGAAATTGTCTGAGAATTAGGATAATCAAAAAAATACTTGGTAAGGCTTTTCAAAAACTATCAGACTGATGCTGAGGGCCAGATACCTTGTTCTGGAAATCATCTGGTTCATCCTAGATCACACTAGGACTTGTTCAATCTGACTAAATCCCTAGATCTACAGTATCATTTTCCCAAAATCAACAGCGTAAAAAGCTCATCCACTTCAGGGATGTGTTTGTCTTCTCTGGTTTTCATTTGACAAAATGGCAAAAACCAAACTGCTGTAATATAGTCTGGATCTTAAAAAAAATCCCTTTCTCTGTTTAGTAATTTCTGATCAAAGTTTTTAGAGATACCCAGCACAGTACTCAAGATTATAGATACCCTCCATCAAAGTTGCATGTTGGTCTTAAATGTCAGGTGTACTGAACACCTGGGCTTCAGTGAACATCTTTCATTTATGAAATTGAAGGTCAAGTGCTGGAAGTTAAAAGCCAGGAAATATATTCTGAAAGACATGGACAATATTTGGACAATAGGAGCATCGATATGAAAACTCATATAGTAGTATTACTTCACCAATAATCCATAGCAAACTTTAGCCATAAGTAAAGAAGCTAGCAATGCAATTAATATGTAAGGGGGGAAACTGAGATAATCCTGTTAGGAATTCCCCTGTTCATTCACTAGGATCTATATTTAACATGTGTGACTAGAGCCAACCCCATTAAAAATAATCAGAAACAGATGCTGAAGGTCAAAGGGATGTTTCTTGAAGAAGTTACATTCTACAATAGAAAGCTTACATTTCTGATGTTTCTGTCCTTATGGTAAAGAAAGGGGCTGCAAAAATCTCTAATGCTGCCACCTAGGAATTGTCTGCCTTTTTCCCCCACCCCAGACTTGGAGGTCATTGAGAAAGGTCAGAAAAAATGAAGTACTCCTTCTTCCATTTGGAAGCAGGTTGAAGTGCCAAACCTCAGTCTTCCAATCAAGGGAAACAGAGTAGAAGAAAAGGAACACAAAGAGAAGGGGGAGGAGGAAGAGGAGGAGGAGGAAGGAGGAGGAGGAGGAGGAGAAAAAGATGACCATCATCCACAGAATTACAAAGCACAAAGTTAATGGGCTACTTCTACAATAACCTAAAAAACTCATGCATAATGAAACACTTTTCTGTATATCTTTGTTGATTGTCATGGTAATGATGATAGTAGTGATTCAGGTGCTGGACTAGGAAAGGCCAGGCTCCGATTCTAAAGGGTAACTTTGAGCTAATTGTTTTCTCTCAACCTTAGATTGGAAAGTCAACAAATATCTTTTTACTAACCCACACTGGGCCAGATTGTGGTCCAAAGCTTTATTAAAAGGTTTCATCTGCAGTGAATTGATTAAGACAGTAGCCCCCAACTTTTTGGGCACCAGGGACCAGTTCCGTGGAAAGAGGTTTTTCCGCGGACCAGAGGGGGGCGTAGTTTCATGTGCTGTCTGCATCCCACAGATGGGGCTTTGCTTGTTTGCGCAGACCGGTTTCTGGCATGCCGTGGCCTGGTACCAGTCCACAGACCAGGGATTGGGGACTCCTTGATTTAGACACTAACAATAAATGAGGCATCCTTATAAGGGCAGTCTAATGTACATGCCTGAAGAGAAATTGTCCCCATCTTATATAACCTTGGGACCCAACAGTTTTCCAGTTTCTGTAGTCAGTTATATTATTCACAATCCAAATAGTCAGCTTCTCTGTTTATGAGTTCATGTCATGAACCATACCAAAATAAGGAAGCAAAATTCTTTTCTGAAATTCATGCCAGACTTCTCATTAAAATCATTCTCATGTGAAGGAACAAAACCATATAACTTTTAAAAGTGTAAAAAGGAAGCTGCCAATGAATTCCAGTATCCTTTTACATTTGATTTGGTTTTTAGCTTTTCTGTCATCTATGCAATATCTTTTCCATCAGGATACCATTTGTTCTCAAAGCCATACAAAGTTACTGCTATTTTATTCTTCCTCCTTATGGTAAGCCATTCAGAACATTGATCTCTGAAAAGGCCAAGGTTGAGCATATCCGGAGTTGCAGGCACCAAAAAGCTTTGATTTAGAACCTTAGATGCCTTAACAGATTGGATAAGAAGTTGGCTGGATGAGAATAAACAATTTTTCTTACGGCTTCCAGAGTTTCATTATACTAGTCATCCACAAGAGGGCAATGTCATTCTTAAATTTGACATCTGCAAAAGCGAAAAATGCCTCATAGCAGTAGAATGTTTCAAAATGTAATGCCTTTTATTTGTGATTAATATTAATACCATGCCAAATTCTTTCCTGAAAGGTTTGTTTTATCTTTCTGAACGATGGGTGTTATTACTTGATTGGTCTATTCTTTTGGCAATCAGTGCAAGGGAAAAAAACATATTTTCTTTTGTAAATGCTTGAAAGTCCAGGCTTGTTTTTTTTTAATGAGTTTTTTTTTAAAAGAAACCTGTCACATATTGTGCTGAGCACAAATTCAGAAATTTCACTCATGTACAACTACAAGCTTGTAGTTGCATTGCTTTTTTACATGCAATGCTTGTAAACAAAGTAAGGCTTCAGTTGTGCATTAGATGAAGGAACCTCCACCCTGGACATCCCTCTATAATTTTGTTTTCTCCTTTTACAAAAATCTGGTTTGCTGTGTTAGTTGTATAAAGCGGCCATATTTATAATGAAATACATTTTCTGGCATTTACAACACCCTGGAGGTCGTTTCCTGAGGGGTTTTTGCATGTGCAGTACATCTTTTGTCACCCTGGACACATGACTATGTCAAACAAGGAAACTAATATTCTTTTTCCTCAGAAATGGATGCACCCTGAATATGCATAATTCTTTAAACACATGAACAGTAAGTCATATATAATCTAATTGACATATGAAAATTTATTAAAGAAAAAAAGAAAGACTGTTCTTCATTGAAGGAGCTGAAAAATAAAAGTAGCTTTGAAAAGTGGTTTTGAAATAATCTCAAAATAGCCAATGAAACATGCATTTGCCAAAGTTCACGTTTCTATCTTAAATCACTAGGGTGGGATTCCACCGCTTGGGACCAGTTCGGCCGAACCGAATGTTCCGACGATCAGCTAGGAGCGAACCGGTTCGCTCCGACGATCAGCTGGGCCCGCCCACCCGCCCCTGCACTTTACTGACCTATATCTTCTCAGCTGATTCGCGCGGCAGAGCGGATTGCCGCGCCTCAGCTGTGTTTCTCCCCAGCAGTAATGCGGAAGGTAAGTTTCCGCGTTACTGCAGCACGTGATCAGCGAACCGGTTGTTAAACCGGCAGGATCCCACCACTGTACAGTCCCCAACCTAATGCCCTCCCCGTCCCCCAGATGCTCTTTGGGAATTCTGGGAGTTGTCATCTCAATAAATAATAAGAGCCACAGATTGGTAGAAGCTGCCTAAATGATATGGTCTGGATCTATGTGTATCTCATGCTTCAAGATATACTTGCTATAATAAAGAACCTTACTTTTCTTCTGCAGCATTTACCTATACAAAATGAAGTTTTCAAATGACAACTTCAAGCAATTTGTTCCCAGAAGCAATTTTGTTCAAAATAATGCAGTCTGGCATTTTAAACAGAGTGTCTGATTATTTAGGAATTTCTTCCAAATTTTGCAAAACAAACCATTGTTAATTTCTATAAACTGTCACACAAATGATAAACGGGTGACTACTCAGCAAGAATGTGTTTATTATTATAATTTCCGCACATTGGCATAATGCTGGCAAGTATAATTCTGCCCCCTCCAAGGTAGAAAAGACCCTTGAAGTTTAACACTATTCACTGTGTTTCATCAATCCTGAATTTTCTTTCTGCTGATCGTTGCTCCCATCTCTGGGGCATTCAGGAGAGACAAGGTAAAAAACAAAAGTTAGGAAGTTAGTATTATCCAAGGAGTTATTTGGGCCACCAAATATCTCTTTCTCAACTAGGATATACTCAAAATTAAAAATGAGGTAACAGTTATCTGATGCAAGGTGTCATGGTGTCCAAATTTAGAAGTTCTGCTCTAACTACCCAATTTATCATATATTGCCCTGTCACAATAATGACTGTGACCAGACCGCATTCACATAACTGCTAAAATCCTCTGGTGATTAGTCAAACTAGCGTGCAGCCAGAGAGTTCCCATCTGTCCTGCATGCCCTTAAAGTTGCCAAGGTTGAGAAACGCTGCCATAGATATTCTGGCATCCTTTTTTATTGAGATATGATCACCAGAGGCAATAATGACTGATGCAGCTTGTCATAGGAAAATTTTAATAAAAAAACCAAAGACGAAACCACAAGCAATAAATCTTACTTTAAGATCAGAGGTTTATTGTTTCCAATAATTTGGAACAAAAGACAGAAGCAAAAGATATAATAGATATAATAGGAATAGTGCACTTACATTAACAAGCCATTGCAATGGGGTCCAGAGATATAGCAGTTCCTTCAAGGATTGCTATTAGGCAAAGGACACCATTCTCATCTCAAGCCACATTTCTTATACCTTCTTTTTTACTGACATACCAGTGGTGGGATTCCATTTTTTTTACTGCTGGTTCTGTGGGCATGGCTTGGTGGGCGTGGCAGGGGAAGGATACTGTAAAATCTCCATTCCCTCCCTACTCCAGGGGAAGGTTACTGCAAAATCCCCATTTCTTCCCGATCAGCTGGGACTCGGGAGGCAGAGAATAGATGGGGGCGATGCCAGTCAGAAGTGGTATTTACCGGTTCTCCAAACTACTCAAAATTTCTGCTACCGGTCAGGGGTGGGTTTTGATTTTCTTGGTTGCTGGTTCGCTCCTTTACGCACTGCGCGGATGTGCCGCATAGGCACAGTGCTAAAAAAACAGCTTCTGCACGTGCACAGGAGCAAAAAACAAGATGGCGGCGCCTACGGTGCTGCCGAGAGAACTGTTCGGGGGCATGGCAGGCCTGGGTCGTTGCCGGTTCTAGTGACTCAGGCCGCCAAGTTACTACCGGTTCCATAGAACTGGTCCAAACCGAGCGGAGCCCACCTCTGCTACCAGTTCTCCAGAACTGGTCAGAACCTGCTGAATGCCACCTGTGTGACATACGCATTCCATAGTTTCACTTCCTTGTTCTTTCTTACTTTCTTACTGACCGTCACTTTCTGTAAACACCCGTGTACATTTGAAGCTCTCAGACACTACTTTCAGTTCATTTCCCACCGTCTCATTTTTCCTGCTCTAAATATATCCGTACAATAATAATAATAATAATAATAATAATAATAATAATAATAATAATAATAATAATAATAATAATAATAATAATAATAATAATAATAATAACAGAGTTGGAAGGGACCTTGGAGGTCTTCTAGTCCAACCCCCTGCTTATGCAGGAAACCCTACACTACTTCAGACAGATGGTTATCCAACATCTTCTTAAAAATGTCTAGTGTTGGAGCATTCACAACTTCTGGAGGTAAGCTGTTCCACTGATTAATTGTTCTAACTGTCAGGAAATTTCTCCTTAGTTCTAAGTTGCTTCTCTCCTTGATTAGTTTCCACCCATTGCTTCTTGTTCTACCCCCAGGTGCCTTGGAGAAAAGTTTGACTCCCTCTTCTTTGTGGCGACCCCTGAGATATTGGAACACTGCTATCATGTCACCCCTGGTCCTTCTTTTCATTAAACTAGACATACCCAGTTCCTGCAACCGTTCTTCATATTTTTTAGCCTCCAGTCCCCTAATCATTTTTGTTGCTCTTCTCTGCACTCTTTCTAGAGTCTCAACATCCTTTTTACATCGTGGCGACCAAAACTGTATGCAGTATTCCAAGTGTGGCCTTACCAAGGCATTATAAAGTGGTATTAACACTTCGCGTGATCTTGATTCTATCCCTCTGTTAATGCAGCCTAGAACTGTGTTGGCTTTTTTGGCAGCTGCTGCACACTGCTGGCTCATATTTAAATGGTTGTCCACTAGGACTCCAAGATCCCTCTCACAGTTACTACTGTTGAGCAAGGTACCACATATACTGTACCTGTGCATTTTGTTTTTCTTGCCTAAATGTAGAACCTTACTTTTTTCACCATTGAATTTCATTTTGTTTGATAGCGCCCAATGTTCAAGTCTGTCAAGATCCTTCTGTATCTTAAGCCTATCTTCTGGAGAGTTGGCTATTCCTGCCAGTTTGGTGTCATCTGCAAATTTGATAAGTTCCCCATCTATCCCCTCGTCCAAGTCATTGATGAAGATGTTGAAGAGTACTGGGCCTAAAACAGAGCCTTGGGGTACTCCACTGCATACTTCCCTCCATGTAGATGTAGTTCCATTGAGCACTACACGTTGAGTGCGGTTGGTTAGCCAATTTCGAATCCATCTGGTGGTGATGCTGTCTAACCCACATTTTTCTTCTTTATCTAGTAGTAGGTTATGATCTACTTTGTCAAATGCCTTACTGAAGTCCAAGTAAACCACATCGACAGCATTCCTCTGGTCCACTAATTTTGTCACTTTGTCAAAGAGTGCAATAAGATTAGTCTGGCATGATCTGTTTTTGACAAACCCATGTTGGCTTTTGGTTATTACTTTGTTTGCTTCTAGGTGTTCATTGATTCGTTGCTTGATTATCTTTTCCAAAATCTTCCCTGGTATTGAGGTCAGGCTGATAGGTCTGTAGTTTCCTGGATATGTACATAATTTGTGTACATAATTTGCAGAAAATGCAGCACACAAGTCAGCACATTAAAATATGTCTGGTACATTTTGCAATTATGTTAGTTTAAAACTTTGGTTCAGTGAGGCCTGCAAGCCCACTCCTAGGCATTATTACCTGCAACTTTCCAATGGATATATTTCTCTTCTCTCAAGCTGAATTACAATGTCTGTCTGTCTGTCTGTCTGTCTGTCTGTCTGTCTGTCTCTCTCTCTCTCTCTCTCTCTCTCTCTCTTATTATTTCTTATTTGGAAGCAACCTGAACCTATTTGAGATTGAGAAAATTTGCATTTCTACTGTATTTAATGAATAAAAGTGAAGATTTTTCCTGCAAAAACAGTGCACGACATCCTTAGGAATAGCTGTTCTCATTTGAAATGATACTGCAAGATCACAGCTCAACTACTGGATGGCCAGATATTGTGGCACAAAGTGCATGTAGATCAAGTATGCTCTGGAATGACAGCAGGTGGTTTCATCAAGAAGCACTTCTTTCAGTAGTTTTCAATTGACTGTTAACTCAAAACTGAACTGATGATTAAACAAAGTCCCCTTCGTATTATCAATATTGTGTAGAAGTATAGAGATAACAAAGGTAACATCTGACACAATGACACAGCCTTGTTTATTGTGTACAATCCCTCTCTTTGGGTGCACTCCTGATGATATAATTAAAAATTGGATGCAGGAGTGTTTGTGGCATAAGCTTGTATTTCAGCTCTGCTTATCTGCTGCTAAGGGTGAAGTCATTCTTATCTATTACCCTAAGTTTTAAAAATAAATCATCTGAGATAATATTTGGTTTAGAAATTCTAGGCATGACTGGATGTATAAATCAAAGGTAAACAAAAGTTCAAAATGATTTGTTGCTCTATAGTTCCAGACAGGGGTGAAATTCAAAGTTTTTCCCTACCGGTTCTGTGGGCATGGCTTGGTGGGCGTGGCAGGGAAAGGATACTGCAAAATCTCCATTCCCACCCCACTCCTGGGGGAAGGATATTGCAAAATCTCCATTCCCTCCCCACTCCTGGGGGAAGGATATTGCAAAATCTCCATTCCCTCCCCCTCCTGGGGGAAGGATATTGCAAAATCTCCATTCCCTCCCCACTCCTGGGGGAAGGATACTGCAAAATCTCCATTCCCTCCCCACTCCTGGGGGAAGGATATTGCAAAATCTCCATTCCCTCCCCACTCCCGGGGGAAGGATATTGCAAAATCTCCATTCCCTCCCCACTCCTGGGGGAAGGATACTGCAAAATCCCCATTCCCTCCCCACTCCTGGGGGAAGGATATTGCAAAATCTCCATTCCCTCCCCACTCCTGAGGGAAGGATACTGCAAAATCTCCATTCCCTCCCCACTCCTGGGGGAAGGATATTGCAAAATCTCCATTCCCTCCCCACTCCTGGGGGAAGGATATTGCAAAATCTCCATTCCCTCCCCCTCCTGGGGGAAGGATATTGCAAAATCTCCATTCCCTCCCCACTCCTGGGGGAAGGATACTGCAAAATCCCCATTCCCTCCCCACTCCTGGGGGAAGGATACTGCAAAATCTCCATTCCCTCCCCACTCCTGGGGGAAGGATATTGCAAAATCTCCATTCCCTCCCCACTCCCGGGGGAAGGATACTGCAAAATCCCCATTCCCTCCCCACTCCTGAGGGAAGGATACTGCAAAATCTCCATTCCCTCCCCACTCCTGGGGGAAGGATATTGCAAAATCTCCATTCCCTCCCCACTCCTGGGGGAAGGATATTGCAAAATCTCCATTCCCACCCCTCTGGGGCCAGCCAGAGGTGGTATTTGTAGGTTCTCCGAACTACTCAAAATTTCTGCTACCGGTTCTCCAGAACCTGTCAGAACCTGCTGAATTTCACCTCTGCTTCCAGAAGTATTGTGATGTCATTTGATAGTTGTATAATCTAATACATTTTCACAGCAAAAATGGGATAAAAAAGAGATTGCTTCATTCTAATATCTAGTCATGGCTAGGGACCATTCTGCAAATAAAAATCAGAAATGCAGAAGTGGTTGACAAAACATTTTTAAATACAAAAATAGCATGACCACTATTGAGAAAAGCAATTCTACAGTCATAGGCTGCAGTTCTGCTCTGATAAATTCATTCAGCTTTGCACAAATTTAATAGTTAGAATATTACCCTGGTATCAGGAAAGTCTAACCATCAACAAAGCTTTCTGGGTAATTAATCACCTGCACAGGGCCATTGGGGGAAATAAAACAACATAACTGAATGTCTTAGAGCAGGGGTGTCCAATCTTGGCAACTTCAATTCCCAGATTTCCCCAGCCAGGATGGCTGGCTGGATAAATCTAGGAGTTGAATTCTACAGGTCTTAAAGTTGCCAAGTTTGGACAGCAGGAAGAGGAAGAACTGGATATATCATCCAAACAACTAAATGCTCGGGTCTACAGACCAATATTTTATGGTTATACACAACTTGTTTTACTGAACTAACAAAAACCATTTTTGAAGAAAGAAGTGATTTTTGAGTACAACTTGTGTTTATGGAGATTCTCAGTCATCCAGGGGCTTTGTTTTTTGCTTGAAGATGTTTCACTTCTCATCCAGAAACTGAAGAAGCTTCTAGAATGAGAAGTGAAAAGTCTTCAAGCGAAATAACAAAGTCAAGTTGCCTTTTGAAAAAAGCACTTTTGGGAGTACAACTTGTGATAATTATGTAAACCATCAGATTATTAGTGTTATGCCCTTATTTATTAGTGTTATGCCTTATTTTCCGCCCAGAGTCCCTCGAGAGTTGGGCGGCATACAAATCTATTAAATTAAATTAATTAAAATATATTTACTTGATAAATCTGTTCTTAAAATATTTTTATATCTATAGATAAATGAGCAGTAGAGAGTGGTACTGAAGGCCATTCTGTAAGGATATAATGATTTGAGAAAAGCTAGCCACTTTGACTTTGTCATTGTTCATTTGTTCTCTCTTGCTTATTGGATTTACAGTATGCTTATTGTACTTTCTTTGATTCTCCTTTGTTATCTCCTCCATCATCTTTCTAGTTCAGTGTTTCTCAACCATAGCAAAGTTCAGATGTGTGAACTTCAATTCCCAGAATTCCCTAGCAGACTGGCTAGGGAATTCTAGGAAATGAAGCCCACACAACTTAAATTTGCCATGGTTGAGAGACACCGAATTAGTTTACCCACTGAACTGCAGAAGTGCTTGGATTTAATTGTATGACCTTTTACAAAGAATCTGGCAACTGATGTTATTTCAAAGGAATGGCTTTTGCAGCTTGGGATTCTTGCAGTCACATATAAAATGCTTGCATACAAAATACATATTTTGTAATGCCCATTAAGGATTAATAATATCTGGATCTCTTCACACCTGGATTTATGCAAAAGTGAAATGACCAGTGATGTTTAGCTTGGGTTTAATGATAATACTCTTTGCTGAAAGAATAATTGGTATAAAAATGGTTTAGGCTGAGATTTATATCTTATTGCTATAAACATCTAGGTCATTGACAGATGATAAATTATATTTATGCTTACAAAGGCCTAGACATGTATGATGATAATTAAATAATATGCCTTTCATAGCCAGACCTTGAAGAATGAAAGTTACAAAATAAACATCCATGATGTGCTTGAATGAAAAGAATGACTCAAACTTAGAAAGAGTTCCAATAAACAACTTGGGAATAATTTCCATTTGAAGTGCAACTCAAAGTTCCCATTAGCGTGGTCATTAGTATAAATCTGCCTTAGCCAATCTGATTTCTTCCAGATGTTTTGAGATCCAAGGCCCATCATATAACACCCAGAGACATCTGGATCTTAAGGTAAAAGGAGAAGATATACTTGTTAAAGTCCCCCAAATTGACATTGTCATAAGTTTACTTTTATCACAAATAATGCAGTCTCATCCTACTACTTCTAATGTATTTGATTCTAAAAGTCTGTTTTGCAATGATGCACAGAAAGCACAATAACCTTTAACTTGAATTTGGCTATTTTAAAACTGCATTGCATAATGTTTTTTTTCTTTCTGTTTCTTTTGTTCTTTCTTCTTACAAACTTTATTCATAATAATCTAAAGTCATATGACATGAGACAAAACAAGAAAGAAGCAGTCAACAGAGGAAATGGAATATTCCCACAGGCCAATACTGAGGTCTTGCTTTCCATGCAAAACAATGGGAAAAGCCTTTTATGTTTAATGCTTCTTATTGATATTTAATTTGTTGATCATTATATTTATGCCAGAAATATCAGTCAATCTCAAATGATCAGAAATGGCATGGCTGTCATTTTATTTCCACCAAGATCCCAGAATTGCACCTATCAGATATAGCTCAAGCCCCATGTAAGTTTATCAACACAATTCACCTGCACATTGAAGCCTGCAGATAAACAATTGGTGTCTGTAAGAAAGTAATCAGTCTGTGGCTCCTGCAGTAATTTCTGATTAGGACAGAATAAGAAATTTAATTAGGAGACTTTTCACTATTATCTTGAGCAGGCTTCCGATTTAGGACATCCTCCAAATTGTAGACTTCAAATCTAAAATTCTCTAAATCATACTGTATGAATATTTTTGAGCAAGTTTGGAAGTTTGAGTCCATATATTTTAAGTTTTTTGAGTCCAGATCAGAGGTGGGTTCCTGTTCCTGTTCCGGTAGGGAGCGGCTGATTGCGCAATTAGCACGCAACCACTCCGGAGCCCTCTCTGCCAGTCCACCGTGCGCATTGCCATTTTGGGGGGGGAATTTTTGGGCGATTTTGCTTCTGCGCATGCGCAAAAGCAAAATCACGCCAAAATCTCGTGAAGGGACGCACATGAGAGAGAGATTTCGGTGAGATTTTGCTTCTGCACTTGCACAAAAGCAAAATCTCGCCGAAATCTGTCTTGCGCGCGTCCCCTCACAAAATTTCAGCACGATTTTGCTTCCGCACGTACGCAGAAGCAAAATCGCGTGGGGGCATTCGCACGCGTAGCAAGCGTGCCCGCACCCGAAGTGTGGAGATGCGCGCGCAGCGCACCAGCACCAGTAAGAGAGCAACCCACCGTTGGTCCAGATTATGTGTCCATAGAGGTGAGTTGCATATTAGCTCCCATCATCCTACAATTGCAATAGTGATATCACTTCTGATCCCAAATATCCAGGAAACACTCTGAGGAAGATTTCATTAATTTTAGTTATATTTACATTAAATATATAAGACCACCCAACTCATAATGATTCTGGGCAACATTCAACTGTACAGTACATAAATTGTGTAACAAAGGGGAAAAAGCAATGTATATCCAGAAGAGAAAAAAACATGAGAATAGAATAGAATAGAATAGAATAGAATAGAATAGAATAGAATAGAATAGAATAGAATAGAATAGAATTCTTTATTGGCCAAGTGTGATTGGACACACAAGGAATTTGTCTTTGGTGCATATGCTCTCAGTGTACATAAAAGAAAAGATACATTTGTCAAGAATCATGAGGTACAACACTTAATGATTGTCATAGGGTACAAATAAGCAATCAGGAAACAATATTAATATAAATCATAAGGATACAAGCAACAAGTAACAAGTTACAGTCATACAGTCATAAGTAGGAAGAGATGGGTGATAGGAACGACGAGAAGACTAATAGTAATAGTAATGCAGCCTTAGTGAATAGTGACAGTGGTGAGGGAATTATTTGTGTAGCAGAGTGATGGCGTTCAGGAAAAAACTGTTCTTGTGTCTAGTTGTCTTAGTGTGCAGTGCTCTATAGTGTCTTAGTGTGCAGTGCTCTATAGCGTCGTTTTGAGGGTAGGAGTTGAAACAATTTACGTCCAGGATGCGAGGGGGTCAGTAAATATTTTCATGGCCCTCTTTTTGACTCGTGCGGTATACAGGTCCTCAAAGGAAGGCAGGTTGGCAGTAATTGTTTTTTCTGCAGTTCTGATTATCCTCTGAAGTCTATGTCTGTCTTGTTGGGTTGCAGAACCAAACCAGACAGTTATAGTGGTGCAGATGAATACATAAAAAATACATAATCTATAAGACACCCATCCATCCTAAGTCAAAACTTAAGAAAAAGCCATGTTTTAATCTTCTTCTAAATCAGCGGTTCTCAACCTGGGGTCACGACCCGTTTGGGGGTTTCACAGGGGTTGGGAGACTTCGCCCTGACACCGCCATTTGGGTTTTTTTACCCTCTGCGCATGCGCAGAATGCTTTGCGCATGTGCAGAGGGTAAAAAAAACAAATGGGGGCGGTGGGGTGTGAGTCCCGGTGGCGGGCGTGGTGGCGTGGTGGGTCACAGTGGGGGCACAGGGGCGGGGCATGGGGCGCAGCATTAGGAAGGTTGAGAACCACTGTTCTACATGAAGTTATATGGATTGCTGGGAAAATGCTATTCCAGGAATCTGGCAGAGCCACAGATCATCCCATTTCCTGTCGCATCTGGTGATATTGTTTAATAAATGAACCAGGAACATGCCAACTTTGATTACACAGGATAGGCAGAGTTTGTTGAAGATAGATGGTCCCTAAGATAACCATGAATGACTTTATAGGTGGTAACAAGCATCTTTAATTCCTTCCAGCAGCTAATTGGCAAAGAGTTAAGCTCATGAAGGAGATGTGCCACCTAGGTGCACTTAGGCCAAAAAGGTTACTAGATTATCTGTTTTCTTCAGGGCCCTTTAAAGCCACTAAAAAGGGAAGGTTAGAGATTGATCAAAAATTGTCCATGACTCTTGAGTACAGCAATTGCGTTTTGAAAATAAGCCACATCACTGCCAGTTTCAAGACAGATATAACCAGCCCCATTCTCAAGGAAGTTAACATTGCTGTGTGGGTCCAACCACATGTCATTTCCCAGGCAGTCTTCACCAACCAGGAGGACATGGATCTAATAAAATGGTGGTCAGTCTTAGGGACTCTGTCCACTTCCTTAGGAGTGACAAGTTCAAACTCATTTCTGTCAATTTCCCTAGAGCAGTAATGGCGAACCTTTTAGGGACCGAGTGCCCAAACTGCAACCCAAAACCCACTTATTTATTGCAAAGTGCCAACATGGCAATTTAACCTGAATAATAAGGTTTTACTACCAGTGGTGGGATTCAAATAATTTAACAACTGGTTCTGCCTAATGACTGGGTGGGCGTGGCTGGGGGGGTCATGTGACTAAGTGGGCATGGCCAACTCTACATCACTCATGTGGGTGGTGCCTGTATAAGAAAGGCAGGGTTGGGGAGGGAAGCCAGGGGTCTCCAGTGGGGGTGGGTGGGAGGGGGGCAGGAGGAAAGAAAGATCTAACTTGTGTGTGTGTGTGTGTGTGTGTGTGTGTGTGTGTGTGAGAGAGAGAGAGAGAGAGAGAGAGAGAGAGAGAGAGAGAGAGAGAGAGAGAGAGAGAGAGAGAGAGAGAGAGAGAGAGAGAGAGAGAGAGAGAGAGAGAGAGAGAGAGAGAGAGAGCGAGCGCACACCACCGTCAGCCCTGATATAACTCTCCGAGATTGGATTGGATCTGCGTGCCATGTCTGGTACACGTGCCATAGGTTTGCCATCACGGCTCTAGAGTTTTCATTTTCCTAGATTGTGTGACTTTGTGAATAAACCTCTTTTAAGTAACTAACCAGTCAATCAGACATGTTTTGTATTTTCTCCTTGGGTCTCGTTTAAATCAAGACACTTAAATGGTGGTGAAATTGATTTCTGAGGCCACCCTTATTAGGAAACAAGTGGGACTCCAGATGATCTATTGCTTTTTTTCTATGATTCTGTTTGTCAACTGTTTGTTATTTTGTTTGTAAAGTTTTATTTCTACATCAATGGATCAATGGATCAAAACAGAATCAACCATCCATCCACCCCAGGGGTGAAATCCTCCCGGTTCACTCTTACCTGTTGGTCGCCGCAGAGTTGATGGAGATGGTGGTGTTTGCGGTGTGGGGCTGCCCCCCGCCCACTTCCCTCGCCCACCTGGACAACACCATTTGAGTTCTTTTGCCCTCTGCGCATGCGCAAAGCGTTCTGCATGCGCAGAGGGCAAAAAACCTCAAATGGCAGCTTTCAGGCGGGCGGGGGAAGCGGGCGGGGGGAAGCCCTGTGCTGCGGCTGCCACCGGCTCCATCGGTTCTGCGGCGACCGACAGGTAAGAGCGAACCGGGAGGATTTCACCCCTGATTCCACCCTGATTTAAATCAGGAACGTTCAAGGAAATTGAACAAATGAAAAACAGCTTCCTCTTTTGATCACCAAACTCAGCTGCTTTAAAGAGTTCAGGTAGGCATTTCTAAATATCCTTTGGAAGGGAATCCAATGCAATGTACAGAGCTAAAATTTAATTCTAACAAAAAAAAACCCTAAACAAAGCAAAATATATTCAGAATTAAAGATTTGAGTCAGATATCACTATTATCACAGCACCCCAATGCCTGGAACCCTTAACTATGTTAGCAAATGAAGATAAATCAAAGTAAGTAGGAATAGAAATACCCATTGATTAGAAAGAGGAAATTACTGGCTTCTTCAAAAGCTAATTCTAATGAGTGACAGAACACCGGATGATGCATACTGAAAGCAGCAGGCTAATAAATGAGTGAATATTGGATAAATATACAAGAGAAATAGCTTAATATAGGCAATGCATCTGTTTGCTATTAACTCTTCTCAAGATAAGAAAAGGTCGTTGTTTTTCCTAGTGGTATAATTTAAAAAGCAATTTGGATTTCCTGTCCTCAGCTGGGGACTTTCTTGGTATGAGACAAAAAAAAAAGTCTCAACCCTCCAAATCTTAAATTTCACAAAGGAAAATATCTAAATATATTTCTATTGGTTATCATAAAATGACAGAAGGAGGGGCTTTGGACAAAGAAATGCCATTTTCTTCTCTCTTTCTCCCCCCCCCCCCGAGAATTCTCAAAAATGAATAAACTTTCTCTTTTGTGCCAAACAGAATCCAACCAGAGGGAGGAAAAAAGCATCTCAGTGTATATTTTCAGTAACTTCTGTATAATAGCAATCCATTTACCCAGATGCTAAGATTATTCAGTGGGGATATGAGGATGAATTCACCAAGCACTTTAATTCAAAAATCATGGTTTAGGACAGTGATGTTGTTGCAAGAGCCGAGGAGGCGCAGTGGTTAAATGCAGCTACTGCAGGCTACTCCAGCTGACTGCTAGTTCAGCAGTTCAGCTGTTCAAATCTCACCAGGCTCAAGGTTGACTCAGCCTTCCATCCTTCTGAGGTCGGTAAAATGAGGACCCAGATTGTTGGGGGCAATATGCTGAACTCTGTAAACCGCTTAGAGAGGGCTGTAAAGCACTATGAAGCGGTATATAAGTCTAAGTGCTATTGCTATGATGAACCTATGGCACGGGTGCCACAGGTGGCATGTGGAGCCATATCTGAGGGCACGTGAGGTGTTGCCATGTCAGCTCCAGTGCGCATTCGCGTGCTGGCCAGCTGATTTTCGGCCTTCTTTTTGGCCATTTTCACTCTCTCCAGGCTTCAGGAAAGCCTCCTGAAGCCTGAGGATGGTGAAAAACGGCCCAACGGGCCAACCGGAAGTTCGGAAATGAACTTCCGGTTGGCCCGTTGGGCTGTTTTTTGCCGTCCCTAGGCTTCAGGAGTCTGGAGGCTTCAGTGAGGCCTGTGCGCATGCGCGCGGGTGTGTGTGTGTTGTGCGCATGCATGGGGGGGGGCAGCGCAGGGGTTGTGGGCATGCACAGGGGAATTTATTTATTTATTTATTTATTTATTTATTTATTTATTTATTTATTTATTTATTTATTTAGCTGTTTTTATATGCCGCATTCCCTTTTGGCACGCGAGCCAAAAAAGGTTCGCCATCACTGGCTTAGGATATCAGCTTGTGATGTAATTTTGCTTCCCTCTCCATCTTTTATAAGCTCAAATTGTTCTTTGATTATTCCCCATTGTGCTGCTGATTGCTATTGTTGATTATTAATATGTTAATGGTTTTTAATCCTGATATGTGTGTTGCCTTTGGGAGTGAGGAGGCATATGAGTTGACAGACTGGGACTGACGGGCTGACTGACACAAAAGAGAACCTGCTCACTTGTGGTAGTGGTGGTTGTCTGTTGCTGTTATTACTCTGATTAGCATTCAGATAAAAAATTCTTAATCTGGCATTTCCATTTCACATTGTACCATATTTCCGCTAGTGAAACTCTCATGCAAACTATGCTTAACACAGTTAAGCATAATGTTGTTGTTGTTGTTGCTGCTGCTGCTGTTGTTGTTATCTCTTTTATTCATTAAACATGAAACTCAGTCAACTGAACATTTAAAGATGTGTCACAAATACCATTGACTGGTGCTAATGATTGATAAGGGTTGCTGCCAGCGTCCTAGGTATCAATCAAGTATCTTCTTAAAATATATGATGTTCCGAGTAGCGCTGTTTTTTGTAGTTCCGCTGGTGTTATTGCAGGAAGCTGCAATTTCTTGATGTGTTTTGTAAAATTCTTGGACATGGTACCAAGTGCCCTGATGACAATGGGTATCATGTTTCATCCATAATCATGTAGTTTCGATGGCCAGGTTGTGAAATTATTATTATTATTATTATTATTATTATTATTATTATTATTATTATTATTATTATTATTATTATTATTATTATTATTATTATTGTTGTTGTTGTTGTTGTTGTGGTGGTGGTGGTGGTGGTGGTGGTGGTGGTGGTGGTGGTGGTGGTGGTGGTGGTGGTGGTGGTTGGCCCCAGCTGCTGTGGCCTAGAGGTGGAGCTCTTGCCTCACAATCAAGAGCTTGTGAGTTTGATCCTAGGTAGAGGCAGATGTAGGGTCTCCTGCTTGGGCAGGGGGTTGGACTAGATGACCTGCAAGGTCCCTTCCAATGCTATTAATCTGTTAAATTGTCCAGCAATAGTAATTAGCAGCACAATGGGGAAGAATTAAAGAACAATTTGAACTTACAAAAGACGGAAGGGAGTAAATCATATATCCTGATATCCTAAGCCATGATTTTTTTACTTAAAAGTGCTTGGTGAATTCATTTTTATTTATTTTTTAATAAAAAAGGGGGATAGTCTAATTGTCCCAGTGGAAAACATGAATTTCTTCAATTTATTATTTCTCATGCACATTAAACTAATCAAACTGAGCTCCTTCTGCTTCCCTGAATACCAAGAGAGAAAGCCTGACACCAAGAAAGATTATTCAGGCTGACATTTCAAACATCCAGCTCATCAGGGGTGGGGGTGGGGTGGGGGCTTGAACTGGTCATGGTGACATTTTAATGAGCGTGTAATGAAATTGTAGTCTCGGATTTGTCTAAACATACTGAGATAATTTACATGCATTTTCCAGAAGATGACAATATTTATACTGGATTTTGCATTGCCATAAAAAGAGAGCTCAAAAAGGAGCTTTTATAAATAAACAGCTACGTAGCTATGGACTGTATGGAGCATCTAGATGTCTTCAACTGAACTTTCTTACATGCTTGAATTTCAAGCTGCCATAAATTTAAGCCATACTTCCTTAAAAAAAAAGAAAAGAAATTAAACCATGCTCTCTAATATTTACTTTAGGAATTAGCCATGTTGATATCAAATTTATAATTTGGCAACAACTAGATGGAGCGTACTTTATTTATGGATGTATGGGTAAGAATCTCAATGTGAAATTTTAAGTATAAAAATAAATGCCCACAAATTCAGATTTTTTAGCTTGATTGGATAAATCAGGCTACCAGTATTTTTGTTTAATGGGGGGGAAAGGTCTGTCCTATTAGTCTGTATCAATGAACAAATTATGTGTACAGGTAGCCCTCAGCTTATTACCACAACTGAATGCAAAATTTATGTTCCTAAGACAGTTGTTACATGAGTTTTGACCCATTTTACAACCTTTCTTCCCACAGTTGTTGTGAATCACTGTAGTTGTTAAGTTAGTAACATGGTTGGTAAGTGAATCTGGATTCCCCATCGATTTTGCTTGTCAGAAAGTTGCAAAAATGATCACATGACCGCAGGACACTGCAACCATCATAAATATGAGCCAGTTGCCAAGCGTCTGAATTTTGATCACGTGACCATGGGGATGCTGCAATGGTTATAAAGTGTAAAAAACGGTCATACGTCACTTTTTTCTGTGCCGTTGTAACTTCAAACGGTCACTAAACAAATGCTTGTAAGTCAAGGACTTCCTGTATGTAAAGTATCCATATGAATGTAATGTAGTGTTGTGGAGAGCACTGAACGTAACTAGCTTTTTCCAGGAAAAATTGGATTTAATTCTAGGTCCATGTCAACACTGCAGGTATATCTCAGTTCTATCCATTCCTCTTACTTATTTTTTCAGTGTGGTTTTCAATACTCTTATAGGTACAATTTTGTACATATTTGTCCAACATTATGCAGGAAAACCAGTTACCGTATTTTTCGGCGTATAAGATGCACCCTTTTATTCCCAAAAAGAGGGTGAAAACTTGGGTGCATCTTATACACTGAATGTAGCCCCACCCAGCCACCACACCCTTTGGCCTCTGCCTCCCAGCAATTTACCTCCTTGCAGCAAACAGCGCAGAGCCTGATTAGCAAAAGCAACTGATTATCAGCCTCCCGACCAGCAGCTGATTGAGGCTTGCAGGCAGGCCCATGTGCTAAAATGAAAGTGAAACTAAAATTGCAAGGAGGCAAATGGCTGGGAGGGAGAGGCAGAGGCAGAATTTTATTT
Source organism: Diadophis punctatus similis (assembly GCA_023053685.1). NCBI lineage: Eukaryota > Metazoa > Chordata > Lepidosauria > Squamata > Dipsadidae > Diadophis > Diadophis punctatus. The sequence continues at coordinate 54,698,440 of JALIGW010000002.1, read as the reverse complement.
TCTTGTGCTAATCAGTTGCTGAAACTGGATGCAAGGAGGTAAGTCAATATATATAAATGTCTATAGAATGTTCAAATTATTAGACTTATTTTTAAAAGACCTCACCCGATTCCTAAGAAATTCCTCTTGAAAAAGTACATTTGGGATAGTCTGCGGTTAATGATGACTTGTTCAGTGGCTAGTCCACTGTTGACCTCACCCAATTCCTAAGAGGTCAGTAAGGGGCATGCATAAGTGCACCAGCATGCCTACCGTCCCTGTCCTAATGTTCCCTCTTATCAGTACCCATCTTATGTATATAAACAATGCTATATCTATGTATATTACCAACACGTACTTGACAAAAATAAATAAATAAATAAATAAATAAATAATTGTTCTAGACAACTTAACAAAATGAAGAAGCTTTTTAAAATAAATGCTTGATCTGAAGAGGCCCAGTGCTATTGTATCTTCTTTTAAATAGCAGAGAATAATGTATACTTCAAGAAAGCCACATCAATTTTAACAGCATCTGTACAAGTATAATCTGAAATGTAACAGTGTCCTGTTTAGTATTAAGATAAGGCAGCTGAGTTAAACCCTGATTTAATTATGTTTGGAGTAGATCTATTTAAATAATTGGGAGGAGTTAGTGTGACTACATTTAAGAAAATTTTCTGGCATTAATATACTGCCATAATGTTCATTTCTCCAATTCTTTGCTATTTCTATGGGTCAGGCACACATGCACAGAAATACACAGCAAACGGTGTATATCATCTGTACTGTTTGCTGTTTGCTGGGAGGCAAATTACTGGGAGGCAGAGGCAGATTTCCCCCCCCCCTTGTTTTCCTCTCCCAAAACTAAGGTGCGTCTTATACTCCGGTGCGTCTTATACTCCGAAAAATACAGTAATCTGTTTATGAGAGTGGCTGCCCAGCCTCTTCCTAAAACCCCCCAGAGATGGAGAACCCATAACATGCATAGATAAACTCTCCTACTATTGCACAAATTTTAGCAACAAGAAAATTTTTCCTTATATTTACCTGAAATCTAAGTAAATCTAATTTACACCCATTATTTCTGGTCTGACTTTCTGTTGTGAGAAAAAATAGCTCTTTGCCACCATCCCTGGAGTTCTCTTTTATATACCTCCATTCAGCCATGAAACCTACTGGATGAATTTTTTCTTCTTCTTCTCCATAACAAAGGAAAACAGCTTGGAAACTCCCAGCATAAAAATGATGCACTTAGTGATTAGTCATGACATGATGGATTCTAAAAAAATGAAACATCAAGCCAAAGAATTGAGATATCTGTTTAGGAGATTAAGCCTTTGCTATAAAAAATGTATTCCTTTCATGAGGCACCAGGGGATATTTCTGTTGAAAGAGTTGTTCATTTGCTAATTTGTTGTAAGCAGTAGGGCTGAAAAGAAAGGATCCCTCCATCCTGGTAGTCCTGATTCACTTTAATTTATGGTTTTCTGTCAATGAAAAAAATAAACACAGGATGTAGAAAAATATTATACACTGTTTTATGCATTGTCTAGTTCAGGGGTGTCAAACTCTTTTTTTTAAAGTTTTTTATTTTTTCTCCACAACTCCATTTGTATATCAATACACATATGCCTTAAAATATTACAATAATATACATAGTTATACATTTTGGTTTCAGTCATTCAAAAGTCAATATCTTGGCTTCTGGTTTGGCTCCGCAGACATCGAGGATGCTCCTTGTCGAGCGCCTCTTCTGAAGTCCCGTAAAAGCCGCCAGAACAGCTGTCTGGCAGCTTGAAAATCTTCTCCCTGGGCTTAGGGGAGAGATGAGAGCCTGACAGGCGGGGTAGAGCCCCCCTAGTGCCCCAGGACAAATAGGGGCGCGAAGGGTGAGGGCTCCCCAGGTAGCCTGTCTCCTGCTCCAGGACTTCGGATGCCTCCGCTTATGCGGAGCAAGATGCCGCGACCACCGCTGCTTTTACAATGGGATTTACAATAATTTGAAGCATTAAAGAAAGCAGACAGACAAAGGCAGGAGACCAGAAGGGCAAGTATCCTAATCTTTAACTCCACTGCTGACTTTCATTTCGGGAAGTTACAAATTAGCACTAACAAGCAATAAAATGGCGATTGGAGATCAAGGGCGTGGAAGTGAAAGTGACTAAGTTTCATTTTGCCAGCAGCTCCTTTTATGGAAATTTTTGATCCTGAGAATTGGCTCTTTTCTTTTTGTTTCCTGATTTTGGACTAAAATAACAATTTATATTTTTAAAAAACTAACTGGTTTTGTATTTGGAAAGAACTTTGTCAATTAGGGACTTGGCTTTCTCTTTGTATTCTTCCGGAAATGTTGGATTTTGATGAACCCTTCTACTTTTTTTTAATCTAATACTTCAAATGGCTTCTAAACCTGGAAAGACTGTTTTAAATAAAGGAACTGAATATTCCTCTGTTTATACTTCAAGAATGCAACTCACTTCTGACTTAACACCCCCACAGACTCTAACATCTGAAAATTTATTTAATACTTTAAAAGTTATGAAAAATGAATTGGTTATGGAATTTAACTTAAAAATCAATGAAATTAATAAAAAATGCAGGCTGCTTTAGAGGAGATGGATCAACAAGTGAGGAAGGATGTGCTAGATGTTTTTAAAGGAATAGCAGTAAATATGGAAGTTCTGGAGAATGATGTGGAAATAACTAAACAATCCTTGATAACCTCGGGGGAAAATATAGACAAAACTCAAAATGATATTGCAAATCTTGAAACAGAGGTGTTAATGACTCAATTCAGAAGTATGAAATTCGCTATAAGGGTGAGGGGCCTGAAAGAGGAAAAATATGAAGATTTGAAAGGAAGGATGGTGGAGGCTTTGGAGCAGGTATTTGGAATGATTAAAGAGGAACTGGCTACGCAAATTGATAAGATATACCATGTCAATTCTTGGTTTGCAAAACAAAAACATCTGCCAAGGGACATTGTAATATATTTTACCACAAGGGCGCTACGGAATAAAATCCTACAGGCGACTTTTAAGAATAAGCTTCGGGTAAATGGCCGGGAAGTAATGACATTGAAAGAAATTCCTCCCAAAATGCTTAAAACCAGACAAGATTATACCTTTTTGGTGGAAGAGCTTAAAAGACAGAATCTACAGTACAAATGGGATGCCCCAACAGGGATAGTGGTGAGATATTTGGAAAAAAGATACAGGCTTAATACGATAATGAAAGCTACTGATTTTTATGACAAAGTTCTAAAGGCTGACATATCCAAAATTCCAGAAGTAAGAAGCATGAAAGCAACAGAAGAGGAGAAGGGAAAGTCATCTATATTTGTTCAAATGGAAAGAACTTTGAAGATTCAAGGTGATTTGCAGAGCCAGAAAGATGTTTATAATGTGGAAAAGGAGACAAAGGATCAGAGTCAGATGAGAGTTGAGCTGACAAACCCAAAATCGCCAAGCTACAAAAGTCTGCAAGAACCAGATTCAAAATTTGATCGAGAGGAAGGAATGGTCAGAGTTTGGTGTTAGTGTGGGAATTCATAGGACAGATGGAGAGATTAACGTGAACTGATATTTTGCAGCAAGAAAATTATTGAGGAAATTATTTTGATGGTTTTTTGGTTTTTTTTTCTTCTTGTTTTGTTTTGGTTTCCTCTCCTTCTCTTTTTTTATCAATATATTTTAAAATAATTAATGATTCAGAATTTTTGCGAAATTAACAATTTGATATATTGTAATATTAGGTTACTAATATTGAGTTTGACTTTATGATTAAGTTCAAGTTTTTTGAGTTACAAGGGGTTAAAGAAATCTTAAAATATTGGAATTAATAATTTGATAGAATATTTTAAATACCTAGGTATTTTGAATAGGTATAAATACTTAATATCTACTTAATATTTATGTAATATTTACTCAAGTTTTATTAAATACTGAGGAAATGATGTGAATGAATTGGTGAGGAAAGATTCTCTTTTTTTCCTTTTTTTCCTTTCTCTTTTTTCTTTTTTATTATTAGATCATATATAGATTATATAAAGGAAAGATATTTAGTGGGGTAAATTATCAGCCTGAGATACTGAATGGTGTTTGATTAACAATATGCTTGATTTTTTGATTATGTTTAAAAAGTTTTGAATAATAGGGAGTTAAAGACTCAAAGTAATGTGGAAATTAAGAATTTTTTTAGTTTAATTTAAATTTATTTTATTGAATATTATGCCCTGTACTTTCTCTGGGAAGTCCGGGGGGGTGGGATGGGGTGAGAGGGGGAGGGTAAGGGTGGGTGGGTAGAGGTCTGGGGGGAAGGCGGGAAAAAAGATAAAAATGTTTGTACTAATAAAACTTTTTGAATTAAAAAAGTCAATATCTTATTTTGCACCTATTTTTAATCAACAATCATCAGTCTGTTCTTCTTTCCGTTACACTCCTCTCCTTCTATCTCCATCTCCTCCTTCTACCTTCTTGCTCCTTCACTCCCTTTCTACCTCTCTCCACTCTTTCTCCTCTCCCTTCCTTCTACTTCCTCTTTCTCCCTCTTTACCTTTCCCTGAGTGCTCTTTATCCTAACTCATCTCATATTTAACATGATATATTCAAGAATTTTAAAGTAGTGGTGCCTCTTCTAGAATGTTTATTGTTATATCATTTCTATATATATATAATACTTTACTCTAGATATATGTTGCTAAAATAATGCTGCCTCCCCCCAAAAATCTAATTTTGTCTTCTGGGATCACCACCAATTAATTTCAAATTTTCATTCCAAATTAACTGCTATAGCTTAACTTCTCAAGATAGTTATTCTCTCTCCTTCCTCTTAATTTTAAGCCATATTGCTTCCTTCCCTTCCTTAATCTCTTTACTCATCATTCATTTTTCTTGTCCCCTATTTTTATCATAACTAGACTGGGGGTGTCAAACTCAAGTCCTGTGGTCTGCTTAGCTTTGGCCCACAGGGCCACCCTGGAAACAGCGAAGGACCGGCCCACGGTGCATCTGCCAGCGAAAATGGAGCTCTGTTTTAGCTAGCAGAGGGCTGCAGGAGGCTGTCGCAGCCAAAAATGGAGCTGGAGACAATGGATGCCCCCAGCCCCACCTGGGCCACCACAGGTGCCCCCCACATGAGTGATATCAAGCTGGCCACTCCCACCCCACCCACGCCCACCCCCGAGGTCAAACACAACCCTGATGCGGCCCTCAATGAAATCGAGTTTGACACTCCTGGTCTAGTTTGTTGATCAGCTAGGCTGCAGGCACACCAAGAGAACATAAAATGCTATGAATTTTCTGATGGCTTTTTAAACCAACCCTCACCCCCAAAATATCTGAAGTCTAGCCCAATGTAGTCCAGTTTTTTCAATTTTTCAACCCTTGTTTTATTTAAAGATTGGAGTAAAGGTGTGTTATGGAGCGAAGCTGGTCTGTATGCCTTTCTTTGCTAGCTATTTCCAGGGTGACTAGCGTGGCCTCAGTTTCCCTCTTGCTCATATGGTGCTGGCCTTGTCTCCTTCCCAGGCTTTTAATTCACACTTTAAAACAAAACAGCGGGGACAGCAAAAAAAAAAAAGTTAACATAGTGCAACAGCCTTTTCTGTTCTTAGGATGGACTCAAGGAAGAAAAACTCCACCCAAATAGTAGATTCCTCATTTATAATAATTGCCATTGGAATGCCACAAAAAACCCCAACTATTCTGCAAATGATCTGTTTATGTAAACTTCTAGAATGTAAACTTCTAGAATTTTATTTTATTTATTTTTATTTTTATTTATTTTTATTTATTTTTGTTAAGAACGTGTTGGTAATATACATAGATATAACATTGTTTATATACATAAGATGCGTACTGATAAGAGGGAACATTAGGACAGGGACGATAGGCACGTTGGTGCACTTATGCACGCCCCTTACTGACCTCTTAGGAATCGGGTGAGGTCAACAGTCTAAGGGTAAAAAAGCTGTGGGTCATCATTGTTTTATATCAATTTTTAAAAAATCCCTAAGCAGTTTAAACAAATCTGCATTATCTATCCATCACATTCCCATCTCCTTCTTTTCTTCCAAATAATTCAGGCGGTTCCATTTTCAGCCCCCTTTTGTATGTTTTTCCATCATATGGTTCTTATACAGAGGGGCCTCACAGAGTTTCTTCAAATCTTTCTTTCCTCATTGTGAAAAGGAATGCTAGTTGTGCCCTATAGAATTAGAGAGGCGTTGCGTCAGGATTCCTGAGGTATGAACAGCATGCTGTTTCATTCAGCAGCCTTTGATGACAAGAATGTGTTCCTTGGGACAAATTATTTGTTTCACATTTTTTTTCTTGGAGCTGAAAGAGCTTGGTCCAATCTTGTCTTCCTTTGTCATTTCTGGGCATCAGGTCTGATTTTTTCCCCTCCAAGTCAGAGAACAAAAAAGAAGAAGAAAATATGATTTTTCCCTACTATGTTCATTATGGACAAAGGAGCAATTATCTGTAGACCATATAACTGATGCTGGAATATGTTCTGGGTGAGAAATTGTGCTCTTCATTCAACACAAAGCAACTTCTCTTTTTACAAAAAAACAAAACAAAAACCCTACCCCTCAATTGGTCAACCCAACCAGTTAAATCAGCAAGTGATCCTCTAACTATAATCCAGACTCAGTCATGCTCAATGGTATTTATGAGATAGCCTGGGGACAATCTTCTGCATCGTTTGTTTAATTTACATTGCTCTAATCATATAACTCAAGGAAAAAGAAGTCTCTAATCAGGGCTCTAGGCTACACAATTCAAACCATCTTGGTAGGTACAGCAAAATCAAGCGAAATATTTTGGCAAAGAAGGTTTGGTTTCAATGCTTGATAACTCTGACATGAACTGTTCGAATATACATGACTACACATAAGTTTGTTGAATGGCCGTGCTCCCATGTTCACAACTTATATAGTGCCTTTTTATGCAAATGCTCCACAAAAGATTGAAAACTTGAGGCATTTTTCATAGAATCATTGAGTTGGGAGGAACTTCAGAGTGCACTTAATCAAGTCCCTGATTCTCTTAAAATATTTTGGGCAGATGGCTATCTAGGATCTATTTGAATATTTCCAGTGAAGAACATTCGACTTCTTCTGTCCACTGGCTAACAGATCTTATTCTCTGCAAAGTTCTTAATCTACTTTCCTATAATTTCAGCCCATTGTTGCTTTTTCTGTTTTTCTGGTCAACAGAGAACTAGCCTATTCAGCATCATACCATTCTTACCTAGTGTGAACATCAAGGTATAATTTTCCACATTTCCTTTCTCTGTTCTCTGTTCCCATTTGTTCTTTGATCACCAATGTACTAGGAATTATCAGATGTTACAATTATTGATTCAACAATCATCTTTACTACTTCTTCGCTATCCTAGGATGTATTTCATCTGCCTCTGGAAACTTGAATTTGTTCAAAATAAGTTACCATATTTTTCGGAGTATAAGATGCACCTTTTTACCCCCCAAAAGAGGGTGAAAACTTGGGTGCGTCTTATACACCGAATGCAGCCCCACCCACCCAGCCACCCCCACCCTTTGGCGTCTGTCTTCCAGCAATTTACCTGCTTGCAGCAAACAGGGAAGAGCCATTTAAGCCAAGCAAATCATTAGCAGCTTCCCGACCCACAGCTGATTTACAACGTGCTAAAATGAAACAGAAACTAGCTGCAAAGAGGCAAATAGCTGGGAGAGACACACAGATTTTTATTTTCTTCTGCACTGGATGCAAGGGGATAAGTGAATAACTATAAATGTCTATAGAATGTTCAAATTATTAGACTTATTTTTTAAAGACTGCTTTATTATTGTTCTAGAGCTAGGGATCTCCAACCTTGGCAATTTTAAGACTTGTGGACTTCAACTCCCAGAATTCCACAGCCAGCTTTGTTAGCTTTGCTGGCTGTGGAATTCTGGGACTTGAAGTCCACAAGTCTTAAAGTTGCCAAGGTTGGAGACCTCTAGACAACTTAACAAAATAAAGAAGCTTTTTAAAATAAATGCTTGCTCTGAAGAGGCCCAGTGCTATTGTATCTTCTTTTAAATAATAGAGAATAATGTATACTTCCAGAAATTTTAATTAATTTTAACAGCTCTGTACAAGTATAGTCTGAAATGTAACAGTGTCCTGTTTAGTATTAGAGTTCAGTTACCTTGGAGTAGATCTATTTAAATAATTGGGAAGAATTAGTGTGACTACATTTAAGAAAACTTTCTGACATAATGTACATTTCTCCAATTCTTTGCTATTTCTATGGATCAGGCACACATGCACAGAAATACACAGCAAACAGTGTATATCATCTGTGCTGTTTGCTGTTTGCTGTTTGGCAAATTGCTTGGAGGCAGAGGCCTTTTTCCCTTGTTTTCCTCCCCCAAAACTAAGGTGCATCTTATATTTCGGTGCGTCTTATACTCTGAAAAATACGGTAATCTAGAACAGGGGTGTCAAACTCAAGGCCCGTGGGCCAGATCTGGCCTGTGTGGTGCTTAGATCTGGCCTGCGGGCCCACCCTGGAAATAGCGAAGGACCATGGTGCCTCTGCCAGTGAAAATGGAGCCTGGGCGAGCCCCGCATGGCCTCCCCAAGCTCTATTTTCGCTGGCAGAAGGTTGCAGCAGGCCATCGCGGTTGAAAACGGAGCCTCAGTGAGTGACGTTGAGCTGGCCACACCTACCCTGGCCACGCCCCCAGTCCCCTGAGGTCAAGCACAATCCTGATGCGGCCCTCAATGAAATTGAGTTTGACACCCCTGATCTAGAACTATTTTTTTGTGAAGCAATTTATTGTACTGCCTGTGCTGTTTATTGCAAACCTAAGTCTAGACCAGAGTGTTTTAAACTTGGTAACTTTGAGATGTGTGGACTTCTGCCTGAGAAATTCTTGAAGTCTACACATTTTAAAGTTGTCAAGTTTGAAAATGCTAAGCTAAACTAGGTATATAGATTATGGGAAAGGGAACCAGTTGAAGGTTATCTGGTGTCAGGCCGAAGCTATTTTAATTGGGATCTTCGGCCTGCCATACTTTATACTATTCTACTAAGCATTCTCTATTGTGGGAGAATGGGAGAGTGGATGGTTTGAAGTTGTTGGCATGCAGCCATAACAAATTCTTTCTAGGAAGCAAGGCCATCCTTTGTCTCTGAGCCTCCACACCTGCTCGGAAGCGTGGCAATTGAAGATTGAACAATGTGATGGATTTGTGGGTGTAGGGGCAAGGGCTTGAACTTTCAACTGGGTGATGAAACCCGAGGGACTTCAGATTTGGGTTTCACCCAGATGTACCAACATGGCTCTGTTAATAAATTGGAACTTTGAGGAATACTTTGCCTCGGATTCTGATTTAGTTTTGGATGCTATTTGGGACCCTGACATCTGGATTAGTGTTAGAAAGTGCCATGTTAGAGTGCCAGGGGTGAAATTCAGCAGGTTCTGACAGGTTCTGGAGAACCGGTAGTGGAATTTTTGAGTAGTTTGGAGAACTGGCAAATACCACCTCTGGCTGGCCCCAGAGTGGGGTGGGAATGGAGATTTTGCAGTATCCTTCCCCTGCCAAGCCCACTAAGCTACGCCCACAGAACTGGTAGGGAAATTTTTTGAATTTTACCCCTGTGTTAGACTATCCTGCTGGGAGACATAAAAAGGGAGGATGTATATATTAGAGATAATTTTAGAAAACCAAAGTCCCTTCTTCCCTGGATAGAATGGAAGGAATTCTATCTGTGCAACTGGGATACCTATTTTTCTTTCCATTTTCATCCCGAAGTGAGGGAGGACAGAAAAACTGTTGAAAAACTGTATACTTAAAAAAGAAATCACAGACTGGCACATTTATATTTCTGGCATGTGGCTGTAAAAAAAAAGTGTTTGGATAGAGAAAGGCAATGTTAGTGAGTCTGCTTTATGCTCAGCATTCCTTTCAACTACCAGTCAGTTCCAGTTTATTATTTAACTGCAATCAGATAATACAAAGGTAGTGCTTTTAAAAAAAAACACCTTATCCAAGCTGTGAATGAAACTTAAATGAAGCTATTTGTTATAATAGTAGAAATGTGATTATTTATATATTTGATGCAATTTGGATGGCACCTGTTCCTTGTTAATGACAACGTATTTCATTTCTCTTTTTTGTGTGCTTTGACTATTAGGATACATGAAAGGAAGAAGAAGTAAGTTGTGTTTCCCAATGGCTAAGGTTTGTTGTAAACTCTCCTCATTATGAAATACAATTTTCTCCTGATTGCATTCATTATACCTTATCTTCCATAATAACACTCAAATCAATTTGTCTTGCATATCTATCTCCTATTAGGTATTACCTGTCCTTGGTTTGTATAGCTTTGCTGAGATAGAATAATTAAATAGTGCTTTGGGGTTCTTTATCGTATCTGTGGATGTGGATGTTCATGATCCTTTCATTATGGGTGACTAAGAATGCAATTCTTTCCTCCAAGCTTTGCATAGTCTCTTTCTACAGATATGAGAGCTGCTGGTGTAAGAAGTTCCACCTACCCTGAAGTCCATTTTGCCCAGGGAAATATCTGTAAGATGAAAATTAGGATGGCACCAAGAAAGCAATAGCTGAAGCGGCAGAAGCATAACAATTTAGTAAGCCCAGGAATGCTTGTAGCTCTGCCTTGTTTGTAGGGGTCGGGGCTTCTTTGATTGCTTTTATTTTTGCGTCTGTGGGGCGAATGCCGGACCCGTCGATTAGGAACCCCAGGAATTCTACTTGGTTGACCCCAATTTTAAAATTTGTTCCTCTTGACTTTGAGGCCCCTTTGCTGGAACTGACCAAGCACCTCGTGCAGTCTGGTCAACAGTTGTTTCTCTGATTCCCCTGAGATGAGGACATCATCGAAATAGGGGATCACTCCGGGGATGCTATACAACAAGCGCTCCATCATGCTCTGGAACAGACCTGGAGCCACGCTTACCCCAAATTGCAGGTGGTTGCATTTAAAAGCCCCCCTGTGTGTGACAATCGTCTGGGCTTCTGCAGTGACTGCGTCCATAGGCAACTGTTGGTACGCTTGAGCCAGGTCTAACTTGGCAAAAATATTTCTGTTCCCCAGTGAGTGCAGTAAGTGGGACAGGGTATGCGTTAGGCTGCAGCGCTTTGTTAATAGTCCATGCACACATGAATCGAACCATCCGGCTTAATCGGGGTAATGATGGGGGTCTCCCATGTGACATGATCAACTGATTACCAACTTACAGTAACTGAGAGAATTATCAAAGTTCTGGAAGTCATTTAGAAGTTTAGAGAATTTCTGTGATGGGGCAAACAGCCATTTCTAAGAGACTAGATGTAGTGCTCTCCATTCTTTCCTGAATTGTTGCTATTTCACTTCTTATGGTTGTCATAACAATTACTTACCAGCTTAATTTTCCTGTTTTCTTTTTCCTTTCTACTTCCTGTTGCATTGTGCCTTTGGGATTGTTACTCTCAGAACCGCCTGTTAAATTCTTATTGAAGATGTTAAGTGAACTGTATTAGAAGACAGACTGAGTAATGTAATAAAAAAAGAAATAAAGTTTATTCAATAACTTTTAATTTAAAAATAAATATATTAAAAATTCATTGGTTTAAATTGGTTTGGATTGGTTCTACATTTGAAAAGATAAGAAATAAATGTCATTTAAGTATAGATTGAAATGATTGAAAGGACCATACTAAACAATCCATAAATGGATAGAAGTGTATGGAACTGTTCCACTGACTCTTTTTCAGCCTTACAGACAACTACAACTGTTCAACAACTAGAGTTGTTCAGATGTTCAGCGCACAAAGGAACAGACTTAATTTAGCTAAATGTGCCTAACTATACCAAATGACTAAGACCATCTCATGATCAGTTGAAGATTTCACAAAATACCTGTGCAAATGTTAAATTCATGGCCATCACAAGAAAAAGGCCAACACTATTTATTAATGTATTGTTGTGTTTATATCCTGTTCACTGCTCATTGTCAGAAAGCTCTAGGTTGCATATACAGTATGGGAGCCTGTTCTAATTTTATCCTCACAAACACCACATTTCTGAAGCCAAATAACACCGATGCAGAAGGACTGTTCAATAAGAGTAAAGTAAGAAATGCATGTTGATGGGTCTAATGGTTACTTTCAAAGAGTCTGTAAGGGGCCTAGGTCAGACTTCTTCAATCTGGTGACTTCCAAATGGGTTGAATTTCCATTGTTGGTAACAGCATAGTGCTAGTCACCTGTGATTATGCAGATGGTTGGAAAAACATGGGTTTTTCTTCTTTAATCTGTTTATTTAAAGGCAAGGCATTATAATAATTTGTTGCTCTAGCATATTTTCAAGAAAAAGAGTTTTCTCTAATTGACCTATGGACATATCCATCGCTTTGATAACAGAATCGAGATATTGTTTCAGAAGGAGCAAGGAAAAGATTTATTTGCTAATGAAATGTCTTCTCTTGGAATACATTTGTCTCCTATCATATACCATATATCATATGTAAAGCCCTTATAAATCAATAGCATTAAAACCTACTCTATGGAATAATTTTCTGAAAGAGAAATCATAATCTTGTTTCCCTTAAGAGTCAGCAAAAAAAATCCTCCTATGATGGAAGATTTGGCAATTCTAGGGTCCTGTAATAGGATACTGCTGCATTGGACAGGGTACAACATTAGATAATTTACCAAACACATTCTCTTCCAAATATTATATTCTATGATTCCATTAATAATTCAATACATTGGGGTTTTTTTGTAAGAAGCAATACTCCTTATGAACCAGTACTAACAACCAGGCTTACAAGAGACATCTTTGGTAATTTTAATAGCTGGCAAAATGCAAAGTATTTCCTCTTAGATCACAGAGCACAAATCCCTGAATAGTTGACACATTGCACATTGACTTTTAGCATAAAGTCGCATGGATAATAATGCTAGAAAAGCTTTGCTTTTGGAAACAGGTTTAAAATCATATTACTGTCTCATCATGTCAGTAGGGAAAAGAGAGCCAAGTGAACAGGCAGGATTTGCATAATAAGGGACATAGGGTAGTCCTACCCTCCTCTACTTTTTTATGATAACCTCAATATCTACACTTTTGGAGGATTCCAGCTGAGTTTGATCCCTTCCATGCTACTGTAATCACTTCTTCCACTTGAAACTCTCCATTACCACATAACTCCCAATTTCTCTGTGCTCAAGAGATCAGCTTCATCTCACATCTCTCTTGCTAGTTAAATCTCCATCTCGTTCCCTTTGCATTGAGAAACAGCAATGATGAAGCTATAGCTAAGTGGACCACAGTGAATATGGAAGGGTAGGGTCAATATTTTAAAGTCAAACATATAGACATAGCTGCAGTTATTCATTTTGTTATCCATTATCGTGCTAATTTCCAAGTAATGAGATTGTGTAAATCTCATTACATGTAATATAGGACTATTTAAACTCTGTCCCTGTCATATTAGACAATCTGATCCTGTGGGATTTCATAAAGCCCATCTTCATAACTTTGCTCTATTTTTCCCATCTGGAAAAATGTTAGAGGCAGTTTCAGAGAGGATCTCATTGGCATTAGATGAAACCAACATGAAAGACACAACACTTGATCAGATTTCTGGTTTGAATGAATGAATGAATGAATGAATGAATGAATGAATGAATGAATGAATGAATGAATGAATGAATGAATGATGTATTTCCAAAATTGCTTAGCTGATACTCTATAGCTCAGAGATCTACCATGATTGTGGATCAAGTCTGAATGTATTGTTGTCCATCCCTGCCTCGCCACAAATCCTAAAATAGTGCTTCTGGATTTTATTCAGGCAGATCAAACATGCCTAAAGTTTGACATTCACCCACAACTTACTTACTTACTTGCTTACTATATTTATATGTACTTACATGTGTATGTACATACATACATGCACACACATCCTGTAGGTTTGTCAAGCAGCCTCTATGCATACACAAATGGGTTATTTATTTATTTTAAAAACTTTGTTGAAAGGCAATTCCTTTTCGTGGTTCAATTTCCAGATGCCCCCACCTGTTTTCATTTTAAAAAAGAGTCTCAGCCTAAAGGCAACTACTTCAATCCTGCTGGGATAAAGTCAGGGTATGCAATGGAAATAACCAAACAGGTTTATTACATTTACAATCCTCCTCAAAGTATCAGCTATAAACAAGGTATTTTGTAGTTTGTAGTTCCCCACCCAAAGATTATAATCCACTTGTAAATTCTCAAACCCACTTAGAAGGAATGAAAGCCCGTTTATTTTAAAGGGCCATAATAGAAGATGTTCTTCGCTGATAGTTTCTTATACATAAGTGAAAGCAAGGTCCTAACAGGAGCAGCAACTAATTAAAAATGTGCAAGACTGTGCCAGTTGTGCCCAACCAGGTGATAGGACTTAGCTGACCTTGATTGAGCTCAAAAAGCTAATTAGGTTAGTAGTTGGATACAAGACCTTACCAGAATTCCCAGAATTGTAGGCTAGACTGGATGGTTTAAAAAAATTCCAGAAGGAGGCAATAGCAAACCACTTCTATGCTGTTAGCAAGAAAATTACATGCATATGTCAATTAAATAATCAGGAACTGAGCCCAACCTGAAGGAGGCCCAACCTGAAGGAGATATTATCTGCTCAGAAAGTAACAGAATCTAAATATTAACTCCTTCTAAATGTGTAGCTTTGTCCCTTTATCCCTGTATATGGGATTGGATAAATTCATGCAAAACATAACAAATTAACAAGAACCCATGTTAGAACAACCAAAGAACCTTATCCAGTGGGGCTGCAAAATTTGAGAAGCTCCCTCACTTACTTAGGATTTTTTCCTCCCCACCCCCTCTCTCCCATCATCGCTTTTCTGTTTTTCTCTACTCTTCCTCACTTATTACAAAACAGAATTTTCCCTTCCCTTCCCTTCCCTTCCCTTCCCTTCCCTTCCCCAGAGAGTATTTTAATTTTCTCTGCCCATTTGGGATTTCCTTGAGATGCTCTGGAGAAAATATAAGTATCTGTCAGCTTTTGCAAAATATTTCTATTCCAGAATATTTTTATGAGGATTGGAAGGGGGGGGCGGGGAACCTGCAGATGTATCTGCCAGACCAGATTGTAGCTGTCAGGGCTTGGACTTATTTCTTAAAATGTACAACGTGGCCAAGGGATCTCTTCCAGCTTTGTTGAAACTTTAAAAAGCCTAGTGCACTTACAGGGGTGCCAGGCTCTTTTCAAAGAGGCATTTCCCTTTCTGAATGATTATGTGGCCATGCGCTATACATGATCAGTTCAGGGTGATTCAAGGAAGAAACATCTACTCTGCAAAAGGAGCTACACTGCTGAAACTGAGCTGAGCTTTTGAGAAGTTAAAGAAAGATGGAAAAAACTTCATGATAATCTAGTATCATTTTAGAAAGAAAGGCAATTCCTAGTAGTCCCCACTAAATTTTTGAAGGGCATGAAAACTAGCCAGATTTCATTCCTTCTTGCACTCATCCTGCAATAGAGCCACTCTGAAGTATGTGCATCAGTTGTCAATATGCAATTTTGCATATTGCATTTGCAAATTGAAATATACATAATTGCACAGTTTGTGTCATGACATTTGCAGCTGTGCCATTGTGCTGACAGTGTTGATGTTTGCTATGGGCATTGCTGTTATTGGTGGCTCCAAATTACAATGTTCTCTTCTACCTTCAGACTTAGAATCAGTGTGCTTGTGAATTGTAGGAGACAAAGAAAAGAGAGGACTTTATGTGCCCCTTGAACAGAGGTGGGTTTCAGCAGGTTCTGACCAGTTCTGAAGAACCGGTAGTGGAAATTTTGAGTAGTTTGGAGAACCGGTAGCGGAAATTTTGAGTAGTTCGGAGAACCGGTAAATACCACCTCTGACCGGCGGCACCCCCCATCTATTCTCTGCCTCCCAAGTCCCAGCTGATCTGGAGGAAATGGGGATTTTGCAGTAACCTTCCCGTGGAGTGGGGTGGGAATGGAGATTTTACAGTATCCTTCCCCTGCCACGCCCACCAAGCCACACCACACCACACCACGCCCACCAAGCCACACCACACCACGCCCACACAACCGGTAGTAAGAATTTTTGAATCCCACCACTGCCCTTGAATAGTTGTGGAATGGAGTTTGCCAGATTAGCTATGTCTAAGCTTGAAGAATCAGATTCCGATTCCAATTCAATTCAATTCAATTCAATACTAACATATGATAATAATCAGTTTATTTAATTGATATTTAAACATATCAGTTTATTTCTTATATTTATAGATATTAACGTATTATATCTGATCAAGCATCTTCAGTGATATAACACCTTTTTGTGCATCTAACACTCAGAGAAATGAGCTACCTGAAAGATAATAGGTGGATATGTGAAACACACCTAACTAATACAAAGCTGCCAGCTCCGTGACCCAATTATGCAAAACCCAGTCAGTATTACCGTGTTTTCCCCGAAAATAAGACCCTGTCTTATATTTTTTGAACCCTGAAATAAGCACTTGGCCTTATTGCCATGCACTCAAAAACCGGATTGGGCTTATTATCAGGGGATGTCTTATTGGGGGGGGGGGGGGAACAGGGTAAGGATGAATTGGAAGAAGAGCAAGGAACTCAACAAAATCCGATTCTATGTCTTGCTCCTTCACAAATTGGACTCCTTCCAATGTCATTTGAAACAAAAAGACTGCATGTAATATGCCCATTCAGATGCCAGCTCCAGATTTGATTCTCACCTCCAAATTTGGAAGGTCAGGTAGTTGCGCATTGTGTACTTCTTTACAATGTCAGCTGTGCATCTTTCTAAAAATAGTAAAAAGTCAAATGACTTTCCCTGTATACCAGTGGATTTATATGGGTTTATGATCAGGCCTTCAGTTACTGGTAACTGAAATGTTCAGACAAGCAGAAACTGGCAATATTCCTGTAGGCTTTGGCAGAGACACCTAGTTTTCCCAAACTAAGCCCATGTTTCTCAGGCAACAGATGCTTTGCAATTGTCAACTTATGATTATGGTGTTTTCTGAGTATGTTTGGAAAAAAAAGCCATCAAATATGTTGGCCCATTGCACATATTGCCACAACAGTAATTATATGCATGGTACATTTGGGAGTAATTACACTGGAACACATATCCAGCTTTTCCAGAATAGAGATTATTGGGTTTAGGTTAGAGTATAATTTCTCTGCAGGAAAGTTATTCCATGCAAAAGAATACCTGCATTTTGCCATCCTTCAGTCTTCAATAACGACTGCACCTTGAGGGAAATCTCTCTGCAGATTGCATTTCTTATCAGGTAGCTCAGCTAATTTGCCTTTTGCAGTCATAGGTATCCATTCTCACAGGCTTCTGTAGAAAAATATAAGAATATACAAAATTACTAGCATGCCTTAGCAAATAAAATGAAATGCTCAGTACTTTGAAATGAGAGGGAAAAACTGCCACGGGGAATAGAATAATTGCTTGCTTTTCTCAATTGTTGTAAGAAAGGGATTCCCCCCCCCCAAAAGAAAGTTTTCCCACAGTCAACTAATCATATAACAATTGTTATTCTTGCTTTTTGACTTTGACTTGCTTGACTTTACTGCATCCTGATTGCCAGGATGCAGTAAAGTCTGAACCACAGGCGTTTTAACTAGTGCTATAATGAGGCTCAATTTTTCTTTGAAAATGAGTCTTGCTGCTTACAAATACATCAATTGATCTAGATTTTTCTGGAAAGTTATACGTGTGTGTGTGTGTGTGTGTGTGTGTGTGTAGCATATATCACTCCCTGGAATGATTCCTGCAATTCACCAGCATTGAACTGTAAGCAATAAATGAAATAATTGAAAGTGATTAGAATTCCAAGAGATTTGGGTATTCTTGCATGAGTAGGTGGTGAACTCGCTCTAGTTCTTCCAAGTTCTTGTACAAAATGCTGAAATGCTGAGGTTGCACAATGGAATGCAATATCTTTCACATCTTATATCCTATGAAATTTTAGCACGCTTGCATAATATCCCAAAATAAAATAAATAAAAAGCTTGGGAAATTTAAAAATTATTTAAAAGTTCAAATTGTTCCTTGCCCAGGCTATACACATTTGACTATGCACTGTTCTGAAACATGAAGGGAGCCAGTTATTCTTATATAAGAACACTTCAGGCTGATCTCCCTTATAAAGTAACAAGGGCAGGATAAAAATCTAATAAATAAATCATGCGTACAGGAACACATTGGAAAGAAGCAAAAACACCCCCTCAGATTTTACGAGAAAATACACACGGTACAGAAAAACACCTTCCAATTTTGTTTGTTTGTTTGTTTGTTTGTTTGTTTGTTTGTTTGTTTGTTTATTCATTCATTCATTCATTCATTCATTCATTTTGCCAGTTGCAATCAGCTTCCCTCATTGCCTCCTGCTGACTTTGGCTGTATTTATTTCCAACCTTCAGTGAGAAACTATTATGTATAAGGAGAAGCAGTGGACCAATGTTCTTAAACCTGGCTGATTTAGACCTGATTTGGAGCCTACCATTCTATGGATTCTCCACTCTAATTCAGGGGACGGGGATTTTCAATGGTGGTACGGTCCGCCAATCATGCAATTGGGCATGAGTAAGAAGAATCACTCAAACCTCTGGGAAAGGGGTGATTCATCTGGTTTTTGAGTCGTCCCTATGATGAATGCACTCATAATCACTGTGAGAACTTGTGCGTGAAGTTAAAAATGAAACAAAGCTTGCTCAGAAAAGCAAGTACATGGGGTGGAGGTTAGGGAAGGTAGGAACTGGAACTGGCCTTTCGGGAGTAGCATTAGTAACGTTTCTCTACCAGACCACTCTCTCAGAAATAGCCGTTCCCAGGATTCCAGCAAAATATCTGTCTGCTTCCACCCCTATAAAAGTAAAAGAATTCCCCCAAGACCTCATGAGGAATTCGTCATGTCTTTTCTTGCTTCCCCTCTGAGCAATATCTCGTGGCTGGTGCTGGGCTGAAATGTTAACAGATGTGTGGCTGCAATCCCATCAGGGATCTTAATCTGACCTCACTCTTCTTGAACTCTGGCAAGCTCAAAGGGATGCTGCTTTCGGTTTTGCAAAGGGGCAGATCATAACCGGTGACCATGTCATTGGCAGCAATTTGTACAGACTCATAAAGAGGAGGGAGGAAAAATCTTTCCATTGCTCACTGTAACACACACACCCATAGACACACATTATGTAGTGGGAGAGACAATTATGCAGAACTTACCATTCTTGTTTCTTCCAATACACACAGCCAGAGACACACTTCACTGTAGACCTGTTTCACTGTTCCTTCCAAATATAAAGGGAGCCTATAAATCAAAGTAAATAAATAATCTGATCTGTCATTAATTTGTACAAAATTAAACTTCTTTTTCCTCATCCCAGCTCCATCTTTTTCTCTCAACTTATTTTTTAGATCAGGCATAAGAAATTCATCACTCACAAGATACATGCAATCCCCAACAACTTTTTGTTACAGTTCCTGAATCCCCACTTCAAAATCATGGACTAAAGAGCCCACTGAATTACAGCAGCAACATGAATAAACTATAATGTTCAGCAGCAAATCTCTAAACATATCGGGTTGATTTTTTTTTTCATTTTAAAGATAGCAGTGAAATAAGCTTACTGTACTTCTATTCTGCTAAAAAGATTTCCCTTATTTCAGAAACTAAAATGGGTACAGAGACCGAAAGTTTTGCCTCAGTTTCTGCAGGGATTCCTAATTCTGTCAATCCCTGATCACCCTGCTTTTAAAATCTTGTTTTTAAAATCAAATTTAATAGCACACACAAAAAAAAGTAAACAAAAAACTGCAGTTCTTGGATGCCACAATTTAGCTTGCCCCAATTTTAAATTGTGTGTAGCTAACATTGACGATGACAATGATAGCAACGACTGAACTGAAAGTTGCTTTGAAGACTTTTTTAAAATAAATTTTATTGATTTTCAACATTTTTCTTTAAAATAACAATTTCCATATTTCCTAAAGCATTTCTACAATCATACACAATGTTTTCATTTTCACATATTCCTTATTGCAGTTAGGTTCTATATCACTTTGAAGACTTTTTACACTGAAGTGCACGATAAAGATGTTTCCACTCAGTGAACCTCAAACTAGTCCTGAAAGCTGACAGAAGTGTCACTAGTTCAGTGAGCCCAGCAAGGTTTCATATGTTGCCATGAAGTACCAGAAGATAAAAGGAAATGAATTATCCTTCCTCTTCTTATATTTTCAGGGTAACGTGCAAAAAGGGGACATAAATGGACAGTACGTTTTCTTCATATTCAGAGCATGCTTCCTCCTGGGCTAATCCCCTTCATAGATTGCTCAGCAGTCCATTAAAAGAAAATAATGGAGGAATTAGTCAGAAAAAATCCTTCTCTGTATAGGCTGGATGATCAGAAGAACAATTAAAACAGGCTACCAGCAAAAAGCACTCGACAATATCAGTAAAGACGGAGAGCAGACAACTATAAAATTAAAGAGTCCCATCAACCTGCAAAATTAAAATGTTTCAGACTGGAGATAAAATTCATAAGGGAGAGGGCCTGTTATCCATGTTCTTAAAGGTGTTGTTTAACATGGGCATCTTGACCATACTTTAAAGGATATGCTGGAAAAGATTTTGTCTTGTGTTCCAATCAAAATATGTCTCAATAATGGTGTGATGTGGTACATTGTCTTCTTCAATGACTTGAGTGGATTGGTAGAAAAGAGATGGTTCTGCCAGCAATCTAGTCCCAAACTATTTTGGACTAGGAAAACAAAAACCACAACGTTGGACTCAATTAAGGAATTCAAGAGAACCCAGTTCAGCAAGAAAAACAATAGACATACTCATTCTCCATGCTCCAGTTAAGATCCTTTCTGCTACATTCCAGAGCTTCTAAACTTTCCAGAGGCAATCTGACATAAACATGCAATACAACACAAGCATGTATGTTCATGGGCAGATCCTGCTTCTTTAGGAAGTTAATTGTTCTGGACTGCTTTATGTTCCCAGTTAACCACAGCTATTTCAAAAACAATGGATTAAATCTCTGCAGTTCTGCTGCTTATTTATAAGGGGTTTTGCTATAAAAGGGGAAAAGACCCTGTAGAAAAGTAAACATTGGGATGAGGAAAGAGCCTTGTATCTATAAAGCTTTTTTCTTTTTTCTACAGTATCTATTGCCTACTCCAAGACGGGCATGTACATTGAAAAATCATTGTTGAAGGGATGTAACTTGTGGGCATTTTTGGAGTTAGCAGTGCCAATTTCATAGATAAAACTGAGGGAAAAATGGAAGAAATATAGATCTTGAATTCTCATGCTTGCTCAGTAAGAGAAATACCATATAAACTTCAGGAGATGAAGAGCATTAGTTGCTGCTAGAATGGATTGTGGGAAAGAAAGAAACATCTGTTACTGATCTAGACTTAATATATAGGGAAGGCCTGGAGTTAAGAGTAAAAGGTCAAGAATGCTATACCTTTGTTGTAAAAATGCACTCCTTGAAACATAAACACACCAGAATTCTGACACTTTGGAAAATCTCCTGAGAAAAATGCCTACCTTTCCTGAGGTTCAAAATCATAGACTATGGCTGCAAATTCATCTTATTCATTTCTGAAACCCTTTGTCTTGCAGAAAGATATGATTTCAGTCCCACATGATGGGAGTGGAGGAATGTTCCCCTCTTCCCAATCCTTCACTTTTTATTTCTTCATTGTGGAAAATGCAAAGTGGTTCATATTAAAGGGATATCTGGGTTGAAGCTTTCTGGAGACTAAATAGGAGCAGCTGCAGAAAAACTGTTCTTTTTCCTGTTTATGTATTATTTATCCTGGAGTGGAGATTCTGAGAGTTGAAGTCCATAAGTCTTAAAGTGCCAAAGTTGGACACCACTGACCTAAATGATGAAGGTTAAGTTTTTTGGGACATTGGTTAGCACTGAAGGAGTGCTGAGAGATATATTTGCCCTTTCAATTAATGTTGATTCATTGTAGACTCTATAAATCTGTCAAAAAAATCAAAATTTGTTAGTTTACTCACAGTCAAACTCCCTATACCCCATTTTTCTGTCCACGTAAATCAATCTTATATCACAAAGATGCCATTAGTTTCCACTGAGCTTTTTCCAAGAAAACTGATTGCTGACTAACCAGTAATATTCTGAAACTTCCCGCAGCTTATGTAGAAACATAGTGCAACATGCGTACTTTGGTATTGTATCCAATATTTTAGCTCCAGAGTTGACCCTTTATTATTACACAGAACTGAGATTTCAAGGAATTAGCTCTGGCCTCTGTTTGTCAGCCCCTATGGGGGTGCAGGAATAAATGATTCAGACAATTCTAAGCAAGAAAATAGCTAGTAGAAAATCCAAGTGTTTTCACATGTTAATTACTGGCAGTGATAAAGAAGCATACATTGACATAAACTTCCAATAATAATTGTTCTATGTTCTATATCAGTGATGGCGAACCTTTTTTTCCTCGGGTGCCAAAATAGTGCGTGTGCGCGCTATTGCACGCACGTGCGTGCCCACACCCATAATTCAAAGCTCCTCACTTGCCCCACCCTCCTGCACATGTGTGCGTGACCCCCCTCACTCCCCCATTTCCTGACTTCCAGTGGGCCCGGTGGGCCCATTTTTCACCCCAGGCTCCAGAGGCTTTCTTGGAGCTTGGGGAGGGCAAAAACACTCCCCCCACCATCCTGGAGGCCTTCCGGAGGCCGAAATCGCCCTCCCAGAGCCTCAGCGCGAGCCAAAAATCAGCTGGCGGGCAATCACATGCGCACTGGAGCTGAGCTAGGGCAACGGCTTGCGTGCTGGCAGATATGGCTCCGCGTACCACCTGTGGCACCCGTGCCATAGGTTCGCCATCACTGTTCTATATAGTTTAACATTATAAATTCTTCATAAAATATTAGTGGTGTTATGGATTCCCATTATGAATATTTTTAATCCACTAGCTAAACAATATCACAAGATGCCACCAACTTGCATAAATTAAATAATTCTATGGGAATATCTGGATGGGAGAATTCCTTGGTATGTGATGCAAGGTATTTGAAATTGCTCAGTGGAAGAATAAAATAACGTATGAATGAAACAACATTTTTTTAAAAAAGTTATGTGTGATAATAGCAATAGCAATAGCACTTTTCTTATATACCGCTTCATAGTGCTTTACAGCACTCTCTAAGCGGTTTACAGAGTTCAGCATATTGCCCCCAACAATCTGGGTCCTCATTTTACCGACCTCGGAAGGATGGAAGGCTGAGTCAACCTTGAGCCTAGTGAGATTTGAACAGCTGAACTGTTGAACTAGCAGTCAGCCTGCAATGGCTGCATTTAACCACTGCACCACTTCAGCTCTTGGATAAATTAGCCAATTATGTTTTGATTCTGCAAACAATATTTTGCAACTTGTTACATGACAGTGAGTGCTGTCAATATTTTTTTAAAAAAGCACTTACTACTTCCTAATTTGACAAAGTACTTCTGCAAAAATTTACAACTTTTATTTGTCATAACAATTGTTTTTCAGTTTGTATGCAGATTGCATGTTTTTTTAATACAATAAAATTTATTTATATAGATGTCTATTAATGGTTTTTTAAAAGTATACATAATATAGCAATGTTTATATTCACAATTATTTGCTAAAGTGAGCTAGCCACAACTATTTAACCAGCCTAAAATTAAACTATAGAACATAACAAAATTTCAATACCCATCTCTGTAGTTTACATCCAGTGCTGTATAATAGTTTCTTTACAAGTTGAAATTATTACCGTTAAAAAAATCCTGGTGCTGTCTAAAAGTGACTTGAAGTCATTTAACTGCTTCAGATAAAACAGTAACGGGAGATTATTGCTAAATTTTTAGCATACCAACAGAACATGGCACAGGGTTCAGAAAAAGGACTAATACCAATTTTAAAGCTTTGTAAAAGAAATATTTATCATCCGAAACTGTGTTGACAATTTTGTGTGCTACATCTGGAGACATGCTTGGGGAAAGGACAGAGTGGAGCCGTTTACGAGGTGCAGCAGGATATATATCCCTCACAGTGCTCTGAATATAATCAGCTCTAAATATGCAGGAATTCTGGGTTGATTCTAAATTTTCCATATACGATGCTAGCAGTACATGAAAAAAGACGTTTCCCAAATTGTTATTTGTCTGGAGAGATTCCGTGGGCCTTTCCGCGCTGCTGAGTTCAAGTGTCATCCATCCATCTATCCATCTTTGAGTTGGCAGAAAATCATACTAGTATGAAATTGTGGCCCCCCCACTGTTACCCTGCCTCAGTTACTTCTGTTTCTAGTCATTGCAGTCAAATGATTTCCCTCTGAGATCACGGTGTGGCTCGTTTGCAAGGAGGCAATCAGGGCTGCTATGTAAATGTGATTTATAAATCAACCAATAAAGACCTTTGCAAGACCCAGGGACATTTATCTTTATAGGGCCTCCCTGCAAGTAATAATACAGATGCTTAGGATTATAATGGTAAATTCCTGGACCTACATTCTTCAAAAGGCACAGAGAAGTTTCTTTGGTCCAAAGCACAGGCTAATATTTTCAATTCAATTCAATTTGGCCAGATCAAGTGGCACAGTATTTCTTCTATGTATTCCCTGGAAATAAAAACATAGGAAAAACCCTGCCAGTAGAAACAGCCTGGGTGCCTGTTTTAGTGAGAAATTATGGATGTCCATAAAGGATATGAAGACAATTCCCTACTTCTTGCTGCTGTTTTCCACCACCTATATTCATATTAAATTGATTCTGAATTAGTAGTGACATCACATATCCTAAGGCGACATGGTGACGCAGTGGTTAGAATGTAGTATTGCAGGCTAACTCTTGCCAACTGCCAGGAGTTCAATCCTGACCGACTCAAGATTGACTCAGCCTTCCATCCTTCCAAGGTCTGTAAAATTAGGATCCATATTGTTGGGGGGAAAATGCTGACTCTGTAAACCGCTTAGAGAGGGCTGTAAAGCACTAGGAAATGCTATGTAGAGTAAGCCTAAGACCTATTTGACTAGTAGTCATTGAAAGCCTTATCCTCCATATATTTGTCATTGCATCTCAATACATTAACCATTATATAGTGTGAAGTAATTGCATTTGATTTTCTTAACCAATATCTCAGGGGTTGCCACAAAGAAGAGGGATCAAACTATTCTCCAAAGCACCTGAGGGTAGAACAAGAAGCAATGGGTGGAAACTAAACAAGGAGAGAAGCAACTTAGAACTAAGGAGAAATTTCCTGACAGTTAGAACAATTAATCCGTGGAACAGCCTGTCTCCAGAAGTTGTGAATGCTCCAACACTGGAAGTTTTAAAGAAGATGTTGGATAACCATTTGTCTGAAGTAGTGTAGGGTTTCCTGCCTAGGCAGGGGGTTGGTCTAGAAGACTTCCAAGGTCCCTTCCAACTCTGTTGTTGTTGTTGTTGTTGTTGTTGTTGTTGTTGTTGTTGTTATTATTATTATTATTATTATTATTATTATTATTATTATTATTATTATTATTATTATTATTATTATTATTATTATTATTATTAAGCTCCCACTCACGTCATACTTGCTGGAATTTATAGGACATGACATTTAATACACCTAAGGATATCAATTTTGGAACAACTGACTGTTATAAGAATAGGAGAAAAAACTCTTCTGTTCTCATTTCCTCCCCATAAGGCAAAGTTTATACAACTTTGAAAATTTCTATTGACATCAATAAATTTTTAAAGACATACAAAAATATACACATACAGGTAGTCCTTGAATTACGAGCCCAATTGAGCCCAAAATTTCTGTTGATAAGCAAGACATTTGCTAAATGAGTTTTGCCCCCATTTTATGACCTTTCTTGCCACAGTTGTTAAATGAATCACTGCAGTTGTTAAATTAGTAAGGCAGTTGTTAAGTGAAGCATCCCATTCCCATTCAGTTGCCAAGCATCCTAATTTTGCTCATGTGACCATGGGGATGCTGCAATGTTTGTAAGTGCAAAACAATCATAAGTCACTTTTTTCAGTGCCATTGTAACTTCAAACAGTCACTAAATGAACTGTTGTCTCTCCTGCGAAATAAGTGTGATTTGTTTTCCCCTAACTAGGGATCAGGAGGAGTTGCAATTAAGTGCATCATTTTCCACAAATTATGTATTTGTGTACATAATTTATGTACTATGTATTTACAGTAGAATAAAGTAAAACTGAAAGTGCCATATTATGTACCATGTACCTTTGACGACATCCACAAGTTGAGGTTGATCTCTAGTGGTCCCCATCTGGTTGTCTTGGCAGCGGTTTTGAAGCATCTTGACATTGCTTTTTCCAGGATGATTTTTCCTCCCAATTTCTGGTCTAGCCATTAAATTGGGGATTCCAAGGTGGCCCTCCTTTTAAGTAATTTAAACAGGGGCCACCTGTTTAGTTCTGACTTTAATCAAAGCTGGGTAGATATTGTACCCTACTGAGATGTTGTTTTCTTAGCCATTAGAAAATAACCTCATTCCCCTTCTCCAAATATGAAGTGGTTGTTGGGATTGGAAATCTCAGCAGGAATATCTCCCCTGGAATTTTAGAATGGAGCATTCTGGTTGACCTCCATGACATTCCTGATCACTGAACCCAGACTTTGACCCAAATATTTTCAAATCAGGGTGAAACAAATAGAATGCACCCAATCATATAAATTAAACATTGTCAGCAGGTCAGTCTGGTGTACTTTAAAATGAGCTCAAAAGAAATGATGTTATCTAGATATGCCAGTTCTATCAAAACCTGTCAAATTCACTCAAATACAGTATTATCCAGTTAGGATATTGGTTTCCTCCAGAAGCTGCTGCAAAATCCTTAGCACAGAAAGCAACTTTATAGGTGCTAGAATTTGGAGACAAAGCTGAATTTAGAAAATTACATCAGCCTTCTTCAGCTTGGTATTCCACAGATGATTGAGACAAGCCAACATGACTAGCGAGTAGAAATTGTGGAAATTGACATCTTAATTGTCTGGAGGACATCACTTTGGGAAAACTGTCACAATATTTGTTGATCTTCTTATCTTAAGAACTGTTTCTATATGGATTGAAGGATCCATATATATCTATATGGATCCTTGCTTATTCTGCATTCTAAAACTTTGAATATTCTGTATTTTATCATTACAAAAACATTGCTAAGCATCCATCTATTAAGACCTATGCCTTTTTAAGGAATAGTAATAACCATTTTTTTTAAGTGTTGTGGGAAATTCTGGCTTTGACTGATACTGTCTGGTTTTCAGTCCTCATTACAATGGTTAATATGGATGTGCATTTTATTGTACTGTGATATACTTTTTTATATTTGAAGTACAATGATGTGTATGTGTCCATGTGTGTATATAATTCTTATTGAAACTTTTAAAAAAGAAGATTAAAAGTGATACAAACTAATATAAAGTAAGGAAGAAAAAAAGAAAGAAATGAAAGAAAAAGCAAAACATGCAAAAAATGGGGGAAAGTTGAGGAAAAATAGAAAAGAAAAAAAGATACAAAGAAGGTAGATTCTATAATCTATCCTGTATAATTATCAAAGCCAGTAATCACAAGTTCCTTTTTTTTAACACAAAAGTCATATAAGAGGTTTCTAGTCACCATAAAATGTAGCTACAGTGCTGTCTTTTCTGTAATCAAAGAATTTATCCACCTTAGCAAAATCTGTCAATTTCACTAACCATTCTCCCATGGTAGGTAGTATCAAATCTTTCCACCTTTATGCATATAATAATTTCATAATTGTTTTATGTTGTTACTATTTTGTATTCATTTTTAAAGGAAAAAATGGGATTTAATATTCCAAAATAACCACGTGAAACGAAATGCATAATCAACTCTGCTAAATATTCAGTTTGTTTTGCAGATGCCTATCAGGGCTCATACCTATTACAACTCATTTTGCAAAATCAAATTGAAGACTGATGTAGACCAATCGTTGGGAGTCAGATTCTATTTGCAGCAGGACATGACATCCATGCTGTAATTGATGTGGCTTTGATTTCCTGTGTGTTAAAAGGTTTTGCTTTCTCAGCATGCTAAACATAATACAGATATGGAATATTGCCAAGTAAGTTTTCTTGTGTCTTGTTTGGACCAATTTATTAAGTGTTCTTGAAGGTAACATTATGTACTATGGCGTGTTCCAAATTGTGCTGCTGGAATGATTTCAAAAACTATGCTTTGAAGACGATACTCAGTGCTTTTAAGTTAACAGGAATATCAGGAAGTCAATGTGGTAAACTTATTGTTGTTCTGAGGTTGTGACTGTTTTACATTGACAGCATCATGACTTTACTGATATTGGATGGGATCCAGGTTTGTAGATTCTCTAATAGGATTTATTCGTGATAAACTGAAGGCCCCCTTAATTTCAGCAGAAAGACAAATTTACTATAGTGTAGAGTCAGCCCATTATCTTGTGTGGGCTGATTATATTTAAAAACTGGTTCTCAGGGATTTTAAGAGGTCCCAATACAAATTGCTGTAATTGTGTGGGTTTTAGCCAAATGAACATTTTAAAAGAGTGATATGACTTGTATAGTTTGAAGGCAATTTTTTGACAGGACTATACCATCCCAGAGGGAGAAATTCAT
Organism: Diadophis punctatus similis; assembly: GCA_023053685.1. Taxonomy (NCBI): domain Eukaryota; kingdom Metazoa; phylum Chordata; class Lepidosauria; order Squamata; family Dipsadidae; genus Diadophis; species Diadophis punctatus. The sequence goes on along the minus strand of JALIGW010000002.1, from coordinate 54,669,764 downwards.
TATTTTCCAGTAGTGATTTCCAAACAACTCTACCTTTCAAAGATATTTTAATAAAATACCTTTTTACTCCTAGACAGGTTGTCCTTGAAGCTTGGCTATTATTATTATATTTTTGTCAGCCACGACAGTTATAAACTGAGTCATCACATAGCCAACCTGATTTTATGACTGCTGCAGTCATTAAGAAAACCAATATTCACTGTTTTCAGAAAAACATTGTTAAATGTGGTCATGTGACTGCAGGATGCTGCAAACAGCAAATGTCACTGGAGGGGGCACTACCATCAGAAGTTCAGGATAGGATCATAAGTATCTTCTGAGGAGTCTGTTGTAACTTCAAAGAGTCCCTAAGTGATGCATCATAAGTGAAGGACTACCTATAATTAATGTTAATGCAATGTTTCTACTTTTCTGGTACAATTCAAAAAAATATTTAAGTGCTACAGAGAGATAGCAAGGGAAAGAAAGACAGGATGTTTTGACTCATAGAAATTATGAATGACTTAACACATGTATTTCTATGATAAAGTATTATTTTGGAAGAGACCACAGTGCAGTGGTAGTGACTATTTGCATCCTGAACATCATCCCAAATTCAGTCACTGGCATTTTTAAATTAAAAAAAAAAGCCTTAGGAACTGGGTGTATGTATGTATGTATGTATGTATGTACTGTATGTATGTATGTATGTATGTATTAAATATATATAGCTACTCATGTCATATGTGACTCACATTTTGCTCCTGCCAAAATATATTGTGGAAATTGAATTAAACAAATATTGTGGTTAAATTCAATGCATTTTTAAAGTATGGTTATCATCATGGAGGTTAGCACCTCACTGTTGTTTATTTCTATAAAAAATCATGGAATCTCATGGAATAGTCTTTAATATTCTACCTGTTTCAGGGTGAATATATTAGGAGCAGTTCATAATAGGCAGTTTCTCAGAAAAGCAAAATTTGAGCAGAAAAAATAATCCTTGATTAGTAATGAATAACTACACAAAATTGTTGTGTAAAAAATTATCTTCACTAGAATAGAATAGAATAGAATTTTGTATTGGCCAAGTGTGATTGGACACACAAGGAATTTGTCTTGCTGCATATGCTCTCAGTGTACATAAATAAAAAGATACGTTCGTCAAGAATCATGAGGTACAATACTTAATGATAGTCCGGGTACACTGAGTATGCACTGAGTCTAAATATTGTACCAAAGTCCATTATTCTTTTCTCCCCTACAAAGAGACTTCTATTTTTCTACTTTCTTCTTGAGATCCATTCAAATGTTTTTCAGTTTTCTTTATTGTTGCAACATGATTGTTGCTGCTGTTTTCCTGGTATACAATTCTCCATCACTTTGTGGTTTTATTTTTGGTTGCTCTCTTAAACTTCTTACGCAATTTATCTCACCCACAATTCTTCAGCCAACTGAAAACTAAGATACAGGAATGAATGTGTTACGAACGTCTTTTATTATTATTATGAGCCTTGGCGGTGCAATTATTAGAGTGCAGTACTGCAGGCTACTTCTGCTGATCACAGCTGCCAGCAGTTTGGCAGATCGAATCTCACCAGGCTCAAGGTTGACTCGGCCCTCCATCCTTCCGAAGTCGGTAAAACGAGGACCCAGATTGTTGGAGGCAATATGCTGACTTTCTAAACCTCTTAGAGAGGGCTGTAAAGCACTATGAAGCGTTATATAAGTCTAAGTGCTATTGCTAGTGTTACTGCTATTAAATTTTGAATTCAAATGTTTTTTCAAAGTAACTAAATGAGACTGGTGTAAAAATGGCAAGAGAAATGTTTACATAGCACTAATTCTAATATTTATTAGTGATAATTGTGATAGAAAATCATGAAATTATGCTTCAAGAATGTCATGACAAAACTGTTATTTACCTGGATAAAATGTGTTCATGATGATTACATTAGCTATACTTAATTTAATTATTTTAATTAAGTTTAAATGCAAAACAAATCTCTGTAATAAGTAATTTATTCCATTCACTAACTCTATCAATGCGATTATTGTATCACCATTTTGAAAAATGTTGCTGTGACAGAGCATTAATTGTTTATACATTTATCACTTGTGTAGGACATCATTCAGAATGTTCCTACCGTGATGTACAGATAAAAAATATGAATCTGTACATCACTGGCACATAGCAATCAAAACTATAAACATTTACAAATACCATCACAATAAAACCAATCTAGCATGCAGCCATATTGTGACCTTAGCAGCTTAGCCCAATGCCTGGGGAACCAGCCAAGTCTTTCAGGCTTCTGTAAAAGACAAAATGGCTGGAAGTATTTGAAGCTCTGGTTGGATGCTGTTCAAGAGACCAGGTAGCACATTTGAGAAAGCAGGCCTTTCTCAATAATGGGTCCCATCATTGGCCCTGAAAATCTTACAGCACCAGCAGACACCTCCATAATTCACAAATAGGATCCCACCTTAACAGGGTTCTCTTTCAAAATGAACAGCCCTGTGTTCACCTTCTGATTAAAACTAGATAATATGCATGGCCATTGCAAGGATACATTGATGTCGTCTCCTTCAATATGCAAAGAGATGAGAATTTATTTGAATGATACTGTAAAAGTAAAACAGGATTTATTTTGGTTAATTTGGCCCAATGATGGCCATGTAAGCTAAGAAAAAGTCACAGCATGGACTTCCAATGCAAAAATAGTTCAACCTTCTGCAAATTGCCCTGCTTTGGTGCCCCACGCACTGCTGAAATACAACATTAATTTATCACAGTCTTTCCAGAACTGCTGCCTAGCATCAAACTATTTTAATTTAAAAGGTGACCTAAGTTGTATAGATGGGTGGGGATTTATGTTGGGAGTCCAGTAATGGAGATTGGATCAAATCTTTCCTTTGAAATACTGTATATCTCATAAATGACACATGGTTTGGCAATATGCTAATAGGAAAGGAAGGAAATTATGTGAAACATTTCTTTTTATGCCGTGAAAACAAATCCTGTTATTTTAAAACACTTTATAACAAAACCCCCAAAAGTCAGGAAAAGTTTTTTTTTAAATGATTATTTATTTATTTATTGGATGACTTGCCAAATTCCACTACATCAGGATTAGCCACCTGGTACCTTTTGTAGGCTTTGGACTATAACTCCCATCAATTTCAACCAAAAAAGCTAATGACAAGAATTGTAGTCCAAAACATAGATGGCACCAGAGTTGCTGGCTTATAGCTTCGGACATGGAACTTTCTGTAACTGGGGGAAAAAAAAGTGAATTTTGTTTTAAACAAATTATCTCTCAGGCCAAGAATGCATTTCCTGCAGATGCTATTTGACTGTTGCCTAGAAAAGGCTTTCTCATAATGCAATGACTTCATCAACTGATTTACTCGTCCAAGTTCTTCACCGGAAACCTTGAGTGAGGACATCTTGTTTAATAATGCAGTTAGTAGGAATGTGGGTAACAATCTAAAGCACAGAGGATCCTTCCACTGAACAGAGAAAAAGGTATATTAACTTTCATATGCTTCCTGATTATTAATATCTTTAGATCCAAAATATTTAAAGGCAATTATTTCATTTGGCGAGTAATAATATAGAAAACTTTATGATCCAGTAATAAAGAAGGGATGAGGTATAAACAATATTACTGGTTGAATTTATTTATTTATATCCCACCTTTATTATTTTTATAAGTAACTCATGGCAGCAAACATATTGAACACACCTTCCTCTTCCCGTTTTCCCCGCAACAACTCTGTGAGATGAGTTGGGCTAAGAGACAGAGACTGGCCCAAGGTCACCAAACCAGCTTTCATGGCTAAGGAGGGCCTAGAACTCACGCTGTCCCATTTTCCATTCTGGTGCCTTAAGACCAGGGGCAGGGGTGAAATGCTGCCGGTTCGGAAGGGCCGGTCAGTCGTTGCAGAGCCAATGGAGCTGGCAGCGGTCGCAGCATGGGGCTTCTCCTGCCCGCTTCCCCCGCCCGCCTGGATGCCGCCATTTGAGTTCTTCTATGCTCTGTGCATGCGCAAAGCACAGGGGTGTCAAACTCAAGGCCCATGGGCCAGATCCAGATCCATTTTTGCTGGCAGAGGGTTACAGGAGGCCATCGCAGGATGCCATCACAGCCAAAAATGGAGTTCATGAGGACTGCGGGCTGCCCTCCCGAGCTCTATTTTTCCTCACAGAGGCCGTTGCAGCCAAAAATGGAGCTCGGGAGCCCGTTTTCACTGGCAGAGTGCTCGGGCCACTATAGGCGCTCCCGACACAAGTGACATAGCGCTGACCACGCCACCTGGCCATGCCCATCCCAGCCCCCTGAGGTCAAACACAACCTTGATGCGGCCCTCAATGAAATTGAGTTTGACATCCCTGCACTAGACCAAACTGATTCTCTGATTGCAACAGTTAACCAATTTGGAGCAGAATCTTCACAATTTTGTCTGATAGGAAATATCTAAAAGGATTTTTTGCTTACACAAATTGTGTTACAGCTGTCATTGGAAATGTAAGTTGAATATTTATTGTGCTTTTGATTCCCACATACAGCCTAGATTAGAATCTACTTTTAAATTTAAATAGTCTAATGCTAGGCAGCAGCTTCTAGAAAGCTACTGTGTGATTTAGTGTTTGACATTTTCAAAGCCTATTCCACAGTTTGTAGTCTTTGAGGGGGAACTAGAAGTCAGAAGCAAGGCAGACATCTCAAATAAGAGAGATAGAACACTGGCCTGAAACACAGGAATGGAGAGTAAAATATTGTGTTTCCATTTTTAGAATAAGACAAGTTGAGAAACAATGAGTCTAAGCAAATATCGTTACTCTGATATTTCAGGAAATTTCTGGGAAGGAATTCAGTAAAACAAAATTATACCAAAGGGCAAATGACAATACCCTGATTCTTGACATTCATACCCTGAGTGTGTTAAAATAAATATAACATAATATACCAATTTTGGACCCGTGAAATCATTTGCCCAACAAAATTTGTTTCTAGCAGAATGTTGTGATATCATGGTGAGAAATAAAAAGACACAAAAATGAGCTCACTATGAAAATATGAACAAAAATATATTCACCGGAGAAATATACAGAAATGGAAAAACTGTTGAAAAGTATATACAAAATGTATATATTTGAAATCTGTATGGTAAGTTGATTTGGATATTCATATGTACATTCTCTACCAAATCCATAAACAAGAATCACAGGAGAAATCACCATTAGTGAAATGAGAAACTTTGCAAAAAATGAAATTGATAGGTTCAGCCATATTTGTCCAGTAATTTGATCTCTTCTGCTCTCTGTATTTTAAAATGTCACATATGAGACATATGTTAATCAGTTTTTTTCATTTAATACCAATTGCATTATAGGAGAATTAGAATGCTGGTCACATATAATGATCTATAATCCTGACTACCATTGGCTTTATATTGAATATACATTATACATATGATGTATTGTTTCCAATCCATTCAGAATGGCAGATTGTGGTTCCAGTTACATTAACAGGCAACAATTTACAATATCTTTATATTCATGTCTATCAAAACTTTCCAGAGCTGTTGGAAACAATACTGGGAGTAATTAGCTTGGATGATCACAAAGGGAGTGACATTGGCTGTTTCCAGCTTTAGTTCTTTTTTTATATATAACAGTAACGGTATAGGATAGAAATGGAAAATAAGACAACAGGTGATCCTTCTTCTATTCTGCACCATGGGGGAAAAATAATTTGGTAGACTGGTATAATATATCCCATAATATATAGCAAGTCTTTAAGCCATTTGTCAGAATAGCATTCCTAATGAAACAACAAAATTATTTACCCTGGAATACAGATATTTCATTCATTACTTTTTGTTTCATTATAAATTTCACTGTCTTCTTTAGATGTATATAGTATTAGTTGAATGGCTCTAGTAAATCAGTTAATGTCAGATGCTGTTTAACTATTTATAAAAACACTATTGTATTTCACTGTCAGCCTAGAATCTAAACTCATATAATTTCCTGTGTAATAAACCTACATATAAGGGTATTACATGACAACAATATGGTGAATTTTGTTTTGTCCTGTCAGCTAACTTAATATAAAACTTCATGACAGGGAATGACTTGGAACTCATTCAAACTGAATTCTTAGCTAACGGGACCTTTGAAGTACTCACTCACATGATCATTTCAATATGTGCCCAGCTCATAAATCTTCCACATTTGTTTCTTTGGATCTCAAAAATCTTGGCAGCTTTGCTGTGTTATATAGGTAGAATATGTAAAAAATGTTGCAGCCTGTTTATCTAAAAAAAGCCATTTCATTCTCAAATCCAATTCCATCCTTGTAATTATTATGAATTATGAATAAATATTAAATTATGAAAATCTTTTTGTGGTCATTGGCCTTCTCAAGGACCAAAATTACAAAACTATGTATGTGTGTGTGTGTCTGGATGATTGATGATATGGATGGATGGATGGATGGATGGATGGATGGATGGATGGATGGATGGATGGATGGATAGATAGATAGATAGATAGATAGATAGATAGATAGATAGATAGATAGATAGATAGATAGATAGATAGATAGATAGATAGATAGATAGATAGATAGATAGATAGATAGAATAAATAAATAAACATAAATAAATAGATAGATAGAATAAATAAATAAATAAATAAATAAATAAACAAACATAAATAAATAAATAAATAAATAAATAAATAAATAAATAAATAAATAAATAAATAAATAAATAAATAAATAAATAAATAAATAAATAATAGGTAGGTAGAGATTACTGAATTCATAAATAATATTCCATCAGGTCATTTTTTACTTCTAGTGGCAACTCTTGATAAAATTCAGTCTTCCTAAATAATAATATTTGACACTCTTGTAGCAGAATTCCTCCAAAGCTGAACTCTGTCTCAACAGTTTGGTTTTCTAAATGCATATCAAAAACAGCATGGAAATTGGTTTTCTTTATGCTCTCATTGTTCCTGTAAGAAACAGATGAAACATTTCAGAATGCAGTTTGTGGTGAGGCCCAAGCTATGTGGTTTGCTGTAGTTTATAGTTGACCTTCTAAACTTTGGATTCACATTTTATAAAACTCAAAGGTTAAAGACAAAAAAGAATGAACTCAACCATTTCCAATGAGAGCAGCTTCGCTCATCCAGTAAATGTGACTTTTACCAAGAATCAATTGAATTTTTTTTGCCATAATGGGCTTCCTTTGTCTTTTAGAATATACAGTACTTCTATGCATAATATGTGGCTGGACCACTGAATCTGACTAGCTATAGCAGAAGAAAATATAGATTCATATAAACCAGCAGTTTTTCTGTTGCTCCCCATGAGGAAGATCACTTGTGAACAACAGTGATGGGCTGTAAGCTAAAGCAAAGCAAGGCATACACTTGAAAGAAAACTGGGAAGCCTGTATTTGAGGAGTCTGTCTGGCAAGACCAAAGAATGTTTATTCACAGAGAATATGCACCTGTAACACTTGTATCCATTGGTTAGAGAACTGATAACAGTAACAAAGAGTTAGGCATCCTGTATACCTGAGCTAGAAGTTAGAAATAGGGATGGCCTGGAGCAAATAGAATGTGTAGGAGATAACTCCTGGAGCATTCATTAGCCAAGGCTTAGGAATAGGAACAGCTAGAAACCAATAGAACAAATTGTTAGATCATTGCTTAAATGTTTATTAGATGATATTTCTTATCCCACCTTCTGCTTTAGTGAAATTGTATAAAGCTTTCTTAATCCTTTGCTCTGGGTCCTGGCATTTTGCTGGCCGGGACTCCTTTTGCTGAAACACTTCAATAAAAGGAATGTATATATGCAGATGAATTTGGAAGGATTTTGATGGTTGAAATACTATTGAATAATAATAATAAAAACATTATTAGTTGCGCTTTATGCACCGAACGAATGCCAAGATAAGTTTTATTCTAAGCTACATGCTAAAATAATTGAATCGGACTATGAAAATATTTGTATGATGGGAGATTTTAATGCTATAGTAGAGGTGGAATTGGACTAAAAGACAACAAAAAAGAACAAGAAACTAAGGAAGATATTACCAAAATTGTTTTTTACTATGGTAGAGGAATTAAATATATTTGACGTATGGAGGGGGAAGTTTCCATCAAAGAAACAATATACATTTTACTCTAATAGGCATATGTCCTGGTCAAGAATAGATATGTTGTGGATGTCAACAGACTTATTAGCAAATGTACAAAATATAAATATTGAAACTGGTATGTGGGCTGATCACAATCCGATTACAACTATTTGGAAAGGACAAAAGAAAAGAACTAGATGGACTTTAAATCAAGAAATATTGAATGAGAAAGAGTTTCAACAACTCATGGAAAAAGAAATGGAATTTTTCTTTAAAGAAAATAAAAAGAGTGATATTTCACTTCAAATTGTATGGGACACAGCAAAAGCATATATTAGAGGATTGGTGATATGAATAAAATAAATAAACAAAGAAGGTATGTTAAGAAACAACTAGAAGAAGAGTATAAGAAATTAGAGAAAGAACTTCAAAAAGATACTCAAAATAAGAGGATTAAAAATATGATGGACCTGAAGATACATAAATTGAACATGATGAAAAATGAAGAGGTAGCAAGGAAAATAGAAATAAACAAAACTTTTTTGAACATGCAAACAAACCAGGGAGATGGTTAGCCTATAAAATGAAAAAGGAAAAGGAAAAAAAATAGATTAAACAACTGGAAGATACAGATGGGAATTTACAACATAGAAATGAGGAGATAAAAAAGATAGCGTGGGCATACTATGAGGATTTATACAAAGAAGAGAAAATAACTGAGAAGAATATAAAACAATATTTGGAGGAAATGGAATTACCTAAAATACCAGAAAAATATAAGAATTTGCTAGAGGAGAAAATAACAATGATGGAATTAACGGAGACAATAAAAAGACAGAAAAATGGTAAAGCACCAGGACCGGATGGAATACCAGCAGAGGTGTATAAGATATTTGAAGAAACACTGGGAATTGTGATGCTGGAGGTTTACAATGAATTGTTATTAGAAGCTAAGATACCATGTGGTCCTGTCCACCATTAAACCATTTTTCTCCATGTTTCCAGTGTCTTTCTCCCCACTTGGAACTGAACCCAGATGGACATTTCTTCCAACAATGGCTTATTTCATCTCTTTCCGGAGAGAAATTTTTTTTACATTTTACAACAGCATAAGATTCAAGCTATTGAAACTTGCTCAGACAGAGTGCTGAACATCTACTTTTCAAAAATATGCTGAAGAAAATATATTTATTCACTTAAATGCTTACCTTCTTTATAGGCTTTCATTCCTAGTCTCCTCATGATGACTCCTCACCCTCCCCATCCTCGTTCTTTCAATGAAACATCTAAGGAGACATCTGCCAACATTTCTTCTTCATTTGTGGATTATATAATTAACAAAACTGAATGGATCCAATCCTACACACACACAAACACACACACACCACACCCCTAGTCCGCTCTTGGATCTTGAACAAACTCTCAGAACACATTTGGAGATAACACTTGTATTTGGACGTAGTTTAAAAAACATCAATTCAGAATGTAAATTATTTGTATTTCCTGAGTTCACCTCTATTTCACCTATGATTTGAAGCATGATGATGCAGTTGTTAGCACAAATGCATCCTAGCAGCAATTTGTTATCCCACAAAAAAGAACTAAAATATGCAAACATTGCCAAACTCCTTATCTGGTCAAAAGCTTCCTGGATTGACCATGTGGTTATATATGTATATAGAACTTTAATCAATCATTTTAAAAAGCCCTTTGTTTTAATTGTCCATAGTAAACATCTGCAATCAATTTGTTTATAAGTTCCAGATACTATCTAGTCTTCAGCCCCCTTGAGTAATTGAGGCTTTAAATTTCTTTTTCCAATGTTAAAGAAAATATTTCTTATCAATAAAAAAAGGATCATTTCCATTGTCCAGGCATTAATGTGCATGTAGCAAGTAAGTAGCTCAAAATAATATGGATGTCTGAAAATATTAAGTTTTGACACAAAATCCAAGTAATATGTTAATTATTTCTTCCCAGAACAGTTTCAAGGGCCTATAAGTTTAATATATAGCATGACAAAAAGGGTCAATAAGTTATTTTCCAATATACCACAATTTTAAAATTAATAATGATTTTAAATAATTAAATTATTATTGTAATAATGATTCATGTCGGATATATTATTTCTTAAACTCCAAGTAGTCCCATTAACTAAATAGTGTAAGTCAACACTTGGAAAATCAAATTTCCCCATTTTTAACTGAGAAATACATCTTTTCCATGATGTTTGGAAAACAAAAAGTGGCAAATATTTTATCAAAGCTCTGCATTCGCTGAACTTTGGATAGCACCATTCCTAGAGATTTTTAGAAAAAAAATCAGAGCCGAATTATTTCAGAGTTAATTTGCAGTTGACATTTCTCATTGCCAACTCCAAAGAGATAGTCTTATACATTGTTCAGATAGGAAAACAGGAGGTACCATATCTATCTGACCTTTCTATCAATCTTGCAAAGAACCAAATAAAGAAAATACTTTAAAAAATGAGAGGCCATTAAAATTCTGAATGAGACAACACCTTCATGACATAAGTTTAATTTAGTTTGCAAGATCAAGGTTACACAGATCATTTTTATGGAGAGATCTTGGTAATCCTAAGGAGCTTTTGTTCAAAGAAAAACAGGAAGGTAAATAACAAGACTATCAAATAATGTTATTAATATTAATTGTGCTGTCCAAGTAACAAAGTAACTGACATTTTAAGAACTCTACCGCCTTTGTCCTCCAGCTGAAAAGAAGAAGGGGACAAAATCATCAGGTTTATCTTTTAGGCTGGAAAACTATTTTCAATTACAACCAGTTTATTTGGCAAAACTCAAAATATGGAAAGTCATTTTTTTCACAGCCAGTAATGCAATAATGTCTCTTTTTCAGACTCTAGTACACTTTCCTCCTCTGGCATTTATTGCTGGTGTGTGTGTGTGTGTGTGTGTGTGTGTGTGAGAGAGAGAGAGAGAGAGAGACAGAGACAGAGACAGAGACAGAGACAGAGACAGAGACAGAGACATATAATAATAATAACAGAATTGGAAGGGACCTTGGAGGTCTTCTAGTCCAACCCCCTGCCTAGGCAGGAAACCCTACACTACTTCAGAAAAATGGTTATCCAACATCTTCTTAAAAACTTCCAGTGTTGGATAACTTCTGGAGGCAAGCTGTTCCACTGATTAATTGTTCTAACTGTCAGGGCATTTCTCCTTAGTTCTAAGTTGCTTCTCTCCTTGATTAGTTTCCACCCATTACTTCTTGTTCTACCTTCAGGTGCTTTGGAGAATAGTTTGACTCCCTCTTCTTTGTGGCAACCCCTGAGATATTGGAACACTGCTATCATGTCTCCCCTGATCCTTCTTTTCATTAAACTAGACATACCCAGTTCCTGCAACAGTTCATATGTTTTAGCCTCCAGTCCCCTAATCATCTTTGTTGCTCTTCTCTGCACTCTTTTTAGAGTCTCAACATCCTTTTTACATCGTGGCAACCAAAACTGAATGCAGTATTCCAAGTGTGGCCTTACCAAGGCATTATAAAGTGGTATTGACACTTCGCGTGAACTTGATTCTATCAAGAGAATTTCTTTCTCTCTTTTTTTGCACTTTGTGTCTGATTTGGACAGAATTTTCTGTATGGAAAGATAATTAGATAATTAACCTTCACATGATTGACCTATTCTTATAGAGGTTGTCATCTTCAAAATATTTGGTATGTTGATAGCAAAGAGGCACAAGAAGCCTTTCTTGCCCTTGTGTATTGATTACATATTCTATACTAATTCTGACCAGCTTCAGTCAAGATGTCTAAAAGTCACATATTTCCACCTCTTGCTTCCCATAAGAATTGTCAATGGCAGGATCATATTCAGCCACAAAGTAATTCTAAATTAATTGGTCAGTTAATCCAACTCCACAAAGCACTCACTACTACCTGTCTGTATTCTGTCATCTCTGCTCCACTCCCATTAAGAACACCAGTCTGTCAGTAGTTGCTGGTTTCCTTCTCCAAGACCAAGGACACATTCTTTCAAAATAGCAACTGGCTTTTAATGAGGCATTATTGAACATCAAAGGCAAGTTTTATTTTTATTATGATTTTAAATACATATTATAGAGAATGTTAGTATTTATTTTTTCTGAAGAAACTATTTCAATGTAAACTGTCGGGAGTCCATATGTAGTTGGCAATATACAAATGCTATAATAAATAAATATGTGTCAAGATTGTTCCCTTCTAAAACTGAATTAAGCCTGTACAGATGGCCTGTCTCATCCTTAATAGCTTGAGAAGTTCACCCAAAAATTTATGTGGCAGAAGATCAAAAACAACTGATAAAATGCAGATGTATGCTTGTTGCTTTAATCCAGACCACCAAAACCAATGGTAAACAGCACCTAACGATTTAGAAGTGTATGATTTGTAAGCAGCCTTAAAAGCGATGTATAGCAGATTATAATATATGTCCCTTCCATTTTCCTTCCACTAAATGACACGCTGCTGAATTCATGCTCTATACTTAAACCAAGAATTATAGTGTTGCTTTACCAGTGGCTTTCCAAGCTGGTGCAATCCAGGAGAGAAAAGGGCTACTTTGTTTAATGTTTTCCATTCTTTGTCTTTCTTTGATTAAGATTATAACCCTTTCAAAATTCAACATTTAATCCCAATAACTTTGTATACTGATATATCATGAGCGAGTTCTGGAGGGTTTTTCAATGTAAGCCATTGAAAACTAGAATCTTTTAAGGATGTAAATTAGCTTCAGCTAAAATGCAGGATTCCCAACCTTTTCCCAAGACTAGACATCATACTAAGAAAGCTTTCAAATGTAAATGCGAATATAAGAAAGAGAGCTACCATTGTAGCTGAATTATCTGAAAATGTTAATATCTATCCTTTCAATTATCTGGAGTTATCTTTAATTGAACCATGTATACTGGAAGAAGGCAATTATCTGCTGCTAGATATCAGTCCTTCTTAGGGCACCAGTCTGGAGAAGATGGGTAGTATATCACCATTCTTCATTCCAAGTCTTAATAGCATCCCTACAATTTTGAGAGTTATTCCCCTAAAACATGGAAAAGGCAACTGTGAATCCGGTTATGAGATGAAGGAATAAAATGGTTCTTTGTCTTGAAGGGTACAATCCAAATTTCACACATTATTTGCCACATTATTCAAGGGGGATACTGGATCCTGGAGCATGGGCTTCTTTGGTTTAGGATTCCTACTTCCCAGCAATTCCCCACTGGCAGAATGGAATACCATACTCCATTCTCTTCCCAGCTCGCTTTTCAGTTTATTTCGTCCCCAACAATCAGTTGGCTATTCACAATCACTTTAGCCAGTTCAGCCTCCTCCCTTTAATTTTGCAGTCCTTAAAATCCTTCTAAGTTTTGTGATATTGCTATCTTGTTAATGAATGGTGCCACTTTTGTTTAAAAGAAAAGATTAAGCCTGCTATTAGAATCTATCAGAAGTGAGTCATCTGGGCCTGTACATTTCACATGGTTCTCAACCAGAGGTGGATTCCTCCCGGTTCGGACCAGTTCTCCCAAACAGGTAACAACCCACTGGTGATGTCACGATGACATCACGGAACCGGTTTGGTCGGTGCCGGTCCGTGGACGCCACCATCTTTTTTTTTGAATTTTTTTTTAAATTTTTTTAAAAAAAATGGGGGGGGGGATTTTCCCCCGGTTTTTTTTCTTCTGAGCATGCACAGAAGCCGAATTTCCAGCACTGCACATGCGTCGCCATCTTGTTTTTGGCTTTTTTTGGCATTTTTTAAAAAAAATTTCGGCACTGTGCATGCGCGGGAGGAAGCAAACCAGCAGTGAGGTAAGTTAGAACCCACCCCTGCTCTCAACTCTCCATTGTCACTCCCAGGGTCCTCCAAGATCATGCCATGAAAATTAAATTGGAAAATTCTGTGGGTTTTTAGCAGCATATATTTGTCTTTTTTATAAATAAATACTAACAATGTTTCTATTTTTAATACAAACTGTACATATATACCTCAGCTCACTCCATCCAAAAAGCCTCTAATAATAGGAGGAACAGAAAATATCAGCATTATCTTTACTGATAATGTCACTGTATCATCATCATCATCATCATGTCCCTTGTGGCACCAAAAAGTAAAACAGAAATGCATCCGGAATTGCATTGAAGTTTTCAGCCCCGATATGTATTATGTGGAAAGAAAGATTACCCATAATTTATCTATTCATTAATTTGGATCCACCACATATACAGAAATTTATCCAGTTCGGGATCTCACAACCTTTGAACATTCCATCAGTCTTAGTCAAGTGGCCCAAATAGTTACATTGTAATTTGCTAATAGTAATTTTCTAATAATAATTTGCTAATAGTACTCCTATTGCATGGGTTGAAGTTGAAGTTAAGAAGTGGTCTCCTGTTACTTCCAGTCCATTTCATTCAGAAAGAGGGGCATTATGTGGCCAATGGGATGATCAGCCAGCCAAGGTACCTTTAAGGTTCTCCAGTTAGCTACCTGAAGTCTCAAGAACAGCTTCTTCTATGTAGAGAACATTTAGCTTAGACTCTGATTTAAGAGGAAGAAAGTCTATAAGCTATTGTAAGAAATTATTTTTAACCCTGGAGGGAGGGATAAATTATTGCCTCTCTCAGTCCCAGTAATCTCTGTGAGATTCTTGGCATTAACATGCTTCCTGTCAAGAGTTCTATAATCAGCCATTCCAGTGATCTACTGATCTAGAAAAGTGTTACTCAACCTTGACAACCTTAAGGCATGTGGGCCTCAACTGTCAGAGGCTGGGGAATTGTGCGAGTTGATGTTTGCATGTCTTAAAGTTGAGAAACACTCATCTCTATGAAGACTTGTGTTTATCGTCACAATACTGTGGAATGGAATGGAATGGAATGGAATGGAAGAACAGAGTTGGAAGGGATCTTGGATGTCTTGACATCCAACCCCCTGCTTAGGCAGGAAACTCTATACCCGTGGTGGCGAACCTATGGCACGCTTGCCACAGGTGGCACGCGGAGCCATAGCGGAGGGCACGCGAGCGTTGCCCACCGGCAAACCGGAAGTGCGGAAAAACGCACTTCCGGTTTGCCGGTGAGCTGTTTTTTGCACTCCGGAGGGTTCAGGGAAGCTCCCTGAAGCCCCGGAATGCAAAAAACTACAAAACGGACAAACCGGAAGTGCGGAAAAACGCACTTCCGGTTTGCCGGTGAGCTGTTTTTTGCACTCCGGAGGGTTCAGGGAAGCTCCCTGAAGCCCCGGAATGCAAAAAACTACAAAACGGACAAACCGGAAGTGCATTTTTCCAAACTTCCGGTTTGCCCGTTTCGTCGTCCCAGGCTCCGGTAAGGCATTTGCGCGGGTGTGTGTGTGTGTGTGCGCATGCGCAGGGGGCAGCATGGGGGGGTGTTGTGCGCATGCGTGGGGGGGAGGGAATGGGTGTGGGCATGCGAGCGCGCGCTAGTGCGCACCCCCCCCTTTTTGGCACGCGAACCTAAAAAGGTTCGCCATCACTGCCCTATACCATTTCAGACAAATCGTTGTCCAAACTCTTATTTAAAACCTCCAGTATTGGAGCATTCACAACTTCTGGAGGCAAGTTGTTCCACTTATTAATTGTTCTAACTGTCAGGAAATTTCTCCTTAGTTCTAAGTTGCTTCTCTCCTTGTTTAGTTTCCATCCATTGCTTCTTGTCCTACCTTCAGGTGCTTTGGATAATAGCTTGACTCCCTCTTCTTTCTGACAACCCCTGAGATATTGGAACACTGCTATCATGTCACCCCTAGTCCTTCTTTTCATTAAACTAGACATACCCAGTTCCTGCAACCGTTCTTTATATGTTTACATTCTGCTCCAGTTTATTAGTTTCAGGAAATGTCAAGGGCAGTATTGCAAACGATACCCCATTGTGCATTTCCTGGAATGGAGGCACTTTATGTCAGAATCTATTGATGCTCTGAAAAAGCAAAAAGCAAGCCCACCTTCGGTTGGCCATCATTTCTGTAGGGAGGCAGGTTAGCAATTCCCACCGTGCTGAGAACTAGCTGAGTTCTTCAGCGAATGAGTCACCCATAAACGATGCTCTTTTTATAAGTTGCATGCAATGTTCTTATTGATGAGCACTTCCTGTGATGCTCACTCATCCTCATGGGGACTTTGAATGAGAGTTCTGTCCACTCCCATCAGTATAAAAAGGAAACGCTCCATTAAAAAGGGCTAGTATGCATTTTGTAGTCTAAGACAGAGAAGAAACATCTGCTGAGCATTTCCTCTTTGCTAACACTGCAAAATCTGCAATTTTTCAATAGCTGTTAAGTAACAAAAACAAAAAGAATTCTTTCAGATCTTTGGGGAATTCTTTTGCTGGCCATTTCCATTAATAATATTTGAGAAAGCGTGGAGCCTTTCATTGACGCGGTCTGCATTCCCACAGAGTGTTCCAACCCTATAAAAGCAGCTAATAAAAATATATCTGGCTCTGGTTTCCACAATGAAATGGCTCCCCTGACTGCAGCACAATTCTCTAAGATGAAGAATATTTTACCAGCACTGTGTGTCACAAGTGTGAACTGTCTGCTCAGTTTAAATGGATATGCAAAATGCAGTCTCACTGATTTTGGTTCTCATTCTTCCCCTTCTCCTTCCACCTCCTCCTTCACAAGGTTGAGACGATAAAATAGACTCTGATCGACATGTTTGCCCATTTCTTTCCTGTAAACTTTCCATCTTATATTTGTAATTGGCCTTATTCTTTTTTTATTGCATTCTTCCTTGTCTTCCCCTCTCCGATCTCTGTCCTTTGAGCAAGATCCTGTTTTATTTGATATATCTTTTAGTAGTCTCTCCGATGAACTGTAAATTCCTCTTGCCTTTTTTTTTCCTTTTTCTGTTTTTCTCAGATCTATTTTCCACTCTAGGCTGTCTTTTCAACCTCAGTGTCTCTGAGCTCTGTGTTTCCTCTTCCCCATCTCTTTTGCTTTCGTACAAACCAGACCGTAAATTACTATTTTGTGAGCAGGGAAATACTCTGAGCCTTTCCCATATGAAGCTATCAGAGGCTTCATGGCTTTAAATCAGTGGTGGGTTGCAGCCGGTTCGGACCGATTCGCCTGAACCGGCGACGGAAATTTGTCCCCGCTCACCGAACCTGCAGCGATCGCCAGCTGGCCACGCCCCCAAAACGGTCCTCTGGTCGCCATGGCTGGCAAAGTGCACAGAGGGTCATTTTCCCGTCGTGACGCACTTCCGACACAATGCGAACCGGTAGGGAAGGTAAGTAGAACCCACCCCTGCTTTAAATGTACCCTTTGATATTTCAAAGGTGCTTTTTCAAAAGGCACCTAGACTATGTTTTTTTTCTCCTTGAGGAAGAAGAAGACGTTTTACTTCTCATCCAAGAAACTTCATCAGTTCTGGCTGGATGGTGGGGGTGTGGGGATGGGTGGAAGGATTAGTTCTGACAGGATGTTGGGGTGGTGATGGAAGGATTTTATTTCTTTGCAGTCATCTGGTCATTAGCACTCTTTCCGAGAGCCATTGAAGCCACTTGGGGGTTTACCTGTGCCCTAGGGTCAGCTGAATCAGAGTGCAAATGGGTGTGGAATCTTCTTGGAACTGCTAAAAGGATTGTGTTGTAGACAGAAGATAGGAAGGTGTCATATTCCTCCCCCTTGTTGAGGGAGGGCCGTTCAATTCTAACATAGATGGCCTTTTTCACCCCTCTTTCAAACCAATGGTCCTTTCTGTCCAGAATGTGGACAAAATGTGCCCAGATTGAAGCCAACCTGTCTTCCCAAGGCGTCCAGCAGGAGTCACTGGCCGCAGCTTCTCTACTTTGGTTCCGAAATATCTCCCAAAAGTAATGAGTTTATCAAAGATCCTCTGTTCCTGGGTGATTTCTTTATCAGCAGGGCAATTTATTTGATAAACTGCAGCAGAAAATAAGTCTTGCATTAATTTATGTAGGCATATAATTCAAGACATTAAAAAATGAAACCAACACAATAAAAATCCTATTCTTTTCTACCTAGAAAGAATGAAATATAGTGATGTACCTTGGGAGCAGGAGTTCATATCTGAAAAAATTATGGAACTTGTGTTTTACACTCAGGATATATAATGTTGATAGCATAAGTACATTTCTGCCTTTACCTTGAAACAGCACACTATTTCAATAGTGTTCCAAATAAGTTAGGTCAGCCTTTCTCAACCTTTTTATCCTGAAGAGAATTCTTGAAATAATTTTAAGGTCTCAAGAAATCCCTGCACAAAAATCACAAATAAAAAAAAATGCAAACACTTCACCACACAATTCATTGCAAACCTCTACAATCCACATTTTACAATGTTAACAATAACAGCAAAGAAGCAGGTCAGCAGTTGAGTCACGGGGTGTAAAAATGCCACCACTGCAAATGCTAGTATTGCATAGTGTGCAAAGTTTAAAAAAAAATTTATTTTTATTTTTAATCACGTTCTCTTAGCACCCCTTACAGAAACCTTGGGGGGTTTTTTGGAATCCCAGTTGAGAAAGGCTGAATTAGGCTGTTAAGGAGTTCTTGTGCTCTTGAGCACGTGCACAACGAAATGGGTTGTTGCAGTTTGATATGAGTTGCTATGATTCAGTCAATAAACAGATATGTTTAAAGTATATACAAATAGTTTACTTAAAGAAGTAGCAAAGTTCAAATAGGAAGTCCAAAGTCATACACGGTAAGTCAGTAAATACGAAGAATCTTCTTCTTGCCTATCTTTGTTTTAACTAGCAAACAAAGATTACAGCTAACCAACAAATCTATACTATCACAGATAGTTACGGTTTACACACCAGTTCTTCACAGTACTTTCACACAGACACAAAGTCAATTACTCAACAGTGAAGCAACAGAGACAATCAGCAGAGAGAGTCAGAATCAGCAGGAAATCAACAGAGCACTGAATGAGCATGCTCTCTTGCTCCCTTTTATAGTAATCAGCCTACAATGCATTTAAAGCGATATTCACATAAACATTGATTTGTGGCTTGTTCATATATTAGCAAACCCAATCGTTTGAACAGAGTCCTAACATAGGCAACGTAAAAGATTCAGATTTTTCCAGATATGACAGATGTTTTGTAAAATCCTCAATATCTGGAAGAAGAATATAAAGTAGAGATTTGGTTAATCAATATAAGGATCAGGAAATGAAAGTATGAGTAAATTAATATTTTTTTGCTTAGAGACTTGTTTGATTTCTATCCTGCCTTTTGTCCATAAGCGAAAGCCTCCCATAGAAGACTTCTAAGCAGAATAATTCATTCTGTCAATACCTGTTCTATTGTTCCCAAAAAAGATTTCCAGGTCTACCTTTAGGCTTGAAAAATTTCTCTCAGACAAATTCATCAGCTGTAACTGATGAGATAAAGAAACAGAAATCCAGAAAGTGTACCCAGTAATATGACACTGATGAAATGTCAGCCAGAAATTAAAATGTCACTGAGGCACTTCTCTGAAAAGAAAAAATGGAATCCAAAGGACAATATTTTGCCGTTTCTGAAGTGGGAAATGTATCAACAATAATAAACTTTCTGCATCCACGGAGTAAATGAGATTATAATCAAAATATGATTGTAGCTTCATTTGATTCATGACATTCTATGGTTAAAAGTACACATTTACCTGTAGGACTTTGCATAATACATTCTACCTGATGGATACTAATGAAACTCTTTTCTGATATGTTTTCAACATTTTCAGAGGCATTATACTAATGTGTGTGTGTGTGTGTATAAAAATACATTTCCATAAAAAAACATAGAATAACAGAGGAACCTTGGAGGTCTTCTACTCCAACTCCTTGCTCAAGGAGGAGACTCCATACCATTTCAGACAGTCTCTCTTTAAAGCCTCCAGTGATGAACCACCCACCACTTCTGAGGGCAAGCTATTCCATTGGTTGGTTGCTCTCACTGTTAGGAACTTTCTCCTTAGTTCTAGGCTGCTTCTATCCTTGGTTATTTTCCATCCATTGTTTCTTGTCTTGCCTTTTTGGTGCTTTGGAAAATAGTTTGACCCTCTCGTCTTTGTAGGACCTCTCAAATATTGGAACACTGCTATCAAGTCTCCCCTAGTCCTTCTTTTCACTAGACTAGACATACCCAATTCCTGTAACCGTTCTTCGTATGCTTTAGCTGCCAACCCCCTGATCATTCTTGTTGCTCTTCCTTGCATGCTTTCCAGAGTCTCAACATCTTTTTTATATTGTGGTGACTAGAACTGGATGCGGTAGTCCAGGTGTAGTCTTTCACAAAAGAAAGAGGGAAAGCCCTATTAAAAGTGCCCCAAATTTTAAAGACTTTTGTCACACTTTATAGTACGAGGAAATATTCAAATGTGGCTGAGTGGCCACTCATATTTTTCCTCCATAAAGTTGTCATTCATGAACTTTGGCTTACAGTAAAATATCTGGTATCATTTGACTGGAGAACATCAGCTACTACTACCAAAAAAGAGCATATTAGAAAAACCAAGGAAGTTGATGAAAAAAGTAAAATCTACCATTACAAAATGTATTCATTTCCCTCAAGATGATCAGTAGAAAAACACACAAAGGTTTCTTTCAGAGGTGATGCAAACTATATTTGTACTGAAAGCAGCTCAAAATAATCAGCTATTGCGGGAATAAAAAATAGATGTTAATAATATCTTCTCAACATACCCCAATACTTAGTACTGCTTGAATTTAATAGACCACAGAGCTGAATCACCACAAAGCAGCTTCCTCTTATAACACATAGCGTGCAAGTGAGCAAATGAAATTTTTGAGATATACAGTAAATGGCTTCCATGTCAATGATATGTCATTCTGAATTTTTAGAAGAGCAAGCATATGACTGCTTCAAGTTTTACTGAGCACCTATTGAGGCCAGGGATTAACTCTTGGCCCCTAAGGAGTACCTAATTGGTTCAATATGACACTCAAATAGTGAGAAGAATGTCACCATTCAGATTATATTCATGGATGACATTTTAGCTGGCAATGTTAAATGCCAAGGGCAGGTTATTTAGATAGTAAAATTCAAAATTACTCCTCTTAGATGAATGAATTGGTTTCTTTGATCCAAGATCTGTTAACACAATGTCATTGTAAGGAGAAAGTACCCACACATGTATGACTTTGTGACACAGAATAAAAGACAGATGCCCCGTGTTGGAAAGAATTATTTCTCTAATTTGTAATCACTTTCAATCCAACCTCCACAAATAGTGTGCTAGAATACAGGTGCAGTGGTGGGACACATATTGCACACAATTTCTTACACATTTTAGTCCTCGTGCCCAGAGTTGCTTTTTGTGTAACATGGGTGGCTATATAAATTAGAATTAATTCATATGAATTCATATGAAATAAATATTAAAAATACCTCAACTACTGGGCAGAGTTTACATCACAATATTGTGTCCCATTTTTTTGTCAATTGCATAGCAAATGTACATTTTTGTGTAGATCTGTAGAAAGGGCAATATCTCTGTGTTGCTTTCTCGGGGGGTTACAATAAAAGGAAACTACATCACAAATTGAAGAGCCAAGGTGGCGCAGTGGTTAGAGTGCAGCACTGCAGGCTACTTCAGCTGACTGCTAGCTGCAGTTCAGCTGTTCAAATCTCACCGGCTCAAGGTTGACTCAGCCTTCCATTCTTCTGTGGTCGGTAAAATGAGGACCCAGATTGTTGGGGGCAATATGCTGAACTCTGTGAACCGCTTAGAGAGGGCTGTAAAGCATTATGAAGCGGTATATAAGTCTAAGTGCTATTGCTATTGCTAAATGTATCTTTTGACTAATATATGTAACAGATGGCCTGATCTAATTTATGTTTGAGTAACCATAACCATAAACATCTATTCCAAGACAGAGATGAAAACCCATGACCTTTTGTACATACATCTTTTGCGTTATAAACATCTTGAAAAATATAGAGGCTATGCTAAACTACATTGGGAAATAATATACTAACTCAACATTAAATTAGATGAAGATATTACAAAGGCATAAAAAGGCAAATAATTGCACAAAGGGTTTGTTCTGTTTTCAAGTGGAACAGAATGCCATGGCTTTCTCCAGCTTCTCACATCCCCTTTCCAATCCCAAACCACATTTGTGATAGGAAACAAAACTGGAAGAACATTGTGCAGCAGTTTTATGTCTTATAAGAGCCAACACAACTCATAAATATAGTTAAAGGGATCAGCGGGAAAAATGTGACAATCCCATCTGCAAAAATTATGTACTGACACTCAGCAAAATTGGACAAATGAAAATGACTCTATCATTTTGAGGAACAGACACCTTATTGAAAATAGAACAGTCAAATTGGCCAGTCAAATTAAGTATCTAATATCACTGGTATTCATTGTGGTATAGTCAGATAGATTGATTGATAGATTGAGATTCATTCATTCATGAGATTTAAAAGATGACCCAATTCAAACAATGCGATTCTGGATGGCTTAGGTAATAAACAAACAAACAAAACAAAACAAAAAATAAAACAGAGCCAATATCATATACTGTATATCAAACATATTTGTTGTTGTTGTTAGTTGCGAAGTCATGTCCGACCCATCGCGACCCCATGGACAACGTTCCTCCAGGCCTTCCTGTCCTCTACCATCCTCTGGAGTCCATTTAAGCTCACGCCTACTGCTTCAGTGACTCCATCCAGCCATCTCATTCTCTGTCGTCCCCTTCTTCTTTTGCCCTCAGTCTTTCCCAGCATTAAGCTCTTCTCCAGTGAGTCCTTCCTTCTCATTAGGTGGCCAAAGTATTTGAGTTTCATCTTCAGGATAGGGCCTTCTAAAGAGCAGTCAGGGTTGATCTCCTCTAGGACTGACCAGTTTGATCGCCTTGCAGTCCAAGGGACTCACAGGAGTCTTCTCCAGCACCATAGTTCAAAGGCCTCAATTCTTTGGCGCTCAGCCGTTCTTATGGTCCAACTTTCACAGCCTTACATTGCAACTGGGAAAACCATTACTATATGCACTTTTGTTGGTAGGATGATGTCTCTGCTTTTTAGTATGCTGTCTAGATGTGCCATAGCTTTCCTGGTCTGGTACTCCCATCTCTTTAAGAACTTGCCACAATTTGTTGTGATCCACACAATCAAAGGCTTTAGCATAGTCAATGAAGCAGAAGTAGATTTTTTCTGGAACTCCCTAGCTTTCTCCATGATCCAGGTATATTGGCAATTTGATCTCTTGTTCCTCTGCCTCTTCAAAATCCTGCCTGTACTTCTGGTAGTTCTCAATTGACATACTGCTGGAGCCTAGCTTGTAGAATTTTAAGCATAACTTTACTAGCATGTGAAATGAGTACAATGGTGCAATATTTTGAACATTCTTTGGCATTGCCTTTCTTTGGAATTGGAATGTAAACTGACCTTTTCCAATCCTGTGGCCACATCTTGAGTTTTCCAAATTTTCTGGCAAATTGAGTGTAGCACTTTTACTGCATCGTCTTTTAAGATTTTGAATAACTCAGCTGGGATACTGTCACCTCCACTAGCTTTGTTGTTGCTCAGATTTCCTAAATCAAACATATGCAATGCACAAATCTTCTTATTTACTTCTTTTTTTTTTACCAAAACAGCAACTAAGCTACATAACAAAACAAGCAAAAAGGAACTTTCACTGAATTGGCTAACAATGCCTCAAGGAAGAATCAGGTTTCAGTGGTTTTCCTAAAGGCAGTACAGTTGGGCCCTGTCGGGGTCAATTTTTCCCAGAAACAGAGGCAATCCCTTATAGGACTAGGCATGCTTCCTAGTCCTATAAGGTGACAAAATTTAGCAGAAGGAACCTGGAGTATGCCTCTCTATGGGAGCATATGAGCTGGCATATGTTCTTGGGAGAAGGTGGTCCCTCAAGTAACCTGGACATACTGTATGCCATGTAATGCTTTAAAGATGATTACCAGAACTTTGAATCACAGCTGAAAGCCTATTGCAAACCAGTGCAGTTGTAGTGTACGTATATGGGCATCAGTAGATGCACTCATAACTATCTATGCTGCTGCATTCAAAATCATTTTAGATTCTGGATTTAACAGTCCTATGAAGGGCTGGGCTAATAATGATTCTCTTACTCCATAATGTGTCATGACAACTCAGCTGCCTGCTCATTCCGCTGAATGAGATCCCATACTTCTGCCCAAAGTCCTTTCCTGATAGTATTATGAGGGATTTCAATACTAGATTAAAACTAAATGTATTATCAGATTCGCTTTTCATCGTAGGTTCATGAAATATGTAACTCCCTGATTCTTTCGAAGTTGGACAATTCATTGTTCATATAAATTTAATCAATAAATAAATGTTTTCAACTAGACCTGGCTCCTTGGAATGACAGTTCCATTTTCATTCATGATGTATTTTGAAATATGCATATTGATGGATATGCAATCTATAACATCACATTGCATCTTGTACTTCAGTTTATATCATCATGATATTATCTTAATTGTTATTTTATAGTTGCAGGGTTCAGCCTGTGTTTTAATTAGCTTTTATATTAAAAATAGTTTTTTTTTTCTTATAATGGTAGAAGGCAAGCAGAATATGAATACATTGCAAGGAATCACCTGCTGCTCAGCAAACAGATAAAGCTCCGGGATCAAATTAATAATGTCACGTTTCCAATATTAAATAGGAGTAGAAGCTGTAAATTATAGCACAATGTTACATTACTGAAGCAATAACTATGAGAAATTAGCAGACCAGATGTTGTATGCATACCTATTAACATGCTGCATTTTCTAAAAGAGTAATCTAATGACAGTGACATTTTTAGAACTGCTGAGTTCCCTAATTATAACAGCCATGTGGCCTATGAATGCTGTAGAATTGCTCTCTGCAGCAATTTAATTTTACTACTCTGGATGTCTTCATTTAAATCGTCTTACATCTGAATCTTGCTATTAGAGATAAGCCAAGGAACTCACTAGGGTGGCTAGTTGTAGAGTTGTTTCTCATAGTGATCCATCTAATGGTCTGGATGCAAATTTACCTCCCACTGACATGTAAATGTTGAATTAAATGCAGCTAGTTTAATTTACTGTCAGGTCATTCATCCTGTTTCTTCCTTGGACACATCATGAAAATAAGCTTGACTTGCTTGCCAAGATCAAATATAAGAACTTTTCTGGCACTGCAATTTGAAGCCGAGGCCATCCAATTGAAGTTTAAAGAACTCCTAATGAAGAGAGAGAGAGAGAGAGAGAGAGAGAGAGAGAGAGAGAGAGAGAGAGAGAGAGAGAGAGAGAGAGAGAGAGGACTGCATAATTGTTACTCATCTGCCCCCCCCCCCTCAAAAAAATCATCAATGATTCAAGGCAGGGGAGTATAAACTGATCCCCTCTAAATAGCTTGGATTTTTGTTATCATGTGCCCTGGGCAGCATGGGCAATGGCTAAATATGATGGGATCTATTGTCTAAAACAACCGTTTTCTGACTCCTGACTTATGGATTCAACTTTAGTTCATTTTTATATTAATCTATGTTTTCTGGTTACGTGGCAAGAAATGCAGCCAAGGTTCAGTAAGTAGCACCTTTGTTTCAGGAACCACATCCCCTTTGCTAACTAAAACCATAACATCAAAAGGGAATTGGGTAGCATCTTTTCCAATTAACAAATTTTATTAAAAGGCACAAGGAGCCATTCAGCCTAAAACAGATTCTTGCCAGCAACTAAAACAAAGAGGAATTATTCTTTAATTAACCCACAGTTACACTAACAGCACATCACAGTCAACTTCACACATAAGATTAGTACTTTCACATGCTTCCCCCCTCCCGCATGATATATTCTATTATTTGTCCGCAATGCCCCTTTTATTTATTTATTTATTAAAATTTCTATGCCGCCCAACTCCCGGGGGACTCTGGGCGGCTAACAACAGGTATAGAAACGTATAATCAATAAAAGCAATTTTAAAAAAAATCCTTTGAATCCTAAGTTAGACTAACAGGCTTTACTTTTTACAAAATAATTAATGGACACTCATTTAATTGGGACTCAAATAAAGACAAAGTAATATCACATCATCAGGGGTGGGTTCCAACTTACCTCGCTGCTGCTTCGCTTCCTCCCATGCTGCGTGCATGCGCAGTGCAAAACACCCCCCCAAAAATTAAAAAAATTAAAACACCAAAAACAAGATGGCGACTGCATGCACAGTGCTGGAAACTCGGCTTCTGGGCATGCGCAGAAAAAAAAATTTAAAAAAATTAAAAACATTTTTTTAAAAAGATGGCAGCTCCCATGGACCGGCATTGACCGAACCGGGTCGGTGACGTCATTGTGACATCACCAGCGGGTCGCTACCAGTTCAGGCGAACCGGTCTGAATCGTGAGGAACCCACCCCTGCACAACATCTTAATCTTCCAGGTCATTTGAATACAGATTTCAAAGTCACTGTTTTAGAACAAAGAAATGTGACTAGCATCAGAGAATGACAGACTGCCACATTCATAAACATAGAAGGGCTTTAGGCTATCTCAGTAAGTCTTAACAAACACAATGAGTTTTTTAGACATTAGATACTCATCATCTGTCTCACAGGTAACCTCTCTCACAGGTAACCCATATCTGCATAATCACCCTTTTTTCTCACCCATCTTCTTTCCTTATTGCTTGTCAAATCCCACATAAGTTTAACTCGCTTTGTGCATCTGATGAATAACTTCCTGCACTGTATTTTAATTTTGCATTTTTCTTTCTTTTGCCTCACATACTCTCAGGGGTGAAATCCTCCTGGTTTGCTCTTACCTGTTGATCGCCGCACAGCCGAAGAAGCTGGTGGTGTTCGCGGCGTGGAGCTTCCCCCGCCCGCTTCCCCCGCCCGCCTGGACGCCGGCATTTGCGTTCTTTTGCCTTCTGCGCATGCGCAAAGCGTTCTGATTACGCATAGGGCAAAAGAACGCAAATGCCGGCGTCCAGGTGGGCGGGGGAAGCGGGCAGGGAAAGCCCCGTGCCGTGAACGCCACCAGCTTCTTCGGCTGTGTGGCGACCAACAGGTAAGAGCGAACCGGGAGGATTTCACCCCTGCATACTCTTCTAAACCTGTCCACCTTAACTTTCTGCAGGAGTAAAAATTATGGAAAAAGAAAAATGCACAAGAGGATTCTAAGTGGAACTGACACCATCTAGTCTTCATAAAATGCTACAATTGAGCACTGGCTGCTACACCAATTCTAAAGAGTCATTTAGATAAAATTCATTGAACCTTATCCACTGTATTTAAAGGTGTTAAAATAATTTAAAAAGGAACTACCGTATTTTTCGGAGTATAAGAAGCACCCTTTTCCCCCTAAAAGAGGGTGAAAATCTGGGTGCTTCTTATACACCGAATGTAGCCCCGCCCAACCTCTGAAAGGGAGCTTTGCAAGACTAAAACAACCTCTCAAACCGAGCTTTGCAAGGCTGAAAAAGCAGCCTTTAAAATGGACCTTTGCAAGGCTAAAACAACCTCTCAAACCGAGCTTTGCAAGGCTGAAAAAGCAACTGCTCAAAACGGACCTTTGCAAGGCTAAAATAACCTCTCAAACCCAGCTATGCAAGCCTGAAAACAACCTCTCAAACTGAGCTTTGCAAGGCTGAAAAAGCAGCCTTTAAAATGAGACGTTGTACTTACCTGAGACGTCCATTCTCGTAGGGTGGAGCTAGCCGCCAAGATTGGGTATTGGCACAGCCTTCTAGCCAATTATGACTGAGTCTGGAAAAGTATAAAAGATGGCTCTAGGCCTAGATTCCCCCTCTTTTGACGAGGGATAAATGCCAGACTCAAGTGCCATCAATCTAACAAGTTTATTAACTGTCCAATCACAGAAAATTACACATGAGTTGATATGTGAGCGACCTAACTACCTAACCTAACTACCTACAGAGAGAAGATAACTATGTACACTAATACACCTAGATACCTAATGACTATACAAGTAATAGGCTCCTCGTCCAGCCAGAACATGTTAGAAGGGAGGGACTTGGCGGCTAGCTCCACCCTACGAGAATGGACGTCTCAGGTAAGTACAACGTCTCATTCTCCATAGTGGGTGGAGCTAGCCACCAAGATTGGGACATACCAAAGTAATTTAGTCCCCAGGGAGGGCCTCCTGATTCTGGCTGGGACCACCGCCCTCCAATGTTACCTGTTCCAGCACTCTGCGCCCAAGATCAGCCTCCTGAGAGGCAAAAGTGTCCAGTCTGTAGTGCCGGACAAATGGCGTTGGAGATGCCCAAGTGGCAGTCCAGCAGATCTCCTCGATGGAAGCCCTCGTGTTCCAAGCCGCAGTGGTGGCTGCACTGCATGTGGAATGGGCCGTAATCCTGGTGGGTCGTGGCAAGGACATTTGTTCATATGCAGTGTTAATGACATTACGAATCCACCAACCCACCATGACAGAGGATGCTTTCCTCCCCAAGGAAGTGTGGTGGAAAGAGACAAACAAGGCCTCAGTCTTGCAAAAGGCAGAGGTCCTTGTATGTAAGTGTACAGTGCGCGCCTCACGTCCAGGAGGTGCCACTGTCCTTCAATGTCTGAGGATGGAGAAGGGTAAAAGGAAGGTAATACCACCTCCTGAGCCCAATGAAAGTAAGAGTTTACCTTTGGCAGAAAGGTGGGATCCAACCGCAAGACCACCCTGCCCTGGTGGAACACACAGAGATCACTCCTGATGGAAAGGGCTGCCAGTTCAGAAATGCGACGGGCAGAGGTGACAGCCCCCAGGGAAACCACCTTGTATGTTAGGTGGGCCAGAGAGACAGAGTGCAAAGGCTCAAAGGCGCCCCCCCCATGAGTGCTAATAACACTTTGGACAAGTCCCAGGTGGGATACCTATGCACTACAGGAGGGCATCTATTCATTGCGCCCTTTAGGAATCTGGAGACTAAGGGGTGAGCAGAGAGTTTCCCCAGAGAGGGACAGGGCAGCACCATGGACAGGGCAGCAATCTGGCGGTTGAGGGTACTTGGGGAAAGACCCTTAGCTAGCCCCTGGCGTAGGAATTAAAGGACATTTATGACCGAAAGATCCAGTGGGGAATAACCCTCCCTAGCACACCATGAGCAGAAAGCCTTCCAAGAGGCTGCATAATTACGATGCGTGGACGGTCTGCGAGAGTCAAGCAAGACCTCCAGAACGTCCTCAGGGATTTGGCGGCTCCTCAGAGTGAGCCGCTCAAGTGCCAGGCGGTCAGTTGCAACCAGTGCGGCTCTGGATGCTGCACTGACCCCTGGAGCAGCGACCACTCTGTCGGAGGGATCCTCCAAGGGGGTGAGACCGACAAGGAGACCAGGTTGGCATACCAGGCTCTCCTTGGCCAGTCGGGTGCCAGAAGTACCACCTCGGCTCTTTCTTCCAGGAGTTTCTGGATGACCTGCGGAATGATGAGGATGGGGGGAAAAGCGTAAAGCAACCCCTGAGGCCAGGTGCAGTGGAGGGCGTCCACCCCTTCTGCCCCCTGAGTTTGATACTGGAACAGAAACCTGGGCAGCTGGGCATTCCCCGGGGTGGCAAAAAGGTCCATCACAGGTTGACCGAATTGACCCACAAGTTGGTGGAAAAGGTCTGGGTGTAAGCTCCACTCTGAGTGGTCTATCTGGTTCCGGCTGAGCCAGTCTGCCCTGACGTTGCTTACCCCAGAGATGTGTTCAGCAGAAAGAGACAATAGGTATTGTTCTGCCCATAGCCCCAACCACATGGCCTCTGACATGGCCTCTGACATGAGCTGACATGAGCTGTCGTGACATGGTCCCACCGTCTGTTTATGTGGACCTTGGTGGCCACATTGTCAGTAAGTATAATGACATGAGAGTTCTCCACAAGAGGTCTGAACTGCTGCAGAGCAAGGAACAGAGCCCGTAGCTCCAAAACGTTTATGCTTAGAGTTGTCTCAGTTAACGACCATGTGCCCTGTGCCGCCTGTGCTTCCGCGTGTGCCCCCCAACCCGATAGGCTGTCATCGGTGGTGACTAAGATTTGTCTTGGGGGAAGGAAGCAGGTACCCCTGTGGACAGCAGAGGTGGTCCACCAAATCAGAGACTTCCTGACTGAGGGCTGGAGTCTCACTTTGACTGGGGAATGGGCCCTTCCCTGACCCTGATAGGGAAGGAGCCATTGGAGGTCTCTGGAGTGTAAGTGAGCCCATGGGACAATGTGAATGGCCGAAATCATCTTGCCCAGGAGGGAGGACAGCAAATTCAGTGGAGCTGAGTTTTGTCTCAGAACTTGCTGGGTTAAAGCCAATAGACTGTCTCTCCGATCCTGGGACAGGCACACCTTACACCCCAGGGAATCAATGATTGCACCCAGATGGACAATTCTGGTGGCAGGGACAAGCTGACTCTTGGATCGGTTGAGCAAGAAGCCATGGAGTTCCAGCATGTTAAGCACTACCTGGACATCTCTCTCAGCCTGAGAAGGGGAGGCTGAGGAGATGAGAATATCGTCCAGATAGCACTGGATCCTGATGGAAATGGATCTGAGTGAGCGGTCAAGGCTGCCAGGACCTTGGTGAAGACCCTTGGCGCTGAGGACAGGTCAAAGTGGAGCGCCCCATATTCATAATGCACCCCTGCATAGCAAAACCGTAAGTATTGGCGGTGAGATGGCCGAATTGGGATGTGGAGGTAATCCTCCAAGAGATCTATGGATGTGAGTAGATTCCCTTCCGAGCACTTGCCAGAGTTGATTTCAGGGTGTGCATTTTGATTTTTTTTTTTTTAAATGGATGACATACCTGTTGAGACACTTGAGGTCCAAAATGGCTCTCCATCCTCCCGAGGATTTGGGCACTACAAACAACATGGAGTAGAAGCCCTGCCCCTGTTGGTCCTCAGGCACCTGATGGATGACTCGAATGTCCAGGATGTGCTGGATGGCCTGATTCATGAGGACCCGTTTTGCAGAATTTGATGACAAGGGGCAGCGGAGAAGAACCTCGGGGGATGGGGGTGGAAATGAATTCAAGTGAGAGCGCTGAAGCCAGGGTCTCACAAACCCATGCATCATTGGTGATTTCCTCCCATCCACTGGCATAGGGAGCCAGGCGACCCCCTGTGGGAGGATCGGCCGGAGGTTACTTGTTCTGGTGGAAAGGGCGACCACCGGCCCCTCTAAAGGGCCATATGAATTGGTTACCCCTGAAGGGTTGGCCCGAAGAGAATCTCTGATGGGAACTGCATTGCCCTTGGCTATGCCCCTGATACTGTCCCTAGTAGTTACCCTGATGTCTATTGGAAGACTGGAAGGTCCCCCTGGAAGCCCTCCTTGGTAAGGGGGTGGCACGGAAAGGGTGGCTGAGGGAAGGACCTTGCGCTTGTCCTTAGTCTCAAGCAGGATGGGATTCAGGGCCTCACCAAACAAGGACTGCCTGGTGATCGGGGCAGAGGGTAATTTCCACTTGTACCGCATGTCAATTGGCCAGCTGCAAAGCCAGGCCATCCGGCACGTCACTACCGTGGACTCCATTGACCTAGCTTGGACATCCACTTGAGCTGCTGCTGATGGAGCAGTAGGTTGATTTTGGCTTGTGGGTGGAGCTGTCTGGAGTGTGGGGCTGTCTGGTTCCAAATGCCAGAGGGAGCTAATGAGAATTCCCTGGCATCCTTCCTGGGGGATGCTAGGTAGGAATGAGTAGGGCAGAGTACTCTGGATGGGGCAATATCCTTTGTAAAAGGCATCATTTTAAAATCAACTCCAATTTACAAATCATGGTCTCTTGTCTTAAAGTTCAGTTCATGAAAAACTGATACTTTCAAATACTGGAAAAATGTGATAGTTTGTATATAGTTATATACACTGTATATAGTTCCAGTTATGCTGGGCTCACAGACTCCAGAAAAAAAAGCTTGGTTTTAAACTGTTACTGGAGTTACTCACTAGGCTCATTTGTTCCTTTTATGTGAGATCTGTAGCTTACTACTTCTAAATTCTGCTGAAAGCCCTTGTTCAAGCCATTTTTAAAATATAGACTCTTCATTCTAAGTTGATGCTTGAACAGGTACTCCTGAGGCAGACCTACAGGCAACTAGTCTGAATCTTTGTCAGCTCAATTAGAATAACAGTATCCATATTTATCTAAGGCCTCTGTCAACAAGGTAGGCCTCAGAAAGGCCTGGGTAAATTAGTAGGTCCAAACAGTCACTTAAAATGGCCACCGCCCTTAAATGAGGTCAACAAGATGGCAGTTGCCCTTAGTTGGTCTTTCAAAATGGCCAATGCCCATACTAGGCCTTAAAAATGGCCACCGGCAAGAAAGGGCATCCAAAATGGCCACCGCCCTTGATGTGGCTTCAATATGGTCTCTGCCCACTTTTGGTATTTGAAACAAAAAGGCCACGCCCTTAGTGCCTTCAATTCTGAGGGCAATCAAAATGGCTGCCACCCTGTGGGAGACTTCAAGATGGCCACCGGCACTCTCAAAGACTGCCTGCACACTTACCAGGCTGAAGACAAGCCGATCAATGCAGAGGAGCTCAAATGGAAGCAGCCGGCCCAGGCACTAGAGACAGGTACCGACAGGGCCTTGGATCAAAGGAGCCTTGCCAGATTGCTGGCTCTTGTCAGCCATTGCACAGAAGGCAAGTTAAATAAAGGAGGCCTCAAAAGAAAAGAGAAAATTTTTTGAAGTGGGCGGTCCTGTGTAATTCAAAATGGCGGCCACCCACGAGGCACTCCTAAAATGGCTGACTGTCTCCTGAGGCAATTAGTTCCAGCCGAGGAGAAAGGAGTCTGCTAAGGCCTAGCCACTAACTGTCAGTTTCTGAGTCCCCTGGAACAGACTGACTGATTTCTGAAGTTTCAAGCAAAAAAAGGGGACAAGCCCTCAGCAGCACCCAGATTGCCAGCTTCCTCTGCAAGCAGGCACAAGACAGGGAGCAAAAAAGGAACCAGCAAAAATATTGCTTTCAGCTCTTTGAAGGTCTCCAGCTGACGTTTGGAGGCTTGGCTGGGCACTGACCGCTTGCGCAAGTCTGGCCAAATTGTCACAATTAGCACCTCCGCAGCCACGGAGCGCTTTTGGACCAGCAAAAAAAATTCAATCAGTGGGCTGCCGACGGCTTGCGCGCGTCGGTCCCACGAGCGTCAGCTGTTTTTCAGCTCTTTTATAGCCTCCGGGCACCAGCGAGGGACCGGAAAGGCTATTTCTGACAGCCGGCAGTTTAAAATTGGCGCGGAGGCTCGTTAGGTGCCCAAACTGCCGGCGAGGCCTTTATTGCTCTTCCGATCCCTTTGATGTCAGCTGGGGATCGGAAGGCTCACGGACGGCTCAGCAAGGTTGCTGGCCGGCGGAAAACAGTGGCACCACAAAAGGAGGGAAGAGAAAAGGAAAAAACAAATTCAATTTCCCTGGGTCAGCTTGCCTGATGGCCCCTCGGCTCTCCTATAGGCAGTTTGTGGTTGGAGGTGGTGTGATTAACCCCTCGTTGACCAGACCCGGTGCCAGATATTAATGAGGCCTCAATTTAAGCCCAGATAAGCGATGGAATACCGCTGGCCCCCTCAATCTCCAGGGGCCCTTTCCCTCACCCTCTACAGCCGGTATGAGTTATATGGTTGGTTGGTAACGCAGCAAAAATATATAAAAGGAGGAAAAACAAAAGGAAAAAAAAAACTGTACTGGGCCTTCGGCTGGAGGGGCGAGCGACAGTCAGGCTTGCGGCCTACTGCCTCCACCCTGGTATGTTTTGCCAGAAAAAGGGACCAGGGGAGCTCGATTAGGGAAAGAAAATTTGGAATTAGTATTAGAAGAAGGAAAAAAGACTTACAATTGTAATTTAAGCAGAAGTTGGATTGGAAAAAAGGCACTAGTCGATGGCTATGACTGAGTCAAAAGAGGGGGAATCTAGGCCTAGAGCCACCTTTTATACTTTTCCAGACTCAGTCATAATTGGCTAGAAGGCTGTGCCAATACCCAATCTTGGCGGCTAGCTCCACCCACTATGGAGAATGGAGCTTTGCAAGGCTAATATACCTGTTCCAGGCTGTTTGCTAAGGACACTAGCCAGATGGCTGCTGGTAGGCAGAATTTTTTTTTTTCTTATTTTCCTCCCCAAAAGCTAAGGTGCGTCTTATACTCCGAAAAATACGGTAGGTTGCCACATGTTTTGCATGTATTTGCCATTCATATCAGGACTGTGTTTTAGCTTTCAAAGGGATCTTTGCTTCAACAATACTTGTTGAAGCTATGAAGCCCCCAGGCACAATGAGAATATGCTTTGATTGGATCCCTCCTGCTTTGATTGTTAACTGACTTCTATTTTTATACAGAAATTGTCACGCAGTGATTTTTATTGCCTGTTATATGTATATGCAGGGAGAAGCATCCCTATCTAATATAATGGTTTATTCCTGAGCACGTGATTGATATGTTTTTGTACGCATGTGTACATTCCATTCTCCCCTTCTGTTCCTGGCTTCCATTGAAGCAAGACCTACTTTTATATCACAGATGTAAACTAATGAGGATTTATTGTTTTTGTACCGAAATAAATATTTTTACTTAGACTTTTAAACTGCGGTTTCTTTTCTAATGTCAGATGTCCGGGAAAAGATCAAACTTCTCCTTTGTGAGATTAATTATCACCTCTGTCAGAAATTTTGTCATCTCACTAATATCATCAAAATATATCCCTATCATTCTTTAGAAAGTATGCAATGCACTATGACCATGAGAACGTCCTAAATTGAGGTTCTTCAAATCGGTTGGACTTCAGCCTCCATAATCCCCAAGCCAATGCAACTATTGGCTAGGTTGACAGGAGATTAAGGAAGTTGAAAGGCTCCAATTTGGGAATAGATGTATTAATAGCAAAATCAGTAAATGTTTTTATTGGTTTGTTTTTGAAAGAATATGAATAGCTGTACTTTCACATGCTGTTCACTCAATGATATATGAGCTGCTATTCCTAAAAATTTAACAAATAGAAAGGAAGAGGACATATATGCAAGTCAACAAGCTTCAGTGTTAATCTTGAAGCTGTAAATCATACTATAAGTCAGGAGACAGAGGTTGTACATCAAATAATTTGTCATAGTATATGGTCTATTAATGGTACAATTTTATGCCTTCAGAACATTTTTATCCTATTCCCAGAAGAAAATAATTTAACCATGCAAGACCTTGGATAAATTCTTTTTTTTTTCACTAGCAAAAATGAACTGGGGGATTTATTTCAAAGTTATGTTAAATAATATTTTTTAAAATATTTGTACCGTTTAATATGCAAGTATGGTAACTGGAGACTTTAAATCACTTGGTAGGGTATACAGAGAAGGGGACTATTCCTATAGTGTTATATTAAATGCTTACCAGCTGTTTACCAATTTAAAAACATGTTTTATTTTCAAGTATACGCCTGCTATTTGATTTGTTGGGGGGGAATACAGTATATGGATGCTGATCTTAAAACAACCAAATTGTTTTGTTGTGCTGTGCTTATTGGTGTTTCTCAGAAATAATGAGTTTGAGCTAACCTTTAAGTCAAATATTCAGATAGAAACTAGGAAGTTAGAATTGAATTTCTTTGAATTTCTATGATTTCAATGCTTCAACAAATGATGGTGTTGTAAGAAATGTCCATCTGGGTTCAGTTCTAAGTGGGGAGGAAGACACTGGAAACATGGAGGCTGTTTGGAAAGATGGTTTAATGGTGGACAGGACCACATGGTTTGAGGTCCTGGGCAATTGAGCACATGGAAGAGAGAGACAGAGAGAGAGATTTATACTCTCTCTTGGGCCCCGCCTTGGAGCTTCCTGTTCCTGTGTAAGGGCAGGTATTCTGATTGGTTGTCACACTCCCATGGGGCCATGAGGGGTAACTTTGTAGGTTGTCTTGAGTCCTAGGCTTGGTTGAATCTGCTAGGTGATGATGTAATGAAGACGGTTGTGTTCTGAAAGGGTGCTGGGCAATTCCTATTATGGCTTAATGGCTTTGTCCTGGTTTGGATCTTGAGTGAGGGCTAATCCTATCATGTCCTGTGGGTGAGGTCTTTTGTTTTGTAGATAGACTGGCCCACTCTTTGTCTTGTAAATTGGTTGGCACCAGTTTTTCTAGGGCTATTAACAAAGGTGGGGGCTGCTTTCCAAGAGCATGTTTCTCCTTTTCTCATCCAGGGAGGTATAATATTCTGCCTTTTTAATATTTCCTAGAATATTTCATTCTTCTAGGAGAAGGGTGGGTGCTAACTTTCTACAATGGGCAAGAATATGGATGAGGAAGGAAGTATTGATAGATCTCTAATTATTTTGAAGTAAATTAGCATAAAAGTATTTTTAAATTTTTATTTATTTCATAGGTGTGTGTTCCAAATAAAACAAAGTCTAATGGTGAACACTACTTATAAAAAAAATTAAAGTTTTGCGGGAGGGTGTTATATCTGATTTCTTCATTAAATTCCAGCGTTCCAAAGAAGCCATGTTTATTTGAATGAGTGATTTTAAGAAAGTAAGAAGAGAGTTGACAAAAGCATTAGAACTTTCCCATTTATTAAACAAATAGAAACCTTGATCCTTCCTTGATCCTTTGTCTTTAGACAATGTTTGAAAACACATGTTTGATTCCCCCCCCCAAAAAAGT
The DNA here is from genome assembly GCA_023053685.1 of Diadophis punctatus similis. Lineage (NCBI taxonomy): Eukaryota > Metazoa > Chordata > Lepidosauria > Squamata > Dipsadidae > Diadophis > Diadophis punctatus. The sequence goes on along the minus strand of JALIGW010000002.1, from coordinate 54,632,996 downwards.
TACAAAATTATACATTTAAAAAATAAATAAGCCCACCCTTGTTTGTTTTGCATCTTTAAAATTTCATATCCTGCTTTAATACCGTATGTGTTTATGGCCCTTTGAGAGTTGATTAGTAATAAGCCTAAGTAAATAAACAAGTTTGCAAATTTTTCTAAGGCTACTTGAGAGCAAACCTTACTGACAAAAGCAGGCCTGACTTCTAAGTAAATATGCAGAAGATTGAATTGTAAACTACTACCCTAATACATCTCCAGTAACACATTTACAAACATGAAGCCTCTAGCCCAGATAAAACTAGCGGCTGTTGAAAGTTGGTTTGAGCAGTTACTCTTCTGATCAAATATATTCTGTTTGATTATTTTATTTGTTTTTATTTTTTTAAGGTTATAGATACTATAGCTTGAATTCTTTGTTTTCCACATAAATTAAATATTTGTTTTAAAGAACTTTCTGAAGGTGAAGGGTTCATAAACGAAGTCCTGTAAGTTCTGTGAATTTAGATAATTTCAAACTTGTAAACAAAAGCTTTTGCATGGTCTGGAGATCAGCAATTAACAGCAATTAGTGATTGCATCTATTAGTTGTTTGCCAAGTTCACAGTAGCAAGTAAGTACAAAAGAAGTTAGAATATCATCTTAGATACACCACTGTGTTTCCATTTCCTTTAATAATCTGCCTTGAAGGCTAATGGAGGTCTTCCTTCAGGGAAGTGGAAAAAAATTACCCATTGTTGTTTATATTATCCTTCAACTAATTATCACTTCTCCCTCTCTTGGGCAGATTGGAATGGACCAATTTCATAATTCGTAAGGCAGCACAAAATATGGGAATTGTAAAACTATTAATATAGTCATGTGTGTGTGTGTGTGTGTGTGTGTGTGTGAGAGAGAGAGAGAGAGAGAGAGAGAGAGAGGGAGGGAGGGAGGGAGGGAGGGAGGGAGAGAGAGAGAGAGAGAGAGAGAGAGAGAGAGAGAGAGAGAGAGAGACTAAAAGTCAGCCCCATAGACCAATCACCATATGTTTTATTTTGTAATATTTTTACTTAGGAATGCTCAAAGGTCATATGACAAATGAATAAAGAAATATTTAGAAATAAATAGAACCCAAGTCAAACATTTAGAGCAAGGGGCCTGACTTTTTATACACTCTGTATATGATTACTGTAGCCTATTTCAGATCTGTAGATGAACTTTTTGCTAGTCAGTTAACTAAGGTATGTAGGAAGCACACCACAATAGTAATGGGGGATTTTAACTACCCTGACATCAACTGGGAGACAAACTCCGCACCAAGTGGAAGATAAAATAGGTTCCTGACAAACCTAGTTTGTTTTCCAAAAAGTAGAGAAGGGAACAAGGAGATCAGCCATATTGGACTTAATTTTCACTAACAGAGATGAAATGATAGAAGGTGTTGAAGCTACAGGAACCTTGGGGGTGAGTGATCATCCAATACTGGAATTCAACATTATGCAAGCACAAGCAATAGAACAAAGTCAAACTAGAGCCTTGGACTTTAAGAGAGCTAATTTCAATAAACTTAGAGAGAGAGCTTGGGAAGGATTCCATGGATGAGAATCCTCAAAGGGAAAACAACTCAAGAAGCTTGGGAAATTTTGAAAAGTGAGATTATAAAAGCCCAGTCTAACACAATACCAATGAAGAAGAAAAATAACAGCTCTTAAAAGAAACCAGCATGGCTGCATAAAGAAATCTCTGACAAATTGAATGACAAAAAGGATAAGTATAAAAAGTGGAAAGAGGGGCACATAACTAAAGGAGAATATCAGCAAATAACCCGAGCCTGCAAAGATGAAGTGAGGAAAGCTAAGGCTCACAACAAACAAAGGATTGCAACAAAAGAAAAAAAATAACAAAAAAAGCTTCTTCCAATAGGTTAAAAACAAGAAAAAAGTAAAGGAAACAATTGGTCCATTGCTGGGAGAAAGTGGCAAGAAGGTGACAAGCAACAGGGAGAAAGCAGAACTACTTAACTTGTTTTTTGCATCTGTCTTTACACAAAGGGAAAAAACAGTCCAACCTATCAAAAACAGCACCACAAAAAACAGATTAGGAACACAAGTTAAAATAGGGAAGAAAATGGTAAGTGAGCACCTGTCTACCCTAGATGAGTTCAATCACCAGGACCAGATGGATTACACCCCAAGGTACTGAAGGAACTGGCAGATGTGATCTCAGAACCACTGAACTATATCTTTTAAAGATCCTGGAGCACCGGGGAACTGTCAGAGGACTGGAAAGGAGCTGATGTAGTTCCCATATTCAAAAAAGGGAAAAAAATAGATCCAGGAAACTACAGACCCAGCAGCCTGGGATGAAATTCAAAATTTTTCCCTGCCGGTTCTGTGGGCGTGGCTTGGTGGGCATGGCAGGGGAATGATATTGCAAAATCTCCATTCCCTCCCCACTCCAGGGGAAGGATACTGCAAAATCCCCATTCCCTCCCCACTCCTAGGGAAGGATATTGCAAAATCTCCATTCCCACCCCACTCTGGGGCCAACCAGAGATGGTGTTTGCCGGTTCTCTGAACTACTCTAAATTTCTGCTACTGGTTCTCCAGAACCTGTCAGAACCTGCTGAATTTCACTCCTGGCCTGACCTCAATACCAGGGAAGATTCTGGAAAAGATAATCAAGCAATGATTCAGCAAACACCTAGAAGCAAACAAAGTAATAACCAAAAGCCAACATGGGTTTGTCAAAAAAAATCTTATTGCATTCTTTGACAAAGTGACAAAACTAGTGGACCAGAAGAATGCAGTCAATATAATTTACTTGGACTTCAGTAAGGCATTTGACAAAGTAGACCATAACTTACAACTTGATAAAATAGAAAAATGTGGGTTAGACAGCATCACCACCAGATGGATTCATAACTGGCTGACCAACCGCACTCAACGTGTAGTCCTCAATGGAACTGCATCTACATGGAGAGAGGTATGCAGTGGGGTACCCCAGGCTCCGTTTTAGGCCCAGTACTCTTCAACATAATCATCAATGATTTGGACGAGGGGATAGATGGGGAACTCATCAAATTTTCAGATGACACCAAGCTAGCAGGAATAGCCAACACTCTGGAAGATAGGCTTAAGATACAGAAGGATCTTGACAGAATTGAACATTGGGCTCTATCTAGCAAAATGAAATTCAACGGTGAAAAAGTAAGGTTCTACATTTAGGCAAGAAAAACAAGATGTACAGGTACAGTATATGTGGTACCTGGCTCAATAGTGGTGACTGTGAGAGGGATCTTGGAGTCCTAGTGGCCAATCACTTAAATATGAGCCAGCAGTGTGCTGCAATTGCCAAAAAAGCCAACACAGTTCTAGGCTGCATAAACAGAGGGATAGAATCAAGATCACATGAAGTGTTAATACCACTTTATAATGCCTTGGTAAGGCCACACTTGGAATACTGCTTCCAATTTTGGTCACCATGATGTAAAAGATGTTGAGACTCTAGAAAGAGTACAGAGAAGAGCAACAAAGATGATTAGGGGACTTGAGGATAAAACATATAAAGAACAGTTGCTGGAACTGGATATGTCTAGTCTTATGAAAAGAAGGACTAGGGGTGACATGATAGCAGTGTTCCGATATCTCAGGGGTTGCCACAAAGAGGGAGCCAAACTATTCTCCAAAGCACCTGAGGGTAGAAGAAGTAATGCGTGGAAACTAATCAAGGAGAGAAGCAACTTAGAACTAAGGAGAAATTTCCTGACAGTTAGAACAATTAATCAGTGGAACAGCTTGCCTCGAGAAATCGTAAATGCTCCAACACTGGAAGTTTTAAAGAAGAGATTAGATAACCATTTGTCTGAAGTGGTGTAGTGTTTCCTGCCTAAGCAGGGGGTTGGACTACAAGACCTCCAAGGTCCCTTCCAACTCTGTTATTCTATTTTATTCTACTACAATTCTTTGTAGCCACTTACCACTGTTATATGGAATAAAAGTGAAAACTTTAACACACCTGGAAGGCACCAGGTTGAGAAGGCTACTATGCCCCATAATGTTATTTGTACTCCTTTTACAAATAGCAGTTCTCACCAGGTAGCAAACCTCTTTTGAGATAAGGGGACATTTCAAATAGCAGTAGAGATGAAGAAATATTCACAGATGAATGTGAAGGGTTTGCTTGGAAAGTGACTACTTAGTTCCTATAATAATAGAAACAGTATTGGGGCAAGCTAGAAGTACATCTCATCAGAAGGTGGACCATGCTTGGTTTTGGTAGTAGTAACTGTGAGAGGGATCTTGGAGTCCTAGTGGACAATCACTTAAAAATGAGCCAGCAATGTGCTTCAGCTGCCAAAAAAGCCAACACAATCATCGACTGCATTAACAGAGGGATAGAATCAAGATCACGTGAGGTCTTAATACCACTTTATAATGCCTTCGCAAGGCCACACTAGGAATACTGCATCCAGTTTTGGTCGCCACGATGAATAAAAGATGTTGAGACTCCAGAAAGAGTACAGAGAAGAACAACAAAGTTGATTAGAGAACTGAAGGCTAAAACATATGAAGAATAGTTGCTGGAACTGCGTATGTCTAGTTTAATGAAAAGAAGGACTAGGGAAGACATGATAGCAGTGTTCTAATATCTAAAGGGCTGCCACAAAGAAAAGGGAGCCAACCTAGTCTAGAAAGCACCAGAATGGCAGGACAAGAAACAATGGAAGGAAGCTAATCAAGGAGAGAAGCAACCTAGAACTAAGGAGTGTTCAACAATATCAAAATGGCAGACACAATCAGGCAACCAAGCTATGTCCATTTTAATATACATCACACGCATCACCAAATATAAAAAGGGCTTGGACTTTGATCATCCTGTCACACTGGCCAATTTAATAAATAAAATCATGCTCACATGAACGTCTCGCTATAGAACCAAACAGGCAAGTGTGCATTTACGAAACTTTTTTTTCCAGCCTAACTTATTAAACAAGAAGAAATGGGGAAAGCACAGAAATTACATGAATTGAATTGAATTGAATTTAATTTAATTTAATTTAATAATAGAATTTATATGCCGCCCAACTCCCAGGGGACTCTGGGTGGCTAACAACAAGTAAAAAACATATAATCAAATAAAAAACAATTTAAAAACACGTTAAAATACAATCAATATCTTAAAAAAAGAGCTTTCAAACACACATGCATACATGGGCCAATCTAAAAAGACCTCGTCGAAGGGTCATTGGCCCCAGGCATGCCGGAAAAGCCAGGTCTTAACGGCTTTCCGGAAGGCCAGTAAGGTGGGGGTAATATGGATCTCGGGAGGTAGTTGGTTCCAAAAAGTCAAAGCAGCTACAGAAAAGGCCCTCCCCCGTGGGCCCGCCAGCTGACATTGTCTAGCTGATGGAACCTGAATAAGGCCAACCCTGTGCGATCTCACTGGCTGTTGGGAGGAATGCGGTAGAAGGCGGTCACGGAGATAAACTGGTCCTGAGCCATGTAGGGCTTTAAAGGTAAGAACCAACACCTTAAATTGTGTCCGTAGCCCAATCGGAAGCCAGTGCAGCTCGTGAAGGATGGGTTTAGTGTGGGTGTATCTTGGAGCACCCACCACAGCTCGCGCAGCTGCATTCTGGACTAACTTTAGTCTCCGAACACTCTTCAAGGGTATCCCCATGTAGAGCGCGTTGCAATAATCAAGCCATGAGGTGATAAGGGCATGAGTGACCGTGAGTAGAGCCTCTTGATCCAAGTAGGGCCGCAATTGGTGCACTAGGCGAACCTGTGCAAAGGACGAAGGACTATGCAAAGAGCAAAGTTGCTCTAAAAAACCAGTGAGCCATATGCAACTTTGAAAAATGTCCTATGGAATGGCCTTTATTTGAACACTTAAAAATAGACTCTGTTTAGTTTTGAAGGCTTAAGTCAGCAGAGCCAATACGCCTGAGGGAAATTTATTCACTGAGCAGAGTAGTTCAAAGTTCATAATGTAAACAAAATCAAAACAGCCCCCATCCCCACTAAAACTCAAGAGGCCCAGACAAATGGAAGGAATGAGAGCTGGAGCAGTAGTTTAAAGTTATTTCTGCTGGGATGCTTCATTTTGGCAGTTCATAAAGTCCTGGTGAAGACCCAACCATTATTTCTCTGGATTTCAGCACAAACCTAATCTATGATCCACTCCTCTCCTCTCCTCCGTATTCTCTTGACTGGTCTTAAAATTAGATCGTGTTTATACAGACAGACCAATATAGATATTTACTTTTTAAAAATTCCATATTTTCAGGGCTGTAGTTGTATTAATGCAAATCTTTCTGAGAGCCATCAGTTCTGTCTGTGTCTGCAGAACTTACTCGGCTTCAGAAACTGCAGTCTTGGCTTTGTCTCAGTGGCATCCTAAGGTACAAACAGCTGTACCTTTCTTTCCCGACTACAGCTAGTCCTTGAATTATGACCACAACTGAGCCCAACATTTCTGTTGCTAAGCAAGACAGTTGTTAAGTGAATTTTATTTATTTATTTATTTATTTGTGAGATTTATATACCGCCTCACAGTGCAAGCACTCTCTAAGCGGTTTACACCAATAAGCAATGTATATTTATATTGCCCCCATCAATCTGGGTCCTCATTTTACCTACCTCGGAAGGATGGAAGTCTGAGTCAACCCTGAGCTGGTGAGATTTGAACCGCTGACCTGTGGATCACAGTCAGCTAAAGTGGCCTGCAGTACTGCCTCTAACCACTGCGCCACCTCGGCTTTTGTCCCATTTTATGAACTTTCTTGCCACAGTTGTTAAGTTAGTAAATACGGGTTGTTAAAAGTCTGTAGAGATTCTCAGTCATCCAGGTCATGGTTGTCCCAAAGGTGCTTTTTCAGGAGGCAACTGGACTTTCTTGTTTTTTCTTTTGAAGACGTTTCGCTTCTCATCCAAGAAGCTTCTTCAGCTCTGACCCTTCCATTCCCCATTTATTTATTTATTTATTTATTTATTTATTTATTTATTTATTTATTTATTTATTTATTTATTTATTTATTTATTTATTTTATTTGTCAACAAGTGCAAGGAAACAGGACACATGAAAAATGGCACAAATAAATGGATATAAAGAAGCAAAACATAGCCATAAACACATAAAATGAGTACATACAAATGGGTACAGTAGGACAGGGACGGTAGGCACGTTGGTGCGCTTATGCACGCCCCCTTAGGGACCTCTTAAGAAACTATCCTATCAGAGCTGAAGAAGCTTCTTGGATGCGAAGCGAAACGTCTTCAAAAGAAAAAAAGCAAGAAAGTCCAGTTGCCTCCTGAAAAAGCACCTTTGGGACTACGGGTTGTTAAGTGAATGTGGCTTCCCCACTGACTTTGCTTGTCAGAAGGTCACCAAAGGTGATCACACGATCCCAGGGCATTGCCAGCGTCATAAATATGAGTCAGTTGCCAAGCATCTGAATTTTGATCGCAGGGCCATGGGGATGCTGCAGCGGGCATAAGTGTGAAAAATGGTTAGAAGTCCCTTTTTTCAGTGTCATTGAACAGTCACTAAATGAACTGTTATAGGTGGAGGGCTACAGAGAAAAAGAGAAAAAGAGTTTTCTAAGCAACAGTGGAAAAGGATTGGCCAGTTTCAAGGTCCCATCAGAAGTTCCCTTCTGCCCAACATGAGAAGAGCCTTTAAAAAATAGCAATTATTATTCTACAGAGGAATTATTGAGTCTGTCATCTGCACCTCTATAACTGTCTGGTTTGGTTCCGCAACCCAACAAGACAGACACAGACTTCAGAGGATAATCAGAACTGCAGAAAAAACAATTGCTGCCAACCTGCCTTCCATTGAGGACCTGTATACTGCACGAGTCAAAAAGAGGGCCGTGAAAATATTTACAGACCCCTTGCATCCTGGACATAAATTGTTTCAACTCCTACCCTCAAAACAACATGATAGAGCACTGCACACCAAGACAACTAGACACAAGAACAGTTTTTTCCCGAACGCCATCACTCTGCTAAACAAATAATTCCCTCACCACTGTCAAACTATTCACTAAGGCTGCATTACTATTACTATTAGTCTTCTCATCATTCCTATCACCCATCTCCTCCCACTTATGACTGTATGATAAAGTGACCAGATTTTTTTTTTAAGCGGGACGGGGGGCGGGCCCGCCTGGGTGCCACCATTTGAGTTTTGCCCTCTGCGCATGCGCAGAATGCTGCGCATGCGCAGAGGGCAAAACACAGCAAATGTCGGCGTCCAGGTGGGGGGGAGGCGGGAGGCCTTTCCTCGCCTCCCGCCTCCCCTTCGGGAGCCGGCAGCCCTTCGGGAGCCCGCCTCCCCTTCGGGAGGCCGTTCCTCACCTCCCGCCTCTCTCGGGAGATGCCCTGGGGCCGGGCTGGCAAGCGACGAACGGGAGACGGGGAAAGGAGGCAGCCGGCAGCTTACCTGTCACGAGCTCCAGACATCCAAGCCCCGCAGTCTCTCGGTCGCCTGCCCGGCCCCAGGGCAACGGCGGCAGCGAGGCGACGGGGGGAAGGAAGGGGAGGGGGACAAGGAAGGGCTGTTTGCGCCGCCGGAGGGGCCGCTTGTGAGCTCAAACCGACGATGGCAGCGGCGACGGCTCCTCATCCCTCACCCCTCCACCCACATCCCAACAGCAGCGGCGCCTCCGAGGGCAGGGCTAGGGATGGGGCGGGGGAAGGAGAGGAGGAGCAGCCCCCCTTCCCCCTCTCCCCAGCAGGCAGCCGCCACGCTGAAATTACGCTTTGCCCGACTTGGTTCCGGTACCTCTCTTTTGTGCTTCCCCTAAGGTGACCAGACGTCCCGCTGTTTTGGCATTCTTTCCAAAAAAGCGGGACTTTTTGGAAAGAATGCGGGATGCGGGACACACGCTTGAAAAGCGTGTCTGTCCCACCAAAAGCGGGACGTCTGGTCACCTTACTGTATGACTGTAACTTGTTGCTTGTATCCTTACAATTTATATTAATATTGATTGTTTCCTGGTTGCTTATTTGTACCCTATGACAATCATTAAGTGTTGTACCTCATGATTCTTGACAAATGTATCTTTTCTTTTATGTACACTGAGAGCATATGCACCAAAGACAAATTCCTTGTGTGTCCAATCACACTTGGCCAATAAAGAATTATATCTATCTATCAATTTAAAAAAGGATCAGTCATGTGAAGAGGTCTCTGAGATTGCTTCCCAGCTCTTTAACTTTTTTCCTTTTTAAAAATAATTAGATTTATTATGCAAATCATAATACTATATTTCTGAAATAGATGGTATTAGAGCTCTAAAACATATTCTGCTATTGAAAAGCACATTTGTACAGTTAATCCTCAACTTACGACCGCAATTGAGCCCAAAATTTATGTTGCTAAGTGAGAAATTTGTTGTGAGTTTTGCCCCATTTTCTTGGCACAGTTGTTAAGTGAATCATTGCGGTTATTAAATGAGTCACACAGCTGTTAAGTCGATCTGGCTTCCCCATTGACTTTGCTTGTCAGAAGGTCGCAAAAGGGAATCACGTGACCCCAGGACAGTGCAACCGTCATAAATGTGAGTCAGTTGTCAAGCATACGAATGTAAATCACACGATCATGGGGATACTGTAAGGGCCATAAGTGTGAAAATGGTCAGAAGTCACTTTTTTCAGTGCCGTTGTAGCTTCAAACAGTCATTAAGTGAACTGTTGTAAATCGAGGACCACCTGTAAAAGAAAATCCTGTAGATCAGCTGAGTGATGCAGTTTCCTCCTTTGTAGCATTCTCACATGAACTGCAATTCTATGCGAAATAAGGTGAAAACCTTGCTCATGATTAGGAATGGTGCAATGACAGCCAGTGTAGGGAATTTGGGGAGTCATGTAAATCCAGGAAATGCACAGGCCTGACTGATATTAAGATGGAGTGAGAAAATCAGAGGTGGGTTCCTCCCGGTTCGGACCGGTTCGCCTGAACCGGTAGCAACCCACTGGTGACATCACAATGACATCACGGAACCGGTTCGGTCAGTGCCAGTCCGTGGGCGCTGCCATCTTTTTTTAAATAATTTTTTTGGAGGGGATTTTTTCTCCGTTTTTTTTCTTCTGCACATGCGCAGAAGCTGAGTTTCTGGCACTGTGCATGTGGTCGCCATCTTGTTTTCAGCTTTATTTATTTTATTTTATTTTATTTTATTTTATTTTATTTTATTTTATTTTATTTTACTTTATTTTATTTATTTGTTTGTTTGTTTGTTTGTTTGTTTGTTTGTTTATTGCCATTGCGCATGCATGCACGGAGGCACGGCCACGCGGCGCAGGAGGAAGCGAACCGGCAGCGAGGTAAGTTAGAACCCACCCCTGGAGCAAATGAAGCCATACAACCTGAAGTAAAAAGTAAAGCTGTAAAGAGGGAATTTGTTAGCTATAAAATCTGAATACTTACTACTTTTGTTTTTAAACATTTTTCTTTGGAGACAAAATTCTTCCCTTGGCAAAGAAAAAGAAATGTTTTGTATTTTTATCGCATATTTATAATAAACACTCAGGAAAAGAAGAAAAGACACACAAAGAAAAAACAAAAATGAAAATAAGGAAAAATAAAGCAAAATAGATAAGCAGGGAATTTATAAACATCATAAAAATAGCTTAACATTTTTAGCTTTTTGGCAGAAGATGAATATATTATAGCATTTTAAAAGCTGCGAATCCCATGAAAAAGTAAACCCCAAGTAAAATATAACAGCAACAGTCAACACACATAAATCATAAAATAAGATTAAGAATTATAGTAGATTCTCAGGAATTAAAGATCATATATTAAAAGAATCCCAAATTTCAGAAGTGGTACAAACCTGTATATACAGTTTGGATCCAAAAATGGTTTTTAAATTGAATTGAATTCAGTGTCAGGTTTAGGAAATTATTTTAGACATTGAGGTGTACAGCCAGAGATTAATTAACCTTTGTTCTGCAGAAACAACTTAGGGTTTCCCCCCCCAAGAGAACCATTGAGTATTCTTACAACAGCTATTATGTACAGAGCTAATGTGATATCCTTGTGGGATGGTAAGGTTTAATAATGTTTAATTTAAAAAATAGTAGGTTGAAAAGAAAATACACCTTTTAAATTTGGTTCATCCTATTTTAAATTATTTTCTGAAATTATTGAACTTTACAACATTGTCGCCAAATCCTGATCATTGCACTTCCTGTCATTTTAAGAAAAGGAATATTCTAGCAACCAATATTGAGATAATATAGCAATGGTAAAACAGAACCAGTTTTCTCTCCTTATCTCATTCAGTGTAAATTAAACATTTTTCTCCTGTTGTAATCTATATTGTTGCACATCGATTTTTACATCTAAATTCTGCCTCTATTTCACTTGTTTGACTTTGGAATTATTTCCACCAGCAATTTATAAATAAGATGCACCAAATGCTCAAAGTTTTGTTTTAGAAAGTTTTCAAATTTTGTTTCCACCTTGTTCTTACAGTTCCTATAAAGCTACACTGATCATATTAAAACCGGTTAGAGTCCCATAAGATTTTATCTCGGTTTTATTAATAATCAAATATTAGAATCTCTCAACTGATTGAATTTTTCATGCTTTCCCTTTTATGAAAACAAATATTTTATAATGAGACAGAAAATAATAAAATTAGTTGGATTCCTTTCCTATATGAATTGCAGATATTTAATATGGTGCATATTATTACATACTCTCTTATGTGCAGTTTATTTCTATTAATCCAAAAATATTTATGTAGTCCAATTGGAGATCCTAATCCATCAGTTGAGGCAACTAATCCTAGGGTGATATAATCCGTTCTGCAATCCAAGTTATCTTGATAACATAGTTTAAAGTTGGGAGATACCAAAACACTTTCTTTCAAAACCAGTAGTACATTAAATGTATATTTACTTTTTTATTACACCATGTTACACTATATAAAAATTGTTACTTGCCTCTGCCTGATCATTTAATACCTAATTTTCTTTTTTTATTATTGCAATCATTTGGAAAAGACAATTAAGCCTTGGCAGAATGTTCATTTTAACAGCTGTATTTTAAAAATGGAATCAGAGAATAGAATTCTTTATTGGCCAAGTGTGATTGGACACACAAGGAATTTGTCTTTGGTGTGTATGCTCTCAGTGTACATAAAAGAAAAGATACATTTGTCAAGAATGATTGTCATAGGGTTCAAGTAAGCAATCAGGAAACAATCAATATGAATATAAATCGTAAGGATATAAGCAACAAGTTACAGTCATACAGTCATAAGTGGGAGGAGATGGGTGATAGGAACGATGAGAAAAACTAATAGTAGTAGTAATGCAGCCTAGTGAATAGTTTGACAGTGGTGAGGGAATTATTTGTTTAGCAGAGTGATGGCGTTCGGGAAAAAACTGTTCTTGTGTCTAGTTGTCTTGGTGAGCAGTGCTCTATAGCGACGTTTTGAGGGTAGGACTTGAAGCAATTTATGTCCAGGATGTGAGGGGTCAGTAAATATTTTCACAGCCCTCTTTTTGACTCGTGCAGTATACAGGTCCTCAATGGAAGGCAGGTTGGCAGTAATTGTTTTTTCTGCAGTTCTGATTATTCTCTGAAGTCTGTGTCTGTCTTGTTGGGTCGCAGAAGCAATATTTCTTCATTATCAAAAAGTTTGAACTTGTTCCGTCTTTTTAAAAAAATGCCATTATGTTCTTTTCCTCAGATCTCTAAATAGTTATTTTTAATTAGGCTTTTATTGTTTTTGTAAATTCTCAGATAGTTAACCTTTTGAACAATGGTATTGAAACCCATTATTTGGTAAACTGCTAGTTAAATTCTAAGTCAACATTTGAGTTTTGCCTTACTGACCTACTATCCTGACCCCAAACCATGCTACTGTATAGCAACTGATTTTCTTTTGAAATGAAATTTCCCTTGCTTTCATTCCTGCAAATGCTGCTTCCAGTTTATCAGTGCTCAAAGCACAATTTCTTCTGCAAATGCATTTCCTTCCACATCCGTTGCATTTGGATGTGCCAAAGACCATGCTAGCTGGACATTCCAGAAGCTGCAGTTCCAGTACATCTGGGAGGTACCATGTTGGAGAAAGCTGTTGTAACAAAAGGTCTCTTTTATCTAATAAAATGCCTCCTCCAAAAGCCCACAGTCTGCCTAGCCTTTCCTTTAAATATCATTTCCCTCCTGTTTGAAAATAGTCCTTCTCTCCCCCATCTCCTTCTCCTTCTCTTCTTTTATTTGTTTTATATTTCACTTTTCTTTCAGCAGCTCAAGGTGCCATATAAAATGTTACTTCCTTTAGATTTATTCTTTCCAAGTCATAATTGTTATATATCAGTGATGGCGAACCTATGGTACGTGTGCCACAGGTGGCATGCGGAGCCATATCTGCCGGCATGCGAGCTGTTGCCTAGCTCAGCTCCAGCGTGCATGTGCGCACCAGCCAGCTGATTTTTGGCTTGCATGGAGGCTCGGGGAGGGCATTTTTGGCTTCCAGAGGGCCTCCGGGGGGATGAGGAAGGGCGTTTTTGCCCTCCCCAGGCTCTAGGGAAGCCTCTGGAGCCTGGGGAGGGCAAAAAATGGGCCTACTGGGCCCACCAGAAGTTGGGAAATGGGCCATTTCAGCCTCCAGAGGGCCTCTGGGGGGGCGGGGTAGGCCGTTTTTGCCCTCCCAATGTGTGATAGCGCACGCGCACACACTTTCGGCACCTGAGGAAAAAAAGGTTCGCCATCACTGTTATATATCTATAAATCAGGTTAACCATTTTGGAGCATATAATTATGTCTGTATCAGGGGTGGGTTCTGGATCCTTTTGCTGCTGGTTTGCTCAGGGTCACGCCATGCATGCGCGCCCACTTTGCCCGAGCACCCACAGCAATCAAAATCCAAAATGGCGGCACCCACGGAGACACCAACAGAACCAGCTCCGTTACATCATCACCGAATTACTAACGGTTCCAAAGAACAGGTTAGAACCGGTAGGAACCCATCTCTAGTCTGTATATGACCAGATACACCACAGGTGATTGAACATGCTTCTTTTAGTGACTGGTCTTGATAAGGGAGGTGGTTTGTCAGTTTCCTCCCTTCTTAATTGCAAGAGCTACTTTCTTAATAAAATATTCACTATTACTACTGGTAAGTTTACGGGACCACTCTCAAGAACTTCCTTTAATACTAGCTTTCTGTAAAAGAACAATTACCAATTTACAGATGATAAAACTTAACATTTCACTACGCTTCTGATATTTCCACCACTTGCAATCTCTGGTACTTTATAATTCCTCTGTGCGTCACCCAATTGGCTGGATATGGAAGGGAAGAGTTAGAAGGCTGCATTAATTTCTTAATAGAACCCCACTTAGTGGTCTATAAAATATTCATGAACTGAGAATTGATCTGTGAGATATACAAGCACGTTCACTATTCCATGAAATGTACTCATCTGATTTTCTCCCCCCCCCTCCCGCCAAGATAAAGGGATGGGGTTTAATTTTTTTGAACACTGGAACATCTTCCAGAAGAGCATTCCCCATTACAAATATTAAGTGCACTCCTAGGCCCACATACTGTATCTTAAAATTTGCCTCTATACCACTATTCAGAATGTCTTGATTTACATACAGTATTGTGTATGGGATTCAGATTAAAAGGTTGGCTAGTAACCTTTTAACCTTTTAATGTTCTTCATTGGCAACCCAGCTGCAAATATGAAACCATCTTTCAATAGTCATAGCCTATATAGCAGCTGCTGTGGAGCTGTTGTCTCAGAATCAGGAGGTTGTGAGTTCGATCCTAGGTAGAGACAGATGTAAGATCTCCTGCTTGGGCAGGGGGTTGGACTAGATGACCTGCAAGGTCCCTTCCAACTCTGTTAATCTGTTAAGCCTATATACATCAATGACTATGATATTTCTATTTATTTATATACATCAATGACTATGATATTTCTATTTATTTCTATTATTTCTATTTCTATTATTTATATTTATATTTATATTTATATTTATATTTATATTTATATTTATATTTATATTTATATTTATATTTATATTTATATTTATATTTATATTTATATTTATATTTATATTTATATTTATATTTATATTTATATTTATTTATATTATATTTATATTGGCCAATGACAGTTAAAGGTTTAATACATGGGTTGTTTTGATGTATGTTTGGTTGCATTTTATTTCATAATTTAATGGGTATTAAAAGCATACCCTGCCTTAGGTTGGGGGTAGAAAAACCTATACATGAAATTATCTCATTTAGAAAAAGCACATTGTATAAACCAAATTCTCATTCCAATGAACACGGGAAAAATCTTACGAGAAAATTGTTTTTAGTATTTCAGTTAAGCATTTAATCCTTTTAATCTTACCACCTTAAACAGTGCTGAACCAATATATGTGAAGACTCTGGAACAAAACGACGACAAAAATGAATTCTCAAGATTTCTCAGAATGGAAAGGAATAAAGGTACATTGGTTTTCCTGAAACATTGCTTATCTATACTGTACTATACTGTTCTCCCTCAACATTTGTAATCATGGAATACAAACCTACCATTAAAATAGAAAACCAGAAGCCTATATTTAATTCTGCATCCTCTCCTCCATAGCAGCTAACAAACTGCCTATGGGAAAACCATAGGGCAATTGTCCTTTCCTGCTGTTCTTCTTCAGCACCACACTGGCACTGTTTCTGGAAGTAGTATATGATCATTATGATTAGAAAGCATGGAGAAGATTCAATTCCACAAATTTGTCCAGTGCCTTTAATGGTATCTAGTTTGGAAGTCATGATTATAGCTTGTGTAGCAGATTTCCTTTCTTTATAGGAACCATAGAGCTTCACTGAATGCCTTCAAGTACTACTATTATGAGAAAGGAGAAACAACTTTTCTGTATCCATTTTTTACTGTACCTAGCACAGTATTTCTCAACCCTATCAACTTTAAGACATATGGACTTCAACTCCCAGAATTCCTCAGCCAGCTGTGGAACTCTAGGACTTGAAGCCTCATGTCTTAAAGTTGACAGGGCCGAGAAATGCCCACCTAGCACAATCTTCTGAATCTCTTTCAATGTTTCTCCTTATTCACATTTTCCCCAAACAAATTTGCTTATAATATTTTCTCACTGAGGTACTGTTTCTTTTGTTTGCCCATTCTTACACTTCAAAAATAAAATAACACCATTTGGAGATATGACACGAGCTGGTATTGCCTGTTTTAAATTGAATAGTGATCTCATCCAGCTCATCTAAAGCCACCATCACTCTTGCCCTTGGACTTCTGTGGTAGACCTCAATAGTTATTCTTACATGAACTGATCTGAGAAGGCTTTTCTAAAGATGGAAATTTTGAATATGCTTGTGTTATAATATAATGGGTTCTCCTAGATGCAAGGTTTCAAAGCTATAAGGCATTTTATCTTTCTTCCTTAATGGGTTTTTGGTTAAGAAGAAAAAAACACAAGATGCAAGGGGAAAAATATACAAGTGTTACTAATGGAAATAATGGGCAGCTAGATTTTCAGAAGAGTCCAGATCCAATGTTAAGTGCTTTCATAATAAAGCCTCAGGGCTTTCATAATAAAGAGATATCTAGCAAAAATCTTCTTAACTCCCTGAAATTCTTCTAACTCAGTGGTTCTCAACCTTCCTAATGCTGCGCCCGCGCCCCACCCCCATGCCCCTGCCGCGCCCCACCCCACTGCTGCGCCCCCCGCCATGCCACCCGCCCCACCGCCACCATTTGGGTTCTTTTACCCTCTGTGCATGCACAAAGCGTTCTGCGCATGCGCAGAGGGTAAAAGAACCCAAATGGCAGCATCCTGGTGAAGTCTCCCGACCCCTGTGAAAGGGTCGTTCGACCCCCAAAGGGGTTGTGACCCCGAGGTTGAGAACCGCTGTTCTAACTAGAAATTCTGTATACTGAATCTGGAAGTTTCTGTGTAACAAAATCAAGACTTTTCTATATAATTCTTTCAAATAATCAAATAATCTCAGTCTTTATTCGGATTTGTATATTTTTCTAGAATTAAAACATGCAAGCATGGAAGTTCCTGCCCATTTCATAAATGGCAAGAAAAACCAAATTGATGTCTCTTTACTGAGAAACCAATTAGCAAAATGTGTGACTTTGATTAGATTTTGGTTTCCACAATCTATTCATAGACTTCTGTTTGATGGTGGGACAAACCTGAGGATCCCATCCTAATTAGCATAGTTCTCATCTCTTAGTAACTATGTGGTCCTAATGTGATTGCCTCTATCTCTTCTCCAGACCACTACAGAAACTACCTAGAGACATATATAGCTGATGTGGTGGAGGAATTATATTTTTGAAATTTTTCTGACACAATATTTGCCAAAAGAACTGTTAAAGGCACCTCAGGAATAACCCTGGGATAAATCATGGGATAAGGATCTGCCCAGCTCCCATTGGCCACTTAAGTCTGAAAGCATGTCCTCTCCCCCCATTTGACTGCTAGGCAATGACATCATCTTATCTGAGCTGCAAGAGAGATAGTTACACAACCTCTTTTCTTATTGGAATTTTTTAAAATGAAAATACTAACCTATTGGAAACATATGATGGGGTTTATATAAGCATGTAACCCGTCATTAATACCTTTATACCTGTACTAAATCCCACTTTGAGATCAATAAATTTGTTAGAGAGAGATCTAGAATATAGCCCCCAGTTGGTATTCAAAGGCCAAGTAACATCTTCAACTCAAAACCAATTAGGTAGACAATTCTAGGTTAGAAAGACCAACAGTAAGATTCTTGGCTAGGCAGTTTTTTCATTACCAAAACAAAAATGTCTACACTATCAGAACAGGAATAGAATAATAGAGTAGAATAGAATAGAATAGAATAGAATAGAATAGAATAGAATAGAATAGAATAGAATAGAATAGAATAGAATAGAATAGAATTCTTTATTGGCCAAGTGTGATTGGACACACAAGGAATTTGTCTTTGGTGCATATGCTCTCAGTGTACATAAAAGAAAAGATACATTTGTCAAGAATCATAAGGTACAACATTTAAGGATAGTCATAGGGTACAAATAAGCAATCAGGAAACAATCAATATAAATATAAATCGTAGGATACAAGCAAAAAAGTTACAGTCATGCAGTCATAAGTGGGAGGAGATGGGTGATATGAACAATGAGAAGACTAATAGTAATAGTAATGCAGCCTTAGTGAATAGTTTGACAATGTTGAGGGAATTATTTGTTTAGCAGAGTGATGGCGTTTGGGAAAACAAAAAGAAATGTAAAACAGGAAAAGATACGTTTTGAATTTTTTTTTTACAAACAGTTGGGGAAAAATGTAGTATAGACACCATTTTGTTCTGAATAGCCACACAGGAGCTGTGCTTCTTAACCATCATAACTAATCACGTCACAATAGAATTCATAATCTCATTCCTATTCAATCTTGTGTAATAAGAATTAATAAGTTTGAACTGATGTTCATTTATCTTAAAAGCCAGTTGTTCCTATATGGTCTCAGAAACATCTAACCCAGGGCTGTCAAACTCCCGGCCCACAGGCAGGATGCGTCACGGGCTGGCCACACCCATGCCTGGTTTAGCAAAGGGGGGGGAAGTCCCAATACGTCATGTGATGCCACCGTGAAAACATGAATTTGACACCCCTGATCTAAACAATAAAATTATTTACGATATCACAGCTAACATTTCCCCTTCCCTGTTCATTACTTAATCTGCAGTCTTGGTGATTTTGCCAACTGATGTTTGTTGAAGTCCTTCCCCTTTTGTACAGACCCTTAAAAGACTTAAAGATACATTTCTTAAGATAGGTGAGGTGGGATTTCATACTAGCAAAATCACCTTAAGTTGCAAAGCAAGAAATCTAGAGCAAGGCCATTTCTAAGGATCAGGTATGGCAAGTGGCATTTGCTGCCACAGGATAAGTTTCATATTACATCTTGCAATGAACAAATTATCTTCCCATCTTGCTAGACAATCCTTAAAACTCAAGATCATCTTAAAATCAGAAAAATCTTACACCTTTGATTGTGTGCTTTCAGGTTAAAGTGAGTCAGAAGCAGGCACAATTTAATTTAGGGGAGACATAATGCATTGCAGAATTGAATCTTTGAATGCTGATCTCTGGGTGCTGTTAAATAGTTAATGCTGTTACTGCAGTATTAGAATTTTATCCCAAGCATTAAAGATTTCCAAGATTTAGCACTAGGCTTTATTCTAGAATAGGGGTTATTTCTCATGCTAAATCACCCAAGGGAAAAAAATGACTGGAGCCTCCTTCATTATAATGGTGCTACCATTTGTCTGGAGCTATGGACTGAATTGTGGTCTATTGCCTTAGACAGGAAATAGCTGGAATCTCGTGTGTGGGCAGTAGGGACTGCCACACTTCCTTTCTGTTCAGAGCAAGTCCATCTCAAGGGAGATTTGTGTTGCAAGGAGTCAAGGACAATCTCATGCATCCTCTTGTAAGCATTTACACCTTCTCACAGAGGCCTGCCCTTCTTTGGAGAACTGTATAGTGATCTAGATAGCAAATATTTTAGCATTCTGTGCAGCTCAGTCTCTCTCTTACTCTTTGAATTGCTAGATTCAAACCTAGAGAGCTTACATATTCTTTACCTTTAGATCTACCAAAGCAGCAAAACAATGCTTGCTCCCTTCTAGGAGCTATGGTGGAGTACAGGGTAGCAGATCATATTATTGTTTGGGATTTGTCATATTACCTCTCTGTACCATCTGATAGGGTGCAGATATTTATGTCAATTCCCCACTGTTCCTCCCATTTCTTCCAAGCCATCTCGCTAACGTTGAAGGCTGGCCAATTTTTTAAATTTCCCATGTCTCCCAACTCTTTTCTCCTGGCCCTCCTGGATGTTTCAGCAGCTTTCAATGCCATCAATCCAGAGGTGGGTTTCAGCAGGTCCTGACCAGTTCTGGAGAACCGGTAGTGGAAATTTTGAGTAGTTCGGAGAACCGGTAAATACCATTTCTGACTGGCCCCACCCCCATCTATTCTCTGCCTCCCGAGTCCCAGCTGATTGGGAGGAAATTGGGATTTTGCAGTAACCTTCCCCTGGAGTGGGGTGGGAATGGAGATTTTGCAGTATCCTTCCCCTGCCACGCCCACCAAGCCACGCCCACCAAACCACGCTCATAGAACCGGTAGTAAAAAAAAATTGAATCCCACCACTGCATCAATCATAGCACCCTTCTGGATCTGCTGTGTGGATTGGGAGTGAGACTGTCTTTGAGGGTTAGCCTCCTTCTTCCACAGCTGGTGCCAAATGGTGGGTGGGAACATGTCCAGTTGTAGGCTCCTAAAATGAGGGGTGTCTCAGGGTTCAATCCTAATGGCGTTGATATAAGTATGTAACCTCTCATTAATACTTTATACCAGTACTAAACTTCCTTTTTAACAACGACATGAAGCTGCTGGGTGAAGTCATGTATAATAACACAGAATGGCATTATACATGTCACTCAAGACCTGGCAGGTGATATCATTTCAATGTTAAACCATTGCCTGAAGTTTGCAAGGTTCTAGATGGGAAGGAATTGGCTCTGGCTCAACCCTAGCATGATGGAAGGGATTGGAGTTTTTGGCTGTTCTGGGTCCAGTGATGTATTATTTTTGGTGTTTAATGAGGTAACACTACATCAGAGCTGGTGTACAATTTGAGGGTTCTCCTAGACTTGCAACTCCAACTCAGGGAGCAGGGAACAGCTATGACTGTGGGTGCTTTGCAATAATTGTCTTGTGCAATAATTGTGCTCATTCCTGAACAGAGAGGCCTTGGCCACTCATTTCCCAACTGGACTATTGCAATGTGCTCTACATGGGGCTGCCTTTGAAGACCACCCAGAAATTACAAGGTAGGTAGCATAGTATTGGTTTGGGCCTTGATTTGAGCCCATCGTGTGTCCAGGTTACACCATTGCTACATGAGCTACATACTGGCTCCCAGTTTCCTTCTGGGTGCAATTCAAAGTGCAGGTTATACACTATATGGAACAGAGTCAGATTATTTGTGGGACCATTTTTATCTGAAGTATCTGCCTGTTTCACCACATCAGATAAAGTGGACACACTCCCGGTTTCTTCCCTTAAATATAGCCATCTATCAGGACCAAGGAAGCATGCCTTTCCACAGGAGCCCCCTTTCCACAGGACTCTTCCCCTTGAGATCCAGCAGGCATCCAGCTTCTGAACCTTGCAGAAACCTGTAAAGATGGTGGGGTGGGGTGGGGTTCCCCCAGGCATTGGGATAATAAGGTTGGAGCCTAGAGATCACATAGATGGAGGAATGTCTATGATGGGTTAGATATTGTTTGTTTTTGTTTTATATTGTATGTGATCTTAGCACTGTTGCTAGCCACTCAGGACTGTGTGCAATAAGCTTGGCATTTATATAAATCTTTTAAATAATTAAATAAATGCAACAGGTTAAGGAGGTGTATTAATGGCAGAACTAATGAACAAAGGAACGGCTTTGATTGAGGCTGCCAATTTCTCCTCTTGTAAAGGTACATTTCAAGGTAAATGGGAAGTAGTACTCTTTATCTTGAAGTGTCTAGACATTGGACAATAGTGGGAGAGAAGTAAGTATATGATCTTACTGGTTCAATACAATACAATACAAAAGAGTTCTAGGTTATTGCAATGTTTCCATGTGCTCATGCAGTCATGTTTTTTGTAAATGTCAAGGAAACCAATGGGACAACAGTACAAAAGCAATGTAGAGTCAAATGGAAAACAATTGGTGGCTTTATGATTAGTCTAGACAGGAAACCGTAAGCCTCTACTAGTGAGAAATGTCCTGTGAGCTTCTTTAGAAAAAAAATCCAGTGTGATAATTATTTGCTGCTACCTGTCAGAAGGAGCCTGGTAGCACCTTTTCACACTAGCAAATGTGATTGAAAGGCATAAGTTTTTGTGAACACTTTGCCCTGAGCAAGAGTTCCCATCCCAGATGAGGGGCTGCCCAACCTTTGCTTGAAAACTTCCAGATATGGAGTCCTCACCACTTCAAAAGGCAGGCTGTCCTACTGCTTAATAGTTCTCATGGTCAGGAAATGACTTCTTATTCCGAATTTAGATCTCCCTTTGTAACGCTTCCACCTTTCTTCTCCTACCCTTGAAAGCTCTGGTGGATAAATCCACACTTTTCACTATAACAATATTTGAAATATTTAAAGATTACCATCATATCTTCTCATAGCCTAAACATCCTCAGTTCAGTTCACTGTTCTTCATAGGATTTAACCTCTGAGCCATTTAGATTCTTCATTTGGTTCTTTTCTGCCTTCTTTCTTATTCCTGGGTGTGGACAACCTCTTTGCATTGTGGCAGCCAGAAACTACCAACTCTCTTATAACCAGGGGTGGGTTCCTCCTGCTTCAGACCAGATCGCCCGAACCTTTAGCAATCCACTGGTAATGTAATTTTGGCATCACAGATCCAGTTCTGTCTGTGCCGGTCCGTGCTCACCGCCATCTTTTGTTCTGAATTTTCAGCCGATTTTTCTGTTGTTTGGATGGCTTCACAGCGTTCTGTGCTTTGAAAAATTATTTGCTGCCCGCCCCCGGGTTAATGCTGACCTTTATTTCTTCGTCTGAAGCACAGCTGATGAGCTCCTCAACTGTGTTTCGGGCTGAATCCACCTTCTGAGCATGCGCTGAAGTGAAATCGCGTGAGGGGACGCGTGTGTGTACGCGAGCGGAGCGATCGCGTGCATGCGAAACATCGCGACGCAAACCGGTGGCGAAGGTAAGTGAAACCCCCCCTGCTTATAACCATTCATTTCCTTGTCCATATTATCCATTTCTTGCAATCTAATGAAAGTAATCATTTCAAGCATGCTATAAATAGGCATTGTTAGTATATAGTTTCAGCTACACTTTAAATAGAAATGGAAGTGCTCTCAGAAAGGGATTATTGTCTTAGAACACAAGTGGGGTCTAATTACTTTTTGGGAAAATCAGAGAGAATAGTCTGTGATCTTTCAATTTTTTAGCCAACACTCCAGAGTTCTGTCTCAGAAAGAAGTATTTTCTGTGCAACCGTTCTGTGCAACACTTTTGCCCTCAGCTCTTAAAGCCTTTATTTCAAACAGGCGCCCTGTTTGATGCATAGAGATGACATAGGAAGCTGCAGAAACAAGCAGTAAAAAAATGAAAACTTGAATGGAAAAAGACCAAATTTGATTTCTTTGATTGCATATGTTAATTAACTTTTAGTATAAATATCCATAACTATTTTGCAAGGTGTTCATTTGAGTTACACCATTTATGCAAATGGTGCTTTATTGAGAAATTTGGAAAAAGCAAGAGTATTATATTCACATCTTCTTTTACCATTAGAGATCATAACAACCCCGAATTTCCAAGCTCAGGGTAGATACATGCTGTGGATTTTCTTTTATTCTCTTTTATATCTTAGTATTGTCAAAGAATTGAGGCCTTTGAACTATGGTGCTGGAGAAGACTCCTGCGAGTCCCTTGGACTGCAAGACGATCAAACCGGTCAGTCCTAGAGGAGATCAACCCTGACTGCTCTTTAGAAGGCAGATCCTGAAGAGGAAACTCAAATACTTTGGCCACCTAATGAGAAGGAAAGACTCACTGGAGAAGAGCCTAATGCTGGGAAAGACTGAGGGGAAAAGAAGGGAACAGCAGAGAATGAGGTGGCTGGATGGAGTCACTGAAGCAGTCGGCGTGAGCTTAAATGGACTCCGGGGGATGGTAGAGGACAGGAAGGCCTGGTGGAACGTTGTCCATGGGGTCGCGATGAGTCGGACACGACTTCGCAACTAACAACAAAAATTGTCACAGAGAGCTAGAGATGACAAATATCTATGACATAAAATAATGATTTTAAAAGGTTAGCCTAGGATTATAAAAGAAAGGAAATGCAAAAAGATAATAAACACGAACTATGTTTCTAATGACTTCCTCAAGGCAAATGCTCGTTAATAAAATCTCCTTTTAAAAAAACTTTTTTTTCATGATGACATGTAGGAAAGTATAAAACATGACTGGAAGAGGCAGCAGCTCATGCCATCCAACACATTTTCCAGCTACATCACTCTCATTGTGCCCCAGTCAGTTTGCCCTACAGTCAGACAACTTGATAAAATAAATAAATAAAAATAAATAAAATAAATAAATAAAATAGGATGAATTATAGGAAAGTTGAAGTTCAACACCCCACAGATCATCACTTCCACAAATATTGGTGGTGGTGGTGATGGTGGTGGAAATGCATTTATTTTTCAAGACTTTTGACAGTCTGGTGGTACTTCCTGTTAGTAAAATGCTCTTCCTGAATCTGTAGTTTCAATATTATGCTTTCTAATAATTGTATCTGCCTGTTGCAGTAATCCAGAGGTTGAAATGCCACTTAAACTCCACCAAAAGTCATTACTATCCAGGTCCAGCTGAGGAAGAGAAAGGAGCAGGAGAAAAGCGGCATCAAAAAGCTGCCCAAGCAAATTTTGACTGTGATAGATTCTTTGTCGTAGAAAACTGCATGATAAAAAAAAGCTCCCATTAAAAATATACTAAAGCCTCTGGATCCATGACATTGATTGGCTAAAGCACATTTTTCTTACTTGTTTCCCCACATTTTTTTTTCTTCGTAGCATTTACCAACAAATGCAGTATCAACCAAGTGCTGTTCCAATGCTTATAACAGGAGTTTTCTGACCTGCTTATCACCCAAGCCTGGCATCATGGGCTGAGAGAGAATGTCTGGCCCAACATCATCCAACTGGCTTTCATACCATTTCCTCCCATGGAAATATAAAATGATTGAATGAATTCCTATAGCCCAACATTATTTTGTCTCAGAACAGCTGCTAAACGAGTATTTATTATTTATTTATTTATTTTGTGAGATTTATATACCGCCTCACAGTGCAAGCACTCTCTAAGTGGTTTACACCAGTAAGCAATGTATATTTATATTGCCCCCAACAATCTGGGTCCTCATTTTACCTACCTCGGAAGGATGGAAGGCTGGGTCAACCTTGAGCCGGTGAGATTTGAACCGCTGACCTGCGGATCAGTGTCAGCTAAAGTGGCCTGCAGTACCTGCCTCTAACCGCTGCGCCACCTCGGCTCATCAAGGCTACCACATTAAACAGCTTGCTTATTTATTTATTTATTTATTTATTTATTTATTTATTTATTTATTTATTTATTTCTCTTATATGCCACCCTACTCCCTGAGGACTCAGGGCGGCGTACAACATGAGAAGAACAACTAAACAATATAAAATTTAAAAGCAGTATTAAAAAGAATTATAAAAAAACATGTAAAACCATACATGCATGGGGGAGACCTAGGATGTAAAATTGTCTCTGGTACCCCGCCTGCAGGAAAAGCCATGTCTTGATTATATTTTTATTCCACATTTACTGCTTTTACAAGTAATTCAAAGTGGCAAACATACCTAATACTCCTTCCTCCTCCTATTTTCTCCATAGTAACAACCCTGTGAGGTGAGTTGGGCTAAGAGAGAGTGACTGGCCCGAAGTCACCCAGGTGGTTTTTATGCCTAATATGGGACTAGAACTCACAGTCTCCTGGTTTCTAGGCCAGCATCTTAACTATTACACCAAACTGGCTTAGCATACAGCATAATTTCATTTTTTTTTTCAGAACTAACAAATCTCTTTTCCCTACCCACCAATTTTTATTTGACTGTTGTGAAGAATTTGGTTTAAACCAGGGCTGGGTTCTAACTTACCTTGCTGCCGGTTCGTTTCCTCCCGCGCCGCGTGGGAGTGCCACGTGGGCGCGCCATGTGGGCAGTGCCAAAAAATCCAAACAATTTTTTTTAAAAGCCGAAAACAAGATGGCGACTGCATGCACAGTGCCGGAAACTCAACTTCTGCGCATGCTCAGAAGAAAATTTTTTTAAAAAAAATTAAATATATTTTTTAAAAAGATGGCAGTGCCTACGGACCAGCACCGACCGAACCGGGTCGGTGACGTCATCGTGACGTCACCAGCGGGCTGCTATCGGTTTGGGCGAACCGGTCCGAACCGGGAGGAACCCACCCTTGGTTTAAACAGACCTATTTTAAGACACACCAAACAGGTATTGCACTGACATTGTAGATCCCAACTGATTTGGCAAGTTCAAAAGTTCAGTTCAACATTCATGAAATAAACTGACTTTGTTTGCATTGCTATGTAGATATTAAAGATTCCCTGAGTAAGGCCTTGGGAGCATGTTATGTTTTACCATGGGATAAATGATTTTTCCTGATGTTTGTCAGCTGTCCCATCACAAACAAGCGGATTAAAAAGATGAGTTGCAAATTTTTTTCCCCAGAGGCAGTTTGCTTACATGCAGTGAGAATTGGATCTAAATATTCCTGTAGAATACATTTGCACATCTAGAGAAAAACAAGCTATACTCCTTGGTAGACTCACAGGAAGTAAAATAGAAGTGTTCTCTTTTTGGGTAGGTTGTTCTCTTATTTGCATGTTCTGCTTCTTCCTTTGAGGATGCCCTTCCTTTAAAGAACTGTTTAATTCAACCTGGTGTAGAGATAAACAATGATTAGAATGCAAAATGGGGAAACTTCAAGTTACCTTTCAATAACTTTTGCATAACAGAATCAGCAAAAACACTGATTTTCCCTGGTTATAGTTGTTCCACTCCATGGTGAGATATATAACATTTCGATTTTTATTAAAATGTTTAGTTCTGAATTTAAATCTATGAATATAAATTAGCGTAGAAATTTTCTCTAACTGTACAGCTTTTCCTTTTTTTTTTTTTTTTTTGATCATGACTGAATAGCTTTCCTGGTGTTTGTACAGGTAGTCTTCGACTTACAACAGTTCATTTAGTGACCTTTCAAAGTTACAACGGCACTGAAAAATATGACTTATGACCATTTTTCACACTTATGACCATTGTGGCATCCCCATGATCACCTGATCAAAATTCAGCTACTTGGTATCCTGGGGTCATGTAATCCCCTTTTGCGACATTCTGACAAGCAAAGTCAATGGGGAAGCCAGATTCACTTAACGACTATGTTACTAATGCAGTGCTTCTCAATTATTTTCTGTTACGCCCCCCTAGGAAGAAATAAACATTTCACGCCCCCCCCAACTCTCCGATCGGGCCCCAATGGAATTTTAGTGTTAATATTTATTATTTTACTTATTATAAGCTGCAAGCAAACTATTGGCTGGGGAAGGCTGCTCTACCCACTTACCTGGAAGTAAGTCACTCTGAACTCAGTGGAGCCTGTTTTTGGTTAGGCAGGCATAGGTCACCGTGGTTAGGGCCCTCTTTTGGCACGGGGCCAGCCCAGCTTAATCAAGCCGATGTTTTGGGGTCATCGGCCTGGCCCATAAGCGCCGCCTCTGCTGGGCACTCACAGCAAATGGTGTGGAAGGAGGCTTTAGGGTGTCATTCGAAGCTTTTGCCCAGCTGCAGAGGATGCTCCTCCTTGTCCAGCAGCAGGTTCACCATCCCATTCATGGCTACCACGGCACCCACCGAGAACAACAAGAACCCACTCAGCCACCCCGCCTCACCCCGCCCCGCCAGGCCGCCTTCTCTTCCAGGCTCAGAGCAGCGTGCAACTGGAAAAACACTCCCCGTCCAGGGGAATCGATCGAGAGGGACCACACATGTTCCCCGAGCTCACACGCGCCCCTCCTGGCATCGCTCCGAGCCCTCCCAGGGGGGCACGCCCCACTATTTGTGAAGGACTGTACTAATGTAACAGTTGCAGTCATTTACTTAACAACTATGGGAAGAAAGGTTGTAAAATGGGGGGAAAACACTCAACAAATATCTCACTTAACAGAAATTTTGGGGTCAATTGTGGTCGTAAGTCGAGGACTACTTGTATAAATCCTCTTGAGTCAATGGATACAAATCATTCCCTGGTCTGTATAGTACTGTTTGATTAAAAAATGAACGAGAGCGTTATCAGAATAGAGTGAAAGTTATGAGCAGGACTTATATAGAGAATCATGAACAGGTGGCTGCAGATAAATACATTTGTACCTTTTAAAACATCTAGAAGAGATTCTCAAAAAACAAGATAATATACTTTAAAATACAATAGAAAGTATTCCAATATTTGAAGGGCTACCTCAAGAAGAGTGGGTGTCAAACTATTTTCCAAAGCTCCAGAAGACAAGACAAGAAACAACAAATGTAAACTAAACAAGGAGAGAAACAAACTAGAACTAAGCAGAAATTTCCTAACACTGAGAACAATTAACCAGTGGAATGGCTTGTCTTCACAGGTTGCAGGTATTCCATCATGGAGACTTTTAAGAAGAAACTGGACAGCCATTTGTCTGAAATGATACAGGGTCTCCTGCTTGAGCAGGGGGTTGGACTAGAAGACCTCCAAGGTCCCTTCCAACTCTGTTATTCTGTGTCTACTATATTAAAAGTTTGTGCTTTGTTAAAATATACAGATACTGCAGGTGTGTTCAAGTTAGGACAGGTCAAACACAGTATTAGTTAGATCCTCTGATTAAAGAAAACATCCGCATGGTCTAATTTAGCCTTAACTAACTTACAGTGGATGTGATTGACCAAAAGCATGCTACAAAGTATTGATAGAGAACATATTAATTCTTCAGCTGCTTTTTATTTATTTGTTATTTACTTATTTATCAAATTTACATAGCTGGCCCATCTCACCAGAAGTGACTCTAAGTGGCGTATAACGATCAAATAAAACAACAGTATAAAACCAATCATTTAAAAAAAATCATAAAAATATGGGCAACAATTATTAATATTAAATGATTATTTTTAAAAAATAGAATATACAAACCACAAACAGAGAGAGTAAATATAGCAACCACATTTTCTGACTAACTCATCCATTTGGGGGATGGAAATGATCCAGGATTAGTTTTTTTTTCCTTTTCTTGTTCCTATCAGAATTCTGGATTGGTCAATTTACAGATGCATTTGAATGAAATGCCAATCCTCTGGGAACATTTCTCTTTAATTTAAATGGTGGAGGAAATGCACAAACTATTAGGCTCTGACCTTTTGTGTCCTTTAGGACATTTGTCTGGTTGTTAGCAGTTGGCAAAACTTCAGCTTTGCTGTTTTTCCTGAAACAAAACAGATTTTTGAGCTAAAGTGTCCGGGTAATGTCAACAAAACATGCAAGGCTCAATTGCATATAAATAGAGAACCAGAATGTCTAAGCAGCTTTGTAACACCTTCAATTGATTTACTAGTGATTATTTGAAACAGCAATAGTCATTAATACTGTTCTCTAGAAGTGATAGCCACTTCTATTTTTTTCCTTACCCCAAGTCATTGAAAGAAAAATACATTATTTCTTTGCCTCCATATCAAGTATGCAAAACCATGAAGTTACCACTATCTTTTGCCTCTAAGGAAAATAAACCGTTGCTATCAGATAAGGTCACAGAAATAAGAGGCTATTATCATTATTCTTTATTTTCCAATCCTTGGGGTTCCCTGTGTGCCAATAAAAATATGAAAAAGATACAAAACCAAAAGCCCTTCTAATGGCGAATCAACTTAACTGGACTTAGAAGCAAAACATAGAGTTTGCATACTATATGGCCCTTTCAAGATTCAGTGATTGATACTTCATGAAGTAGGTTGATGTTTCCTCAACTAATTGCCTCCAGTTATTTGAGGTCTATCATTCCAGAATTCTTAGCCAGGTTGATTAAACTGTCTGGAAATTCTGGGACTTATATTCCAAAAACACCTGAAGGCTGGGTGGGTAACTGATATAGGCTCTCTGAGTTTTGTAGAATATTTGAACATATTAAAAGTGTGCAATTTGCCTCTGAAGGCATGAAATGTGCAGAATTTCCTCATGAATTATTTAAAACCTTTCCTAATGTCACTTATTGTTGGGGAAATATAAAGCCTGTTATTGCTATTGTTATATCAAGACAACGATCATTAGAAAATGCTATAAAATGTTATAAATGATTGTTAGGATTAGACTTGTTTTTCATCTTTACTGTGTTTGAATTAGGGAAGCATCAAAAAAATATCTAATTCCATTCTTGGTGACCCAAGAAAAGTATGCCTCACTATACAATTCCTATAACCATGTAAGCCATAAAACAAAAATAATGATTAGAAAAGTCAGATATTTGTTTTAGCCACTAGGCCGAATATAGCTTGTTTTTAGAATGTAGTGCTTAAAAAAACAGAAATAGATGGTATAATACCCCAAGTATTACAAAGAATCTGTAATGAACCTGGACAATGGACCATTACAGCCATTGATACAAGGTGAAATACACATTTATTTTAGAAGCCTTCTGAAACCCATATTATAAAATCGTTTAGAGGTTTTTGTTCTATATCTTCTACCCATTAAACATCTGTTTATTTTCAGTTACAAAAACTATGCACATTGAATACATCATACAGCAAGAAAAGTGCTTGCTTACAATGGAATCAATGTCCAAATAATATCAATTTGACTTGGTGAAGAACACTTTAATACAGCGGTCACCAACTGGTGGTCCTTGAACCACTGGTGGTCCGCAAGAAAATTTTAGTGGTTCGCAGAAAAATTATTTGCATTTTTAATATTGCACTAAATCAGGGGTCCTCAAACTACGGCCCCCGGGCCGGATACATGCAATGAATGTTTGTGTTGCTGTAGAGAGTCTCCCCCTTCGGGGTCTTTTTGTGCAGGTCAGGGGGGGGGAGAGAAATTCTGACTTGGGGTCTGCTTCAGCCTCCTAGTGCGGGACTTTGGGAAGGCTGGAGGGAAGTGCCACTGGTGGCTAAGAGCCGGAGGGCCTTTTTCCAGAGGCAATACATCATGGCCTGGAACTGGCTGACCATCTCAGCCTGCTGAGCTTCCAGGCGCCACTACCTGGCCTTGCACTCCCCAGGTCTTCCCTCTGCTTAGAAAGCCTAGGCTCATAGCCCTCAGTGAGGTGCTTCTGCTGAGCCTCCTTTTCGGCCAGACCCAATTTGAACTGAGCCAGCTGTTTTGCCAACTATTTCTCATAGTGGCTGCTTAGCTCCAACAACTGCTTCCTGTTGGGGCCCTAAAGAGCCCGGGCAGGCGAGGAGTGGCTGGGAGGAGAGGGATGAGTAGAGGCTGGCGAGGCACCCCTTGACGTGAGTGAGTTGGCCACACCCACCCAGTCACATGACCCCCCCAGCCACGCCCACCCAGCCGGTCATTAGGCAGATCATATTAGTGGTCCACAGGATTTAAAATTATGCATTTAGTGGTCCCTGAGGTCCAAAAAGTTGGTGACCCCTGCTTTAATATGTCAGTCATTCAAGCTTACGTTTCCGATGCAGAAAAGGAAGAAGGTTTATTACTTCTGTAATCAAATTCAAAATGAAATGGACAGAACATGCAAGCAAGATGTGCTGTTTGTGATTGGAGACTGGAATACCAAAGTTGGAAACATGAAAGAAAAAAAATGTACTTGGATTGAATAGCTTAGGAAACTAAAAGGGAGTCAAACTATTCTCCAAAGCCTCTGAGGGTAGAACAAGAAGCAATGGGTGGAAACTAATCAAGGAGAGAAGCAACTTAGAACTAAGGAGAAATTTCCTGACAGAACAATTAATCAGTGGAACAGCTTGCCTCCAGAAGTTGTGAATGCTCCAACACTGGAAGTTTTTAAGAAGATGTTGGATAACCATTTGTCTGAAGTAGTGTAGGGTTTCCTGCTTAAGCAGGGGGTTGGACTAGAAGACCTCCAAGGTCCCTTCCAACTCTGTTGTTATTATTATTATTATATTATAAAATCAAGCACGAGAGCAACTTATCAATTTCTGCCATTCCAATTATTTCTTCATAGCTAACACTGTTTTCAGACAAGCAAAATGATGCCTCTGAACATGGTCATCATCAGATGGAGTATGTAGAAATTAAATTGACTACACTATTGCCAAAAGGAAGTGGGGGAGCTCAATTATAGCATCAAAGACATGGCCAGATGCCAACTTTAGAACTGTTCATGAATTGCTTATGTTCAAGCTCCAAATTAAGCTAAGAAAAAGCTAGTTAAATTTCTACAATATGATCTTGAACATGTATCACCATTTTCAGGGAGAACATTAGGAATCACTCTGAAGTCTTAAACTTCACTGATGGAGAATTATGGAACGAATTTTAAGAAGTCATTAAGGATGAATGTGGAAAAAAAAGATTACCAAAAACAAAGAAATAGAAGAAAGCAAACTGGATGTCAGCACAAAGTATGGAAATTGCCAAGGACAGAAGAGAAGGCAGAGCCAAGAAAGACAAAAATCTCAGAAATGAAATTAACGAAGAGTTCAGACAGCTGTTAGAAGAGACACCAGGCAGTATTACAACATGTGTAAAGACACTGTGGATGGAAACAGACATGGAAGAACAAGGGAAGTCTTTCAAAGGAGTTCTGAATTCCAACCTCAAATTGGTATGCTAAAGGACGCCAATGGACAGATATTAACCTCAGGGGCGGGTTCCTAATTTTTTTACTAGCACTCTGTGAGCGTGGCTTATTTTGTGGGTGTGGCTTGCCAGCTATGTGACCGGGTGGGCGTGGGCCTCGGGAGCTTGGCAGCGGCCGAAGCGGGGGGTATTGCCCACCCGCAATGCAGCTCCCCGCAGCGGGAGCAGCAAGACCGCGGCAGCGGTTCTTCTAGGAAGCTCCGTCCGGCCTGAATGCTTCTCCCCATTCGATGATCCTAGGCTCCTGCCGCCCGTTCCCCCTCCCCTCAGCAGCTCGAGAAGCCTCAAACGTGCAAAAATGCCTGGGATCATCACCGCACGTTCGTGGCTTCTCGGACTGCTGAAGGGAGGGGAATGGAAATAGCTCCTGCCGCTCGTTCTTTCAGCGTCTCACGCGCTCCCTCAGCCATCCTCCCCTGCTTGGGCTCACTGTGGGGTAGGAAGGCAGCGCATGCGCAGTGCCGGAAGCTCGGCTTCTGGGCATGCGCAGAAGAAATTTTTTTTAAATTTTTAAAAAACATTTAAAAAATGGCGGCACCCAGGCACCGACAACTGACCCCACTGGTACTGTGACGTCACCAGCGGGCCGCTACTGGTGCTATAGAGTGGACCCCACCGGTAGGAACCCACCACTGATTAACCTACTCAAAGGAGATAGAAGGATGAGGGAAGGAGTATACTGAAACATTATAAAGTAGAGAAGTCAACATCCAAAATTCTTTAGAAAATATTTCTTACTTACAAAAAACCTCTAGTACTAGGAGATGAAATTAGATCAGCACTCCATTCATTGTCAAGTAGAAAGGCTACAGGAGCTAATGGAATATCCATTGAAATATGGAAGGGAAACAAAAGAACAATCAAAGTTCTAACCAAGCTATGCCAGTAAATCTGGAGGGTGACACAGTGGCCAGCTGATTGGAAGAAGTCAATCTACATTCCAATGTGCAAACTATATAGAACATCCTTAATTTCATATGCGAGCAAAATAATGCTTAGGATCATCCAACACAGATTAGAGTCCAAATGGGAAAAGATATGCCAGATGTTCAAACTGGCTTTAGAGAAGGCCAAGAAACATGAGACATTATTGCAGATGCACATTGGACAATTGAGAAAGCCGAAGAATACCGAAAAGAAATCAGTGTGTAGTTCATCAATTATAGAAAAGCCTTTGATTAAATTGATCACATCAAGTTCTGGAAAATGCTCAAACAATGTGAATCCTGGAACATCTCATTGTCTTCATGAAATATTTATACAGGTCAGGAAGTCACAGCATGGGCAGAACATGGTGAAACAAACTGGTTCCAAGTTGGCAAAGGAATGCAACAAGGCACATGCTCTCCCCTTATTTATTCAATATGTATATATTATGGGAAGCTGGGTTGGAAGAAGTCAAGAGTGGTTTTAAAATTGATGGATGAAACATCAATAACCCATGCTATGCCAGTAACACTGTCCTGATAGCCAAAAATGCAAAGAAATTGCAAGCCCCAGTATTGCATTCCTTAAGCAAGGCCCATAGTTGGTGCTTCCAACAGTTTTTGGTATTTCTTTTCCCTTTAGGGGATATTTTCCCAATGGAATCTGTAGTTTTAGGAGGAAGAGGAAGAGGAAGAGGAGGAGGAAAGGGGAGGAGGGGGAGGCACCTTAATCTGGACTTTTGTTAATCTGGAAATGTGATGAAAGCTACCAGTTCCCAAGTAAACCTTTTTGCAGGTCCAGTTTAATTTAGGGCAATTCTGCCCTTCAGCCTCAGCTGCTTTCTCATGTGCTCCCAACTGTTCTTAAGTCAGCTTCAGAAAATCCATTTCCAGTTTGACTGCAGTGGTTTGACAAGAAGTCTGATCTGGTATTCAGACTAGACCATGGACCCTGTAAGACCTAATTGGTCAGTCCCCTGTTCTTGTTCTTCCATTCAGAAAAGGTAGCTAATTGTTTCCGGTATGGACTGGCCTACCAACACCGCCCTTCTTCTTTTAGGGATTCTTCCCTCCTAACTAGCCCCATACTGTTGAATTGCTCTGAAGCTGCAATAATCAAAACAATAAGGAACAAGTTATTCTTTTGTTCCTAAGTTCTTCTAGGATCTATGGAAACTTTGCAGCAAGGAACAATGGATAAATCAGATTCACAGAAAATAGTATGTCCATGAACAACCACATCCTGTTTTGCCACCTCCAGCCTATCTTAATGCCTGTAACTTTAAAGCCAAGCTATCTTGGAACTCAGGCTTAAAATGTTTTCAAAAGAGACCTGTGCTCAGAAATAGCCCTACTGCAGCGGTGGGTTCCTACAGGTGCGGTCCATTCTACCGCACCAGTAGTGGCCGGCCGATTACGCAATTTGCGCGTCTTCACCGGCCCATTGCGCGTTGCCATCTTTTTTCAGAATTTTTGGGGTTTTTTTGCTTCCTGCGCATGCGCGGAAGCAAAATCTTGTGAGGGGACACGCGTGCATGCACGATTTCGGTGATTTTTTACTTCAGTGCATGCACAGAAGCAAAATCATGCGAGGGGGCGATGTGGCGATGCGCGCACAGCGCACTGGTAGCAAGGTAAGAGAGCAACCCGCCGCTGCCCTACTGGTATATTATAGGTAGTAAGGAGTGGTTGTGGGACACATTATGCCCCTCCCCCACCTCTGCTGCCTACCTCTCCTGATATCCTTCTTTTGCACCTATAACCTCTTAGCTCTTTCATTCATAATTACATCTACTCTCTATATAATTACGAGATAGGGGGTGGATTTTACTTCATAATTAAGTCATGGTTTACTTTTCCTACATTCCAAGGATAACTTTCCGTGCTTACCATCAGATGGGTCCATAGATATAGAACTCCACCATGCATCATGACAGAAGATATCAATTATCAATCTAATTCATACCCCTACATATGCACATTATCTTCTAACAGCATGGAGAGTACCAGTCAATTTTGGCATATTTTGTCCATTATGCCACAAGCACAAACAAAGCCCAGCTTTATCTCAAGTTGTTCGTGTTATTCTACGCAAAATCCAGTGTCTACCAGTCATGCTAACATACCGTTACCTATATCCTATCAACTTGGAAGCATTGTTGTTTGTAAACATTCAGAAAATTACTGCCAGGCTGGGTGTGTATTTCAGACCCTGGTGTGTGCATTGGGGACTTATTATTATTATTATGGCACGTACCCTGGAGCAACATCTGGTGTCCATAGGCTCCTCAAGCCTGCTGTACTGCTTCAGATTAGAAATTAGTTCTGTGCTACTTGGAGCATAAAAAGAAAATGTACTAATCCTCCCCTCAAAAGCTACCTTTAGGGAAATGTTGAGAAATGCATCAGTCCAGAATTAATTAGAGGTAGGACAAGTTTCCTGTTTTCAGTTTGACTTGGCTTGGCTTTGCAATGAGTCATTATCTTCCAGAGAAATTCTGGAGAGGGCTGGTTACTTCTCTTATGCCCCATAGACCTTGCGTCATGGTGTGCTGCATTCTTTCTCTCATTGTCTGATTCATTAATTCTTCTCTCCATGCATTATCTTTACTGCCACTATAGCCACTAAAACCCCACTCATCCCAAGGCCAAATGTGGCTCATGCTGAGACTTCAACACCATAAAAAACCGTAAACTCTAGTAACAAAAACTTTGAATCTTAGCCTTGCTAATTTCAGCTCTTGCCTCCCTACACCCCAGGGTATGTTAAACGCATCTCCTGGATATGAATAAATTGTCCATCACTAAGTTAAAGCTTCAGCATGTGTTGGGCAGACCAGGAGTGAGGCTATTTTTGGTATATTTGCTTGGGAAACTATAAAAGCTGATTTGTATTCATTCAGAGTATAGTTTCAAGGCCACAATTCCCTTCTTCCTCAGCCCCACCACACAGCCAAAGGATAAAAGAAATGGAGATCCACAAGTGATAAAAGTTGACAAATGAGCTGCATGCTCATACTTACCAGAAAGCTGGTAGGATATGATCATTACGCTTGCTGCGTAATTGACACGCATTCAATAGCAGGTCCATGCACTGCTACCATTCTTCCAAAGCAACTTCATTTGATATATTCAAGCATTTCAAAGCGTCTGATGCCACGAAGCATTTGTCAGATTTTCAAATTGTGCATCTTTTCCTATTCTGCCTATTCTGATATTATTGTCAGCGTATCTGGAATTCATTCACTTTTCCAGAATCCTGTGTTCTTGCTCAGCATCTCTGCTCTGGTGACCTCTCCCAAGACTGTACTGTGGAGAAAAGGTCAGAAACGAACAGTGTCTTTGCTTCTCTCTGACGCATCAGTTGCAAACATCAAAATAAGTTTCACACATTGTGTCTGCACTGCCCCTATTGGGCTCTGGAGACATTTCACTAAATATAAGCCATGATGACAAGAAGTAAAGGAATGCCAATGTCTTGAAAATACATAAGGACACAAAATGATAGGGGCTGTTTTTAAAATATTTCTACCTCAATGCACAGTTTTACGACATTGTGGTTCTGTGTGTATGTGTGTTTCTGTCATAATGTTCAGATCCAAATCCCAAAAGTGCTTTTTCAGGAGGCAACTGGACTTTCTTATCTTTTCCTTTTGAGGACGTTTCGCTTCTCATTCAAGAAGCTTCTTCAGCATTGACAGGATAGTGGGGAATGGAAGGATTTATATTCCTTGCAGACAGCTGGTCATTTGCATCCTTTTAGCCAGTCGGGTCGTTGAAGCACTTGGAGGCTTATCTGTGTCCTCAGGGTCATCTGAGTAGAGCTCCTGGTTCCTGTAGTCTGCAATTTTTCCTCTGGAAATCCATTCCTACTCCCACACCATTCAAAGGGTGTTCGTACCAAATTGTATAGCTAAAAGTCTGTAGAGATTCTCAGTCATTTAGGTCATGGTTGCTGTCTGCAAGGAATATAAATCCTTCCATTCCCCACTATCCTGTCAGAGCTGAAGAAGCTTCTTGGATGAGAAGTAAAACGTCTTCAAAAGAAAAAACACGAAAGTCCAGTTGCCTCCTGAAAAAGCACCTTTGGGACAACCATGACCTGGATGACTGAGAATCTCTACAGACTTCAGACCAGTGGTGGGTTCCTACCGGTGCGGTCCAGTGCGCCGTTCTGGAAGGGACCTGCCGATTACGCAATTTGTGTGTGACGGCTCCGGTGCCGTCTTCGCCGGTCCATCGCGTGGCACCATCTTTTTTCTGGAATTTTTGGACTTTTTTGCTTCCTGCGCATATGCAAAAAGCAAAATCTCATGAGGGGACGCGCATGCGTGCGAGAGTTCAGTTATTTTTTGCTTCCGTGCACGCGTTCCCTTGTGAGATTTTGCTTCCATGCATGCGCGGGAAGCAAAATTGTGCAAGGAGATGCGCACACATAGTGAGCATGCGTGAACGTGAAATAAGATAATGCATGCACAGCACACCAGTAGGCAGGTAAGAGGAACACGCCCCTGCTTCAGACCCAAATATTTGTTCATGTTTTTCCAACTCTCATTTAAAACAATGTACATAATAACCACCAAATCAAACCCACACGTGTCTAATGACAGCTGCTGAACCTGGAAACATGTTTTATAGTACAGCGGGTGGTTGGCTCTTCCTGCCTATGACAAAATAGTGATAAAGAAGTGAGCAGACCCAGGGAAAATATTAAATCTGATTTAAACGCAATCAAATTAAATGCTTAAGTACAATCCATAAAATCCTCTTCGTTATGCAAGAAATTAAAATTCGCTGGCCGTTTTTGCAGGGGCTCTTTGAGTTACATACTGTACATAGAAATGTAACCGCATCCTACAGTGGAAATTGACACCAACGGCTTCATGGATACTACCTGGACACCTTGTCAATTTCTCAAATGCTGGAACCCCTTTATGGCTTTCCTCTCATACTGACCAAGTTTAAGTTTGAAGCCCAAGCTGAGCTCATAGGAATTAGTTCGTGCGAATTCACAAAGCAGGGGTGGATTCAAAGTAGGGCGAGGAAAAAAGAAGACTGCCACATTAAAGCGCAATCCATTAGTCCTTGAGCTGGCAAAAAAGAGTTCCAGCACAAATTCCACTGGCTTCATTGCCAACCCCCCATTTTGCTTATGCTGATGATTTTTGCTGTCTTTATGTAGGACAGAGACTGGTGGATTCCTGTAGCTTTATTTTGCCTCCCACCGAGCATTATTTGCGAGCTGGAAAGACAACCGCCAATTGTGCTCTTTAACATGTGGTGGGGCTGGTTGGGTATATGTCGACAGATGCTTTGAATTGTGGGCTTAGCCACCTTTCAAGTTGCCGGACTTTCACAGTTCTGCAATGAGCATCGTAAAGCAATGACCAAAATAGCCCAGCTGGCAGATCGCAGGTAGGGAGGAGGGCTCGGTGGGTTGAAGCGGGAGGGACTTTCCCAGTCTTCTTGCTTAGAGCATTCCTTTCCATTTCGTACCAGACTTCTCGACTCTCTTTCTCAAATGCTCAAACCCCCACTCATCACCCATACATACTCAATGGGGAAATCACCAGAGTAATGCAAATGAATTCAGAAGTGAAGAGAAGTGAAAGGATGGTTGGAGGAAGCTGGAAAACGAAAGAACAGATGCTTCAAAGCCCCAGGTGGAATCTGACCTGAAAGTGCATTTCTGGCCACAGAGCAGATGTCTCAAGGTTCTCCAACCATCACTGGAACAGTTCAGAGGAAATAAGTGAGGAACTTTCCTTCTCCAAGATACCTTGTCCACATTCTCCTCCTTGTGCTCATGCACCAATTATATTCCTCCCTCCCTCTTGTTCTTTGTTGCACAGGCAGTGAGACAACCCAAGAGATCTTATATGAGATGAAGAGCAGAACAAAAGCCTATCTTGGGATTTCCGCAAGGATAGAGGGTCTTGAGATGCCCTGCCTTCTCTTTCCCTAAACCACAAGTCTTCTCTGGTATCTTTCCTTTCTCCACTTCCGGAGTTCAGTTTTTACTCTGGTCCCTGCAACTCATCAGCTGCCTGTCTGGAACGAGTCCCCTCCCACTCCCAAACCACAGAACCAAAAGTAAAATAAAGAAATGAATGAATGAATGAATCCATGCGTGCACACAACTGCCCACCATCATAGTGTACACAAAATGATTACGCATGATTCCTCCTCTCAACAACCTTTTCCTTTCCCACACCCCACATACTGTCTCTTTTCATCACAGAGGAGACACAGAATCGGAGAAGAGGCAAGATCTGAGAGAGTAAGAAATCTCATGCAGAGTTTTGTTTTGTTTTCACTTTGGCCATTTCTATAGCGATGATTGAGAACATCTCCTTTCTGCGCAGCACATGTTTCAAAAAACAGACCTACTGCTTGCTGAAAACAGTGTCAAACCCAAATAAGAGCTTTAGCTAGACATTATGCAGGCAGCTGCCTCTATGGAAGTCAGTGTCCAGTCTCTCCGGTAACCCACACTCTTTAAGTAACTCACATTCTAATCTGAACACTCTTTCGTGGCAAAATGGCCACGAAAGAGTGTGCAGATAGGGCAAAGGGAGCTGGGCAGATCCCAACTATGATTATCTTCAGGGCACAGGGGCCAGCAAGCAACGACATATGCAACTTATCACAGATTTTTGTCCGAATG
This sequence comes from Diadophis punctatus similis, assembly GCA_023053685.1. Lineage (NCBI taxonomy): Eukaryota > Metazoa > Chordata > Lepidosauria > Squamata > Dipsadidae > Diadophis > Diadophis punctatus. The sequence continues at coordinate 54,592,898 of JALIGW010000002.1, read as the reverse complement.
GCATTGCAACGTCACACCTCAAATTTCAATCCTCTAAGGCAGCGGTTCTCAACCTGTGGGTCACGACCCCTTTGGGGGTCAAATGACCCTTTCATTGGGGTTGCCTAAGACCATCGGAAAACACATATTTCTGATGGTTTTAGGAACCGAGACACCGCTCCTCTATCTGTCTCCAGGCAGGTCCACCCACATGTAAATAGACTCCTGCAAAAAAAAAAAAAAAATCTGTACCATGGAAATGTCTGAGCATGCGCAGAAGCAGAATTTCCAGCACTGTGCCTGCTTCGCCATCTTGTTTTCAGCTTTTTTTTGCAAGTTTTTTTTAAAAATGGCACTGCGCATGCGCGCGCAAAGCACATGCGCGCTCACGAAGCATGGCCACGCAGCGCAGGAGGAAGCGAACCAGCAGCGAGGTAAGTTAGAACCCACCCCTGAGTTTCCTAATAATTTTATTATTTTATGGTTGGGGGTCACCACAACATGAAAAACATTAAATTAAATTAAATTAAAAACATGAGAAAAGCCATGGCGACAAAGCGACATGGTGACAAAGAAGTTCACACACCGTTGGAGAAAGTGAGGACAAGTCCAGAGAAAGCCAGCAAAAGGAGACCAAAAATTACAGAGAAAGCCAGCAAAGGGAGACCAAAGGTCCTCGACTTACAACAGTTTGTTTAGTGACTGTTTGAAGTCACTATAGAAGTCACTGTTCTATCCGAGATCTCCCCCTGTATGTATGTTGGTGAATGTCTTCTTTTTAACTTTTTTAATCTTTTAAAATTGTTTTAATCGCTGTTTATTGTTTAGTGTTCTTGCACAATGTTGTCCCTAGTCCCTGAGTCCCTAGGGAGTAGGGCGGCATAGAAGAACCTAATACTAAATAAATAAATAAATAAATAATAAGTTACAACGGCACTGAAAAAGTGACTTATGACCATTTTTCACACTTACGACTGTTGCAGCATCTCCATGGTCACGTGATCAAAATTCAAACGCTTGGCAACTGACTCATATTTGGTCGTAAGTTGCAGTGGCTGCAGTGTCCTGGAGTCATGTGATCCCTTTTGTGACCTTTTGACAAGGAAAGTCAACGAGGAAGCCAGATTCACTTAACAACTGTGGCAAGAGAGGTCGTAAAATGGGGGGGGAATTCACTTAACAAATGTCTCGCTTAGCAACTGAAGTTTTGGACTCAACTGCGATCATAAGTCAAGGCATACCTGTACTTTTCAGAAAATAGACAGAATGGAAATATTTTCAGCAGATATAACATTATGCTCTTCTAAAGTTCCTATTTATTGGTTTTCTTTTTTTTTTAGAATAGAATAGAATAGAATAGAATAGAATAGAATAGAATAGAATAGAATAGAATAGAATAGAATAATAGAATAGAATAGAATAGAATAGAATAGAATAGAATAGAATAGAATAGAATAGAATTCTTTATTGGCTAAGTGTGATTGGACACACAAGGAATTTGTCTTTGGTGCATATGCTCTCAGTGTACATAAAAAGACAAGATACATTTGTCAAGAACCATTAAGTACAACACTTAATGATTGTCATAGGGTGATGCTATTCCTTTCCCAAAGCAGGAATGGGAAGTATTTTATAAAATATGCCCCTCAGCCTCCCCCATATCAGTGCGTAAACTTCCCAGTTCTCGAAGGGCTTTAGTGCCCTTTAGATAAAATGATGAAGTGACAAGCAAAACTCCCTTCCTCCTTCCCTGTGCTTGCCACCCCGCGCTTCTTGACTCAGAAGGCCCAGGGAATTCAGTCGAGCTCCTTCTCCGCCAAGGGTGCAAGAGCGCACCCATCGGCCAGAAATGGGCCACCTTTACAGGTCCTGCTCGCTGAAGAACAGCGGGACTTCTTCCCCACTCAGCGGATCCGGCTTGAGCAGCCTGGCTGGGAGAAGAGCAGTTGGCAAGAGCGCGGAGCTAAGGGCTGCTGCCGTGGGAGGTGCGTTGGAGGACACAAGGCTCGCCGGAGAAGGAATGTAGAGGCAGCCCAGCGGGGAACAGGGGAGGATGTGGCGGCGCGTGTGAACCGGGACTCGTCGCCGAGGAGAGTTCGGCGGGAGGAGCCCCGCAAGGCCGAGAGGAGGCGGCGGCGGAGCAGGAGAAGGAGGAGAGGAGGGGGAGGCATCCGCTGGCAGCCGGCCGGCGGAGTTTTTTCCCCTTCGGCTGGACGGCGCGGTCTGGAGGCGCGGATCGTCCCGCGCGGCTGCGCTCTTGGCTAAGCGGGAACTTTGCCCCTCACGAAAAGTGGGACTCGGGAGAGCAGAGCGCTTTGGCGCCAACAACTTCCAGCCGGCATGAGGCGCGCTGGGCAAAGAGCGGGCAAGGAGGGAGAGGTGCGGACGCCAGGTGAGCGGGAAGGCAACGCCGCGCGGAGTTAAAAGGGCGAAGGGGTGGGGACGCCTCGCCTCTCATAATCCGAATTGGTGCGAGTCGCTTGGGAATCGGGTGGGACGGATGGGGCGATTTTAAGGGCGACAGCGAGCCAAGAGAGAGAGAGAGAGAGAGAGAAGGCGATGCGCCCGCAAAGCGACAACCGTGCGATTTGCGAGCTATCTGGTGGCGGGTGGGGGGGAGGAATCGGCTCGAGACGGGAACGAGGTGGGACCGTTTACAGATCCCGAGTCGCAAAAAAAAAGACAAAAGACACCGTCCCCTTTCTGAACTTGGTGGACCCACAATTATATTCTCCCTTCACGACGAGGCTGTGCTGGGCTCTGGTTCTAAGTGAACTTCAGCTCGCCATCACCGATTTCAAAATTCGTTATGTTGGGGGGGGAAGGGTTGAAGACGCCTCCCCTTTTACAAAATTGCGGTTGGGACCCTCGCCCAGAGCAGCTTCCTCGGCGGCGCGTTCATGCGGGGAAGAGGCCAAAGAGCCAATCGGCATCTGGGTTAGCGGAGGTCAGCTTGGCCTTTCCAGCTTCTGAGGGTCAGACATTCAGACGGCAGAATCGGGCTAACCAATTTGGGGGAAGATAAACGAACAATGAAAGTAACAGGGAAGATGAGCGTGAGATCGTAGCACTGCGTGTTGGATCAACCATTCCCAAACCCTCAAAAAATGTTGGATTAAAACTGAGAATTTTGGAAGAGTGCCAGACGGGGAAAATTTAATTTATAGCATCAATTTTTAAGCCAGGAGGCATTGTTCTCCTCCCTTGCTTTGGAGTTTGCTTGTGCATTTATTTGGTTAAAATGTTTATGTACTGAATTTATACCCCTCCTTTCCTCCAGGGCAGCTCAGGGTAGTATACTTAGCATGATCACCTAGGTGGGTTAGACTGAATGAATATGACTGACTTCAAACTACTCAGAAGAGCAGACTTGAACCCCAGGTTTCTGGTCCTAATTCAAGATTCTTTGTGTTTGGTTTGATCAGGTTAATGCATTTTCAGGACACCCATGGATCAGAATAGAATAGAATAGAATAGAATAGAATAGAATAGAATAGAATAGAATAGAATAGAATAGAATAGAATAGAATAGAATAGAATAACAAAGTTGGAAGGGACCTTGGAGGCCTTCTAGTCCAACCCCCTGCTTAGGCAGGAAACCCTACACTACTTCAGACAAATGGTTATCCAACATCTTCTTAAAAACTTCCAGTGTTGCAGCATTCACAACTTCTGGAGGCAAGTTGTTCCACTGATTTTGGGGAGGGATTTTGGGGGGATTTGGGGGAGGGAATCTTGGAAAAAGTTTAATAAATGTTAATAAAATTCACAAAAAGTGGATGGGATCCAGGATAACTCCAGCAAGATTTTAAAATGGCCATATTAAATAGCTCTAAAGAAACGGCTGAGATTCAAAAGTTTCGAATACAAGGAAGAGAGAAGCAATTTTTAGGAAACAGCCTAGTCTTTGAAATGAGGAGATCTCTATGAAAATAGCTTCTAAAAAAACAAAAATATACTCATTGTGTTCTCTGGAAGTGTGATGGAAGAAAATAAGAGCAGTAGAATATGAGATGCAATTCTAAAATAATGGTAAATTTAGCAAAATGTGGTAATAAAATATGGGCAGCCATCCAACGCATGATCAAACAAATGCAAAGAAGCATGCAGCTTCTATTGAGCCAATGATTGGACAGGCCTTTGAAAAGTATGTTAGAGGTTGGATTCAGGAAGTGGGCAGGTCAAATCCAGAAAAAAAGATGGAGCCTTTTAAAAGTTTAAGTGAAATTGAACGATGGTAGCTAACAGTTCAACTCCTTTCCTATATAATTAATTACTGAATAAACACACTTAATTTATTTCCTATTCCAGACAGATCACATTTAAGTCTCTTTCCATTTCAGACATAAAACTGCATATATGAGCTTTCAAAAGTTTTTTGGAAAAAGTAATTTAGACTTTTTCTAAATTTTTTAAAAAGTAATCCAGGACAGCATCTCTTTGCTGCAAATTAAAGCAACCACATTTTTTTTCCAAGCAATTAAAACTGAAGATTCAAAACTTCTGCATACTGTTCGTGAATATCACATATAGGTATTCTGTGCAAGAGAATTTAATCTGATATGCACTCTTGACCTACAAGGAAGGACAATCCAAATATTTATTTTATTTAAACAATTTATATGACCACCCACCACGCTATTATGCCTTTGGGTGGAAGGATCCTTCCTTCCTTCCTTCCTTCCTTCCTTCCTTCCTTCCTTCCTTCCTTCCTTCCTTCCTTCCTTCCCATATGAATGGATTTTGCATAAAATACAACATGTTATAAAATAAACTAAATTGCAACTGGGAAGTTCTGCAGTGGTTTGCTTCAAGAATATCTCGAGAGTTTGAAATGTCATGTCCTATCCCAGTGTCATTGTTTTATCAGACAAGCAGAAACATGCTGGTCAGACAGTTACAGATCATACAAGGTCAGAATATTCACATTACATCATATTCGGCATGTGGAGCTATTATTTCATTTGTGGACTGCTCTGTGGGGCATTGTAGCTAGATCAGAGTGACAGTAGTCTGAAATAAAATGAATATGGACTGGAATCCTGCGTAAGCATGACCACAGCACCTTTCTGATAGTAAATGCAATAAAGCAGCCATGTCTTTTTTTCAGGCTGATACGGGATCATGATTTTAATGAGTTGAAGAAGTTTTGAGTTTGTTCAAAATCTGAAGCACTTCTCCACTTGTTCACTGTCATATCCACACTCCCTCCCTGCTCTTTTTCTTCCTCTCTGTCTGAAGTGAAGGACAAGGGGAAAAAAATAGAGCGGTGTCAGGGGACAGCATCTGGAGTGCCTGGCAAGGACATTCCTCCCCCGCTCATGATTTCATGACTCTCTGGGTTCAGACTTATGGGAAGACGGTTTAGAGGTACATGGACTGCTTCTCCTATTCACTCCCTTTCCCACAATCTCCCTCTTGTAAGGATCCAATTTCAATTCATCCACCATCTGGAAAGAATATTACTTCAGCTAAGACTTCAGGAACATGAGAACACTTTTCTTCAAACAGCCAGTCCATACATACCCTCAGCTTCACAAATATTTATACAAATCTAAAAACCCCAATAATCTTAACTAAATCACCTTTTTTTTTTGGCTAGTATATCCCAGTGATATTGAGCTGCAGTGCATGAATCGACTGGTCTGCTTTTAATTTCCTCTCATAAGATGATGTAATTTCACTGCTTTCTTGAATATGGAAACCTAACATTGAGTTTGCTGCTAATTTTGCATTCATTTTACAAGTCCTGCATAGTCTATTTTCTCCATTCTTGGTCATGAAAAACAGTGGGATACTTAGGCAGAATACATCTACCTATCTATCATCTCTCTCTCTCTGTGTCATCTATATCTGTCTGCCTGTCTATCATTTATCTATCAAGTCATTTATCTCACTGCGTCCCCGTCAGACAGCTAACAGTCAACTGGTGGCTCCTGATATCAAATATGTGAATGGGGTTTGGAACACATCAAATCCCATCAACTAGAGCAGGGGCCCTCAAACTTGGCAACTTTAAAACTTGTGGACTTCAACTCCCAGAACTGGCTGGAGAATTCTGGGAGTTGAAATCCACAAGTCTTAAAGTTGCCAAGTTTGAAGACCTCTGAACTAGAGCACAACTTGTAACAGGGACAGGATGACACTGATAAATTAAAAATCATTGCAGGCTGCAAAAAAATACTCGGTGTGCCATACAGCTACTCTGCAGCTCATGGAGCAAGGTAATGACATTATTACTTGCTAAAAATTACCAGCAGGCCACACAAAGACTGTTTCGTGGGATACTTGTGGCCTGAAGGCCATATGCTCTGCAGGCCTGATCTAAATGCTGCATATGGCCAGGCTGCACATGAAAACCAATGAGAAAGGACTGCAGAAACGTGGAGCATTCCTCTGGGTGCATAGGAGCCTTTTTTAAGAATTATGACAAACATGCATTGGTTGAAGTAGTTAGTGCACATCTAAGGGAAGACATGTTGACACCTTCTTGGAATGTTCTGATATCAGTTAGATATTAGATACAGTCTCTGAACGGCATTCAAAACAGCCAGAGCTACACAAGCCTTTCAGTTTCTAGAGGAATTGTTTAATGGCATCATTACCAGGTTGGAAGTCTTCTGATATACATATATGATATATCATAATAATATACGTTAGGGCTTTGAACCTGATACTGATATCTCTCATAGGTTGATATTCAAAATAATAGAAGTATCTGGTTTGCTTGGTAGTCTTTCCTTATCAGGGCTGTCAAGCCCACGGGCCAGATGTGTCATGCACTGGCCACGCCCACGCCCAGTTTAGCGAAGGGGAGAGGTCACAATACGTCACGTGACACCACTGTGATGACACAAGTTTGACACCCCTGCTTTAGATTAATCATTTCCATTTGTAAACAGTAAAGTAATCATTACAATCAGAGGTGACATACAAGTAGTAGTAGTAGTAGTAAAAGCCATGGGTGCTGGAGTTCTAGTGTCTTAAAGATGTATAGCAGGCTTTATAACAGCTTTTCTTCAAAGACTACAATCCAAAAGTAGGCAGAGCCAGGATATTTGAGTGAGTAAGTCTCTCTCTCTCTCTCTCTCTCTCTCTCTCTCTCTCTCTCTCTCTCTCTCTCTCTCTCTCTCTCTCTCTCTCTCTGTGTGTGTGTGTGTGTGTGTGTGTGAAGATTTTAAAGGTTCCCCTTATATCCACCTGCTATTTGCTTTTAGCATACAGTTTACATGAAATGCTTTATTGTCTTGGGCCCCTGGACATGAGTATCTGTAAGAAAGTATTTCCCAGATTGCCTCTGCCCATCCCTTCCAATTTTCTGAGTGAAGAAAGACATGTCTGGAATAGATAATGCCTTGGAGAGGCACATATGATGGACAGGGCTGAAGCAAGCAGCAAATATTGGCTGTAACCCATAATGGGTGAGGATATTTATCCTCTCATGCCCCTCTTTTTCTTTATGTTATCTCTCACTCTGAAGTGGCAAATCTTTTACAGAAGGGTTGTGAAATTAATATTAATTTCACAACAGGGCTGCAGGCTGATCATCTATGCATTCAAGGACAAGGATTGAAGGTGCTGGACAAAATACTCTATGTATATTACTTTGGCCTACATACCTTTGATCGGTATGAAATTATTTTTCATAGAATAGCCAAAAAATTAATAAATAATAGATAAAGCTGCCACAATGTGCCAAATATAGTGTAGTATTAAAGTTATGATTTGGTGTGTGATCTGCAACTATCTGTCTGGCATGTTTGTGTGTTCTAGAATTGCCCCTTCTAGATCCAGAGGGTGCATCAAAGAACTAAGACCGTAAATGCTTACATATGATATTGCCTTGAAATGAACCGAAGAAGCTTCTTGGATGAGAAGTGAAACATTTTCAAAGAAAGGAAAAAACAAGAAAGTCCAGTTGCCTTTTGAAAAAAAAGCACCTTTGAGACAATAATGACCCGGATGATTGAGACTCTCCATAGACCTTGAAAGTACGTGCTTTTTTTTCTAGTGTGAAATGTATCATTTGTGGATCTGATTCATTCTGGTGCAGTGGAGTGGTTTAAAGGCAGTTGGATTGGAAGTTTTCCATTGTTGTGTTTATCAAGAAAAAAAGGAGGAGGGAATCAATGTATAAATAGGACTGTATAACTTAGCAATTATCTGATGAAGATTTGTTCTGCCGTGGAAATATACACTTCGTATTTTATCAGGAGATACTCTTATTATCTCGTCTTATTGTTTCTCCAAAGCATTCACAATGCCATACGTGGTTTCCCAACCCATATCTTATCTTCACAATATCCCTGTGTAATAAATTAGTAAGGGAGATAACGATTGGCTTAAAATCAGCCAGTGAACTTTGAAGGATAGTGGGATTTCCCAAGGTCTGTGTAATTTAACCTAACTCTCTTACCCAGAGGGTAACATTAGCTCTGAGTTACTTTCTTAGCCTTAGTCCACTGAGTCAGATAATGTTTCATAGTGAAATCGTGTATATACTTGTTTTGCTGACATATTTAACTGTTCTTATCCGACAGAGGGTTTAAATAAAACCATAGTTTTGTCGGGTTCTAGCAATCAGCCTTGCTTTTTTCAACTTGAAGCCCTCCTTGCTGGTTGGAAATTCTTGGAAATGTATCCAGAGTGCCCAGATTGCGGAGAACTGGTGGAGAGATTTTATGTATTAAACCTGTCTTTTGTTTGGACAATAGAAATGATTCCAGGCCAGCCTCAAGCAGAATTCTCCACTTCTAGTTTTCTGATTTTTAAACTGCTATGTTTGCATAAACATTAGAATAGCAGCAAAGTGTGTTGTGTTTGGTAATTAGTAACTTAGCTGAATCTCCTTAGAAGAACTACTGGAAAAATAGCAAAGTTGGGATCTAGGAAACTGGAGTTTTTAGCTAAGACTTTGTTAGGAGTTTTTTTTATTGCCACCAGCAACTATATAGAAGAGAGGCAAACCGGTAAGCAAAACTTCCATCTCTAGGCCAAAGTAGCTTGTTGGCAAGTCCCTTTTTTTCCATTTCTGCATTTTTCTCTGCAGTTCTCTTTCCCTCCTTCCCCTATTTGCAAACACTCAGTTTGCAAATAGCATCCCAGGGCTGCCAGCTTGCTCCCCTTCAAACTACTTATCTTGTTCCCTTTCAGCAACCAACATCTGTGCTTCCAGTCTTGCTATTACCTCCACCTTCTGAGTGCTCTGTATAGGCTTGAATGGGCAGTTCTAATTATTTACGGTTGTTAGGAGGTGACGGGAGCCTCCTGTTTACGGTGTTAAAAGTCTGTAGGAGAGTGCCAACCGTTTGCTCTTCACCTTCAGTGAAGGTGCCAGTGAGAAAAGAAAGACAATGGCAACCCTCTTTTTCTGCTCAACATATTGCATCTTCTCCTGCTGGGGAGTTTTTTCTTTCAATCTCTTTGTGTAATTCGGCTATCTTCTCCCTACAGTACTGTATAGTAGTAGGCCAAGAAGGGAAGGAGGGGGAAGCCAAGGATCCCTTCCACTGGATGCAAACCTTCCCCATATGCAAGAAATACTACAAACTCCTCCTATTTTTTGCAGCAGGACTCAGTGCTTAAAAATGAATATGGATGTCTGCTAGAAATGTGACCACAGCAGGAAGATGCATAGGCTTTGTATGTGGTGCAATGGTAAGCCACAGAGACCATGTTAACTAATATTGACCTGATATTAGAAATGTCAATAATATAGTGTTAATAAATCTGTGTGCTGAACGTCCAGTCTCCTTTTACCTTGACTCTGATGTTTGCATAAAGGCAACTTCCATGCCAGAGCTGCATATTTCTTCAAAGTCAACCGCAGAGTTTCTCTGCAAGTTGCCTCCAAATTATAATTTCTAATATAACATAATAGTAGAGAATAGCTGGATAACAATCATATTTAATTTTAATTATTTAACAAGCCAATGCATGCCATGAAAAGAGCTTTTGGAAGCATTCCGGGCATTTGCTAACCAGCGCAAGCCTTTCAGTACAAGAGAAGGATAGAATAAGTTGTCAGACTGGTTAGGAAAGAGCCTGCTCCAATGCCAAATCTCAGTTTTATGTCAGTAGTCTTCCTGGCATACTTTGTCAATTCTCAAGCATGTCATTGGTGGCTCAGCATTTTTGACCGCATTCACTGACAGTAGGGAGAAATGTTCCCTAGTCAAAAAAACTCAGTTGCTAAAAGAAGTCACGATCCTTGGACACTCTTGGTTGACTGAAATGCATTCAGTGGCTTCAAGAGGAAGGAAGAACTGAAGAGTCTGCCTGAGGGGAGACCTCTTCAAGGAGGTCAGGTGATGCAATAATGTGTTGTTGTTTTTTAATGAAGACTGCCTATTCATCCAATCATTTCAAATTTGATAATGTGGAGTTGTAATTTTTAAGTGACCCTAGAGCAGTGATGGCGAACCTATGGCACGCGGAGCCATATCTGAGGGCACATGAGGCGTTGCCCTATGTCAGCTCCAGCACACATGCGCTCGCTGGCCAGCTGATTTTCGGCCTTCTTTTCGGCCGTTTTCGCTCTCCCCACAACAAAAACGGCCCAACGGCCCAACCGGAAGTTTACTTGTGTGCTCACCCTCAGCTTACTTTTCGCTGACAGAGGTCTTCAGGAACTTCTTCGGCTTTGGACAGTTGCAACCAGGCCTCGCACATCTTGGCCCATTTCTTCTGCAGCCAGAAGAAGGCCTCTGCAGCCGATAACAGAGCTCCGGATCGATCCAGAGCTCTGTTATTGGCTAGACAGAGCCGAGGTGGCGCAGTGATTAAAAGCAGCACTGCAACCTACTAGTTCAGCAGTTCAGCTGTTCAAATCTCACCGGCTCAAGGTTGACTCAGCCTTCCATCCTTCTGAGGTCGGTAAAATGAGGACCCAGATTATTGGGGGCAATATGCTGAACTCTGTAAACCGCTTAGAAAGGGCTGTAAAGCACTATGAAGCGGTATATACGTCTAAGTGCTATTGCGATTGCTATTGCTATAGAGAGGCCTTCAGGAAAGCCTTCCTGGCTGCAGAAGAAATGGGCCGAGGTGTGCGAGGCCTGGTTGCAACTATCTGAAGGTAACTAGTAGGGCAGCTCCACTTCCTTTTATTTCCAAACTTCTAATTGGCCTGTTGAGCCATTTTTTGCCATCCCCAGGCTTCAGGAGGCTTTCCTGAACCCTGGGGAGAGTGAAAAACAGCCCAGCGGGCCTACTGGAAGTCCGGAGGCTTCAGTGAGGCCTGTGTGCATGCGCAAGGGGCAGCGGAGTGTGTGTGTGCGTGCACATGCGCTGGGCATTGCATTATGGGTGTGGGCACATGCGCACATGTTATCTCGCGCGCGCGCACCCTTTGGCACCCGAGCCAAAAAAGGTTCGGCATCACTGCCCTACTAGAGTGTAATGGCTTGCCTAATAGTCCATTCCTTTCTTTCATTTTCTCTGGGCTGTTCAAAGTTTGAACAGGTATAGCTGTTTCTCAAAGCAACATGACTCTCTCTTGTGTTCTAAGAGCAAAGTGAGAGTTTCCTACAGTTCCGGGGGATGTTCCCCCTCCCCCAGCTCTGAATACATGGTGATGATCTTGGCTGAGCCAAGGAAAAACAGTAGCAGTGATTCCATAGCATGGAGTATCAATTTGGGGCAAATCATGGCCACTTCACACATTCAATAATGTATTTGTTTATTGTGTTTCATTCTTTACTTTTATATAATTGGCTTAGTTGAGTTTTGTTGTCGGGCAGATTGAAAACATAAGTAACCATGGGAGATGACAATGACCATCCATATAAGCCCTGTGAAAAAGGTAGGGCAATCCGAATAATAAATTATCTTTTGGGACTGCATGAATCAATGTAGGCTTTGGAAGAGTATACTGTATGTTGACTGGGCCTCTTCAGATGTTACATCTGATGTACGGTAATATCTGAACTGCTTTCTTAAGACACCTGTGCAATCTAACTACTGTGCAATTTTCCATCTATTATCTGTGCTTAATACTGAGTAGTCAGGAAAAAAAACCCTAATAAAATGGCCTTTAAATAGATGGATTATAGATTTTCTAATTACTACTAGCGTTGCTGTCAAAGCTGAATTGCTGGACAGGAATTCATCGCCACACCGTCTACAGCAAGGGTGTCAAACTCAATTTCATTGAGGGCTGCATCAGGGTTGTGTTTGACCTCGGGGCCGGGGTGGGCATGGCCAGAATGGGCGTGGCCAGTTCAATGTCACTCATGTACGGGGCGCATGTGGTGGCCCGAGCGCTCTGACAGAGAAAATGGGCTCCCAAGCTCTGTTTTTGGCTGCGACGGCCTCCTGCAACCCTCTTACAGCGAAAACGGAGCTCAGGAGGGCCGCATGTGACCCTCCCGAGCTCCATTTTTGCTGGCAGAGGCTCTGCGGGCCAATCCTTCATTCTTTCCAGGGCAGCTCTGCGGGCCAGATCTACGTACCTCACGGGCCTGTCTAATAAAAGGGAAAGGAAGAGATCAGATAGGCAATGTGCAGAAGAGGGGGAGGTAAGAAACAAGAAGTAGAGGGGAGAGAAATTGGATGGTTTGGCAGGAAGTATTTTTCCTATAAAGTGAAGGAATTCTATTTCAAGTTCTATGCAACATTTTCCCAGGCGAGGTTTGTATTGGATTGCAGTCTGTGGCGTATTTAAAATGCCATTTCAGACAGTTGCAGTCAGGACCAGTTCTATAATTAGGCACAGCCTGACAAGTTCAGACAGCACATTTTGGGTGTTTTGAAAGGGCAAAAATGGAGAAGTTATGAATTTACTAATAATGCATTATTACTGCCAGAAATGAGATGTCCTTGTGGCATTGCTTCTCTCCTGTGCTCAACTAATTTAACAGGCCTTGAATTCTAGTCAGATGATTCCGGACTGTGGCAGGGTAGACGAGAAGAAGATAATAAACCCAGCTGCTGTGGCCTAGAGGTAGAGCTCTTGCCTCACACTCAGGAGGTTGTGAGTTCGATCCTAGGTAGAGGCAGATGTAAGGGTCTCCTGCTTGGGCAGGTGGTTGGACACTAGATGACCTGCAAGGTCCCTTCCAACTCTGTTAATCTGGAATATCATTTAACTTTTAACTTGGAATATCATCTAATACTGTATTTCAGGTGATAAATATCAAATCAGTGCTGCCCTGTGTGTCTACAATCATATCTATATTTTATCTTATCTATACTTTTATCTTATTTTTATCTTGTAGCATTGTTCTTTTGTGTGTGTGAAAATCATTGCTTGGAAATTCATTCCTACGCTGATTCTGTCCTTCCCCTTAATATGTAATAACTTGCTCCAGTTTTTCAGTCCTGTGTGATGATATAAAATGATCTTAGCTTTTTTTGGCACAGTAGCAATGTATTTCATAGGGAAAGTCCTTTATAATAGTAGCCTCACCTGTTTGATCATTATTTCCTTTGCCTTGAGGATCTGATTGCTCTCTATTTAAAGGACAGTTGCCTGTTCCTACAACATGAGATTTGGGAAGTTAAGCCTATTGACTAACGTTGTCTTTTACTTGTTTTTAAAGGTCCTGACACCGGAGCCTGAAGATGCTGAGATGCAACCAGCTTGGAGACATCTTTAAAGAACCGCGCTTTAAAGAGTGTGGCGTGAGCTCCCCCTGGTGGAAACCAATTAGAACAAAAGTTTCTTGATGTTCAAAGTGCATCGCTCTCAAATTAAGTCATGGCTATTGTCAGCACAGCACCCCCTAGTTTCTTTTTCTTTCCGGAAAATGAAGCCATGGACCCAGTGATAGTACTTCATTACAATTATACTGGAAAGCTTAGCCGTGGAAAAGAAAAAAAATTGACCGTCATTGCACTTCTCATTATCTGTGGCTTTATCATCCTGGAGAACATAATGGTGCTGATTGCCATCTGGAAGAACAACAGATTTCATAACCGCATGTATTTTTTTATTGGCAACCTGGCCCTTTGTGACCTGTTGGCGGGAATAGTTTACAAAGTAAACATTCTGATGTCAGGAAACAAGACTCTGAGTTTGTCTTCCAGGATCTGGTTTGTTCGGGAAGGCAGCATGTTTGTGGCGCTGGGTGCTTCTACATTCAGCTTGTTAGCCATTGCCATAGAACGGCATTTGACCATGATCAAAATGAGGCCATATGATGCAAATAAAAAGTACAGAGTTTTCCTGCTTATTGGAACGTGCTGGCTTATCTCTCTCTCTTTGGGAGCTTTGCCCATCCTTGGCTGGAACTGTATTGGCAATTTAAGAGACTGCTCCACTATTTTGCCACTCTACTCCAAGAAATACGTGGCGTTTTGCATCATTATCTTCATAGCCATCCTGGTGGCCATCGTAATTCTCTATGCCCGCATTTACATCTTGGTGAAATCAAGCAGTCGCAATGTCACCAATCACAACAACTCAGAGAGATCCATGGCATTGCTGAGGACTGTTGTGATTGTGGTTGGGGTTTTCATTGCCTGCTGGTCTCCCCTGTTCATTTTGTTGCTGATTGACGTCGCCTGCCGAGTGAAAGAGTGCTCCATTTTGTATCAAGAAGATGGCTTCATAGCTTTAGCGGTCCTCAATTCAGCCATGAATCCCATCATCTATACGCTGGCAAGCAAAGACATGCGCCGGGCCTTCTTTCGCCTGGTGTGTAGTTGTCTGGTGAAGAACAATGTTACCATGTCTTTGCCTATCCAGCCCACCCCGGATCAGAGTCGGAGCAAATCCAGCAGCAGCAACACTCCGAAACTGAATGATGACTTTCTGAAAACAAAAAGTTTGTCGTACATCACTGAAAATAATAAACCTCCATTTTATAATGGAAATGTCTGCAAGTGAAGTCTGCTGACTGGGCACTTCAAGGATTCTTGTCCTGTGGCTTTTTCAGAGCCAAAGAGAAAGGGGTTGTTGTTTTTTTAAAGTGGCATTTCCTGCCTGCACTTAACTCATAGGAGGGGCAAACTTGAGACGGCTGCTTAATTCGAACTGCCTATTTTGAGCACTGGGTTTAGGTCTTCACCAACTGATTCAGGAAAAGTTTGGCTGCCTCTGCAAGTTCCCTTGAGGGTTGTGTAAAGAAAAAAAAAGTGCTACCCCTGACATTGCATTCTTGATGCAATTCAACTGAAAAAGTGTACTTACTAGAGAGACAATGTAGAAATGGCCGGCGATTACTCTAAAGCACTACATGAAATTCACTTCTTATGTTCCAAAATGCAACTGTGGAAGCCCTTACAGGACCCCAGCAAAGTCTTCCTCGGCCCACATAGCAATAGCACTTAGACTTATATACCTCTTCACAGTGCTTTTACAGCCCTCTCTAAGTGGTTTACAGAGTCAGCATATTGCCCCCAACAATCTGGGTCCTCATTTTACCAACCTCGTAAGGATGGAAGGCTGAGTCAACCTTGAGCCTGGTGAGATTCGATCTGCCAAACTGCTGGCAGCCGGTGATCAGCAGAAGTAGCCTGCAGTACTGCACTCTAACCACTGCGCCACCGTGGCTCCACATCCATCTGGAATCAACATTTAGGATTTAAGAGTGGGTCTGGACAATTTAGCATTATATGACTGGCTTTCTCTTCAGTAATAGAAACACTTATAAACATTCTGTGATGTCCCAGTAATTCAGCAAGCAGTCTGGGGAAAGGGCGAAATAATTTCATGGTGATGGCTGGTCAGCTGGTTGTATATGTGTACAAAATGCCCTTCTCCACTGTTACTGTTCATTGGAGACAAGACTGTTCCTCCTCTATTCTGCAGTTTAAGGTGAATAATATACAGATATTCTATCCAGGCTGCACTGTTACTGATTTCTGTTAACATTTTCACAAATATTTATTCACACATTTTGAGATTTGTTATATCAAGAAATCAGGGCTTAAGTTAGAATGTGGTGGTTTATTTTGCCAGGCCTGATAAACAGTCACAGGCCCAGAATTTGCTGTGTTGAAGTACACCGATCAAGGCGTCCTAGGAAAAAAAAAAGAGGAATTTTAAGTTGGGGCACCAACCTTTGTTTTTATTTTATTATGCCTGCTGTGTGGCATAGGTTTACATTATATGGCATTATAATATGCTAGTCTGTATAATATAACTCTTTAATGTAACAAGTACTGTGAACATGTAATCTTCAAATATTTTTTAAGTAAATGAAGAAAACATCTTTATGTAAGTTTTGTGAGAGATGCTCGATTAATCCAGTAGTCAGTCTTGCATTTATCAGTGCAAACTTCCAATGCAAATGCAGCAGTTGTGACTAGAAGCCATTTCTATGTTATTCTGTAAAAAAAAATCATAATCATTGTTTTTCACTAAAACAGTTTTTTATTATTATTTAATGTAGTTGGATGGTAAAATTAAAACATGTGACTTGGAATATCATGTACATTTCACCTATATATATTTTAATGTGGGTTTCGGTTTTTTACTATTTGGGAAGAATGTT
This sequence comes from Diadophis punctatus similis, assembly GCA_023053685.1. Classification (NCBI taxonomy): domain Eukaryota; kingdom Metazoa; phylum Chordata; class Lepidosauria; order Squamata; family Dipsadidae; genus Diadophis; species Diadophis punctatus. Next base: position 54,576,480 of record JALIGW010000002.1, on the reverse strand, counting down.
ACAGATTGAGAAATCGGTCCACATTATTGTTGTTTAAAACAGAACCAGATAAATGGTCTATTGCAGCGGTTCTCAACCTGTGGATCACAACCCCTTTGGGGGTCGAACAACCCTTTCACAACACATATTTCCGATGGTCTTAGAAACCGAGACACCGCTCCCCTATCCGTCTCCAGGCAGGTCCACCCACATGCAAATAGACTACTGCAAAAAAAAAAATCTGTACCATGGGAACTTCTGAGCATGTGCAGAAGCCGAATTTCCAGCACTGCGCATGCGTTGCCATATTGTTTTTGGCTTTTTTTTGCAATTTTTTTTTAAAAAATTGGCACTGCGCATGCGTGCACACGCAAAGTGCACGCGCGCCCACGAGGCGCGGCCATGCAGTGCAGAGGAAGCGAACTGGCAGCGAGGTAAGTTAGAACCCACCCCTGAGTTTCCTAATAATTTTATTATTTTATGGTTGGGGGTCACCACAACATGAGGAACTGTATTAAAGGGTTGCTGCGTTAGGAAGGTTGAGAACCACTGGTCTATTGGAAATGATGTCATCTTCCCCCAAATCATGAAAAGACAAAGCACAGGAAAATTGTGGCTACTTAAACAAAGATATACCAATCACAAATCATATTTCACTGTTGACGTTCACTGGCAGTTATATCTAGGCCCAAATTGAAATCTCTTCATTACATTGAAATCCTCATTGGGGTTTTCCTATACATTAATCTATTCTTAGGCTTATCTGCAATACAAGCAATCCTTGGCTTACAACCTTTCATTTAATGACTGTTCAAAGTTACAACAGCATTGAAGAAAGTGTTTTACAACTGATCCTTGCATTTATGACCATCACAGCATCTCTACGTAATGTGACCAAAATTTGGGCATTTGGCAGCCACAATGTATTTATGATGGTGTAGCATTCTGAGGGTTTGTATTTATTCACAATTTTCCCAGCCAGTTTCTGACAACAAAGTCAATGGGGGAAGGCGAATTTCCTTAACGACTGCATGATTCACTTAACAACTGCAGTGATTGCTTAACAACTACAGCAAAAAAAAGGTGGTAAAATCAAATGTAACTCATTGAACAACCTTGATTTTTAGCAACGGAAATTCTGGTCCCTTATTGTGGTTGTAAGCCAAGGATTCCCTGTATATACTCTCTGCTTATTTTGGACTTAAGCCTTGTTTTTCTCCTCATTGCTTTGTTAATAGATCTGGCCTATTTTTGTCAAGGTCAACTTCTTTACTCTCTACACTGGTACCGCTCTCCATGAGGCTTAGACATTTCCTCAAATATATGTCATAACGAATTGCTGTTCCACAATCCATCTGGCAAATATAATCGTTCTCAGAGAAATGCCATGAATTGATAGAATCGGCCAATTTCATGGAGCCTCTCTCAAAAAATTTGTCAGGGCAAAGAAAGTGTGATGTCTGAATTCTTACATAGGATCCAACCCAGTCTGGGATCTGAACCACAGCAAAGCCTATCAAATCATACAGGCAACAATGAGCCAAGTCCTGGCCATGCCTGGTGACCACTACAGATCATAGAAATTGCTTCCACCATGCAAGTATTTCATACTGCTTGCTTGCCAAGAGGGAGATCTGAGTGCTATTCCTTCAGAACATAATCACTTCTTTAGATGGGTTCTTTTGGGAAGAAAATTAACAGTTATATTGGGGGTGAAATTCAGCAGGTTCAGACAGGTTCTATAGAACCGGTAGCGGCGATTATGCGCAGTTCGGAGAACCGGTAAATCGCACCACTGACTGGCCCCTCCCCGCCCCTCCCCTCCCACTCCTCTCCTCCTCGGGCTCATACACACAGAGCAAACAGGAGGCGAGAAGCAGCCAGGTTGAACACTAGAAGACTTGGCTGAACTTTTCTGTCAGTTCTGTGGGCGTGGCTTCGCCCAAACGAATCAAAATGGAAGAGCAAGAAACAAGCCCTTCTCTTTCTAAATGATGACAGAAAAATGAGACAGGAAGGGCGAGAGCAGATAAGACTGTCAAATACATCTCAAAATGCTGGAGACCGTCTGAGTCAGTCCTTTTCCTAAAGCCAAGTGTGTCCACCCATCAATCTGCACAGCCCACAAAATGTCATGAGCAACAGCTATCCTGCAGGAAACGGGCGGCGGGAAAATGGTTCTGGCTTTCTGCACTAGAGCCAAGGCTGCAGTGATAGATGAGATGTAAAACAAAACTCAGCTGATTTTCTAACGAGGAGGGAGAAATCCTTTAGATTTCCAACTTCACATAGTCATCTATCAAATACCAAGATATCAAAACCCTGTATTGATTGGATGTTATCATTACTCAGGATACGTTTATCAAAGGAATCCTTCTCAGTGGTTCCTGTTCCTGTTCCTGAGCAACAGATTGGATAATTTTTATCATTTCATGAAGCCTTCCTGAACAACTCTGCTATAGTAAAGCATCCAAGCAAACTGTGACCTTTTACAAGAAGTTCTTGCTTTATTTATTTACCATTTTATTCATTAGACTTACAATCACAGCTTTCCTCTGCAAATCCAAGGCGTTTGTCAGGCCGAAGCCATTTTATTTGGGATCTTTGGCCTGCCACACTTTATACTATTCTACTATGCATTTTCTACTGTGGAAAAATGGGATTGTATGAGGTTGTTAGTATGTAGCCATAACATATTCTTTCTAGAAAGCCAAGGTCATCCTTTGTCTCTGCACCTGCACGGAAGGAGATGGGTGGACTCTGCCAGCATGGCAATAGAAGATTGGACAACGTGATGGATTTGTGGGTGTGGGGGCAAGGACTTGAACTTTCAACTGGGTGGTGAAACCCGGAGGACTTCAGATTCGGGTTTCACCCAGATGTGTCAACATGGCTCTAATAATAAATTGGGACTTTGAGGAATATTTTGACTCGGACTCTGATTTAATTTTGGACGCTATTTGGAACCCTGACAGTGTTATACATAGGGGCCCCTTTTCCCATTTTGTTTCTGCACAATTTCTTTAGGTAGTCTGAGATATGATAACTGCTGCCAAATTACCAGAGTAAATAAACTTCCAGGGTTGAGGATAGACTTGAACCTGGATCTCCCTGGTCCTCATACACCTTAATTACTACACAGTACTGACTAAAAAGGGTTTAGACCAGTGGTTTCCAACCTTTTTTTGGGCCATGCCCCACCTAAGCATCTCTAAGATCCTGATGCCCCCCTCCCCCGTGACATATAATTCTTACTATTCAAAAAGTGAACTCCTACTCAGGTGGAGGAAGCCTAAAAGGCCATTAACTTGGTTTAAACAAGGTTCCAATTGCTCCCATTGAAAATCAAATTGATCCCCTGTGAGGCGTGGGCCCCACGTTGGGAACCACTGGTTTAGACCATTGGTTTTCTCCCCAACAGTTGTAGAGCTGGCATAAACAATCTGATATCCTCCAGATATTTGGAACTAATTTCATCATTCTCAGCAAACATAGTCAATGGTCAAGGATACTGGGATCAAAATATATGGAGGATATATTGCCTATCTTGTTCGATAACTATGTTCCAGGCAAAGTTAAAACTTCAGAATAAAAAAGCTGTACTTTGCATTTCATACGAGGGTGAGTCAAAACGTAATGCCATTTTCTTTAGGACAGGTATAATTACCAACACAGGAACATGTAGCATACTTCAAAATGAAGCTGGTCCTCTGTGGATCACAACCCTACTTCTCAACATAGTCACCGTTTCTCTCAATAGCAATGTTCCACCTTCGAATGAGAGCATGTATCCCTGCCTCGTAAAATTCTGTTGACTGTTCTTTGAGCAACTTCTTCACTGCAGTTTTCACTTCCTCATCACTGGAATAATGTTTGCCTCTCAAACCCTCTTTCATGGGGCCAAAGAGATGATAGTCTGAAGGCGCTAAATCTGGTGAGTATGGAGGATTATTATTCCAGTGACAAGGAAGTGAAAACTGCAGTGAAGAAGTGGCTCAAAGAACAGTCAACAAAATTTTACGAGGCAGGGATTCATGCTCTCATTCGAAGGTGGAACATTGCTATGAAGAGAAACGGTGACTATGTTGAGAAGTAGGGATGTGATCCACAGAGGACCAGCTTCATTTTGATGTATGCTACATGTTCCTGTGTTGGTAATTATACCTGTCCTAAAGAAAATGGCATTACGTTTTGACTCACCCTCGTAGACTATGCATTACATAGTCAACTGGCAAAGTGCAGTACTAAGTCTAATTTGATATCATTATTTGATGGGCAATGCTAAATTTCTGAGAAAGTAATCATTATAAATCAGTACCCCAAGTTTGGTTTGAGAATTGGATGTGATAGTCTTTATGATGTTTTTGGTGATTCAAAGGTTTGGAACTGTTAATTTTGAACAGGAAAATACATATTTTGGGAAGGTGGGGAGAAGAATTGCTAGTTGACAATGCTCTTGCATTTGAAGCAATGTTTCAATAAAATAATATTAAATCAGATAATTAGAACAGCTCCATTGCATTCTTTAGAATTATAGTTACTTGAAAGATTCAGTATTCATCATCTTCTATTTTGAAGAAGAGCTCCAGAATTTTTAGTAATGAGTTCAATTTGTGAGTTCTTACCTTCCCATCCTATTCAGCCAAATGATTTGTAATCTTAGATGACAAAGCTGTAAATATTACACATCTGGAAAGTGTAAATTCGGAGAAAGCTGTAATATTGCATTTGCACACAATTTTAAGTACCTATTTGATATGTCACCAGGACAAAGTAATTATCAAGAAAAATGTACAGATAAAAACAGATATGATTTTTATTTTTAATGAAAAATTGAATCTTTCAGATTTGCAGTTTGCTGAAATTGTGGGCAGGAAAATCATGTTTTCTATATTTAACTCCCTCCTGTTCAAAAGCAGCCAAGAGTCTTGTTTTATGTTTTTCTTTCTTTTTTTTGAAACTGCCTAGGATGGTTAGCAGCTGTTCTTTGTGAAGTGACTTGAATTGTAAGCAATGTTTCATCAGTCTCCAATTTAAAAGTCTCTGTAAGAAATTATGTTTTTCCCCCTGAAATAAGTTGGAGACAAAATACCATTGTTCAAATGGTAATATAGCTCATGAAGAGACCACATTCTGTCAGCTGGGCTGCTAGCAAGGAGGACCATTCAGTTATCTTCTCCAGATGTTAGTTTTCCAAAATAGAAATGGCTTTTTGTAAGATTTGTTTAATGTGACCTTGCTACAAATACATAGCATTAAGAGGTAAATATTGACATTATAGAAAGTAAAACCTTTTTTTTTTTTTTGGCTTCCATGGTTCCTGGAATGATGAGATCGATACAGACAGTGCAAAAGTGGCTATAGATATAGAGAGAATTGCATTTGTTTTAAATGTACAAACTCTTTGGGAATTGAAATTTCAAAAATACAGCAGACACCTATAATTATCTTCTTAATGGCAACCATTCATAAGTCAGTTATTAGTATGATATAGATCAGTGGTGGGTTTCTACCGGTTTGGCACGGTTCGGCCAAAACGGTAGCAGCAGTGGCAGGAGGCTCCGCCCACCCACCCAGACGTCATCACGGACATTCTGCACATGCGCAGAAGCATCACGTGCGCCCGTTCCCGTTCCCGAACTGGTAGCAAAGATAAGTGAAACCCACCACTGATATAGATATTCCTGCATCAGGGATCTAATAAATCTACCTAAATTAAATTAATATATTTCTTCTTAGGCTATTATTTTATGCAGCTGATCCAAAAAGAATCCTTGAACTGCATGCTTTTAAGGTGCCAGAAAATTGTTTGTTGTGTATACCTGAAAGAAGTGTTAGTCTTAGCTTTGCTGGCTGGGGAATTCTGGGAGTTGAAGTCCAGACATCTTCAAGTTGCCAAGGTTGGGAAACACTGCTCTAGAAGAACCACAGGTCAGGCATGAAAGATCAAATCCACACATGAAGGTCCAGTTAAATTGATGTATTGCTAATCATGCCTAGGCACAGGAATCTTCTCAACTAACAGTTAGCATCTGCTTGGAGTTAGATAAGGGTCAACAGAATTCAAGGGAGGTTGGACAGTTCACTTGTGCCTACATAGGGATTCTAGGCTGATCCCTCTTTTAATTCTGCCCCCAGGTTCTCCCACTCCTTAGAGATTTAATATTGCTTCTGTTAAAGGAAGTGTTGTCAATTAATGTAATTTATAGATCTGAATGTCAGAGCAGGTGGCTGCAGACATTGGAAAAAGCTACATGGGTTGCTCCTTGGATGAGAAACCACCAAAAAGTCTCTAGACCAGTGTTTCTCAAACTTGGCAGGTTGAAGATGTTCTGGAATTTAACTACCAGAATTATCCAACCAGCATGGCTGGCCATGGAATTCTGGGAGTTGAAGTCTACACATCTTCAAGTTGTCAAGGTTGAGTAAACACTGCTCTAGCCTGTAGGCAGAAATCTGCAGTCTAAGTTGTAGACTAGACTGGGAAGTTTCAAAGTCCAGAAGATGGTAGTGGCAAATAATTTCTGTTTTGTTGCCAAAACCACAATCTAATTGAGGGTATTCAGTATTGGCTCAAGAGTGACTTTACCTTTTTATAGGTGTCAATAGGCTTATCCTTCGTTAATTGAACCAATCCAACATTTTTTTAAAGCCTCAGAGCAATTAATTTCATAATGTGGGGTGTGGTTGGATTTTTTTGGATTTCTATTACATTTATAATATATGAATAAATGTAATTATGAAGTAAATGTGTATTTGAGTAATTCAAATTCTTATGATAGGATAATAATGTTCTTTATTATTTCCTTTATTAATTTTAATCTTAAAAACACTATTACGTTTCCAGCAGGCTTCATATAGCTATTAAATAGATAGCCTCATCACCCCATCCCCACCCCAAAATCAGTAACAGATGAAAAAACAGGAAACCTGTTAGAATATTCATGAACTGGGAGAGCCAATGGTAACAAGGTCAGCCAATGAATAGGCATAGCAACTAAATCAGCCAATGGCAGCTGTGAGAAATGAATTTATTTTTTGTTAAAAATGACATGTAAAAAGAACCATAGTGCAACCAGACTCCTTAAGTGGATTCCTTGAATAGCGGGTGATGTGTTTACTTAGGTTGTAAGTAAATACGAGACGCACTGGGAGATTGATCAGTCTCTGTGTTTGTGCTGTGACGTTTTTGTCCCTATGTACAAGGGCACGTCTGTTAGAGTATTCAGGAGGAATCGAAGGGAACAAGTCTCGGGGGGAAATAGGGCCCGGTTAACTAGAAATGCTAGCGAAAGGAATGAGATTCCTTTAAATCCCTTTTACCTCCTACATTTTGGAGGAGCTGTAAATACAGTGGAATGGGGGTAGGCTAAACTAAGTTGTGATGCCTGAAAGTTGTGCTAGAATGTGGCCACGATTGTTTGGAATAAGTGTGGTAACTCTAATCTACATTGCTTTACAGAGTGTGCTTGGCAAGACAAAGTGTAAAGCTTAACTGCTGTATGTTTGTTCCAGTTTTTTGAATGACCTTTCTCCCCTCTTTGGTAATTTATGGGGAAACATGGGAATGTGACCCTTTTATGTATGTTTGGTGTCTTTGAGTTCCTTCAAGACAGAGAGCCAAATGGCTTTATGGCTGCTGGGGAATTCGGTTACATTTGTTAATGTGTTGTTGTTTTCCTTTGCCTCTCTGACTTAAAGGACTATAAATCAATGGTAATTGTACCTGAAAGATAACACAGATGTTAAGGAGATGATTTGTTATTGTAGGTAGAGATTAGGACCAATGGGTTGTTGATTTTTGGCAGATAAAGATTTTTTCTTTGGAAGGTTTGTGAGTGTTAAGATGTATTTAGGACATTTGAGAATAGGCTTGTCCTTGGAGCTTTGGGAAATGGGCTGTGGTTAGGGCCCAAAATCATATTTTTGATTAAAAAACCTTAAAGCCATTTCCCACTGCTTGTAAGATCAAGATGCTACAAGATGCAAAGGGCATTAACTCCCTGGTAGATCAGTTGATAGGGAGGCAGATTTTTTTTGTTCATGTTAGTTTGCACAAAGGTTGTTTTGTTCAATGGAAGTGAAACAGAGGTGGTCTGGAGACCTGTAAATGTGTGTTTGCAAACATGGGGATGTTTGTAAACATCTGCTTGTTTACAAGGGGATGAGAGAGATCTCCTTTACTAGTTATAGTAAGTAGCAAGGATTTGTACTTGGGAAAGTATTTGACAGAAAATGCTGATTAGAGAGACATTCTATGGAGAATGTGAAGAGAGGTGTTTGGCAGTTAGAAGTTAGAAGAGTTATTTGTGAGTTTCTTTGTGAGTTTCTTTGTTGAAATGATGTTGAAGAGGATTGAGTATTCTGGACGGAGTATTCAGCTGTGTGAGTGTGAGAGAGAAAAGGGGGGGAAGCGGCTTGTTTTTTTTTCCCTTTTACACATTTTTTTTCTGAAGTCTGCAGAGAGAGAGGAGGGGCACATGGGTGGATTTGCAGATGTTGATGTTTTTCGCAGATGTCCTGCTCTGAGAGCTCTGCTTTTGAGGAAGTTGTTGAGTTTAATGCATTGCCGATTGTGAATCGATGGATATACTGACAATATGAGAAGTTGTCAGAAGTAGAACCATGGAGGTGATATGGCAGGAGGTGATGTAGAGAAAAGTAAGTGGAGTTGAAGAAAGTTATTGACATGAGTTTGCCTGATTTGGGAAAGTCTTTTGTTTGTTTGTTTGTTTGTTTGTTTGTTTGTTTGTTTGTTTGTTTGTTTGTTTGTTTGGAGTAGTTCACATTAGGTAGAATGATGTGGCTAAGGGTGTGTTAGCTCAAAATGGGCTGGTAAGTTGATGAACCCTGTGGTGAGAGGGTGGCTTTATTGGTAAGTTGATTGAGTATTGGATGTGAATAGTAAGGACAGTTATGATGCAGAAGGTTCATAAGGGTTTTACTCATTCTAGATTGTTGCAATATGAGGTGATTTTGTTATCTTAGGATAGTTTAGTACTGATTTCTGATTTCTTATCAGGAGAAAGGAAGGATTGGGAAAGTGTACTGTAAAGCATGATGTGTAGACGCAAGGGATCTACAAATGAGAATGCGTGAGGATGTGGAAGATAGACCTATAGAGGTTATTTGTTTTTTGTTCTGTTTATTGATGGTTCATCCCCAGAGGGGGATGAAAGAAGGGAAATTGGATATGCAGTGAGTAATAGGTTGCTGTCTGAATGGTCAGCAGCGTGTTTGCTTTGTTACAAGCGTTGAAGTTATTGGCAAATGAAGTGGGTAATATCTATGCCTATGGCTGAAGAGCTGAAGTGGTGCAGTGGTTAAATGCAGCCATTGCAGGCTGACTGCTAGTTCAACAGTTCAGCTGTTCAAATCTCACTAGGCTCAAGGTTGACTCAGCCTTCCATCCTTCCGAGGTGGGTAAAATGAGGACCCAGATTGTTGGGGGCAATATGCTGAACTCTGTAAACCGCTTAGAGAGGGCTGTAAAGCACTATGAAGCGGTATATAAGAAAAGTGCTATTGCTATTGCTATTATGGTATTTGGCATACCTTTGAGAGGATTTGGATGGAACGGGGTTTGATACCAAGGCAGGGAAAGAAGCTAAGATAAGTAGGATCTGGCAGAGACCAGCGAAGCTGGCTAGTACATGAGGAAAGTTCCTCGAAGTTGATTTGTGGAAATAGGCTAGCGAATAAGGCTGTAAAGAAGCTGCAAGGCAGGGAAAGGAAATAGAGATAATGGTAAATACAATTCCTATTTTGGAATGGGATGTCAAGCCTAAGTTTAGAAGGTGTGGAAATAGTAGATATGAGATAGATTGCAAATGGTGAATGAACCCATTATGAGAAACATAATGAGAAGAGTGCATTGGAGAATGCAAGTGTTGACTGACTTTGTGAAAAGAAAGTATGTTTGTAGAGGAATGTATGCAATTGTTATGCAGAATGTATACATTGCATTAGATAAACAAAAAGAGCATGAGGATGCAAGTGACCGGGGTAAAGTGAATGGCTGTTTGGCCATTCCAATAAATCCAGGTGGGATGCCAGCTGTGGGAACATTGAGAAATCTGCTGGTAATAGTGGTTCATTTAAATGGTTGGGTGGAAGTATTTCCATAGGATTTCCATGAGGAATGGTAAATGCTCAGATGCTAGAATAATATTGGAGCAGATAGTTCCAAGAAATGGGTTGGTGAAAACCATTGAAAGTGATAGAGGTACGCATTTTCTAGCCCAGGTAGTGTAATAGGTAATAGACCAATTAGGTATTAATTGGCAATTACATTTATCATTTTGTCTGATTTTGTTAGGCAAAGTTGGGAAAATGATTCAAATCTTGAAAAATACCTTAAAGAAGTTAATTTTAGAATTGCCGCTACCTTGGATGAAATGTTTACCTTTAGCAATATGTTTACCTTTAGCAATATTGCTTATTAAGATAAATACAAGAAAAGACATTAGAATTTTGTTGTATGAAATGATGTTTGGTATTTCTTATACTAGAAATGTGGGAATGTCAAAGATAAAATGTGAAGTTGTTTGTTTTTGAAAAAATATACAGGGACTGTCCCAGTGTTTTTCTCTTTTAAGGTTCGAAGGACTTTTGGCACAGATTCCTTCTCTTGATTTTCAAATACGTGACTTTAAGAGTGGTGACTGCATCCTGATCTAAGCTCTAAAGAGACATGAACTAAAGCCAATGTGAGAAGGACCATTCCAAGTGCTGTTGACTACCGAGTTGACTACCGAGTCGGGATGAGCGGACTAAAGAGACAGGCTGAGTCCATTATTTGCGTGTGAAAGGACTGGGGACTGCACCCCATGGATGGACAGTGGCTGCTAAGACAATAGATCCTTTTACATTGACTTTTAGGACTAATTGATAGCACTTTGGGAGGTTGAGTTGCTTATTTGGTTGGGAGTAATAAACTTTTGTATTGTGTTACTGTTTTCTATAGGGAAGAGACATAGTAGGGTGGTATGGTTACATGTTGTGAAAGTATGTGGATGTAAGTCCCTGGAGTGATTGTATTGAAGTTTGAGTTTGTATTACATTACATTATATATACATACACAGGAGGGCCAGTCCACTGGAAGTATGAATTCGACAGTAAGGGTGATTATTGTCTTCTGGGGAATATGGACGTATCTTCAAGTAGGGATGGGAACGTTTGCTGTTTTGTCGTGTTATTTCATAATGTGGTAGCAGTTGAGTTTCCATGCTGAACTTGAACAACGATTTTCCCAGATACATAAATCACTGACACTGATTGAGCCGGAAAATTGAGGCTGGAATTTGTATTAGATCTACCTTTAGTGATGGAATATCACTTGGTACATATCAAAAGTGTAACCGTACATATGAGATAGCATATGAGATAGAGATGTGTCCAATAGGATGGAAGCTATACATAATCATTGCTATGAGAGATGTGGCAATTATACACCTTCCTATAAGAAAGTCCAGAATTTTAGAAGACGGATTGATTTTACTATAGAGAAATAAAAGCCCCATCCAAGCTTATGTTTTTATATGGCAATATCGCATTGTCAGGTCTGCCCTTTGGTTGAAGGGTAGATGTACAATTAGAAAACACCACTTAGGTACATATGACATGTGAGAGAAGCCTATGAAGAAGGAAGAGGAAATATTTTCCTTGACCTGATGACAGTGGCTTTGAATAGTATATCCTTTTGTGTGAAAGGAGAGACAACAGTCTCGGATATCATGTCTATATGTTTTGTGGGTGTACCTGTTCTTGGGAAGTTTTCGGTTAAAGACAGAAAGATTGTTATAGAACATAACATCTATGATCTATCAAAAGTGATTACTTTGCTTGGTCAGTGAATGAGTGAGTGAAGCCCAGTGAATGGACTAATCAGAAGAAACTGGTAATTGAGGTGAGGAACATTTTGCCAGCCTGTGATTGTGTAGTATATAGACAACTATATACAAGAATGTGTTTACTTGAACTGAGAGTGAAGAGATAGATGCATTAGGATAGGTGTTATACCTACCTAGAGGATGGTTTCTGTTTTATGGCTTATATGCTTATGCAGTTATCCTGCTAATGCAGTGGGAGGATCTTATCCTATAGGATGCCTGAACACAGGTTTATTTTTTTCCCTGATGAATGCTACACTGCATCATAGTAATTGCATGCCAGCAGGAAGACCATGATTGCAAAGGTAGTGAAAAGTACACTACAGGTGAGACACATGATCAGAAACCTGAACGTGAAGAAACATTTAAGAAAGCAGGTGAACCTCACCTGGTAATATATGATTTGCATATCATATCTATACAAAAATCTATATCTCTAGTGCAGTATAAGACAACTGAAAATACTGCCAGAAGGAGTTACAGAGGTAAAAGGTACATAAAGAAAGCATATGATGTTGGAGGTAGTGATGAGGTGGTGATATTATCTGATGTAGAAGCTCGACTTCTAGGCATATTTCCTTGGTTTGCAACAAGATAGAATCATAAGCAGATAGGACATTTTGCTTGTGTTTTGGCAAAAAGTATTAATGAAACTTCGTCTGCCATAGCAGTTCTGGCTAATGGGAGAAATACGGAAGTCTTTATTAAGGATGGGCCATGGTTGTGAAGAATTCCAAGGATTATGCTGTTTTGGTATAGGAAATAAATCACAATTAAGAGCTTTGCTACCACCTACAACATGAAACTGAGAATTCTGCATTCCATGGGTTATGGAATGTATTAACTCTTGGTTGTCAAACTTGACAACCATTTGTAGGCACTATAATCATTATAGTTATAGGCTGTATATCTTGTGTCTGTATTAGATGTACTGTATGCCTGTATGTGTGTGAAGTGTTGCAAGTCTTGTTGTAAGATGAGAAACCTTAAGAGGTTGGGGACATGGGCTCTGACTAAGAGGGATGTGCATATTGTTACAAAAATAAGAAGTTGATCAATTAGGATCACTAAAAGATTGATCAAAAGGGAAAGGGTGGATTGTGAGAAATGAATTTATTTTTGTTAAAAATGACATGTAAAAAGAACAATAGTGCAACCATTTTGAAAGCTATTTGTAATGGATAACTAATATTGGGTGACAAAATGTATTTTATGGATGTCAGCTCATTTTCACTGTTCTAAGATAACAGGATATGTTGTTACCATTTTGTGGGAACAGAGAGAGAGGAAGGGATGATAACGGAAATGTTTTTCTCTTTTGTTATGAAGGGAATGAGCTAATGAGAATGCACAGGTTCACACAGAAAGAGAGGAAGTGTGGAGCTGTCAGGATGATGGATATGTTCTGGGTATTTTTCCTATGTTGTGGATACTGTGTTAGGATGTTACATAATGGGAGGTTGGACGATATGATGTGAGGAGAATGGGAGGAGTAAGGTGGAGTCATGTTTTGTATAAATCCATGTTTCAGGATAATGGCCTTTGTCTCTATTTTGTGTCAGGAATTCTGACCTGTAGAGGCCCTTTGATCAAAGCGAAATAATAAAATCTATATATATTGTTCTTAATCTGGATTCCTGCTTAATTATTTTTCTCACAGCAGCTAACCACTTCTGAGTCTGTGCAGAGAATCAAAACTGGAACTTAAGCTTAAGGCTGGGTGTGGCTCCAGTCCTGTCTCCACTCTGCTCTCTGTACTCTTCCATTCTGAACTCTGCTGAAATGAAGCTAACTCCTGCTTGTGTTTACTTGAAGAAATAATCTGCTAATGGTATTGTAGATTCATCTGTTATTATGTTTCTAAAGAAGTTATTGAATCAAGCTGAATCAGTCATCTGTGTGCGCTTCTGGTTTTGATTTTGCAACGAACTTTAATAAAACCCTATTCTACTTTGTAATGTTATAACATTACCACTACACCACTTGCCCCTACTACATATGCTTCCCCCACCACCACCCCAAGCATTATTGTAGAAAAAGATGGACACATAATTTTAGACTTGACTGCAAAAGAAGAATTACATGTCTAATATAACCTTGATATTGAACACTCTTTTATTAAATCAAAGTAATTTCATACAGCATATTAATAGAAAACTCAATGCATGTACTTCATACACAGATCACATCAAGTCAAAGTCAAAACAAATCGCAAACAATCTGGAGTAGTGTTATATACAAACCAAAATGAGACATCTGAAGTGTGGGGGAAATGATCATTTACTTGAGAAACAGGAATGTGTTAAAAAGTTGATTCAGGATAACATTTCTTGTTGGAATACTATCTCACAAAGTCATTTTCCTTTGTCTGGTGCTTGCTCGTTGCATTTTTTTCCTGTTTGCTTTCTACTATTGTGCTTATTATATTACATTTCTACTCTTACCTTTTTTTTTAAGCTTTAATTTTCTAAAGGAAACAAGACTTGTGACACTTATATTCTAACTTCACAATCATACACAACTCAGATCTTTTCTTCTGTTAAAACTGCACTGAAGAGTAGAAAAATGGTTGTTGTCTTCAGCAGATTGAGTTCAAAAATATAACTATCTACCATGTCTATATAGAATGGGACATGTGTGTATGTACACAAGCAGTGTTCCTGTTAAGGAATGAGAACACTTTGAGTAAAGACACTTTTCTGAAAATCCTCCCTAAGCAGTGGGTTTTTTTTAATGCTTCCCTATTCCGAAGTCCTAAAAACATATTATTCTAGTACCCTGCAGAACTGGTATTTCTTCAGCCTACAGAAACCTCAACGGATGATGTTCTTTTTCTATGCACCTACAGCTACACTTTATTGTGGCTTGTTGCACATCTCACCAGCCACAGGGCCAGTCACTGGTTTTTCTCAGCAGGCTGTTGGAGGCAGAGTTCAGTTCCAGAAGAGACAATGGGTAAATTGTACTTAAGATGATGCTTGATCAAGTGGCTAATGCTATCAAAGGTACGATCCTTTGTACGAATCTGAAAATAAGAAAGGACATGGGATCATATCATTTGCCAGATTTAATGATGCTTAACTTAAGGCCCAAGCCAGGTGTAACAATGCATTCGTATGAATTTGATAGGTATGGCAGTCTGGAAAATTATAAGGTTTGGAAAGTCTGGCTGGGAGAAAACCAATGAAATTCTTTTATTTATTTATTTATTAGTGAGACTTATATACCGCCTCAAAGTGCAAGCACTCTCTAAGCGGTTTACACCAGTAAGCAATGTATATTTATATTGCCCCCAACAATCTGGGTCCTCATTTTACCTATCTCGGAAGGATGGAAGGCTGAGTCAACCTTGAACCGGTGAGATTTGAACTGCTGACCTGTGGATCACAGTCAGCTAAAGTGGCCTGCAGTACCCCACTCTAACCGCTGCGCCACCTCGGCTCAGCTTCAAAATGAACCTATTTCTTTGGTCTATGCCTATTTCTTTAACTGCCAGGCTTGATTCTACTAATCTAAAGCCCAATATAAAAATATTATACTACAGTTGTGAAAAAGACTACTTTTCATCATTTGTATGGTATATTTATTTGCAGATTTTGTTAGAATATTCATGACTGGGAGAGCATGTTAACAAGAATCAGCCAATGGGAGCTAACCACTTCTGAGTCTGTGCAGATAATTGAAACTGGAAGCTTTAGCTTAAAGCTGGGTTTGGTTCCAGTCTCCACTCTGTACTTTTCCTCTCTGAACTCTGCTGAAATGAAACTAACTGTTCTCTGTTGTCTGTAACTGCTTGAAGAAGAACTCTGCTAATGGTATTGTAAATTCATCTGTTACTATGTTTATGAAGAAGTTTATGAATCCAGCTGAATTAGTCATCTGTGTGTGCTTTTGGTTTTGATTTTGTAACAAACTTTAATAGATTTTTAATATCCAACTTACTGATGTAAATAGTGAGCAAATATATGGATCACATTGAAGCAATTAAATTGAAGCACTGGGATATTCTTTAAGAGCTCAGATCCAAGCTTAGGCACTGGAGTTTTTAACAGAGTGGCAAGTTTTTTGAGAAGAAAAACCAGAATCGTTCTTCTCAAATGTGGCATATTTCTCTCTTTATGAAGCATCTCCCTGCTTTGCAACCTCAGCCTAATATAGCCTCATTGATGTAGTGAGAATAATCTTTGGCTGTCCTCTGCTGTTCAAACATGAAAGTTACACCTATTATTTCTTGATTCTTCATCAAGAATCAGAGACCAGCCTATAAATTAGTAGAGATATTTAGGGCCCATGAAAAGGGTGGTGCATCCTACTGACGTTTTATCGGCACTAGGGATTATACAGAATCATCTTTAGGGTGCCCAGATGTCCTGATTTTATCAGGATTGTCCTGATTTTTAGAAGCTTGTCCTGATTCTGAAAATGTCCTGATTTTGTCCTGAAATTCGAGTTCCCATCCTGATTTGTCCTGAACTTTTGTAAAATTTTAGGATAATCAAGATGAACGTTAAATGAAAGTATGTTTGCACTACTTGTGTTTTAGTTCAATCGCTTCATTTTTAGGCAGCTTCTCTTATGTATTGTTTTCATGTGCATTTTTTGTGTGTAATATTTTAATCTTTCTTTCAGGGTTGTGATAAATTATTTAAAATACTGTAAATGTTTTCTTAGTCTAAAGTGAGCGGTCGTATAATGAAAAGTATAAAAAGATTTTGGGCGACCAAAATTTGCTGAATAAGATATCATCTAATAGTAAATACATGTGAATATGATGTTTTATTGCCTTTGTTGGAGTAATAAACGTTATCTTGAGAAGTGCTATTTTTAAAAAACTGTCCTGATTTTGGATCAAAGGTATCTGGGCACCCTAATCATCCTTTCTACTTCAAATGATATCAAGACCCCAAAAAACCCTTTTTCCCTTTCTCTTTCCTGATGGGAAAGCAATTCCCTCCTAAATTAAGGTGGATCTAAGCCATATCAGAGATGGCTTCCAGGGAATGTGGTTCAACAGGTTCATATGGAAAGTTACTCAGTTTTGAAAGAAATTGGCTGGAACCAGAAGTAGATCTGCTGGTGCATTCTCGGAATAGAGACTTATTTGTAAATAAAACTGATTCCACAGAAAGAACCAGCAGAGTTCTTTCCCTGTCAGAAGAAAATGATTCCATGTGCAATCTAGCTAGTTATGCTGATCACTTGAAATGAATTTGATACATATGTCAAAATCATGTCATCTGACACATGAATTTCCAAACTGATCCAAAACATTACATCAGTTTATTTGCCCCTAGATTACTTTGGAGAGGTTCAACCGCCTTTCAGGCCTTAACGAGGCCTTAAACAGGGCTCCAACTCTTCTTCCATATATATGAAAGAGTTAGTGGAGCAGGTGGCTAGACTTTATGCTGAGCTCTCTGATACTGACTGGGGAATCTCTTCACAAACTTTGCCTTCAGACATGAAAAAAAAACCAATGTAATCTGCTATTCTTAGTGTCTGTGCTTTGCCATTCCTGTCACTCTTCCTCTAGAACAGTGGTTCCCAACCTGGGGGTCGGGACCCCTTTGGGGGTCGAATGACCATTTCCCAGGGGTCGCCCCGGCATCCTCAGCTCCCCCCCCGCCACAAGCCTGGCCATATCGACTCAACTCGCCCGAGCCCTCAGATTGGTTGGGAGAGGTGCCATTCGGTGAGAAGCGTTTGTGATGCCTGGCGGCCGAGCTTTGACAGGGGCCAGCTTTGCTTTGAATTCTGGGAGTTGAAGTCCAGGCACCTTAAAAGTTGCTGAGATTGAGAAATATTGCTGTACACTTGTTGGTTATCAAGTCTAAATACAGAAGTAGACTTGTTGTGGAAGATGATATTCCTTGTGCTCTTGCAAAGACTGGCCCGAGAATTTCTGATCTGGCATAATTACATATTGTTTTTGTGATTAATCACTATGCTTTAATTATGTTCAATTTGTAAAAATGAAAATACATCCTGCATATTAGATATTTACATTACGATTCATAACAGTAGCAAAATTACAGTTATGAAATAGCAACGAAAATAATTTTATGGTTGGGGGTCACCACAACATGAGGAACTATATTAAGGGGTCGCGGCATTAAAAAGGTTGGGAACCACTGCTCTAGAAAGTTATCTTAGAATGAGAATCAACAGACAAAGAGAAACCATTCTCCTGTTGTTCTGCCACTGTTGTTGATTGAGGTGGAGAGAGAGAGAGTTCATTGTTTTGTCTATAAGAAGAAGGATATTATTGGAATAGAACATTCCATCATCCAGTGCCCTCCAAGCTCTCCTCTTCAGACAATGAACAGTGTCTTCAGCTAAGCCTGAGCCTTGCAGTGGAGATAAGGATGAGAAGAAGGCAAACCTTCAACCAAGAACCATGTAGGTTGCTTTGCACAGGAATACTTTTAGCAGCCAGAAAATGGCATCTGGGTCATCAAGTTCAAACCTAAGCTCAGGGCAGGAGTCCAAACTTTACATCCGAAACCTGGAGTAAGAGAGAATGACCTTATTCTTTGCAACATCTTCTCAAGTATTTGAAGAGTGTCAACATAACCTTCCTTAGCTGTTCTCAAAGCTAAGCACGGCTAATTACTGCAAGATCATCATAGGGCTTAATTTTTAGCACCCTGATTGTTCCCTTCTCCAAGCCTCAATCCATCTTAAAGCATGTAGTTCAGAACTGAACAAAGTGTTTCATGCTGCATCTCACCAAAGCACATTATGATAGAATGGTTTTTTTTTAATGATTTGGAAAGGATACAAAGAGAAAAGAGATAATCGGATGAAGAGTGGACTCTTTCAATTTTTAAGATCTTAGTTATTTCATATCCTTCCCAGAAGAGACTTCTCTTGCCAATAAACCATACCAACTAGCCAGTGGTGGGTTCCTACCAGTGCGGTCCACTCTATAGCACCGGTAGCGGCCTGTTGGTGATGTCACAGTACCGGTGCAGTCGGTTGCGGGTGCCTGGGCGCCGGCATTAAAAAAAATTTTTTTTTAATGTTTTTAAAAATTTTCTTCTGCGCATGTTCAGAAGCCGAGCTTCCAGCACTGCGCATGTGCTGCCTTCCTACCCCACGGTGAGTCCAAGCAAGGGAGGATGGCTGAGGTAGCGCATGAGATGCTGAAAGAATGGGTGGCAGGACCTATCTCAGTTCCCCTCCCTTCAGCAGTCTGAGAAGCCACGAATGCGTGGTGATGATCCTAGGCATTTTTGCACGTTCGAGGCTTCTCGAGCTGCTGAGGGGAGGGGAATGGATGGCAGGACCTATCTCAGTTCCCCTCCCTTCAGCAGTCTGAGAAGCCACGAATGCGCAGTGATGATCCCAGGCATTTTTGCACGTTCGAGGCTTCTCGAGCTGCTGAGGGGGGGGAGACGGGCAGCAGGAGCCTAGAATCATCGAATGGGGAGAAGCATTCAGGCCAGATGGAGCCTCCTAGAAGAACCGCTGCCGCGGTCTTGCTGCTCCCGCTGCGGGGGGCTGCATTGCCAAGCTCCCGAGGCCCACGCCCACCCGGTCACATGGCTGGCAAGCCACACCCACAAAATAAGCCACACCCACAGAGTAGTAGTAAAAAAATTAGGAACCCGCCCCTGCAACTAGCCCTGCCAGCCAAGTAAAGAACTGGAGTTTTTTTTAAAAGGTTTTATTTTGAAATTGGAATATAATATTCTTTGCAGCGGTTCCACACAACTGTGTTGGCTTTTGGATAGGCAATTCAGGGTTATCAGGAGCTGCAGTGGCGCAGTGATTAGAATGCAGTACTGCAGGCTACTTCTGCTGACTACCGGCTGCCTGCAATTTGGCAGATCGAATCTCACCAGGCTCAAGGTTGATTTAGCCTTCCATCCTTCTGAGATGGGTAAAATGAGGACCCAGATTGTTGGGGGCAATATGCTGACTCTGTAAACCGCTTAGAGAGGGCTGTAAAGCACTATGAAGTGGTATATAAGTCTAAGTGTTATTGCTATTAGGCTGCCTTGTCCTTCTCTTGCTGTCTTACCTGAACAGAAGTTGCAGAGGTAATGTCTCAAAACATTATTGAGATGAAATCCTTCAGGTTATTAAGCTGAACCTCTGCAGCGCCACTCTCCCTTAAAGATCTGTCCCCCATTTCGTTTTAATCCCATTCGTCGTCCCCCCCCCTCATGAAGCAGTTGCAGATATTATGATGCTTATGGTTGAAACTTTGATTGACTCATATCCAGCTGAACTGAATCGTACTGCCTATGAATTTCAAAATGAGCCAAATGCTTCAAAATGAATGAAATCACACAACTATTGAATCTCGGGTTTTCGAGCTGAATGAAATCGGGGCTAATTTGCACACACCGAACCCTTGCAAAGGCTTCTGGGGATGGTATCCCTCAAGAAGCAGGACTTCTCTACAGTGGGTTTCATTAAGCTGAAGCATCTCTTCAAAATTGCCCTGGTGGTCCCTAAGATAAAATTCTCTATTGCTCTGAATATCGTATTGCACCACCACAAGTTAAGTGTGAATCAGTCTGCTTTAATGATGAAACCAGATAGTGCAGATGGCTGGGTCTCTACAACCTAAAATAAAAGAGGTCCTCTGTCTCCTTAGGATCACATACTTACAACTCCTTCAGGATCTACCAACAGAAGATGTTTGGCTTGTCCATTCTGTAATCCAGTGAGTACATAGGATCCTGGATTGGAGGTACTTTTTCTAACCAGAAAGTCTCCACTTTTCTTTAAGATCTGTTCTGCTTCTTTCCTGGTCATTTCTCCTTGATACCAGGGCTCAGTGCTCAGTTCTTCAGCTACAGCTGCCCCACTTGCTCTAGAAAGGAGAGGACTGGTACATTCAACTGAGGTAGCCTTATTCAAAACAGGCCCAGGCATTTGATTCTTGAGAGCATCTTCAAAAGGGCCTGGTAAACAGAGGATAATAATAACAGAGATAAATTAGCAACACAAGCAGCCCAGCAATCATTTTATGCCATCCAAATTCCTTAATTTTTCTGTATACTGTGCTCAGGGAAGAGATCTGGATAAATTGCAACTATTGGTTTTTTTTGTCAAGTACATATTGGTAATATACATAGATATAACATTGTTTATATACATAAGATGGGTACTGATAAGAGGGAACATTAGGACAGGGACAGTAGGCACGCTGGTGCACTTATGTACGCCCCTTACTGACCTCTTAGGAATCGGGTGAGGTCAACAGTGGATAGTCTAAGGGTAAAGTTTTGGGGGTTTGGTGACGAAACCACAGAGTCAGGTAGTGAATTCCAGGCATTTACCACTCTGTTGCTAAAGTTGTATTTTCTACAGTCAAGTTTGGAGCAGTTCACTTTGAGTTTGTATCTGTTGTGTGCTCGTGTATTGTTGTGGTTGAAGCTGAAGTAGTCGTTGACAGGAAGGAAGTTGTAGCAGATAATTTTATGAGCTATGCTTAGGTCATGCCGAAGGCGACGTAGTTCTAAGCTTTCTAAGCCCAGGATTTCAAGTCTGGTTGTGTATGGTATTCTGTATTCTGTTCTCTTCCACTGAGACCAAGGGGTCTTAAACCAGCTTAATTTGAACTGGTTGTTCTACTGCATGTCAGAAACCTCTGAACTTTTATAGTTAATTCAATTGGCTAGAAAATAAATTATATTTTAACTTTTTTTCCAAAACTAAATACATTTCAATATAATTTTTATGAATAACATTAGCATGTTTCTGTGCTTTAGTTAAGAGGTGATCAAAGCGCTCTTCAGATTAAAAGTTGGGTCAAAGAGAAGCTGCGGGGTGATGGAGTGATATGCAATAAAAGAATAACAGGAAGTCTATTACTTTAGCAGAGGAAATAAATTTTAAAAATCAAGAAATTCCTAGATGTTTTCAAGCATCACTTTCTGGACACTGCCTAACAGGAGGGATAAGAACTAAGGTTCGAATCTCAACCTGCAGTCCAGGAGGATCTCGTGATTTTTGATATTCAAAGTCTTGAAGTTGTTCAAGAGAAGTAATCACATATACTTCTATCCATTTTCCAGCACAAGTCATTCCCTAAGGCAATTTAATCATCCAGGAGAGGTACTTAGTAGGCAAGCAAATGATAGCCCATCTCTTCACATACTCTATTCCTATCAAGGACGGAAAAAGGGCTTGCTGGACCCAACCATCCTGGACAATTTCTGTTGAGACTCCAACCTTTCTTTTTTAGAGAGGAAGGTTAGGCTTTAACTCCAGAAGACTCTCAATGAAAGGGTTTATCTAGGTTGTTAGAGTCAGGCTTCAGGCTGGGGTTCAGCATGCAGATAGCGTTGGTCATGCTTACTGATGACTTGTGACAGAATCAGGATGGAGGAATGTGCTCCTTGATCTCTCAGCAATACTAAACATGGAATTCTTTTGGATCGGCTTCAGGCTTGGGAGTGGCAGCATTGTACAGAATACACAGAATAACAGAGTTGGAAGGAACCTTGTAGGTCATTTAGTCCAACCCCTTGCTCAAGCAGGAGATCCTATATCCGTGATGGCGAACCTATGGCACGCGTGCCACAAGTGGCACGCGGAGCCATATCAGTGGGCACACAAACTCAGGTCTGGCACGCATGCGTGCGCCGGCCAACTGATTTTCGGGCCTTCTGGGCCCACTGGGAGTCGGGAAACGGCCTATTTTCAGCCTCTGGAGGCGTGGGGAAGGCCGTTTTTGCTCTCCCCAGGCTCCTAGAAAGGCTCTGGAGCTTGGGGAGAGCAAAAAAATGGGCCTTCCGGTTCAACCGGAACTTGGCAAATGGGCCATTTTCTGCCTCTGGAGGGCCTCCAGGGGGGATGGGGAAGGCTGTTTTCGCCCTCCCCAGGCTCATAGAAAGGCTCTGGAGCTGGGGAGAGTGAAAAACGGGCGTGCCATCACATGCTGGGAGGGGGGCACGCGCGCATGCATGGTGGGGCACATGGAATTATGGGTGTGGGCATGCACGCACCGCATCCCCCGCATCCCCCTTTTTGGCACGCGAACCAAAAAAGGTTCACCATCACTGCCCTATACCATTTCTGACAAATGGCTGTCAAGTCTCTTCTTGAAAGCCTTAGTGATAACGCTCCCACAACTTCTGAAGGCAAGCTGTTCCATTGGTTGATTGTTCTCACCGTCAGAAAATTTCTCCTTATTTCTAGGTTGAATCTCTCCTTGATCAGTTTTCATCCATAGTTCCTTGTCTGGTCTTCAGGTGCTTTGGAAAATAGGTTGACCCCCTGCTCTCTGTAACAGCCCCTCAAATAGTGGGACACTGCTATCATGTCACCCATGTTCCTTCTCTTCACTAGACTAGTCAGGCCCAGTTTTTGTAACCGTTCTTCATATGTTTTAGCCTCCACTAATCATCTTTGTTGCTCTTCTCTGCACTCTTTCTAGAGTCTCCACATCTTTTTTATAGTGTGGTGACCAAAACTGGATGCAGTATTCTAGGTGTGGTCTTATTAAGGCGTTATAGAGCGGTATTAGTACCTCACATGATTGTTCGCCTGCTTTCTGTGACCAAGTTCAATTAAAATAGGAATATTACTGTATTTTTCGGAGTATAAGACGCACCTTTTTACCCCCCCAAAAGAGGGTGAAAACTTGGGTGCGTCTTATACACCGAATGTAGCCCCACCCACCTAGCCACCCCCACCATTTGGCCTCTGTCTTCCAGCAATTTACCTGTTTGCAGCAAAGAGGGAAGAGCCTGTAAAGCCAAGCAAGTCACTAGCAGCTTCCCGACATACAGCTGATTAGGTTTGCCACTGGGGAAAATGAAAGTGAAACTAACTGCAAAGAGGCAAATAGCTGTGAGAGACACACAGATTTTTATTTTTTGCTGAACTGGTTGGAAGGGGGTAAGTGAATAACTATAAATGTCTGTAGAATGTTCAAATTATTAGACTTATTTTTTAAAGACTGCTTTATTATTGTTCTAGAGCCAGGAGTCTCCAACCTTGGCAACTTTAAGACTTGTGGACTTCAACTCCCAGAATCCCACAGCCAGCTTTGTTAGCTTTGCTGGCTGTGGAATTCTGGGACTTGAAGTCCACAAGTCTTAAAGTTGCCAAGGTTGGAGATTCCTGTAAATCTAGACAACTTAACAAAATAAAGAAGCTTTTTAAAATAAATGCTTGCTCTGAAGAGGCCCAGTGCTATTGTATCTTCTTTTAAATAATAGAGAATAATGTATACTTCCAGAAATTTTAATTAATTTTAACAGCTCTGTACAAGTATAGTCTGAAATGTAACAGTGTCCTGTTTAGTATTAGAGTTAAATCCTGACTTAACTTGGAGTAGATCTATTTAAATAATTGGGAGGAGTTAGTGTGACTACATTTAAGAAAACTTTCTGGCATAATGTACATTTCTCCAATTCTTTGCTATTTCTATGGGTCAGGCACACATGCACAGAAATACACAGCAAACAGTGTATATCATCTGTGCTGTTTGCTGTTTGGCAAATTGCTTGGAGGCAGAGGCCTTTTTCCCTTGTTTTCCTCCCCCAAAACTAAGGTGCGTCTTATACTTCGGTGCATCTTATACTTTGAAAAATATGGTAAATCAAATTGGAACATCAATGGAAATTGCTCGCTGATTATTTCTGTGAGTCCTAAAGTGAAGATTATCACTGCTCACAGGAACTTTAAAGCAGCAAATGATTGGAAGTTCAATTAATCCATCATTTCCTCCCTGCAGAAGAAATGGCAGCCTTCCTGCTCAGCTCTCATTTGCTTTTCCAAAAGCACAGATAGTCAAAAATAGTTGACTATCCAAAAAAAGCAGGAGCAATGTGAAAATTTGGTTCAAAATTAGATAATTTTTTTTTAGCAATTGTTGGGGATGTTGAATCATGTCATAATCTTTTTAGCCAATAAGTCTCCATTTTGAATCTCTTTCCAGGATTGCACTTTTCAACCAATATAATGGTGGTTATAAAATTGTTGACCACTTAATACATTCTCAAAAGCGAAAAAAGATCATCTACTTCAAATTAGATTTTTAAAAGATGGTAAGATGATGAACTTACTCATGTCAAAAAGATCTTTTCCTGGCCTGCTGTCTTTGGTGCTTTCTATTTTTTCAGTAAACAAATTTTCAGCCTCTGTCTGAAGAGCATGTAGAGTTTCCATATTTATATGTCGTGTATTCACATACATTGGCATCTCTTTTGATACATCAACATTGGATTTTCCTTCTGGCATACTGTAGATGTCCAGAGACCCTGTGAAACCAATACATCCAATGAAAACCAATATATCCTGAATTCAACAGGTCACTTTGCTTCAATTCTAAAAACTAAATTCTCACTCTTTGTCCATTATGTGGAATTCATTCTGCATCACTGTTGACCACAGCATTATTCCAATATTATTTTTTCTTATCCTGTGAACAATCAGACTTATGCAGTTTTTAAAATGTTTATTTGTTTCAATATTAATTTTATAACCTTGTTTTCCCTCATTTCCATATAGTAAAATAACATTATCTGGACACAAAAGCCATACAAACAGATAAAATTAAAAAATGAGGAAAACTGTTAATAATTCTTGTCCTCTACAAGTACAGCTAAATGTAATTATTATAAATCACTTAAAGTCAGTTAATAGCAATTCATCTGAAATACCACTGCTACTTTTAAAAGAATTCAATAAAAGTGACAGAGGCAGACAGCAGGAAGTTTTTAATTAATTTTGGAAAGATTCTTTGCTAAATAAAAAGACTTCAAGTAAACTTATGGGGGATTTTTACAACAGAGAAGAACTCTGCTAGATATGTTCGATAGCTAAAGATCCATAGTGTGAAAACAAAATTTAACCAGGATAAAAATAGAAAGCTCTTCTAACACAACATTCTCTAATCTGTCAGTTACAAAAGTCCATATTGCTTGGATTCTCACATATACTACACCGATACATTACCACTTCCAAGGTGCTGGAAGGAACTCAAAAGTAGCCAATGCCAGCTAAAGAATTGGCATCTGTGATTTCACATTGTGATGATGATGATGATGATGATGATGATGATGATGATGATGATGATGATGATGATGATAAGTAGTAGTAGTAGTAGTAGTAGTAGTAGTAGTAGTAGTAGTAGTAGTAGTAGTACCCTGATTCCCCCAAAATAAGACATCCCCTGATAATAAGCCCAATCGGGCTTTTGAGTGCATGGCAATAAGGCAAGCGCTTATTTCAGGGTTCAAAAAAATGTAAGACAGGGTCTTATTTTTCGGGGAAACACAGTAGTAGTGGTAGTATAATTTATTGATATCACTGTACCGGGAGACACCAGAGTTGAAGAAAAAGAACTGGAAGAAATCACGAAATATCGTGACCTGGCCATCGAAACTACGTGATTATGGATGAAACATGTAACAGTGATACCCATTGTCATCAGGGCACTTGGTACCATGTCCAAGAATTTTACAAAATACATCAAAAAATTGCAGCTTCCTGCAATAACACCAATGGAACTGTAAAAAAACTGTGCTACTTGGAACATCATACATTTTAAGAAGATACTTGGTTGATACCTAGAATGCTGGCAGCAACCCGTATCAACCATCAGCACCAGTCAATGATATTTGTGATACATTTTTAAATATTCTGTTGATTGAGTTTTATGTTTAATGAATAAAAGATCTTCATCATCATCATCACAAAATATAAAGATGTGTAAATAGAAAAACGACTGTGGCAAAAGAAAGCAAAGATAGTACCAATATTAAGAGGCACCTTGGGTACAATCCCAAAACATCTGGAGCACCACTTGAACACCATCAGCAATGACAAAATCATGTTTAGTCAATTTGTCAAGGCAGCTTTACTTGGAACAGCTTACATCCTACAATGATACCTTTGACACATCAAACAGCAACATCTGCCTATCCTGGGTCCTTGGGAAGGACTCAATAGGTAGATAAAAATGCAGATCTTGTTGTTCAGTAACATCAATGTCAATGCCAATGATGTTTAGCAATAGCATAGATTTATATTCTGCTTCCCAGTGCTTTACAGCCTCCTCTCTAAGCGGTTTGTAAAGTCAGCATATTGCCCCCAACAATCTGGGTCTTCACTTTATCAACCTCAGAAGGATGGAAGGCTGAGTCAACCCTGAGTCTGCTTAAGTTTAAGTGGTACGCCAGACTTTTTAGAATTATTCTTTTACCCCATCCTTTCTATATATAATTCAAACTCTATCCAATCAAAAACAATGAAAGATGGGCACAAAAGCCAAACTCAGGAAAAGCCAAATCTACATTATTTTGCATACTCTCCAAAAGGTAAGTAGGGACAGTATCATCTGAATTATGTGGGGGCAGGGGAATGCTATTCCATATGGCAGGTCCAGTGATGGGTGTGGTTCTCGGGTAATTGGGAGGGGGGAGTGCACATTTTAAAAGCAACGCTGGAAAGCAGAGCTCCCAGCGCTGGCTTTCTCTCTGAGGCGCTGATTCCATCAACAATATACGGGCAAACCAGGGGAAGGGGGAGGTACGTGTCGGGACATGATCCTAACACCTCTCCATTATGTCTTCCAGGTGGACCCCTGGTAGAGGGGAGCCGCCTGTCGAGCCCAGTCCATGTGCTCGCCATTTCTGGGGGGGAGTGCTGCCAGCTCTGTTGCCCAACCCTGTTAGATTGCGCAGGAAATGAAGAGGCGAGACGTAGGAACAGTTCAGCATCTTTTATTTAACCGTAGCTGAAGTAAAACGGAATGCCAGCAGGCTGCAGGGAAGCCGCTTTTAAAAGCTTCCCTGTAGCCAGCCAGCCACTGACAGCAGCTTAAATCTCCCACCGCTACAACAGCCAAACAGCGGCGGGTATGCAAATTTCGATTATGTATGGCTGTATGTAAAAAAACCCAGCTGAGGTTTCTGTTTCTGACTGCTATTACTTGTTGTCGGTGTGGAGAGAGGCAGCCCATTGCAAATGGAGCCGTGGATAGAGCTGGAAGGGACGGCACTGACAGCTGTGAAGTCAATTGGCCACTGGAACTGTGGTTGTCAGGCCAAGTGGTGGCTGGTGGGTGGGTGTGGTTCTCAGGAATTGGGAGGAGGAGTGCACGTTTTAAAAGCAGCGCTGGAA
Source organism: Diadophis punctatus similis (assembly GCA_023053685.1). Taxonomy (NCBI): domain Eukaryota; kingdom Metazoa; phylum Chordata; class Lepidosauria; order Squamata; family Dipsadidae; genus Diadophis; species Diadophis punctatus. Next base: position 54,548,514 of record JALIGW010000002.1, on the reverse strand, counting down.
GGCAGAGCTCCCAGCGCTGGCTTTGCATGGACATCTTTGAGCCAACTCGCTTCATTCTGAGGCTCAGGTCTGTTTGATAGAATTAAACACTTGTTTTTGCTGCACTTGTGGTCGCATTTGTTATTCTTGCCAGACGTGCCCTGACAAGCTGAGAGCATGTTTCTTGGGCGCTACTAGATAACTGAGTGAGAACCTGCTGTAGAACATGACTCCTGTCCATCTGATCTTATTAGATGGGCAGAAGTAATTGGAAGTATGTAGTTCTGTACCTTGAGTATACATATAAAACACAAGAGTATAGCTTACCTTGCCTGCTGGGTGCCTGTTGCCGGTCTTCACCACATAGATCTCTAATGTGCTGGCTCTGGTAGTATGTTTGCTCTTTTCCCAATGCTGATGCAGACTAAGGCGGTAGTAAAAATATTCTTCATGCAAACATTACCTTTAAAAACTGTTATGCATTTTCAGTAGGTCTTTTTTTATGATTGGTCCAGGTGCAAGTCTACCCAAACCCAGTCTTCATTCATTCATCATGTATGACACTATGCCTGAGCATGAATGAGTTTGCATAGGAGGATGAGAGTAATGATGGCCTTCTGGAAAACTGCATTCCTTTCCTGTTTTATTAACCCCTGTAATTCTAAATGACAAAGTTGGTATATTACATCTATAAAAGGAACTCCTCCAGTTGAATCACTCTCTCCTAATCAAAGAAAGAAAGAAAGAGAGAGAGAGAGAGAGAGAGAGAGAGAGAGAGAGAGAGAGAGAGAGAGAGAGAGAGAGAGAGAGAGAGAGAGAGAAAGAAAGAAAGAAAGAAAGAAAGAAAGAAAGAAAGAAAGAAAGAAAGAAAGAAAGAAAGAAAGAAAGAAAGAGAAAGAAGAAGGGAGGGAGGGACGGAAAGAAGGGAAGGAAGGAAGGAAGGAAGGAAGGAAGGAAGGAAGGAAGGAAGGAAGGAAGGAAGGAAGGAAGGAAGGAAGGAAGGAAAGAAGGAGGTGAATATTTTAGTTAAATTAGGAGAGTTTAAAGAACAAAAGTTACCAGAGCAGTGCTTTCCTTCACAATCTTGTAACAGTTATTAAATATTAAATACATATGAAATAAATATTAAATATTTCCTTAATTCTATTATTAGATGCAAGATACCAGAACATTTAGAAACTGAGTTAGTGCACACTGGAGAAAAACCAAACCAAACCAAAGTTAGTTTCAAACATGACCAAACAGGAAGGAGATCTTCAGGTCATGTTATTATTCCTGAGTCAACTACACCAACATCTCTTTTTGGCCTATGGGTCACTTATGGAAACAATATAATGTACCATTGTTCTCATGCTACCTATTGCATTTTAAATGAAGATGCTACATACATTAATATCTGCCCAAATAGTAATGGCATTTAGGGGGAGAAAAGTTCAGAGATGCCTTAGATGTAAACTGAAACTCTAGTGAAGATCTTGTTCCCATGAGCAAAAGCAGTGGCAATACAGAAATAGAGATTTATGATAGGGCCGCTCTTCTGCATACAATTATACTGCCATTTTGAAAAGATGTTGCAGACCTGGGCAGGGTTAAAAAAAAAGTTGCAAGAAACGAGGACAATGGGCAGCTTTCATGGGTCAAATAAAAATATGGCAAAGAAGGACTAGGAGTTATACAATTATATATTTGGAACAGATAGATATCATATACCAGTGATGGCGAACCTTTTTTTGCTCGGGTGCCAAAAGGGCGCATACACACGTGCGATGGCGCGCACGTGCCTACACCCATAATGCAATGCCCTCCCCCCACGCATACACACACAACCCCCCTGCGCATGCACACACAACCCCCCCGCGCTGCCCCCTCCCCCCGCGCATGCACACAGACCTCACTGAAGCTTCTGGACTTCCAGTAGGCCCGTTGGGCCATTTTTCGCCCTCTCCAGGCTTCAGAAAAGCCTCCGGAACCTGCGGATGGTGAAAAACGGGCCCAACGGGCATACCGGAAGTTTGGAAACAAACTTACCTTTAGGCCTGTTGGGCCATTTTTTGCCTTCCCCAGCTTTCAGGAGGCTTTCCTAAGGCCTGGGGAGGGTGAAAAATGGCCTCCCCCCACCCTCCAGAATGCCAAAAATCAGCTGGCCAGCGCGCACATGCGCACTAGAGCTAACATAGGGCAACACTTCGTGTGCCCTCAGATATGGGTCCGCGTGCCACCTGTGGCACGCATGCCATAGATTTGCCATCATGGTCATATACAATCAGACTTGGCATAAATAAAATGAAGAGGGACAAGTATTTCATTCTCTGTTACGATATCAAATATTTGGGTCATGCAGCTACATGGATTAGCTGGAGAAGCATTAGCAAAGTACCTCCCTATCCTTTACTTCTCTGTATCTTTTAGGCAGCTATTTTCAATCCGCCTTCAACCTTAATCCTCTAAGTGACTTTCATAGGGATTGCTTTGCTTACCTGAGCAGGATCTGAAATAGGGGGAATTTTGACCTTGACTCTTTCATCTACTTTGTTTGGGAAACTATTGTAGTAGGGATGTTCTGCCACTTCGCTGTCTTCTTCCATCCACAGTTCATCCAGACTTTGCATCCTGCAGAGAGATGCTCAGTTAATTGCTTCGTGATTTATCTTCATTTGTTATCACAATGAAACAATATTTTAATATGGGAATGGCTTGTAAACAAGGTTTTTTTTTAAATATCACAGAGTATCTGTGGATCCTAAAGTTTGAAATAATGTGGGCACATGTTTACTGTAGAAGTCATTCTATTAGTCATCAAGCAATTAGGACCATTTTATTTGGGTACTATTTCACTCTGACGAATGAAGGCGAATACATATGTGTCCCAGGATAGTGTTGCAGGATCCAATCTGGGTCGGTCACCGGGACCAGAGCAGAGGTGGGATTCAGCAGGTTCTGACCAGTTCTGGAGAACTGTTAGTGGAAATTTTGAGTAGTTCGGAGAACCGGTAAATACCACCTCTGACTGGCCCCCCATATATTCTCTGCCTCCCGAGTCCCAGCTGTTCGGGAGGAAATGGAGATTTTACAGTATCCTTCCCCTGTCACGCCCACCAAGCCACACCCACCAAGCCACACCACACCCACCAAGAACCAGTAAATACCACCTCTGACTGGCCCCACCCCCCACCCCCATATATTCTTTGCCTCCCGAGTCCCAGCTGATCGGGAGGAAATGGGGATTTTGCAGTAACCTCCCCCTGAAGTGGGGAGGAAATGGGGAAATGCAGTATCCTTCCCCTGGAGTGGGGTGGGAATGGAGATTTTACAGTATCCTTCCTCTGCCATGCCCACCATGCCACACCCACCAAGCCACACCACGCCCACCAAGCCACGCCCACAAAACCGGCAGTAAAAAAATTTGAAACCCACAACTGGACCAGAGGTTTTGTCTTCCGAGCTTTCTGACTCATGCTGGAGCCCATCTTCAGGGAACTTCTCTCTAGCAGAAGCCCTGAAGATGGATCCCATCTTCTCCCTGAAGATGGGCTCCAGCACAAGTCCCAAAGCTCAGAAGACAAAACATCTGGTCCCAGTGATTGACCCAGATTGCAACCTATTTTTCTCTGAGTTCAGGTCGTCCTCCAAAGGGCAAATATGAAGTGTGAGAAGGATGCCACTTTCTATCTTCAATAGTGTGTTACAGATGGGATATTCTTTATTGGAATCAGGGTTTTATGCATTAGGACTGAAAGCTCTATTATGGTACAGTTTGAGTCCTCATTCCTTTAAACAGAGTACAAATAAATCAAGAAAATTACTGAAAATTGCTCCTGCTCCCAGATGTTTCAGCCCAACTTCTAGATCTACAGTACTTTGAAGTCTGTTTTATAACAGTTATTCAAAGGTTAATAATAACAACAATATAATTTATTCAATTTATGAAACCACTTCATCAGAACTCAACGATATACAAGTACCCCTTTGCCCTGCCTGATTCTCAATAAACAAGCAGGACAATTCAGCTGTCTAAGATCTTCAGCATTAAAACATTTGCTCTGTCTCCTAGCTAATGAACTTAAAAGGCATCCTAATAAACTTTATTGCTCTCTTAGATGCAGAAAAATAATCAAAATAATGTCATATTATATTATGTACAGGTAGTCCTTGACTTACAACCACAATTGAGCTCAAGATTTCTGTTGTTAAGTAAAACATTTGTTAAGTGAGTTTTGGCCTATTTTACGACCTTTCTTGTCACAGTTGTTAAATGAATCACTACAGTGGATTAGATAGTAACCTGGTTGTTAAGTGAATCTGGCTTCCCCATTGACTTTGTCAGAAGGTGGCAAAGGTGATCGCATGACCTTGGGACATAGCAACAGTAATAAATATGAACCTGTTGCCAAGCATCTAAATCAGGGGTGGCCAAACTATGGTTCTTTGAGGACCTGTGGACTTCAACTCCCAGGATTCCTGAGCCAGCCATGCATGCATGGCTAGCTCAGGAATTCTGGGGGTTGAAGTCCACAGGTCCTCAAAAAAACCATAGTTTGGCCACCCCTGATCTAAATTTTGATCACATGATCATGGTGATGCTGCACTGTGAAAAACTGTCATAAGTCACTTTTTCAATGCCACTGTAACTTTGAACAGTCACTAAATGAACTGTTCTAAGTTGAGGACTATCTGTATATCAAACATATAATATAGAGAGTTGTGATAGCACAGTGGTTAGAATGCAGCATTGCAGGCTAACTCTGCCGACTGCCAGAAGTTTCGATTCTGACCAGCTCGCGGTTGACTCAACCTTCCATCCTTCTGCGGTTGGTAAAATGATGACCCAGATTGTTGGGAAAAATATGCTGACTTTGTAAACCACTTAGAGAGGGCTGTAAAGCACTAAGAAGCAGTATATAAGTCTACGTGCTATTGCTAAATATATAATATAAAGTATCAAAAGAGAATTTATTCTGGCATACAGTTATCATATCTAAACACTCTAGTTAAAACATTTGCAGCTAGATCTAATATTAAAATTCTTGAGTAAAATAATTCTTTGTTATTCCACTAAATGAAGAAACCTATGTATATAAAAATCTCCGTGATACTACTCACCTGTCTTGAAGTGCTGGAATCTTAGAGGGGCACTGCAAATATTGCTTAAAACGAAGTTCAAATGCTTGCCCTATGGTACTGATTATATCCTGGGCAAGACCATCACAACATTCAAGAATATGACATGCTGGAAGTGATGAGAAAACAAGACCATTATTCAAATATATACCCAGGAGAAATCTGTATTACAGTTTCCAGTTTTATTTGCTGACTTTTATAAATATGAAAAAAAAATCATCTAAGCAATGTTAATGACATCATACTGGCATTGTTTTAATCCTCAACTTTTGAACTCTGCCACTTCATTTGCAAAATGTTGAGAATACTGCCCTTCCTGTTGGAGGGCATAGGTTTAAAGGGACAGGGAGCCAATCCAGGACCATAGCAAATGCTATATATCTAACTATCCTCAAAAAAGTTCTTATGAAAAGTTCTTGAGGGAGCAACATTGTAAACAAGTTATTCTTGCATGCAGATGTAATGCACTCTGCTGGACTGACTGTTGGACTGACTACAATCATTCTTCTTCCATTGCAAAGTGCTATGGTGCCATAATGATTAGAATGCAGTATTGCAGGCTAATTCTGCCAACTGCCAGCAGTTCGATTCTCACCGGCTCAAGGTTGACTCAGTCTTCCATCTTTCTGAGGTCGGTAAAATGAGAACTCGGACTGTTGGGGGCAATATGCTGACTCTGTAAACTGTTTAAAGAGGGCTGTAAAGCATGATAAAGCGGTATATAAGCTCTTCTTTCTCATATATGAAAGGATGGGAGAGTCAGTCTCAGATCTTTGATTATTTTATTAATTTGGCCCTCATCATTTTGAAGGCAAGCAAAACTCCACATTGGCGACAGGAAGGGCATCCAGCATTAAAATGCTAGCTCCAGACTCCACCCCGCAAGGGATTATGGGGTCATTAAAAGAAGATGATGTGCTTTAAAGGAAACAAATATCTGAACAAATAAATACAAGCACACTGCTAGCTAAATACCTGCAGGAAGCCATTAAAAATAGAATAATTGAAGAGAAATAGAATAATTGAAGAGAAATAGAATAATTGAAGAGAATCTTCTCTAATTGAAGAGAATCTGTACAATATATGTTTTCAAAAGGAAGAGGAGATTAAAGATAAGACATTCTTTACCTCTGTGATTAACAGGATCCTTAGCTACATATGCAACATAGTCTGTTGTATCCTGTTGGAAGAGGATAGAGGATAAAAAAGTGAAGCATCTACTATCATGATATGAAAGTTTCCTTTTGTGCTAATTCAGAGGTTAGTTCAATTTTCATCTGAATCTTTGCAACCTGGTACTTATGCCTGGATCCCACAGTGACAAAACTTAGAAAATCAACTGAAAGCTTAAGATGGTATTTTCAAAAACTGGGCTACAGTTTTCAAAGTCCGTTAAATGAAGCTCTTACAAATTATGAAATTATTATTGGTAAATCTTGACTAAACGTCATCCATATTGTAAGCCCCGCTGAAAATATGTTCATGTATCACAAGCATGATCAAATAAACTGAAATATTCTTTGTCTTTCTCCCTTACCTCTAAGCAACAAGAGTGTAACCATGAGCAATTTTTTCCCCCAAGAAAGATAAGTAATAAATTTGGCACGATGTCCTGTTGCATCAATAGCAAATAGTAGAAAGGAAGAGACTTACCACATCTACTCCAGATGCAAAAGAAATAGATTGCATATGATGGTTTGCTATAATCTGTAGAGTTAAGAAAACATAATGTGTGAGATACACAGAATGCTACTTTTCCTTTTTTTCCCCCAGCTGTGTTCTTGAGTATATAAAATCAGAAGCCCAAATTAGAAATACAAGGGTATCAATGACAAATGTCATGTATCTCTATGCCTCCATTTAGAGTACATTCAAATGACAACTCTATCTCAGTGGTGAAATCCAATTTTTTTTTACTACCGGTTCTGTGGGCGTGGCTTGGTGGGCATGGTGTGGCTTGGTGGGCATGGATTGATGGGCATGGCAGGGGAAGGATACTGCAAAATCTCCATTCCCACCGCACTCCAGGGGAAGGATACTGCAAAATCCCCATTCTCTCCCCACTCCTAGGGGAAGGATATTGCAAAATCTGCATTCCCACCCCACTCTGAGGCCAGAGAGAGGTGGTATTTGCTGGTACTCCGAACTACTCAAAATTTCCGCTACTGGTTCTCCAGAACCTGTCAGAACCTGCTGGATTTCACCCCTGCTCTATTCGTAAGATCTTCAAGAGACATTCAGATGTGAACCTGGAATTTGGCAATGAAAGCCAATGTCTCCCTTTGCCTCCCTGCCCCCTTTTTTAATTTTTATTTTTTTATTCCAGTATGGCTCTTAATATACAGACAGCCTTTCATTATTAGATGCTTTGAGAATCGGTGCACAGAGCGAACGCCCCCAATTTAATGCCTGTCCCCATGATACTGTTCTTGTCTCATCCTCTGGCCATGGTATACATAGTCCTACCCAGGGGTGGGTTCCTCCCAGTTCGGACTGGATCGCCCGAACCGATAGCGACCTGCTGATGATGTCACTGAACTGGACCAGCTGGTGCCAATCCGTAGGCGCCACCATATTTTTTTGAATTTTTTTGCAAATTTTTTTTACTTTTTTGAAGATTTTTCTTGTTCTGCTGCTTGTGAAAGGGCCCTCCCGCCCACCCCCGTTTTAAACTGACCTTTATTCCTTTACCCGAAGCATAGCTGATCAGCTCCTCAGCTGTGTTTCGGGCTGATTGCAGCTACTGAGCATGCGCGGAAGCCAAATTGCACGGGGGAATGTTGTGATGCGAACCGGTGGCAAAGGTAAGTGGAACCCACCCCTGGTCCTACCCTACTGTTTTCTATACTGACAAACACCCATTCCTTTCTCTTTAAACCACCAAAGTCACATCACAATGCTGTGTAAAATCTGTTAACACTGGTCTCTGGTTGAAGTTTTAGGCATACTAAAAAGCTACATTATTCTCTTTGTTCATTCGAATTTGAGTACCTTTGTCTTTATGGCTTTAAAATCAAGATCCAGAAATGGTGTACATATACATTTATTTAAAGCATTTACATTTATCTTTTCTTACTAAAAAACGAATAAAAAACCATAAATATCTAAAACAATTAATCTAACAACGTACAAAGCAAATTCACAGCTTGAAAATAGCATAACAATAGCTAGGCAAATAAGTATCCCTGATCATTACCCACTTTACATCTGCAGGAAGTACTTGAAGGGATGGGGAAATTATCTCAATTATTGGTGAGTTCAAATGGAAGAAATGGCCTCTACACATGTACCTATATTTTTACTGAAATAAATTGGATAGTCAAATGTTACTTTTTTTTAAATTATGAGAATTAAGAACAGAAATAGCTTGCTCACATTAACCATAAGATTTTAAAAAGAGACAAGGGGAATGACAAAAATACCAACCTGCTTGCAGTCGGGAGTCATCAGGTTTAAGCTGGTAGTAGATATATTTAGACTGATGTTCATTCCTGCAAACTGAAGATTGCTCTTCCCCAGAATATTAGAGAGAGCTTTACTTGGTGGCTGGAAAAGTAAAATGCACGTCTTTCAGTACTCTATCCACATTTGATGCCATCTGAATCCCACTGAATAAATTGACACCTCTACAATTTAATAGTCAAGAACATGACAATTTAATCAACAGTGTACGGATGCTTTAAAAACTGATTTTAAAAGAAAGAGGAAAATACTATAGGGAAGAAAAATGGATCTCATTTTGTATAACCGAGAGATGGAAGAAATAGTTTTAAAACTGGAATCACCAACCTTTTTTGGAAACTGGATTCAGTAACCCCAATTGCTGGTGAGAACTTGCAGGATTGCAAATCTTAACTCCTGCTTAAGATTTTTTATTATTGGTTTTCAAAAAGCATTTACAGGTAGTCCTCAACTTACGACTACAATTGAGCCCAAAATTTCTGTTGCTAAGCAAGACCATTGTTAAGTGAATTTTATCCCATTTTATGACCTTTCTTGCCACAGTTGTTAAATGAATCACTGCAGTTTTAAATTGATTGTTAAATGAATCTGGCTTCCCCGCTGATTGCTTGATAGGTTGCAAAAGGTGATCACATGACCCTGGGACACTGCAACTGTCATAAATATGAACCAGTGGCCAAGCATCTGAATGATCATGTGAACTGTCGGGATGTGGCAATGACTGTAAGTGTGAAAAATGGTCCTAAGCCACTTTTTTCAGTGCCACTGTAACTTCGAATGGTCACTAAATGAATGGTTGCAATTCAAGGACTACCTGTATTTTAAAGAGCACTTGTATTGACTGAAGACAAATAGGTTTCTGAATAGGCACTGCATTTTTTAATGATCCTAATTGCCATGGGTTGGAGCAATGATTATATAAATATGCAAATTAAATGCATAAACATAAATAAATATATAGTTATTTCAGGGACCATTTATCTCCTGAGGTTTGTGCCCATCCTGTAAAATTGGGCAGAGTTGGCATGCTCTTAATTCCATGAATTAAACAGTGTCAACTGATGGGGTCCATGAAATGGGCCTTCTTTGTTTCCGGGACTGCCCTTTTGTAAGAACATTCCCTCAGATTCATATGGCCTGTAACCTGCCCTTACTTAAATTAGCCCTTTGAACCTCATTCTTCTCCAAGGACTAGGGCCGGGATCTGCAACCTTAAACTCTCAAAGAGCCATTTGGACCCGTTTCCCACAGAAAAGAAAACACCGGGAGCCACAACACCTGGGTGGACATGGCTAACGCAACATCACTCACTTCCACAGTCACATGACCCCCCCCCCTAGCCACGCCTACCCAGCCGATCATTAGGGCAGAGAACCAGTTGTTAAAAAACACCGGGAACCACAAAATCCTTTATATATATACTCTGCGCAAAGTGCAGAAGAACGCAAATGGCGGCATTCCGGCGTCCCGGGAAAGCGGGCGGGGGAAGGCCCCCGCCACAAACGCCGCCAACGTCTTCGGCTCGGCGGCGAAGAAAGGCGGAGAGCGCACCGGTAGGAACCCACTACTGTATGTATATATATATATATATATATATATATATATATATATATATATATATATATATATATATATATATATATATATATATATATATATATATATATATATATATATATATATATATATATATATATATATATATATAATCTCCCTCCCTCCCCCCTCTCTTCCCCCCTCTCTCTGTATCTCTCTATGTCTCTCTCTCTCCCCCTCTCTCTGTCTCTGTCCCAGCTGCTTCTCCATTCCCCGCCATCGCCCTTACCTTCTCAGGCCAGGCAAGGAGTGACTGGGAGGGGAGGGAGAGGGGTGGGACCAGCCAGTGGTGGGATCACCCTACAGGGAGCCACATCAGAGGGCCCAAAGAGCCACATGCGGCTCCGGAGCCGGAGGTTACTGACACCTGGACTAGGATCTAGAGTGGCAGACCCCATGTATGATGATTAGATTACTAGAGACTGAGCTATTTTTCTCCCAATATTTGGTTTTATTTGGTTGTGTATTATATTGTCTCAAATTGTTTAATATTGTATATTAGAGATACAATGGAGTTGGGCATTGATTGTATAATCAATCAATCAACCAACCAACCAACCAATCAAAAACGTATCCGTCTCCAATCTCAATTTTTTAAAATAAAGTTTGAGAGCAAAATAGTCTTAGTATGTTAAAATTTAACTTGTCTGTGATTGGATAGTAGAAGTCTGACCCTTTCAAGAATACTGTGTACCACTGAAGTTTGACCAATAATACACTATGTTTAGAAGCTAGGCATATAGCAATGATGGTGAACCTTTTTTGGTTCGCATGCCAAAAGGGGTGTGTGTGCGCGTGCTAGCACGTGAGCACGTGCCCACACCCATTCCCTCCCCCCACACATGTGCACCCCCCCTGTGCTGCCCCTGCGCATGCGCACAACCCTCCCCCCACCCCCACCCATGTGCACAGGCCTCACTGAAGCCTGGGACGGTGAAAAAACGGACAAACGGGCAAACCGGAAGTTCAGAAAAACGGACTTCCGGTTTGCCCATTGGGCTGTTTTTCGCACTCCAGGGCTTAAGGGAAGCTTCCCTAAAGCCTCCAGAGGGCGAAACGGCCTTCCTCAAGGCTGAAAATCAGCTGGCCAGCGGATGCATGCACGCTGGAGCTGAAATAGAACACTTCACGTGCCCTCCGATATAGCTCCACGTAGGTTCGGCATATAGCATGTGTCTTAAACTCCAGCTGAATGGCTAGTTTTGGTTGTTTCATTCCATGTCATTTGAGTTGAGAGATGACGTACAAATCAAATTTATCTTGCATACTTTGTGATATCCATGTGAAGCCAATCATCTGGAGGTTTTACTTACATTGTTACAAATATATAAAAGGTACATACCGTACCTATCTCTTGCCTACAAATTAATCCTACAACAGTTGTGGATATCCCGAGGGAGTCACTGGATAATGTTTGAGTGAAAATAGGCATGGATTTATTTATTTATTTTTGTATATGTTTTATTTGCAGTTTTCCTTTAACAACCAACATATTTTGTGGACAGTGTAATGACTGGGTCAATACGTTTTTTACACAATGCTAACAATAATAATACAATTACATATACATAGTTTTTATCTTCCAACTTCTAACCTTAACATGATCACTATAATTATAATATATTCTTTTATGTATCAATATGTAAAATACTTTTTCCCCAATTTGTACTTATTTCCTCCCCCCCCACACACACACACTTGTTGGGGTTCTTCCATATTCACCTCTTTATCTTTAAACAGTACTATTCTCTCTTTATAATTCTTTATCGCTTTCTCCAAAAATATATTTCAACATCAATTATATTTTTTCATATAATGTGTTTGCTGACCCCTGTTAAGACACCAATATTTTAATATTTTAAGTATTACTCAAATTCCACCATATTTCCAATATCTTAGTTTTCTATAAACACCAATAAAACCATTTATTAATAAAAATTTAATCGGTCCCGGGATTATATCTCTGAATCCCCTGAATTTGTAGTCCTTAAAAGCTATAAATTCCAATATATTTTTGTACACTTAAATATGCCTAATCACAATCTTCCACCTCCTAACCTTAGTATATTTATGGTTATAATATATTCTATTATATATCTATATATGTGTTACTATTTCCCCAATTTCTCATAGGCATGGATTTAATTCAGCCATTTTGTGGATTGGGAAATCAATTGTTTGGAATGGGTACACTAGGGGTGGGTTGTAACTTACCTCGCTGCCGGTTTGCTTCTTCCTGTGCCGCATGGGCGCTCTACATGGGCAGTGCTGAAAAATAAAAAAAATCCCCAAAAAAGCCAAAAACAAGATGGCGATGCATGCGCAGTGCCGGAAACTCGGCTTCTGCATGCGCAGAAGAAAAAAAAGGAAAAAAGGAAAAAAAAAGAAAAAAATTCAAAATAATAATAACAATTTTTTAAAAAGTTGGTGGTGTCCACAGACTGGCACCGACAGAACCGGTTCCCTGATATCATCATGATGTCAGAAGTGGCTTGCTACCAGTTCAGGCAAACCGGTCCGAACCAGTCTGAACCCACCTCTGGGGTACACCTATCTACTTGGTGGAATTGCTTTCCCCTTGAAGAATTAAGTGTAAGGTTGAGAATTCTCTTGAGCTCACTACTATAGTCAATAGCCTGGGTGGTAGAAGTTATAAAAATATATTTTATTAGTTAAAGACATCATAGCAGCTATCACATGTTCGAGACTGTAGGAACTAGTCATTTGTAACCCATCTCTAATCACTAAACTGAAATAATGTTCTGTTCTATACTGTAGTTGCTTTGGATCTAGCTCAGAAACTCACATACATCTCAATGTGAATGAAAAACAATGAAATGAAATGGGTTAGGTTTGGTTAGAAGGTGAGTTAAAGAAGTGAATACTAATTAAAAAGTCTGCCCAATTTTACAGGATGGGCACAAACTTCAGGTACTGAAGATGGTCCCTAAAGCAACTAGGCCATATTTATATTTATGTATATTTATATGCATTTAATGTTCATTGTATGTGCACATATTTATATGATCATTGACCCGCCCTGTATCGATTAGGATCATAAAAAATTGAATGCCCTATTCAGAAATCTGTCTTCAGTCAACAAAAGTGATAAGAATGTTAACAAATATAATAAACCACCTTTGTTAAGATAATAAACCAGGGGAAATGTGAAATACTAGAGATGAAACCTTAATACAAAACATAGATCAATGGAAGAACATTTTATAAAGAGGAAAGTTCATACATGCTGTGACAAATTTCTAATTCTACATACGGCTTTAATACAGCTCTCACTTTAACATTATGCTTCTGTACTGTCATGACTTTCCAACCAATTTTCACACGTTGAATCATTACATAAAAACATAAATATCATATACCAGTATTTTTAATGTTCCTAACACTGCCTCAAACCCATTGTGCTTAATGCAATGTGAACAAGAACAGCAGATAAATAATTATATAGGTACATGTAAATTAGCAGCAATGTTTGAACTGAAGTAGCCATGAGTTAATTTATCCATGTAAAAAAAAACCTGCATGGGGCTCTATCATGTTGCAATGCTTAAGATAGATAGCATACATGGAAAGTACCCTAGCACAATACTTCTTGATACAAAAACATCATGCCTGCAAACAGCTAAAAATTACATAGATATTCTACTTAGTCTTTTCTTAACGTGGTTCTATCTGCAGTAGAGCATTTGATAAAATAATATTAAAATGATACTCTCCTTAGAGCATTATCTAATATTAATCTGTAAAATAGGGTCAAGATTAGCTTCGGGATTATAATTTTATGATATTCAGGTTAGGGATACCAAATTTGGGGTGCCCCTAGACAGCTGTTAGGTTGTTAAATGGCACTAAGACTTAAAATTGTCTGTGTCTCTTCACAGTCATCCAGTAGTCATCTGGCTTGAAAACCAGTTTGGTCTAATGGTTAATCCTTAACCCTGGTTAACTCTGGTTAATACATCGAGCAAGGAACAAGAAGACCTGAGTTCCAGTTCTGCCTTAGGCGTAGAAGCCAACTGCATACTTTGGGCTGACTACTCTCTTTTAACCTTAGGAAGAAGGCAGTAGCAAGCCACTTCCAAAAATGTTGCTGAGAAAACTGAATTAATTTATCCATGTAGTTACCAGAAGTCAAAATATAAATGTGAATAAAAAGATAATTCTTTTTCCCAGGACCCTATTCTGCTCAAGTTCTTATATATGTTTGTACAAAAAACTAAACGTAAATGTACTTAGTGCATATCAATTATTTGTATCACATTATCTTGGGTAGAAACAATATAAATTAATAAAGAAACAAGACAGCAGTTTCATTTGATGGTGAAAATGTTCTAGAACTGAAAAGACTCGGGCTCATGTCTGCCTTGATGCACAGAAGTTGACTGGTTAATTTTGGGACATTTTTCAGAGATAAAATTGGAGAAGGACATGATAGCTGGGCAACAATATAATAGTAAGTCAATAAATAAGTAATTAAGATTACTACCTTTCTTCTTTTAAAAGCTCCTTTGGTTCCTGGCACAGCTTCACAAACAAGGCCAATTGCTTCTCTAAAAAGATGGAAAAGGATGTCAAAAGCAAATGCTTATACTATTTTTCTTCATTTGTTTTTACAAACAGTGCTTGAAAATCTAAATTGGTCCCTTATGACATTTATATATATAAGAATCTGCAGAAAAATCTGAAGTTAAAATTAGCATTGTATGATATTAGGCAGTTGAAATATTGTATATTTTGACAATTTCATAACTTGCATTAATTGTGCTAATAGGAACAACAGGATGACTCAAACATCAAATTTTCCTAGAGGGATGTGAGTTAATAGCATAATACATTTTTAATGCATGGATTTTCCTTCTACCTGAAAGATATTTTTTGGATTTCTGGAATCAATGAGATTGATTTTAGATTAGATGTAACAGGCACTTCCATACCAAAAAGAGTATATGGACATTTATTATGAATCAATGCAAACAGTCTGAATAAATACATGGCAAACTCTGTCTTAATTTTCATTTTCTTGCAGTTTTTGTTTTAAATGCACACAAGCACATAAACATACACCAACACAGAGCACAATCCTTCACAGTCAAATCAGGTCAAATAAACTCTTATTGAATATGATGTCAGGGTCATTTGAGTGCTCTGTTATAGAAAAAGTCTCCTCAGTCTTAATATTTACTTCTATTATAGAGTGACTGTTAATATTATTATTGTATGCTGATCTATGACTGAAATAAAATAAAATTAAATATAATGTAAAATAAAAATTTAGTGTTGAATAACCTTCATAGTTCCATAGCCAAAAAGGATTGGTGGTAATGTTCTATAAATACAGGTAGTCCTCGATTTATGACCACAATTGAGTCCAGGATTTATGTTGCTAAGTGAGACATTTGTTAAGTGAGTTTTGTTCCATTTTATGACTTTCCTTGACACATTTGTTAATCGAACCACTCAGTAGTGGTATTCACTTACCTTTGCTACTGGTTCAGACATGGGACAGCGCGTGCATGCTTTCTTCACTTGCACGCGACGCTTCTGCACATGCGCAGAACCTTCTGCACATACGCAGAGCGTCTGTTATGACATCCAGGCGGGTGGGCGGAGACTCCTGCCGCTGCTACCAGTTCTCCCCAACCGGTGCTAACCAGTAGAATACCACCACTGGAACCACTGCAGTTGCTAAATTAGTAACATGGTGGTTAAGTGAATATGGCTTCCCATTGACTTTGCTGGTCAGAGGGTCAGAAAAGATGGTCACATACTGCATCCGTCATAAATATGAACCAGTTATGAAGCATCCAAATGTAAATCATATGACCATGGGGATGTTGCAACGGTCACAAGTCTGAAAAATGGCACTTTTTCAGTGCCATTGTAACTTTGAACAGTCACTAAACGAACTGTCGTAAGTTGAGGATACCTGTATAGGAAAACTAAGACTGATGCAGAATAACCATGTACAAGAATAAACAATTCATCCCTACCTTCCCCACAAACCATTTTGCTTAGCATGTTTTATAGAGGATTTCATTACGTTACATGTATCCAAACCCTTTTCAGAAATACAGTTGCTTTTTTCACTTTTCGTCCACAGAATTGCCAAGACTGTATTTTTTATTATTATTAATAAATAATAATAGGGAGATTGTATGATTGTTGAAAGGCAATATTACATAATACAGAAGAGATGATGTTTCTGGAAACTTGACCCTAAGATACTTAGGACTTTCAAAATAATTAGTGGTTGGAAGAAGTCTTAAGAACAGATCAGAAGACTGTGAAGATGATACATCAAGCAGATTCCCTAAATTGGATTCTGTTTCAGCAGCTGCAAAATTATTGTTTCATAGGACGTGACATAATAGTTGCTAGCATGCTTTCCTCTGCTAGCTGTTCCCTATGCTGGGACTGGAACTGCAAGGAAAAGAAGAAAGAAAGAAAGAAAGAAAGAAAGAAAGAAAGAAAGAAAGAAAGAAAGAAAGAAAGAAAGAAAGAAAGAAAGAAAGAGGGAGGGAGGGAGGGAGGGAGGGAGGGAGGGAGGGAGGGGGGGAGGAAGGAAGGAAGGAAGGAAGGAAAGAAAGAAAGAAAGAAAGAAAGAAAGAAAGAAAGAAAGAAAGAAAGAAAGAAAGAAAGAAAGAAAGAAAGAAAGAAAGAAAGAAAGAAAGAAAGATGCATGCTGGGAGTTTTGTTTGTTTGCTTACTGGCCAGTATAGAAAAATAGCAGATAATCAGGAGGAACGATTGGCACCTCTTGTCCTTTCTGCCTATGGCAACAAATCAGATGATAAAAATCCAGATTAGCCCAGCAGAAGTAAATTATTGTTTAAAAAATAGCAAAAGAAAAAGTGGGAAAAACTGATTGGGTTTATAAATAGAAGAAAACGACATCATATTCACATATAAAGAATTCTATTCTATTCCCTGAATGCAACAGGATGACTGCCCGATAAAACCCTTATCTGGAAACACCAAAATTATCAAGTGCTTTTTAAAAAAAGGTATGGCAAAAATAGGGTTAAATGCTGGCTTGCACTTCTTAACCCTTTTGAAGCAATGGACAAGTCTTCTTCAATTTGGTGCTGTCTTCATTGGAAGACCAGAAGCATTGGACCTGTTTTCTGATTTCCACAGCTGACAAGCATTCCCAGAAGAGCATCTGTTGGCAAAAAGAAGTCTCCAATTCTTTAATGGATGAGTGTTTATGATACATATATCTTGCTTTCTTGATCAGAACTGACTATTGGGCCAGAAAAGAATTTCCAACCAATTAATTATAGGCCTATTGGGGCAAAGAAGGTAGAACAATGCATAAGTAAGATCTCTCCTCCTTTTTTTTCTCCTTCTTTATCCATCCCTTATATATTATGGCATATGTCTAGTTACAGTATTTATACACATATAACAATGATTTTTAATACAGGCTCAAACCTAACTTACTGTCCTCAAAAAATGAGCTAAAAATATAAAATCAGGCTTTATTAATACGCTACCGTACTAAATAATTCGAATTGCTGGAAATGCAAAAAACAGCAGGGCACCTTCTTTCATATGTGGTGGTTGTGTCCCAAAGCAAAAAAATATTGGATAAAGATACACCACTGGTTACAGGAAATAGTGGACTCATCAGTAGAATATACAGCGGAACTTTTTCTACTGGGAATATTTAAAGGACAGTATAGCCAAAGCATCAAATACCTAATCCTCCACATCACTACGGCGGCCAGAATTGTGTAAACACAAAACTGGAAGAATCCCAGTATACCCATGGACAGTTCGATAATCAAAAAAATATACGACTGTGCTGAAATGGACAAACTAACGATTGAACTCAGAGGACAAAAAAAATCAGATTACTACGACGTTTGGGAAAAATGGTACAACTGGACTAATAATAGAAATTTGAAGAAACAGTGTGGGACGAGGACACAGGATTAGAAAATATGATAAAAAATGTATACATTGTATAAATATAGTAGCGATATATATAAATGGTGGCAGATCTGTCTACAAATATTGTAATATGTAAAATATGAAAATTAATAAAAAAAATTAAAAAAATAATTTTTAAAACTGATTTACTTGGGCAGCATTATGTATTTTTCAATGCATACATTCACAATGGACCCAGTCTGTTATTCAATATTACCATAGTTTCACCTTACTATTTAGGAAACCTATTGTTTCCCCAGGTGACAGAGAAAAGGCTTTGCCACAGAAATGATTATATCCTCCAGATTTATAACAGCATATCCTCACTTTCAAATATATATATCAGCGGTGGCTTGCTCCCGGTTCGGACCGGTTCTTAGAACCAGTAGTGCCCCTGGTGGGAGGCTTCGCCCACCCGCCCGGGATGCTTCTGCGCAAACCGGTAGCAAAAATATTTACATCCCACCACTGATATATATCAGTGATGGGTTGTAAATGGGTTGTAAATATCAGAAGGGAAGAGAGCCTGTGGCCTAAAGGTTAAGCTGCTGCCTTACAGGCAGGCGGCCCAGGTTCAAATCCCAGTAAGGGTATGGCTATCTGATGAGAGCTAAATAGCTCGAAATAGATCTATAATAGTCTCCCTTCATTTTCATTTATCAGCAAAAAAGTTACACACACACACACACACTTGTGGATTTATAGAATCAATCACAGCTTTGAAACTATCAGAAGCTGTATTGAAAAAGTGTTCTGAGAAACGGTGTGAATGTATTTTACATTGAAAACATTGATCCAAAATTTACAGCAGCAAGCTTTAAAGATTAGATTCAAGCAATATAGAAGTTACAATATTTCCTGCCTTAAGAAACATTTCACATGACAAAACAGAGACAAATAAAACAAGCTTAGAAATCTTAACTTGACATACTGTGTTATTTATTTGGAATTTCATACATAAAGCAGCCTTTTCCAACTTAGGACATTTCCCCATAGCTCAAATAAAACACTGAGCTGCATTTCACAAAAGCTTATTGCTGTTAATAAATTTGATAGTCAGAAAAGGAGTGACACCAGGCTCCTGTTTTTTTGTCATATAGACTAAAACAGCTCTCCTCCTATTGTATTTCCTCTGTGAGAAAGCAAAAAAGTAAAGCTGCACAGGGTATATGTTCTCCTCACAGTCAATCTCAGTTTGCTAATTCATAGGGTTGATATCCTAATTTTCCACTCAGAAAAGGTTGCCATCTGCACTTTTCTCAATATTTCCAAGTGGCTGGAAAATCACCTGCCAATCACTGCATTTCAGGTACAGGTAGTCCTCTACTTATGACCACAACTGAGCCCAAAATTTCTGTTGTTAAGTGAGACATTTGTTAAGTTAATTTTGCCCTGTTTTACGACCTTTCTTGCCACAGTTGTTAAGTGAATCTTTGCTGTTGATAAGTTAGTAACCCGTTTGTTAAATGAAATCTAATTTCCCCATTGACTTTGCTTGTCAGAAGGTCGCAAAAGGGGATCACATGACCCTGGGACGCTGCAACGGTCATAAATATGAACCAGATGCTGTGGATCTGAATTTTGATCGCATGATCATGGGGATGCTGCAAAGCAGGGGTGGGTTCCACTTACCTTCACCACCGGTTTGCATCATGATGTTTCACGCATGCGTGCATCCCCTCCACTCGTGTGCGCGCGTCCCCTCATGCAATTTGGCTTCCGCGCATGCTCAGAAGCAGGAATTAGCCCGAAACACAGCTTAGGAGCTCATCAGCTGTGCTTTGGGCGAAGAAATAAAGATCAGAATTCACCCGCGGGCGGGCGGGCCCTTTTTCAAGCCGCGGAAGGGGAAAAATTCGCACAAAATCCAAAAAAAGATGGCGGCGGCATGGAACGGCACCGACAATGACATCACCAATGGGTTGCTACCGGTTCGGGCGATCCGGTCCGAACCGGGAGGAACCCATCCCTGCTGCAAAGGTTGTAACTGTGAAAAACGATCATAAGTCACTTTTTTCAGTGCCATTGTATCTTTGAACGATCACTAAACGAACAGTTGCAAGTCAAAGACTACCTGTTGTTACATCTGCAGGTTTAGTCATCTGTCAGAAGGACAGTGGATGGACCAATAAAGGGATCACACAAGCCATCTCCCTCCCTCCCTCTCCCTTTCTGTCTTTCTCTGTTGCTTCATTATGCAACTCCTAAATATGAGTTTAGTGCTCTTGATGCAAAGCCCATATTCATAATAATTCCAAACAAGAGGTAGATATAGTGGGCATGGGGTTGTGCTATGAACTGGCTTGTTTCATCCTTCATCTTCTCCCCCACAAACCCCACAACCACTGCTGCTCCACTGCTAAGCCTATGAATTGGAGATCATAGAGCTGGTGGATATAGAGGGAGCAAGTGCTTGATCAGAAAGAACTGGACTTCCTGCTAGCCAAAGTAGAATGGTCCCTAAAGACACTGTCCAAGAATATGTCAATCATTTATATGCTGTATTGTACATCCTTTAAATAATTTTATATTTTCACTATTTTAAGGCAGAGCAGAACTCTAAAAACATTTGTCATGTGTACAAACTTACATACAGTATAATTAGCAGCAGCAGCAACATGCACTCTGCACTATTGCTCATATTTGTCTCCTTCAAGTAAATTGTACCTGATTCAAAATACGGTGATGGCAATGTACGTAGAATATATCATCTTACCTTGTTATCTGTGTTCTAGTATTAAAATCCAGGGATTTCATGGACCGCAAGACCTCTATACATCCCAAATACTACAAAGAGGGAAAAGTGTGCATATAAATATAACTGAAATAAACTTTGTATAACATAATCCATACTCATACTTCGATAGATGGAGGTTATGATTTTATTTATATCTCTTCTCCAACAAATAGTCCATCAAAGTGGCTTGCTAAGCATATATAGTAAAGCAAATCCCATCATCCCCTTTCTTATTCTTATTTTTTTCTCACTTATATATACAGCAGCAATAATCATTTTTTAAAAATTGGAGCCCTCCCTTTGTTTTCTCCTATTAGCTTAGAAGCCACACAGAAGGCCCTTTCACTAGCATGCGTGCACATTTTTAAGCATACTAATATTAGTCTAGGTTGCATAATTAGTTAATGCTGCAGAAAGTCCCTTATGATTATAATTTAATCTGATGCTACCCATAATAACTGTGCAAGAATAGAATGAGTTAGAAAATTTGCATACACGATATCATTTGTGTCTACTGTGGGAAAATATATCCTGTGCCGCATGCATGACCCTCAAATTGTGAAAGGCATCAGAGGCCATGCAGACTTGTTTCAGGTTCTTTTCATAAGTGTTTGCACACCAACACATCTGCACCAGAATTCAGGTTTTACAGTTTTTTAAAAAAGGCTAACTGACTATTGACAATTCTGCAGCTGTGTAGATATATTTAAATTAGACTAACTTGATTATAATAAGGTCTGGCCAATCTCTCCTGTCTCTGCTGGAAAAGAAATAGAAGGCAGCTGTAAATTTCCTGGGCACAAACATCTTTTGCCCCGTCCAGATATTTCAGTCAGTAAACAACTTTGGGCCAGTTGCTGGGATGCTGAATGTAGAGGGATAATGGTTGGAATTCAACTTTGCAGGCACCAGTTTTCTGCACCAATAAATCTATTGACTATTGGGGGCAATAGATGCAGACATAATTGGCAGAGGGACTCAGGACTTTTCTCTCCTTTCTTTGTCAAAAAGGCTTGCTTTGTATGTTTTTTTTTCCTAATGGACCTTCTATGGATTACGCTGAAATTTTGGGGGCTTTCATCTCTTCCTTTCTCTCTCAGTTCAGACTTCTTTCCTTTCTGTCTTGAACCTATGCAATTTAATGGCTAACCTGATCACTCTTTCTCCATACTAGAGATGAACATACAGATACAGAGATACAGATTAACAGAGTTGGAAGGCACCTTGTAGGTCATCTAGTCCCACCCCCTGCCCAAGCAGACCCTACACAATTTTTGACAGAGGCTCTTCTCTTTCAGTCTCTTCTTGAAAGCTTCCAGTGTGAAACTCCCACAACTTCTGGAGGCAAGCTGTTCCATTGGTTGATTTTTCTCACTGTCAGAAAATTTCTCCTTATTTCCAGGTTGAATCTCTCCTTGATCAGTTTCCATCCATTATTCCTTGTCTGGCCTTCAGGTGCTTTGGAAAATAGCTTGACCCCTTCCCCTCTGTTGCAGCCCCTCAAATATTGGAACACTGCTATCATGTCTCCCCTGGTCCTTCTCTTCACTAGATTAGCCATGCCCAGTTCCTGCAACCATTCATCGTATGTTTTAGCCTCCAGCTCCAGTCCCCTAATCTTCTTAGTTGCTCTTCTCTGCACTCTTTCTAGAGTCTCAACATCTTTTTTATAGTGTGGTGACCAAAACTGGATGCAGTACTCTAGGTGTGGATTTAGTAAGGTTTTATAGAGTGGTATTAGTACCTCCCTTGATCTTGATTGTATCCCTCTGTTAATGCAATTTAGGATTGCATTGGCTTTTTGGGCTTATGAATACTGTTAGCTCATATTCAATTGGTTGCAATGCATACAATGCAATGCATACAATGCATACAATACAGGCTGTTATCTATAGACAGACCTGAGTAGCTTAGGTTTGCCATTGTTTCCTATTGAGGAAAAGTGACTATTCCAAAACCCAGCCCTTCTCATTTACTTTAAATTTGACTGAGGCTTTAAACTGATACAAACTAAGGTGTATAGAGTCACACATGTACACAAACACACTTTTTATGGCATTTATGATTTCAACTTGCATAGGTGGTAAATAAATTTATGAGATGTTCAGCATGTTATGTAAATCAATTACAAATATAGACATTCTTGAGTAACATTCACAAATAATTTGAAATTTTGGATTATTGGTGGAATCTTGAAATTTTAAGGAAGCAAACTAGAATGAGTATTGATACTTATGAACTTGGCTATCAATAAATGCCATAGGAAAGTGTGCATGGATAAAATAAATCAAATTGGCTTGATGAAGAAATGAAAATGATTATGCAGAATTCTGCAAAAATGATGACTGTGATGGGGAAAAAACTGCAAAGAGCAGGTACTAAATTCTATAAGAAATTCGCCACATCCCCAAATATGAGATAGGAGCCTGAACAAAATACTATATATATGCACTATTATTGCATTTTTTAATCATGAAAATAGCATTTTTATAGCTGTTTCTAATGCTAGTACTAAACCTCTCCCCTAAATTTGGTAGTTTGCCAGTCAGCCAATAGTCTAAAAATAAGCTTGCAAAATTAGACATTTCTTATATAGGCACATTTGAATTCATGCCTGTCTGAATGCAATCTGTCTCCCTATTGCCACATAATACTTTTAGCTGGGAAAAATAACCCCATCTTTGAAAATCTGCCAACAGTTACTCATGTTGAACTGATTATGTGTATAGTAATGTCATAAAACAGAACTGGCTTCATTTAAAAAAATCCAGGCTATTAATTGCATATGAATAAGGGTTAAGGACACATTTTGTTTCAGGTATTTTTATGTGTGAAGCATCAATGCACAGGCTCTATAAATAGTCTGTTACATTTGATTGAAATTTATTTTTAAGATAGCAGAACTCTGTATGATTGTATTTTACTATTCTTAGATTTTCAATTCAAAACTACAATATAAATAGATAAAATTCCCACTCATACTTGCCCCGTCACAAGACCCATTACAAGGCCCTCACTTGACCCACCTACACCTGACCCATCACAAGACCTCCTGTTCACATAAAGCCCTCATAAACACTGACATCCCCTAAACTCCACTGAAGATGTTACCTAGTCTGGTAACGAAACTTTTGGAAACCAACCCACAAGCTTGGAGAAGGAACCTTCACCCTCAAAATTAAATTACTTAAACAGAGGAATTAAGAAGAAATTTTAAATTTTAATTTATTAAAAATAGATAAAATAAGCAGAAGGAATTAATTACCTTATTGAAAATATATAGTAGCTCTTACCCATCTGGGAAAGTACTGTAATAATAGAGAACTGAGGCAGATACAATAGTGGTTATACAAATCAGGTTCACAGTTGGATTTTCTAAAACTCAGAAATAAAATTAAACTAAAAATGACAAATTGGGGAGAAGGCTCTGATATGATATTATGATATACCTCCTCTACCTTTGCAGGGGTATCCACAGGAAGAAGTAAAAAAAAGTCTCACCATGCACAAAAAGATTTTGCCTGTGCAGGCCCAATTGTCGTTTTGACTTTTTTTAACCCCTACCCCACGCAGACACTTTGGCCTTTGGTCACCAGACTATTTTTAAAAAACTTTCATTTACAGGCTTTTACAGAGTTATTATAAGAGCTAAGACCCGAAATCCTTATGGGAAGAGTAGCATAAAATATAATAACTACTCATGATAATATTTTGATGAGTAGCAACACAAGACCTATTAAAGTTGATCTCTAAGTCTTTATTTTCCTGATCTTAGATCCCATTCCAATAAGCATATTTTTATCATTATTAATTTTATATTAAAAGTAGTCCTTGAATTGTGGCCACAATTATGACTGGAACTTCCATTGTTGAGCCTTTTGATCATCGAATCAGTTTTATGACCCTTTTTTTTTTTTGCTGTGCTCATTAATCTGGCATTCCTATATTGACTTTGTTTGTCAGAAACCCTCAGGGAAAGAGGTGAATGACGATTATGTGAGCCCGGGACATTGCAACCATTGTAAATACATGCTGGTTGCCACATGCATGAATCACAATCATGTGACTGCAAAGACTTTGGTGCTCATAAGTGCAAGGATCACTTACAAGTCACCTTTTCTAACACCGTCATAACTTCAAACAGTTGTAAAATGAATATATATATATATATATATATATATATATATATATATATATATATATATATATATATATATATATATATATATATATATATATATATATATATATATATATTTATTTATTTATTTATTTATTTATTTATTTATTTATTTATTTATTTTGAAGTTCTTCTATGCCGCCCTACTCCCTCAGGACTCAGGGCGGCGTACAACATTTTAGGGAACATCAAATAAATCGTTAAAAACAATTTAAAACAATTTAAAAAAACATATAACATCCTACATACATGGGGGAGATGTCAGATGGAAGGTAGTCGTAAGTTGAGGACTACTGGTACAGTGTCACCGGTATTTGGGGCTATATTCCTTATTGGAAAATAACAATTATTTGACACTATCGCTACCTCAGTTGTCTTTGTTATTGCTGCCAATCTGTCGCGGAATCTGCAGTTGAAGTTGGAGGGAAGAGTTAAGAGGCTGGCTAGTCTGGAATTAAGGATGGGGAGGAAGCAACAGAAAATAGACGCCCTCTCCAAACCTTGGAATGTTTATCTAGTTGTTCTGTAGTGAGTGCAGCTAGTCTGGCAAGATTTTTGTAAACAGCTGAGTAGCAATAAAAATACTGCTCTGATTAACTTTTAGTGTCATTCTGGTTCCTGTCCCTGACAAAATTTGATGAAACAGAAGTGGGAATGTCCCTATCTGCTAACCAGTGTATTCCGAAAATAAAGAAAAAAGCAGCTAAGATTTCTTGACCCTTAATACCATTTGCATAGATACAGAATTTTACTAAATGTGCACTCACAAATATTAATATTTCTAATATATGCTTCTCATTAATGTATGTAGTGAATATGCTTTTATTTCCAGATGAAAACTATGGAAAGTAAATATACTTTGATAAGAAATGGTACAGAAAATGTAAATACCCAGAGTACAGTCCAGGAAGAAGATGTTTCCAAAAAATCCTCCTTGAACTAATCAGAATTGTGTTTTATTGCTCAGAAATTCCTCATAGACCAAGAAAGAGTCACACTATGCTTTATTTATGAAGTTGGTTGAAACCTAATTTTAGAGCAGCTTTCAAATTAAAGTACTTTGCCCCATGGCAATTTTTTCTAATTATATTGCATGTTGTTATTTATGGTTTTGGCCATAATTAAAATATTATTGTATAAATTAAAGTAATTGTTATCATAATATTTTTAATAATTTCCTATAGCCCTTTTTATTATATCAGATTGTCCGATCATGGTTCTGTCACTAATGAATACAGGGATCAGTCACAGTAGTTTCAGTCGTGATGCAATATCAAAACTCCCAAATGTTTCTGTAGCAGCTGGATTGTTTATCCCTGTTCTTGATGTATGTTCTTGATGTGCTTCTTGGCATTCTAAGATAAACCAACATCAGGCAAACTCCACCATGGTAGGGAAGAGGCAAGTTATTGGCAAGCCCTAGTTGCTTTGTATCCATGGAATCAAATACCACTGACAACCAGAAAGTATCAGAAAGTGAAATGAACCTGGGGCCCATATTCACATTCCTTTATCTGCAGCATAAACATATTTCAGTAACTGTCTTAATGAAGTTGACTTTACCTCACCTCAGCCCAAAGCTGAGGTATGTTAAAATCATCTTCAGCTGTTCCAGTTTTCAAGCCACGTTTTCCCTCTGCATTTAGCACAATGTTTATCAATGACATGCCTTCGGTTGTTGGTGAAATCAAGAACTTGGGTTTGCCCTATTATTATTGGATAATTTAAGCCACTATGGGTGTAAATCCTTCTCCTCTCATCGTTAAAACAGGCCACAGTCTTCCATTGCTATTTCTAAAACGGGATTCAGTTTCTCCTGGAGTCAACCTGAAATATTGAGTGCTAGTCCTTTACTGAGAGAATGCTACTCCTTTGCTGAATAGGAAGCCATTTTAAACTAACAAAAAAGAAAGCCAGATTGTGTCAGAATTTTGTTCCTTTCAAACATTGCTTTTAGCTAATTGGATCACTTTCAGATCACTACTGATTGTAACTCTAATTGATAACACTTCAAATTTCCACTGAGTCACAGATTCACTAGGTAGCTTTGCACAAAATAACTAAGAAGGTCTGAGCAAAAGAGAAGCATTAAAAAGCTTCTATATGGTTGTGACATGAACTCCAGACCTTATTACTTGCATGTGACATCACAACAAAAGTAGAAACAGGTGGAATTTTTACTGCAATGTCACAATATGTTTCACCATTTTAGTATCACAATGTTTAAGACCTGATGCCTATGCCTCTGAGCCCTTCTAGAAAAGGAAAAACCTTTGAAGCTTTGTATTAGATTAAATGGGATAAAATGATTAATCCAGTATACATTTCATCAATGAAGGATATTTCTTAAAAGAAAACTTTTTTTCACTTGTCTCAAACATAAACATCAACTTTCCATGCCCAAACACTGAGAAACGTATTTGTTTCATATGCTGTGCATAGAGGCCTTTTAGAATTCTACTGCATGACTGAATCAGAACATTTTATTTTATGATCATTTTTAAATTGTTTTAAATTGTTTGTGGCTAATTTCCTGATCAGTGGCTGTGGCTGTAAAACGGAGCTTTGCACTTTACAAAGTTCTTGCAATTTCACAGCAAATAAATCAAAAGAAAAAGCACTTTTGAACAAAGACTAATGTTTGCTTTTTTAAATGTATGGGTCAACTTGAAAAATAGAATCTAAATGCATAAGCACTGAGATATTGTACAAGTATGTTAGTTGTATATATATTAACAAAAGGTTGATTTGTCTTGTTTAATTTAGTAATAAGGAAGCTAACAGAAAGAAAATTTCCTCTCTCTCCATAGTCACCGATATCCAACAAAAAGTGCTGAAAAAAATCAGATGGCTGGCTTTAATAGCATGGTTGTTTTTAGTGTAATCTAGTTATATATTTATAAATAGGAAGGTCTGCTGATTGGAGTTGCGGAGAAATTATATAGCCTTAGGTATTACTCACCTTGATTTGTTGGTGTTAGTGTAAGAAATTTGGAATTTTTCATTTCCTTTTCTATTTCAGATAACAAAATATCTTGCCCAACATAATTTCATGGTACTTCTGAATAATATAATATGGCCCCCAACAGCCGCTAATGGAAGTTAGAACTTGTCATAAATAGAATAGATTTTTCTGGTGCAAAAATGGAAAAAACAAAACATAACAAGAAATCCCAGGACAGGACTAATGCATGTTAGAAATAACCCCCCTATATGTGTAGTGCATTGTCAATTATAAGCAGCAAAATTGCATCTTTCCATAGTTATTTTTAAAAGATTCTGAATTTAAGATGGCAAATTAGGCTGGGAAAAAAATTGGCTTCATTTTATTTTCAGCAAATGTACTTTCCCCATCCCTTTTTAAAGATATATTCATTGGAGAGGCATAGTCATCCTTTCCAATAAATATGCTAAGAGCTGGTGCAATTTCCTAAACTATATAAAGATATTTATGTAAGTATTTCTAGCAATGGAGATGAATATAGTTATATATAGTTATATATATAACTATATATATATAACTATATATATAACTATATATATAACTATATATAACTATATATATATATCTATATATATCTATATATATCTATATATATATAACTATAACTATAACTATATAACTATATATAAAACTATATATATATATAAAACTATATATATATAACTATATATATATATATATATATATATATATATATATATATATATATAAAACTATATATAACTATATATAACTATCTATCTATCTATCTATCTATCTATCTATCTATCTATCTATATCAAAGATAATATGTATATATATATATATTCTCTTTGACTCTAAATCTACTATATATCCATTTTCAAAATATATTTATCTTTATCAGAGAAAATTATTGAGAGATATTTCACTTCAGTTCAGCTTGATCTAAGAGCAATATGGTTAACTGATGAACATTAGGCTGTTTGAAGCTGTTTCCCGTGCCAATCTATTGCTTTACAACAGACATGGCTTGTGAAAAGTGGGTAGAAGATGCACTACCTGTATTTTTATTTTATTTCATTTTTTAATTTAAACCAATAAATCAATGCAAACTCACAACAGTTTAAACAACAATAGAGATCTTAGCTGTCTTCAGCCACTGAACCTTGAGGTTAGATTACGCTCATGGTTCCAAACGGTTAGGTATTACAGAATTGAAAAGGGATTGCCTTGAAGGCATTGTTTCCATCCATCAAATGAACTGATGTCCTGCATTGCACTAAGAATTCTGGATGTCTGATAAAAGAAATACTAACGTTTTGAGTCTCCAATACATCCTGGGAGTTATTGTACTATATATTTGAAAGCAATGTCCATGTATTTATTACATTTATTCATTATCCTCACCTTCTTTTAGTAGCATTTAGTAGAAAGGAACCTAACATATTCTAGAACCCTAATTAGATCACAGCAATTGCCATAATACAAATTATATTTCAGGATTTATAATACATACAAATTAACCTGGTGCATATCTGGTGATAATCCTTACCAACATGATGTACTTTTCTTCTGCACAAAGAAAATGTTTTTCTTTAGCTAATTTCTGGTTATCTTAAGTTGGCAACTCATACAGACGCTAAATTTTCCTGTGGAATTAAAAGACACATCTGGCAATAAATTATACACATTTTGGAACTAGTCTTTGTATATGTATTTGTTGAATGATAAAGAAGTATTAACCAGATGAAAAAAAAAGATTGCTACACATTTTCCCTTTTAATTTAATTGCTTTACTGTGGGATGCAACAAAAACATTTATTAGAATTTATATAGACCTCTGTCTTCTATTAAATATGAATTTAACAAGTGGTACATTGCCAAATCAGAATTTTTATTACATTGTACCAGGCATAGATGCTGGGGAAGAAAAGAAAAATCTAGGAAGCTGCTGGCCTTAGACTTAAACAAATTTAGTAACTGCAACTGTACGATTGTATACTTGGAAAATGTATATAGATTCTAAACCAATTATTCAATAGTTTTTAAAATTTTATTTCAAACTGAACAGTTCCAATTTTTCATCAATAGATAATGAGATTATTGCAGGACTATTTTTCTAACCCTGTCTATTGTGAATATAACTGAAATTTATTGTTTTGTAGAAATCTGCTGATCTTAGTGATTTGTGATCCCAGCAAATTTGATTATTCCCCCCCCCCCGCATTTAATAGGTGATATAAATCAAAGGTATTGCAAACCTCCTCCTAACTGAAACTCCTCAGTTTCAACTATGTACACACACACACACACACACACACACACACACACACACACACAAAACATAGATGATCAAGTCTTAAAGTTCCAGTTAAGCAGCTGTTTCTTTAAATGTAGATATTAAGTTTTTATCATCTACCTTGGCTCACAGATTGCTGCCTGTTCTTCTTCCTAATATTGCACAACCCCATAGATTGGATTTCTGTCCGGTCATAAAGGTTCTGATAATGTTACATTGTTAATTAATGTGAATCCTGCACTTATTTCTTTAGATGCAAAGAAAGTTTTCGATGTAATTTTCTCAAAGTTTCTGACACAGATGTTAACTCACATTGAATTTCCCCCAAATTTTACATTTTGGATTAATATGTTTTATTGAATTTCTAATCTTATATGGTTGTCAATGGTGTGTCACCTCCTTGATTGAAATTATGCCATCGATGTGAGAATTAATTTTCCAATTTCTGAATATTTGAATGTTATTTCAATTCTCACAGTCTGAACTTGCCCTATTGCCACATTTTGGCTGAAATCCTGAAACAGGATTGCTAATATGACCAAAAATAATCTCTGACTTCTAAAATTATGTATGGTTCTACTTGGCTTGTATAAAACCTAGTTTTATACAAGATACAGAGAGAAAGAAAATTGCAAAAGGAAATTTCTAATTAGTTCCTTTAAATTAAGGCAGATCCAGAGGTGAGTTCCTCCTGGTTTACATCGGTTCTATAGAACCAGTAGCAAACCGCTGGTGATGTCACAGAGCCGGTTCTGTTGGTGCCGGTCTATGGACGCTGCCATCGTTTTTTTGGATTTTTTTTTTAAAGAAAAAAATTTGGGGGGTAATTTTTTGCTGATTTTTTCTTCTGCGCATGCGTAGAAGCCGAGTTCCCGGCACTGCGCATGTGCCACCATCTTGTTTTCAGCTTTTGGGGGGTGGATTTTTTTGTGAATTTTTGGCACTGTGCTTATGCATGCGCGGTGCAGGAGGAAGCGAACTTGCGGTGAGGTAAGTTAGAACTCACCCCTGGGCAGATCAAACTAAAATAGAATATAGAGTATGAAAGCAAGTTATTATTAAAATACTAGACAAAATCTAAAGTAGTTAAAAGTTAAATTTGTTGTTAGAGAATTAATAATGTGAGTTATTAAAATGAAGAATACTAAAATATTGAACTTCTAAGTTATCAAAATGCTAAATAATGAGTTGCGTTTATTTATTGTGTATAACATTATAGAGAATGCAAATTTTAAACTACTTCACTAATAACTAGCAGGTTAGAATAAAAATACTCAAAAATTTAGATAATTAACTAAGGTATTATATGGGCAGTATATCTTTGCTGAATGTATTACTGATTCATGACTTTCTCATTAAATCTTTTTTTTTCAAAATTATCATTCATGTTTATCCCACTATATTATTTTTTAATTCTGTGTATTCATGTAATGACTTACATATACCAGGAGGACCAACAGAAACATTAAAAATTCCAAATAATAAAATATTATTAAAACAATTATTAATGAAGTTTGGAAAGAAGTGAAAAAATCACTACACAGCTAACTATCTGAAATATATGGAATTATAATTCATTATTCTCAATATTAATAACTTTTTAAAAAAGCTTTGATAATTAAAAAGAGGAAATGAGGGGGGAAAGGAATCTAAAAAAGAAAAAATACGTGGCAAACAAAACTCAGTAAAATAGAAATATAGTTCATTTTAAAATACAACATTAAACTTTGAGCACACAGAATAATACTGGTCTACCTTCCATTGTATTCCAAGTCAATTCATAAGCAGGTAGCGAAAAACAATGTCCAATAGAGTGATAATCTTTTTACCGAACTAGAATTATATACTGAGATCATGAATACACTCTGTTTTCTATTTACCTATCCACCAAAAGTCAGCATCAATGCTTAAGAGAAGCTTTCAATAATAAATAATTAAAATGAAAATATTTCTATCAAGCATATTATTTAATCCACCAACAATAATGCCTCATCCGTCAAGTTCTTAAAGTCAGTTGAAATTTGCAGCTGATGCTTCTTTATCAGAATATAAGTAAGCAAATGATACAGAATAGCTATTCTAAAATCTGACACTGTATTATATATTTCCTTCATTATCCAGTAATGAGTACTATATTCTGAAAGATAGCAATGAGAAGCATATTTTACTCTACATGCCATGATCAATTTGTTCATTAAATATGGTTCTTAAGTAATCTAGCTATAATTACAATCACAAATTACAAACATTAACATTTTCCTATTTTTGTAAAAGCAAACTTTTAAAACAGATAATTAAGAAGATAACTGAAATAAAAATACAGTGTGGAATATTGAGCAATGAGAAATTAAAGGTCTGCACTCTACTGTACTATATGGTATATCATAATTTTCCCCTTTAAATAATCATTCCTATTTTCAAAAAATAAAATATAAATACAATGCTTCTGCTTAATCTTATGAAACATCAAATTATTTTTGTAAAAATCTGCTCTGTTACAATAAATGTTCATTCTCAACAGTGCCATTTTAGAACCAAGTAACTATCGGCATACAGTCACACAATAAATCATTAATTTTGCCTTTAAGTCTTAGACTTCACCTGGTCAGATGAGACCTTAACTACATTGAATCGAAAAACTGACCTAGAAATGCGCAAGGATTTTTTGTCCTACTCCTCAACTATCAGGGAACAGAGAGGGAAAAAAAGTCCTGTTAAAGACTGTTATGTAAAACAAGACTGCATTTTGAATGCACCACTTCAAGGAAGAGTATTTCTGTTTGCAAATAAGACAGGTTCTACAAGCTGTTGCTCTTCTAGCCATGACATGCAAATAAAAGAGTTGTGTGTGTGTTTGTACACACACACACACACATATTCCATTTGAGATATTTGACGTTTGAACTCAGAATTATCATACCGAAAGGTATTACTCTTACCTCACCTATTACAGATTCTCTAGAGACAATACTAATGAATATATACAAATACATGCAGCACTCTGAAGAGCTGGATATATAATCCCATTAATTTTGGAAGTGCTCTTTCCCACTGCTTTAAATCATTTAAACTGCCAAGGAGTCAGCTTGAATGCTCACTTAATGAAAGCAAATTAACATCGGTTTTTTCACAATAAAGTCTTTTGCACTTAACAATCTTCATCAGACTTCCAGAAATGAAATGCTAGCATTAAAAATCCTCCAACCTATTTGGCTGGTGTCTAGGTCTCCCCCCCCCAACACACAATTTATTAAACAGATACAAAGAAAACAGAGCGTGGAAAGAAAGAAGACCAACCTTCACAATGTACATCACTCCAGGTCCTAGGATCTTCTCATTTGAATGCAGCCATCCTTGGGATACTTTGTTGGCAGTGCTGCCACACTGATTCCAGTCCTCACCTCCCAGGTACATTTCCTCCGACCATGGTTTTTTCCCGGTATTCATCTTGTTCTTGTCCTGCTGAGAAGACAGGGTGGCAGTAGCAAGGCTACATGTGTTGCCTGAAGTCTCTGCTGCTGAGCTACCCTGCAACTTGGAGACAGCCAGCTCTTTCACTGCAGAGGAGAGGTTCTTGATGCCCCAAAGGTTGCCTGTGGAGGAGAGTTTTAAGTGGGACGCTTTAGGCACAAGAGTGGAAAGGGTGGTGTTTCCACCATGCTCCTTCTGGAGGTTCTCAGGTGAGGCAAGATATGGTGAAGACGCTGAAATGGTATCTGTTGAGGAGAACTTGCTGTTGATGGACCACTTATGGACAGTATCATCCACTGATGTCACCGAATCATTCCTGAAGCGGTTATACTTGGAACGCTGAAGCATGCCCTTCTATCTGGAATCTTGTGTACGTTCCGGCAAACAGGAAACTCCTCTACTAACATAGCAGATGATTCAGAATATCAAAGGTGGTCAGTAAAAATGTGGCCATGGGGAGGAGCTTGTGGTGGTTTTTTTTTTAAAGAAAAAAATGAAAGGAATTTTGCTTAAGGTTCCATGGTAAGGCTAGGCAAAGCGGTAATTTTCTGTGCAACAGAAAGATCCCAGTCCAGCTCAGAGCTGCCAAGTCTCTCACAGCAAAAGCATGACTCACACAAATGAGAAGGACCCTTTTCAACAAAAGGCTCAGTGAATGCTGCAAAGCACTTCCTGTAAGGAAAAAAAAATCCACCCACTTACAGCACACTACCTCCAATCAATTCTCACATTTTCTATTTGAAACAGATATTTAGCCGTCCTTCCTTCCTTCCTTCCTTCCTTCCTTCCTTCCTTCCTTCCTTCCTTCCTTCCTTCCTTCCTTCCTTCCTTCTAGTGGATGTCTGCAATGGCTCAAAGCAATTGCATTAACTTTTCCCCCCTATGTAAAGTACTAGCCTATTCCAATGACTTTATAAAATATGCCCCGGTGTGCAACTATCCAAAACAGAAAGCAATGCTACAAATTATATACAGTACAGAATCTCTCTTTCTCTCTCTGTCTTCCAGAAAAGCTCATTATCAATTAAAATAGCCATATGTTTGTCACCATAATCACCAAAGTGCAGCCTTTCTTTTAAAACCACAGTGTTCTGATTCTGGAATTTTTAATGCCAGCAGTTTTATATTAAATGTTGTGCTGTACAATATGAAAAACATATGGCTTAAGTAATTTGTATAAACACACACATATGCATATTTTCTTTAATCTAATATTTCAGGACAACTAAAGGACAACTGAAAAATATTTAAGACAAAATAGTAATGCCTCCCTTCCAAACTGAAAATAAATCCATTAATAAGCATTTTGATTTTCATCAATAATAATAAAAGGTGTATAAAATTCTTAATATGAAGAGATAAGCAACACACCAACCTTTAAAATAATGTGTAATATATTTATTGTAATCATACCAAATTTAACATTCTTATGGAAACTAATCTTGCTAATGTTTCATTAAATTAATGTATTTATATTTGAAACTATGATTTCAAATAATTATACTGAAAAAGGCAAATTTCAGAATAATCCTACTCGAACTTAAACAAAAAACAGAAAAGAGAACGGCAGCACACAACTTAATATATTATCCAGAGAACAGATGACAATTTTCTCACAGTAAAGGCTGAATTATAGAAAAAGCAATCACACAACAGCATCTTTCAATGCAGGTATTTAATGAGACAAATTGATGATACATAAATGAAGGCAGCACCTCTGATCCCATCAGTGATGAATGAAAATGTCCCATTCATTGTAAAAAGCAAATTTCTAGTGATCTGCAGAATAGCCTTTCATCACACTGCAAACCTGCTACAGCTTCCACACTGCATTCATTTTTTTTCCTTTTCTCCTGCTACCCTAGCAACAGCAAATATACATGGTATGGATCGTTTCTGATCTTGTGTTCTGCAATAAGCCGCAATCTCTGTCATTCAGAAATTATTCCCTTCATGAAAAGTAGATTTTAAAAAAAAAACCACTGGAAAATATGAATGGATTTCTGTATATGTGAATGAAAGAGCTGGCTAGCATACCAGCATTTCTGTGAATGAAGCAGGCCTGGCAGACTCTACCAGGCAGTAATTCCTTGGATGCTAACTATATGAACCAATAAGATGCAGCCAAGATGACTCATTCAACAAAGGCTTGCTAAATAGTGGAAGATTCCATTTCGCACACAGGTAAGATATTTCTATACGTATACAATCCACAACTAGGAATCAATACATGTCTCCAAGTAAATAATGAATACATTACTGCAATATTTTTCTCCAGCATATGGTGTGTGTTTGTGTGTGTTCCACAAAATTCATTAAGCTGGTTTATGTTTATTGGACAATGAAATAAATTCATATATACCTTGATGCTTATGAATTCTTACTGCAAGTACTAGATGCTGGGCATGATCCAACCTTTGCATAGAGCCCCTTACCTGGGTAGAAGGATTATTGGGACTTTGGAGTTATAATAAAAGTGAGTAAGAAAGGGATGTGGAAATGCATATGATTATGCATGAAGTGGAGAAGTACATAGCTTTTCTCTTAATACTACAACTTAGATCAACCAACACAGATTGTACTTCAAGCAATGCATAGTCATTGCATACTGCTGAATTTAATGTTTAAAAATGGAGGCTGCAAATAACCTTAAGTGGTTTAAAAGGGGATTCGATGAAGTTATGAGGGATAGAGCCACAAATGTCTATTAATCAAGATGGCCAAAGCTTATCTATAGCTTAAAAAAGCACTATCCCTCCAAATAACAATTACAGTGAAAGATCTGTGCCCTTCATGGTCTTCCTGTAATTGTTTGAATAAAATCAGTTCATACAAAACAGGAGGCTAAAGTGGAAACACCTATGAACTGAATGGAAAGGTCTTCTTAGTGCATTGTATGTACACTTAGCATGCCATGACATTTCTACATATGTGTTTCTTCAATGTTCCTAGGCAGATTCACCAAGCAGTTTTAGTTGTTTCTGCTACATTGAAGCAACAAAGAACAATTATCTGAGATAGTGTGGAACTTCTCCTGGCACTTTAGCTCAGACTGGCATGGACATTTATATAATTATATTAAGGCTACTTAATATATTAAGGCTACATATATTAATATATTAAGGCTACATATATTAAATGACTACGGTACTTTTCATTATTTACAAATGAATAGAATTTAAAAGATATAAACAGTTGTCACAACTTTGAGGGTGCTATCGAAGTGCATTTCACTGTGCTTAAGCCTCTACGCAGAATTTAGAGCTCTAGACGATACTGTATTGCTTTCCACGGTAGAGAAGATAATGCTAGAGTTTTCTTAATATTGAATTTTGGAATGGGCTAAATTTTGGAAAAACCTTTTGGGCAATGTTTGGGCATTTGAAAGATTCATTTGAATCTTTTCATTTAACTCTGGTTGGGAGTTTACTTTTTGAGAACCTGTTTTTAATTCCAAATTGGCATTAAAGATGCCCTCGTAAAATCCTTTTTTTTTTTTTTGCCTCTGGTTTGTCAGATGTGTGGGATTTGACAAGCATGCCACTAATATGAAGTACAAAAAGGGAATTTTGGTATAATTATGAAGTAAAAGAGGCTGTGAATGGGAGGGAAATGCATGTCAGGGAATGATTGCTGCAAATTATATAATGCATATATAAGGGGAAAGTTTCAAAGAATATTGTGAAAGGAATTGAGAAACAGTCAAAATTAAAGAGAGGAAGTATAGCTCAATGGTGACAGAATATAACATAGCAATGAATGGATTACCTGGGTGAAGTGAGAGATTTGTATGAGGGACGATAAAAATGAATGCTACAAATGTAAGTGGTCAAGGAAAAATTGATGACAAGGACATACATAATGTGAAAATATTAAAAATGGCTAAGGCTGCATGAATGGATGGTATATCAGGAGAAATATTAACATATGAATATGGTTTGTTTATGGAACGACTGAAGGCTTGTGGAAATGTTACTGAGGTGCTATCATTAGGGACACGAATTTTGACTTTGTATGTAGAGAATGATTGTTGCTGGATAAGAACCTGAATGATTTTCAGTGCATGTTAGATAGTGTGAATGCTGCGATAAGAGTATGGATCTGAAAACTATTATATCAAAAACCAAGTACTTGATAGGGAAACAGAATGAACAAATGCAGCTTGTACATAAAGAGATAAAAGCAGAATATACATCAGTAGAATGCTTAATAAAAATAGGGAAATGGATGCAGAACTTTTCAAATATACAAATACTAATAGAAAAGTGGTAGGTGGTATGGGGTCTGTCATGAGGAACGGATACTTCACAAAAGGGCTACACATAAGAATGTACTTCTCATTTTGTTATGTAGAAGTAAGAATTATGCATGTCGCAGATGATGAATCAGAAGGAGCAGATTAACGGGTACTGAATGAATATGGATTACATACAAACAGTGAGCAGTACAAAAGAAGTATATTTGGGTGGTTTATTCATATAAAGGGAATCAGTGGGAACTGAATCACAAAACAAATGTGTTTAGGAAAAGTAAATGGGTTGAGAGGAAGAAGGCAAGAAATTCTTAGTAAGATGATGAATTCCTTAAAAAGCAAGAGATGCAAAGTTAAAAGAGCCAAAGGCGATGTATGAAGCATTATATGGATATGGAGGAATCACATACGTTTTGCAAGAATAAAAAGCTCTGGAGAGGTATAATGAAATGTTTGGTATAAACAAGATTTAGCTGTGGTTCCTTTGCATTTTCTGATCTCATGGTTAAATTGGTTTAACACTCCCTATTCCTTTTCTCTGTTTTTCATAATGCTTACCATGGAAAGGTAAAGGATAAAGCTGAAAGATTTGTATGTATGTGTGCATACATACATTCAGGGTCAAGGAATTCCCACAGGTCCACTTTTGAGATCCCTTTTCTTCACAATAGACCAGTGTTTCTCAACCTTGGCAGTTTGAAGATGTGTGGACTTCAACTCCCAGAATTCCCCAGCCAGCGTTGCTGGCTGTGGAATTCTGGGAATTGAAGTCCACACATCTTCAAACTGCCAAGGTTGAGAAACACTGCAATGGACGATTCTCTCAATTCTCTTTACTGAATCTAACACTAAAATTCCTACCTTCTCGCATTTTCATATGTTCAGTGTGTCCATATTCTCTCTTTTTCTCCAAATCTGTTTAGCCAATGTCCCTCAGAGTTTCAGATGATGCCCAGTGGGAATGATTGAATTTGATATGCTAGGACAGATAGGCAATTTTAGTAATGATAGAAGTTAAAATACTATATTTGAATATTGAACATTGGATATATAACAAAAAAAATTATGTTAATTCTTAATAATACATTATGGTATATGTATGGATATTTATATGAAGAATGCTAAAAAAATATTTAAAAATTCAAAAAAAAGAGTTTCAATGATGTTTCTACTTTAACATAGCCAAAGCCTTATTCATAAGGCTTTTTAAAAAAATGATGAAGGGCCTGAACCTCCCCTCCTGTTACCTTCTCACTGCTTTCTCCACTGATTAGTTTTTTTCCCTACTGTTTTTTTTTCAACCCAAACCCCATGGACTGAGAGTGTTTGGGGGAACTTAAAATCCCGCACGTTAAGTGACTATTTTGCTGCTTTGACGAAAAATATTGATCTATAAAACCAATTAAAATCCTGAATTACATGAGGGATGGCCTCTTCAGCAAGGGCCCAGAACAATTGGTTATCCCTTTAAAAAGGCTTTCATTCATCATAATTTAGGGATCAGGTGGTCCACATAGTACTATTTTATAATTACAATCTTCTCATGTTTTCATTTATACCACTTTCATCATCGTTTTCCTTACCAGAGAAGGAATAAACTCGGAAATGTAGAAACGGGGAAAGAAAATGCATGGCTAGAACATGGCAGGAGGAGTTGTCTTTGCAGGAGATTTCTTGTGCCATTTTTTTCCCCTTCCTCTCCTTTGCCAATATATATACCCCTTTGCTAATAAAGCAAAAGTATCGGTGAGTAATTTTGTTTTGTTCTTCCTGTTTTAGACTCTGAGCTTGTTGGCAAGGGGGCAGTTGTGGCTTTCTTTATAAACAGAGTAGAGTCAATGGACACTCCCCTCCACTGCATAGGGATTTAAAAGAAGAGACTAACAGATAATTTCTCCTCCCCACCCTGCTCCCCAAATTATTTTGATGGAAAGCATCAGTGAGAGAATTCCTGAAGTAATACTTTCCCAATGCTTATATGGTGAACAGGGCTTATTATAGTTGAGACATCATAGACAGGTAGTCCTCCACTTACCATAGTTCACTCAGTAACTGTTCGAAGTTACAACGGCACTGAAAAAAGTGACTTATGACCATTTTTCACACTTATGTCTGTTGCAGCATCCCCATGGTCATTCGGATGCTTGACAACTGATTCACACTTATGACGGTTGCAGTGTCCTGGGGTCATGTGATCACCTTTTGTGACCTTCTGACAAGCAAAGTCAATGGGGAAACCAGATTCACTTAACACTTCACAGAGTTACTAATTTAACAACTAATTTAACAACTAATTTATTAAGTGATTCACTTAATAAATGTGGCAAGGAAAGTCACAGTAAAATGGGACAAATTCACTTAACAAATGATTCACTTAGCAACATAAATTTTGGGCTCAAT
The DNA here is from genome assembly GCA_023053685.1 of Diadophis punctatus similis. Classification (NCBI taxonomy): domain Eukaryota; kingdom Metazoa; phylum Chordata; class Lepidosauria; order Squamata; family Dipsadidae; genus Diadophis; species Diadophis punctatus. The sequence continues at coordinate 54,508,102 of JALIGW010000002.1, read as the reverse complement.
TGTGGTCATAACTCGAGGACTACCTGTAGCTCCTAGTAGAATATAAGATAAAAATAGAGAAAGGTGTGCTATTAATATCAGCAAGCTGGTGTTTCTATGGTATTGCGAAGCTGTCTAGAAATTATTATGAAGTAGATTCTAAAATTGACTAGAGAACCATCATCACCAAGGAATGGAATAAGGCAACTTCCAGTACATTTTGCATTTGTCCATAAACACATATACAATTGCAATCCTCTAGCTCTGTTCTGCAGGCACTTTTTGAAAATTAAACATACGGTATGTTCCAAATAGCAAACTTACTATTAGCGCAAATTATCATTTAAATCTAAAAAATCTTCTGTGCATCTGTGCTAGGAATACACGAAGAGAAACTTAAAACCAGCAAATTTAAGTGCTTCAAAATTTCAAAGTGAGCCATGGAGAAAAAAGAATAAACTGAACATTGGTGTGGCAAAACAGGAAAAGATAGGAAAAGATCCTCACTGCCATCTCCGTGATGGCAGCTCACCATTCATTTAGAACAGCATTCTCTATCAAAACAGAAGCAGAGCCCTGAAAATGTTGCTGATCACATTACATCTGCACAGGCTCTGTCTTGATTTCCTCTGTTGTCCTTAAGGGTGGTAGCACTTTAGATGTTTTTCCATCACTGACATCAGTCAGTTTTGTAACAGTCTTGAGAAGACTTCTCGGTAGCTGGGTGGATCATCCACCACTTTGTTCAAGTGGTGCCTAATGAATTCTATAGTACAGAGTGTTGTAGAAGTCAGAAGAACTACAAGAGGAGAAATGAGTTGATACAAGGCAACAATTTCATTCAATTTACTTTCTCCTACATAAAAGGACAGGCTAACATATGGGGATATAAAGCAGGGTATTTGGAAATGCCACGGAGGAGAGCAAATCACAACCCACTATCCGTAATTGTGGTTCTTTCTTCACAAAATAGGCACTCTATTTGGGGCTACATTGTGCCTCTGTAGCATAATCAGCCCTTCACTTATTTTAGTCAAAGCAGAGGGAATGGAAACATTTGACTGAAAGGATGGTTTGAAAGAGCATCCTTTATAGGCCCCATGAAAGACTAGTTTTGCCAAGAGTTCATACCTGCTTTTTTTTAAAATCCGGTGATCCTTATTTTAACACTTCATCAAACAGGCAGAACTTTAGTTAGTGACGTTTTCTCTAAGCATAACATTCCAGCAAACTCAAGAATGTTGGAAAATTATTTATTTTTATTTAAAGTAAGCCCAGGCCCCCACCATTAATTTTTTTTTTGCAAGCTCCACTTTTAAAGACTGGCCCACCTCATGGGATTGCTTTGGGCACAACACAATTCATAAAGCACCTCGCAAATTTAAAATTGTTCATTTAAAAAAGAGGAAAGATGTGATGTTTTGATCGCAGAGCTTTCTTTTTAAAGCAAGACATAGTCATCATAGGCACCTTCTGGCACCTTCTGCCAGTGCATAAATATAACTGCACTAAAGGCAACTATTGAACATTTCAAAAATTGATTTCTGTTTCTGTATCCTTTAAAGAGAACTGGAATGTTTACTTGTGAGTATTTAGTACACATATATATTTAGTACATACATAGTGTGTGTGTGTGTGTGTGTGTGTGTGTGTGTGTGTGTGTATATATATATATATATATATATATATATATATATATATATATATATATATATATATATATATATATATATATATATATATATATATATATATATATATATATATAGTATATAGTATATAGCCGTGGTGGCGAACCTATGGCACGCGTGCCACAGGTGGCACGCGGAGCCATAGCGGAGGGCACGCGAGCGTTGCCCACCAGCAAACCGGAAGTGCGGAAAAATGCACTTCCGGTTTGCCGGTGAGCTGTTTTTTGCACTCCAGAGGGTTCAGGGAAGCTCCCTGAAGCCCCGGAATGCAAAAAACTACAAAACGGACAAACCGGAAGTGCATTTTTCCGAACTTCCGGTTTGCCCGTTTTGTCATTTTTTACCATCCCAGGCTCCGGTAAGGCCTTTGCGGGTGTGTGTGTGCGCGCATGCAGCATGGGGGGGTGTTGTGCGCATGCGTGGGGGGGAGGGAATGGGTGTGGGTATGCGAGCGCGCGCTAGTGCGCGCACCCCCCCCTTTTTGGCACGCGAACCTAAAAAGGTTCGCCATCACTGGTATATAGTATATAGTATATAGTATATAGTATATAGTATATAGTATATAGTATATAGTATATAGTATATAGTATATAGTATATAGTATATAGTATATAGTATATAGTATATACTACGCTGGAGGCCTCTTCTTAAAGACCTCCAGTGATGAAGCACCCACAGTGTTTGAAGACAAGCTGTTCCACTGGTTAATTGTCCTCACTGTTAGGAAGTTTCTCCTTAATTCCAGGTTGCTTCTCTCCTTCATTAGTTTCCATCAATAACTTCTAAATTCTAAGAGCAGTGAATTCCTTCGCCTTGAAATGGATTGAGATTTAAAACAGGTTCTTCCAGCCCAGGAAAAACCTTACACAGAGGAGCGGGTCAATGTGGTTAGAGAAGAAAAGGTGTCTCCGAGAGTCATCTGGAAAAACAAGATCCACTCACAAATGCCTTCTGTGAATCTCTTCTCTTCCTTGCACTGTTAGGATTTCCCAGACCTCACTGTTGATTTTTTTATCAGCCGGGGAGACCATCTTGGGGCAGAGAAGGTAAAAGGCAACTCCAACTACATCCAATTTCCTGTTTTTTAAAAATCAAACAAATCTAAGCCTTCAATGATGTTAATATGACTATTGCTGTTATTTCATGTGCTTTGTCTAAAACTCATGCCAAGTCCTGTGGATTTCCAAATTAGAGCTTCCATCTTCCTCAGAAGAAAAGCTGCTGCTCTATGAGTATTTTAATAAAAAGCGTTCTGGTTAACACAAATCTAAAAACAAGCCCTTCAATTTCCACACAACAAGCATTTACATCTCTTCTTGCTGCATGAAAAAATACAAAACTGCTGTTGATGATCCACATGAAGAAGAAGAACCATACAACAGAAATACATTTTTTTGGTTTGTCCTGATTTGCAATTTCAGACTTCAGCCTTTCAGTTTAAAATTCTCACTCCTTCTCCATTTATATTCACTGTTTCCATGGCAGTCTGGTTGCTAAGGGTGGACCCAATAAACACATCATACTTTAATCTTCATGTGGAAGTTGTTCTTGAACAAACAGGACACCAGAGCAATTACATCAAAGCAACAAAAAGCATTGCAAGATTTTCAAATATTGTAGCATGAGCTGCTGTCATGAATACATTGTGTAAGCAGGGTGTGTGTGTCTTATTCAGTACCAAGTTAATATTTCAGGATATTAAGTTAATCACTAACAATGAACTCACGTTGTCATTATTGCCAGAGAGGCAGGAACATACAAACAAGATGCACAAGTGAATTATGTTTCTCCATTCTATTTCTAACTCAAATGAGAAGGAAGACTCACTGGAGAAGAGCCTAATGCTGGGAAAGATTGAGGGCAAAAGAAGAACGGGACAACAGAGAATGAAGTGGCTGGATGAAGTCATTGAAGCAGTCGGCATGAGCTTAAATGGATTCTGGGAGATGGTAGAGGACAGGAAGGCCTGAAGGAATGTTGTCCATGGGGTCGCAATGGGTCAGACACGACTTTGCAACTAACAACAATTCTATTTCTTGTCATTAGTTCACAACTGATAAAAACTCACCCAATAGACTACAGGTAGTCCTTGACTTGTGACCACAATTGAGCCCAAAATTTCTGTTGATAAGCGAGACAGTTGTTAAGTGAATTGCTGAAGTTGTTAAGTTAGTAATATGGTTAAGTGAATCTGGCTTCCCCATTGACTTTGCTTGTCAGAAGGTCGCAAAAGGTGATCACATGACGCCGGACATCCCAACCATCATAAATATGAGTCAGTTGCCAACTGTCTGAATTTTGATCATGTGACCACGGGGATGCTGCAATGGTCATAAGTGTGAAAAATGGTCATACGTTTTTTCTGTACCAGTGTAACTTTGAACTTTGAACTAAATAAACTATTGCAAGTCAAGGACTACCTTCCATAGATTTTCCATGTAGAAGATGCTGGGGCAAATTAGGTTTTAATTGACTGCTGAAGAATACAGTACAAAATGCTGACATGAAGACCAGAAAATTTAGACAAAGCTTTATATCCAAAGAATTTACAGGTGGTATAAAAAAAGATCTGTATTATGCAGAAAAATTACCAGCTTGATCTGAAGATTTGCTAAACAATTTTGTATAAGGCAGAAATGCTTTTAGAAAAGAACTAAAATTCCATATTTCATACAAATGTTTATATACAGTATATATATGATGGCTGCCATAATATAACTGGCATAGGGCATTTACCCTTCTCCTCCAAACAGTGTTTTTTTGAGAATATTACCATATTGTATGCCTTTCTTCCCAAGAGAGCTAACTACCTGATTTCAGTCTACAAAGCATTTGCTGTGCCTTTAGAACCGTCAAATTTCTATTAAAAATATTCTTCAAAGTTTAATACATTTGAAAGGCAACATCAATATTCCAAAAGAAGAGAAGGGAAAAGTGATGCCACAAGTATCATGATGTCACACCAGAGACAAAAATTACATAATTGCATAAGCATATTTTATGATGATGTCCGTGGCAGTAAATGACCATCTAATAAACATCTGTGATGTGCCGCCTCAAGTTTACAATTTAAAATAATTGTAGAGAGAGGGTTAAATTTACACATGCTCACTTGAATTCTGACCATCGACATTAATCACATCTGAAGTCAGCACAGAATGCATTGAGTTAATTCAATCCATTATCATATGCAATCACTAATGTATCAGGCAAATGTTTTGGCTTTTCAGATCACTGGGGATCACTTCCATATTTTTTTCAGAAACTTTTCTGGAATTCCCCCAAACCATGGATCTTTCTTTCCTTATTAATAGTATATTTATTAAAAGGTTAAGAATGCAAAATGATCTATTATATTTGCATCAGATACGTATTTTTCGGAGTATAAGACGCACCTTTTTACCCCCAAAAAGAGGGTGAAAACTTGGGTGCGTCTTATACACCGAATGTAGCCCCACCCACCCAGCCACCCCCACCCTTTGGCCTCTGTCTTCCAGCAATTTACCTGCTTGCAGGAAAGAGGGAAGAGCCTGTAAAGCCAAGCAAGTCAGTAGCAGTTTCCCGACGAACAGCTGATTAGGTTTGCCACATGGGAAAATGAAAGTGAAACTAACTGCAAAGAGGCAAATAGCTGGGAGAGACGCAGGTTTTTATTTTTGCTGAACTGGCTGCAAAGGGGTAAGTGAATAACTATAAATGTCTGTAGAATGTTCAAATTATTAGACTTATTTTTTAAAGACTGCTTTATTATTGTTCTAGAACCAGGGGTCTCCAACCTTGGCAACTTTAAGACTTGTGGACTTCAACTCCCAGAATTCAACAGCCAGCTTTGTTAGCTTTGCTGGCTGTGGAATTCTGGGAGTTGAAGTCCACAAGTCTTAAAGTTGCCAAGGTTGGAGATCCCTGTAAATCTAGACAACTTAACAAAATAAAGAAGCTTTTTAAAATAAATGCTTGCTCTGAAGAGGCCCAATGCTATTGTATCTTTTTTTAAATATTAGAGAATAATGTATACTTCCAGAAATTTTAATTAATTTTAACAGCTCTGTACAAGTATAGTATGAAATGTAACAGTGTCCTGTTTAGTATTAGAGTTTAGTTACATTGGAGTAGATCTATTTAAATAATTGGGAACAGTTAGTGTGCCTACATTTAAGAAAACTTTCTGGCATAATGTACATTTCTCCAATTCTTTGCTATTTCTATGGGTCAGGCACACACGCACAGAAATACACAGCAAACAATGTATATCATCTGTGCTGTTTGCTGTTTGGTGTTTGGCAAATTGCTTGGAGGCAGAGGCCTTTTTTCCTTGTTTTCCTCCCCCAAAACTAAGGTGCGTCTTATACTTCAGTGCGTCTTATACTCCGAAAAATACGGTATTTATATGATGAATTTTTGCCAAGGTACTCAGTTCAGTTTGGAATTTTAAGTTCAGGATCAATAAATCTTACAATGACTACTAGTTGTGACATCTATTTGGGACTTCGACATCAAACACAATTTTCTATTGAATGCCATTTGGGAACTGTTGGCATCATCATACGCTGGTTGAAGGCACTCCAGTAGAATTTGATTGAAATCCTTTTAGGAAAACTGTTACCAAATTAGATGATTTTTTTGTCTTATCCAGCATCCAACAATAATACTTGAGGTTCTTATACATACATACATACATACATACATACATACATACATACATACATACATACATACATACCAGGGGTGGGTTCTACTTACCTTCCCTACCGGTTCGCATCGCGATGGAAGTACGCGTTTTGCACTTTCCTCTATGTCACGTCGGGGAAATGACCATCTGTGCATGCTCAGAAGCCTTTGCGCATGCGCAGAGGGGTCTTTGCCAGCCGTTTTCCAGAAACGGCGACTGGAGAACCGGTTTTGGGGTGTGGACAGCCGGCCATCGCTGCCAGTTCAGCGAGCGGGGGCAAATTTCCGCCACCAGTTCGGGCGAACCAGTCCGAACCAGCAGCAACCCATCACTGATACATACATACATATGAAAAATACCTGATTTTAAACACTGTCTGCCTTTTTTTTTGTTATTGTTATGTTTGAAGTCTGGAGTTTCTGCCTAACGACTTGTTCTTGGGTTCTCCTTCCTATTCCTTATTCATTGTTTTTTTTACTAAACGAAGAGCAAGGCAATCTTCCCTTGAACCAATACAGGCTTTCACAAAAACATCAAACTTGAGTTTACTTTTCAAAATGCTTATGAATTACAAATACTCCATATCTACCAATTAAAATGAGCAGAATTTAAATTAATTTAGATACAATCAAAGGCAAGCAGTTAAATCATAGACAACCATTTAGGTAGGCTCTGTTTTATTTTTTAATAGGCTATCCTGCCTTTAGGCTATGAGGATTTGGATTCTATGAAGCATATTTGAGCTTGCTTGGTATGAAAATGAGATGTGCTTGGAGAGTTAATCTGGTGGAGTCGTGACTATTTGTAACTGTCAACTTCTCTCTGATGATAAATAATTAAAGCTTCAGGAAGAATACGCACGCAGGAAGCAGTGGAATATGCATATATAAGTGTGAAAAGCATTTGTTTTCATCCAATCACTAAGTAAAGAACAAAAGCATATATACTTATCCACTGCTCTATTCTCTTTTGGGTAAGTAGCATTAAAGCAAAGGACAGAAAGGGTGTAGAAATGGTAGACCAAAGAAATATAAGATGAAAAAGACAGGAAATCTAGCTATATCTAGCTTATTCAGCCATATAGCTAAATAAAAAGTATATTATTCATGCAACTGGGCTCATTCAGTGCTACATGACCTGAACCACAATGGGAAGTTGCAGGATCCAGTGCTGACCTGAGCTGCATACAGAGAAAAGGATTCTATGTGTAAACAGCATGGTGCTTCAAACATAACAAAACAGCGTATTCAGGATGTGCTCTGAGCCAAGGGCTGATATTATGCTCAAGCAAACTCTCAAAAATACCGAGTGGTGATTTAAAGACTAACCTTTCCTTACAAAGGAATCTTATTTTCTGTCTTCATCTTTACCTTTGTCTTACATTATTTATTTATTCATTTAATTGTAAGTCTGTATTCCTCTCTTTAAAAATATTTTTTTAAAGTAATCCTTTCAAAGTAATCTGATACCAGCCTGGGAGAAAGTAACAATAAACAACTATGGTCCTTTGTGACAGACAAGAATCAATTGAATTACTTTCAAGTGTGATTGCTTTTAATTTGAACCTTTTCTCCCTAATATCTTTACAATAAACATTTTCTTTGTACCTGCTGGTTCAACTTTATTCCCTGAAGCCGCCTTCACCTTATCATAGACATCCATGAGAATGTCAAATCTGAAATATGATGGGTGTGGCATTGTGAGAAAAGCCCTCCCTGTTTATGGGAGTGATGTCAGCTATAATCCCATGCCTCTTGCAGATTGCAGCATCCCTCGGTCCAGACACTGAGGATTGATTGCGTGCCATCAAGTCATTGTCAACTCTTAATGACCATGTAAACAGATTTTCACCAAGATGATCTGTCCCTAGTCTGCTCTTCTGCTCTTCCAATAGTGCCCCCATTGCCACTGTAACTGGGTTTATCCATCTTGCTGCTGATCATCCACTTCTTCTCTTTCCCAAACATCAACTTTCTGCATTATAATGCATTATTTTATGCATTATAAAAATTGTAAAAGGCTATTTTTAGTTCTTAAAAAGACTAAGCATTGAAATGGAAATTTTGATTTAAATAAAATCCTCTTGACTTTTTAAAAATGATTCAAGAGAAAACTAAAGGAGGATGATATTGACCTACATCAGAAAATTATCAAAATATAACAAGTATTGAATAAAAAAGGTCAAGGCATGGGAATAATGAAACTGGAAAAATGCTGTAGATGTTGGTGATCAAGAAGAAAGTGGATCATACACCAGTGGCAAAAATCTAGAGCAGGGTGAATTTGTGTATTTTACTAAAATGTTTATAAAGATGAGAAAAATGGATGAAGAAATTCTAAGATGTGCAAATATTGATAGAAAATGAATGGGTGCTAAAAGAATGCAAATTGAGTACAAAAATGAGAATTTAGTGTAAAAGGAAGTATGTTGAAATGGTTTGAATGAATGAGAAATATTCTGCAAAACCCATTTATATGAAGAAAGAGTAAAAAAGAAAGGTTGAGAGGAAGGGGAAGACTAAAAAGTTGTAACGAGGCAGAATTTGTGGGACGAAGAAACAGACAGATGATAAATTTGAAGAACAAAAGGCAATTTATGTATATACGTTCTTTAGGGGATTGCTCTATATCCAGTGGATTTTGGGAGGCAAACCATAAAGCAAATGATTAAAACTGATTCAATTAAATTCCTACTGAAGGAAACAAAAACAGATAATGGTATCCCATTCAGCATGATGATGATTGATGATGATGATGATGATGATGATGATGATGATGATGATGATGATAACAACAACAACAACAACAACAACAACAGAGTTGGAAGGGACCTTGGAGGTCTTCTAGTCCAACCCCCTGCCTAGGCAGGAAACCCTACACCACTTCAGACAAATGGTTATCCAACATCTTCTTAAAAACTTCCAGTGTTGGAGCATTCACAACTTCTGGAGGCAGGCTGTTCCATGGATTAATTGTTCTAACTGTCAGGAAATTTCTCCTTAGCTCTAAGTTACTTCTCTCCTTGTTTAGTTTCCACCCATTGCTTCTTGTTCTACCCTCAGGTGCTTTGGAGAATAGTTTGATTCCCTCTTCTTTGTGGCAACCCCTGAGATATTGGAACACTGCTATCATGTCTCCCCTGATCCTTCTTTTCATTAAACTAGACATACCCAGTTCCTGCAACCGTTCATATGTTTTAGCCTCCAGTCCCCTAATCATCTTTGTTGCTCTTCTCTGCACACTTTCTAGAGTCTTGACATCCTTTTTACATCGTGGCGACCAAAACTGAATGCAGTATTCCAAGTGTGGCCTTACCAAGGCATTATAAAGTGGTATTAACACTTCACATGATCTTGATTCTAAAATCAAAAATGAAATCAAAGCAAAATATGAAACAATATGAATGTGATAGAAGAAAAGATGATTTGCCAAAATAGAAAAGCTATGGAGAGGCAAAGTCAAAGTATTAGACATAAATTGGGTAGACCCAGTTACAGAGTTCCTTGGATGACAGATTGATTATTCTTTCTTAACTCAACAGAGTTGCTGCTATGAAATTAAACCTAAGAAAATCTCCCACATATGGTGCTCTGGACTCTATTTAAATTTATATGTCACTTGGGTCCCAGCAACTTTGAGCAATTAGATTGGAATCCAAAAGATTGGATAGCATAAGGAAGTTTGACCATTAAAAATAGATCACCACAAAAGAGAAGGGGTGGAACATAGAGGAAAATACACCTTCAAGAGAACAGATTGGAGAGCATGTCATTTCTGTATGAGTGAGTGGACTTACAATACTGGGAGACATCACTACTGAGTTTAGCTTCTGGTTTAACTACCGGTAGATACTTTCTGGTGACAAACATGGTTATCATTTCTCTTCTTTGAAGGCAATTTCTTCACTAGCTTAATAGTGGATTTGGCCTTAGCTAGCAGTATTGAAAAATGGTGAGTTTTTATGTAACCGACCATGCACATATACGGACTGCCCTAACAGTTTGTCCTCAGCCACACTGTCAATGTTGTTTATACATCAGTATTTTGTTATTTGTTTTTATGATACTTATATGATTATTCTTTAACCTAACTCTGCTTTCCATTTCCATTTCCCTTCACAACACATCAATGCTGTGTATGAATTTACCACTTACTTTATTAAAGTCACAAAACAGAGGTCAAGATCTTAAATAACTGCGAAGCAGGAAATACGACAAATATAAGACCTGCATGATATGTAACAGGGTAAGCAGCTGTATCTATCAACTTGCTCATTACAATTTCCTTCTATAGAAACATGAGCACTTCGTGGGTGGGTATATTTTCATTATCTGCCGTAAAAATTTGGAGTCATACCTGGGGATCTCATTTCTGTCAGGACTTAAGATGATAGGTGATACTCATTTCTTCTGGACTGAATCACACAGCAGTCCCAATATGCTTTATTGCTTTTGTTCTTGCTCTCTATATAATTTGCAATGGAGATTTCGGATGAGCATACAAGACCTTTCCTGGCTTCTCCAGTATGGTATGCTGCAATCCTGAATAACTGTGGCCTGCCCCTTTAACATTCTGTCTTGTCCAAGGTGAGATTGACGTCATATGAGTGGGTTGGAATGTTGCCATAGCAATGCAAACCTGTGGGTGGGAGATGTCAGCCAACAAAGTAGGTGTTCCCCATCCTTTCCCCTTCAGATACATTATAAGAATTGTTCAAATAGGATTTTATTGGAGGAGACCCTGTTGGAGATAAATTCCAACTCTAATGGTCAGCTGTCAGTGCGACTCTATGCCTTTTGCTCTGAAACAGCTAAGGGTGAGAGGTACTGTTTTAACAGATTAACAGATTAACAGAGTTGGAAGGGATCTTGCAGGTCATCTAGTCCAACCCCCTGCCCAAGCAGGAGACCCTATATCTGCCTCTACCTAGGATCGAACTCACAACCTCCTGATTGTGAGGCAAGAGCTCCACCTCTGATTGGCTTCCTTGGTTTATCAGCCTTCAGGAGAGTGGCAGCCATCCAAATTTGCCCATGATGAGTACATTATCTTTTTTGATAGTTTTGATATTTTATTTTCCAAAGCACCAGAGGGCAGGACAAGAAACAATGGATGGGAATTAATCAAGGAGAGAAGCAACCTGGGATTAAGGAGAAACTTCCTAACAGTGAAGACAATTAACCAGTGGAACAGCTTGCCTTCAGAAGTTGTGGGTGCTTCATCACTAATGGTTTTTAAGAAGAGACTGGACAGCCCCTTGTCTGAAATGGTATAGGGCAGGGGTCCCCAAACTTGGCAACTTTAAGACTTGTAGACTTCAACTCCCAGAATTCTCCAGCCAGCTGGCTGGAGAATTCTGGGAGTTGAAGTCCACAAGTCTTAAAGTTGCCAAGTTTGAAGACCTCTGGTATAGGGTCTCCTGCTTGAGCAGGGGACTGGATTAGAAGACCTCCAAGGTCCCTTGCAGCTCTATTCTAATTGATTGATTGATTCTGATTGATTCTGATTGATTGATTGATTGATTGATTGATACTACCATTGGCAGCCACCCCCCATTTAATGCCAAGAAAAGCAAGAAAATGGCACTCCCCTGGATTTGATGATCCCATTTGACTGCCTCAGGTAGTCTCAGGATATCACCAACTTGGCACGTTCATTCAAACACTGCAATAGAGAACGCAGGCATGAGTCATCAGGAGACATGCTGTTTTAGCTCTGCAGCTTATGTCCTGCCTTCATAGCAATAGCTGTACCAGCCTGGGCTATTCTACCCAGCAGCAGTGATTATTCAGTATTATCCAATGGTGGAGCCAGCAGAAAAGTATGCCATCTTCAAAGTGCTCCAGCTGCGCTTCCATCTCTATTGTGTCTCAGCAGAACAAGGGTTTTGTTTGCAGAAGAAGGGGGGAGAGTAAGACACAGGGTGAGGAAGGCCTCCTTTGTAGCCCATAATGGAGCGGTCACTCACTCCATGGGATCAGAGAAGTGCAACAACAGAGCCCTCACTCCTGCTACTAGCCAATGTGTCAGAAATCGGGGGGGGGGGGGGCGGAAGCAGGGATCTCAGTTTTTTTGGTGCCAGTTCTCTCAACACCCAAAAGACCCACTTCCCCTGTGCAGTGGGTAGATGAAGCCTCTGTCCTCTTACCCACAGGGGAAGAGATATGGAGCTTTGCAACCCACAGCATTGTAGTAAAGGAATCTGCAATTTCACTGTGTGACTGTCAGCTGCAAAACCAGTATCCCCCACAGTGATGCTAGAGCCACTTCATTACAGGACTGAACCAGTTGCGGAACTGCTTCCAAGAATTCACTGACATCAAAATATTCTATTGTCCCTGTTCTCCCTTTCATAAGGGGAATTGAATCTTCCTAGTGCTGGCAGAACTGACTTCCCAAATAGCTATATCCCATTCTTCTCTTCCCACCGGTGCTGGCAGAAGTAAAATAGAGACACCGTGGGCACAGTACTGCTGTCGATCAGTAGCTAAAAACTAGAGGGGAGGGTGTGTCGGCAGAAGCCTCAGATGGCTAATAAGGAGTTGGACAAGTGCTAAGATGCACTTCAGCTTAGATGAACCAAATGGCACAGTTTATGCTGGAAGAAGCTGGAAAACATCATCTTAAAACCAAAGCAGAAAAAGATTCTCCAAGGGTTGAGGGTGAACTGAATACAATGTTGTTTATGTTTTTTAGAGAATCTGTTTGCCAAAGCAAAGCCAATCACAGATAGCAGCTTGTGTAGAAGATCAATAAAAAAAGAATGTGCTTTTCCTTATCACAAACACTGTAAATGAAAGTGATCAATTTCTATGCGTAATTTATACCAACTGAAGTGTATTTGGATTTGATATTGGTCCTGACAGCTGCTAGATCTTGCAAGTATGCCACTACCAGGAATCCAGAATGATATTTAGAACCGTGTATCACTGATGCAAGTTCACCAGTGGAGAGGCCAAAAACTCCACCACTGGACTGGAGTAGCATTCACGGGAGAAAGAATTGCTGGTGGAAAAAAACAGAAGTCTAGGGAGATGGAGGAAATGTAAAAAGAAGTTGTTTAGGGGAAAAAGAGGAAGAGAAGGAGGGAGGAATAGGTTGGATGAAGTTGAACCTTGTGGAAATCTAGAAAGCGACTGCAGATAAAGTGGAGGAAAGCAAATACCTCCAAAAGAGAGGACTGAATAGTGGAGAAGATTGCGTCAGAAATGAGGAATGCACTAGGTGAGAAGAGTGAGATCATCAATCAGAGACCTAAAGGGTACATTTACTGAGAGGATGTATGGGAGGGTAAAGACTGCTGGACCTGGGAGGCATACTTGGAGGAACTGCCCAGATTTGGGCCAAACGCACAGGACCAGAATCTGGGTTGTTGGGCTGGGGTCCTGGCATTGCAGTCTTGAATTGTGGACTGCAATGTGATTGCTACATATCCTCTTAGAGAAGCAAGACAACCGTTTGTACAAGTGGTGGTTGCTACCGGTTCGCCCCGGTTCGGGCAAACCGGTAGCGGTGGCGGGAGGCTCCACCCTACTGCCCAGTCATCATCACAGACAATCTGCACATGTGCAGAAGGTTCTGCGCATGTGCAGAAGAGCCGCGCGCAAGCGCGTTCACAGTTCTGAACCGGTAGCAAAGGTAAGTGAAACCCACTACTGGTTTGTACTATGCTGATCAGAAGTTTCAGTGGATAACTGGCAATAAGAGAGAGCGGTTGAGAGGCCTCCTCGGTAGTGACTCTTCTTGATCCAACTCTTGTAAGAGGCAGATGTGAGGTTGAGGTGATAAGGAAGCTGATGCAAATCAATAGAGATGATGTAATCAGGAGGATATCAGGAAGCTAGAGTGACTTATGCCAAGTTCAGTGGTGGGTTCCTGCCGGAGCTGTCCGGTGCGTAGCTCCAGTAGGGAGCGGCCGATTGCGCAATTTGTGCGCAACTGCTCTGGAGCCATCTTCACCGGTCCGTCGTGCACATCACCATCTTTTTCTGAGAATTTTTGGGTGATTTTGCTTCTGCGCCTGCACGAAAGCAAAATCGCGCTGAAATCTCTCACACGCATCCCCTCGCGAGATTTCAGCGTGATTTTGCTTCCGCGCATGCGCGGAAGCAAAATTGTGCAAGGGGGCATGCATGCGTAGCGAGCACGCACCAGAAACGTGGAGATGCACGCGCAGCGCACCGGCACCGGTAAGCGAGCAACCCACCCCTGGCCAAGTTGCTACTGTACCATATTGCATGTGAGGCTTGAATGGGATTAGCCTTGGGGTAATGGTGATAAGACGCTGCGCTTGTCTATCAGAAGGTTGGCAGTTCAGCGGTTTGAATCCCTAGCGCCGTGTAATGGAATGAGCTCCCGTTACTTGTCCCAGCTTCTGCCAACCTTGCAGTTCGAAAGCATGTAAAAAATGCAAGTAGAAAAATAGGGATCACTTTGGTGGGAAGGTAACAGTGCTCTATGCGCCTTCGGCATTTAGTCATGCCAGCCATATGACCACAGAGACGTCTTCGGACAGCGCTGGCTCTTCGGCTTAGAAACGGAGATGAGCATCGCTCCTAGAACCGGAAACGACTAGCACGCATGTGTGGGGGAACCTTTACCTTTACCTTAATGGTGATTCATTAGGATCTATCCGTCTTCCTGATATCAGAATACAAGCCTGATGGGGAGAAGATAGGAAAGCAGATTGTGTTCATGACAGATAGGGTTATGGTGAAAATGCTGGGCTAACTATTAAAGGGAAGAGAGTCCTGCAATTGCTTCTGGTTCCCACCAGTGACTTTGATATCAGTCTGCTGTTGATAAATTCCTGACCCTGTCTCATCAATTACTGTGTTAACAAAATCATCCATTACTAGATGCATTAACAAAATCATATTCTACTAAATATGTTAACAAATGAAGACCAATAGAGTCTGTATGCATGATTGTTTTTTATATTAATTTATATTACACTGAAATTATAGATGTGAACTCATAACTTCTAATAGTAGTACTAAAGGGAAACTGGGGAAAAATGGACTTTTTGGTTATAAATTTCTGAGGCAAAACAAAATCACTTTTTTTTAAAAAATGGAGTGAGCTCTGGCACATGTATAGTACTATATGAATATCAAAAATGATTTACAGGAAATCCTTGACTTACACTTGTAATGAAGCCTGCCCGTTATGGTTATAAGTCATGATGGATATAGTACAGGTCATATGACTGATCCGATTTTAAACCTTTTTTTCCAAAAGTTTTTTATTGTTATTTCCACACAGACAATACACATATTTATAGATTCATTCTCATTTCATTTTTCTATACATTCCATTCTTATTTTGTATATACATTTCTTATATTTTCCTTAATGTTTTATTTGATTCAGGGTTGTTTCTTTCCCACCTTGATCTTTTACAGCCCCTCCCTTTCCACCTTCCTTCTTCACCTCTATCACTTCCTTCTTCTCTCTCCTCTCCTCTCCTCCCCCTTCTACCCTCTACTTCTCTACCCCTCTTCCCTTCTCCTCTTCCTTATCCCTCCACCTAACCACTCCTTCTATGCTGTATTTTCTCATCTATGATCTGATTTTTCAACAACCCTAAATTTTATTTTTGTTATTTAATCTCATATTTTCCCATTTTATTCCATTTATAAACTCTCCAATTAATTTTCCTCTTTTTATGTGTTTGTTGATTAATATACTATCAGTTTTGATCCCCCTTTTTTCCCTCCCCCCTCCCTTCCCTCCCCTTCCCCCTCCCTCCCTTCCCAACCCCCTACTTTCTTTACAAGTGTTACATCTAGGTTATGTCATTTCTCATTTGATCTTCTTCATTTATATTCAATTTCAAACCATTTATAAAACTTTCCCCATCTCTTGTAATACAGAGTCTTCTTTATCATTGAATCTTAATCTATTCATTTCAGCGCAGTCCAAAATCTTCTTTATTATCTGTTCATCCTCCAGAATCTTTCCTGCTTTCCAGTTTTGTGCAAATACAATCCTCGCTGCTGTTACTATATGTATCATCAAATATATTTTCAAAGTTCCTCATCCAAATTATCATTGTTTCCTTTACAACTTCTTCTTCTAACTCCATTTCTAGCAAACGATTTTAAACCTTTTTTGTGGTGGTGGTGAAGTGAATCACTGCACTTGTTAAGTAAACACTGTGGTTTGTTAAGTAAAATTTATTGAGGGGACACAAGCAATAAAACTATCAACATCCCATGGGAAATATTTTTTTTCTACACAAAAAACGATCCTTAAAAGCCAGAAGAGTACTTGAGACTTATTTTACTTAAATACCCAAAGTGTTGTATTTTTTCTGACTGCAATCTACTATACCAGTAAGTTCAATAGCACTAAAGCTATTGTTATTCCAGTTTGAATATTGTGTAGACAAAGTGCATTCCTCTGTAAAGGATTGAAAAATTGGACACAGTGCTATGATCATTCTATCTTAAATACATACAATAATTATAACCCATTCATCCAAAATTGAAATTTCAAATTGAAGTATAATAGTATTGATTAGGATTATATGTTGTGTTGGTGTCCTAGTTTCTTGAAAAAACTGTTTTTGGCCAAATTCACACAACTCACTAATACCAAACTAAGAAACAAAACAAAACGATATCACTGACCAATTTGTTAACCTGGATCTTCAGAATTCTAGGTAACAGGAATTGTGAGTTCATAACCTTTAGGGATGTGTAAATTATTCATATTATACATACATTTAATTTTGGTTAAAAAGCAGATTTAGTGTTTCTATTTTAATTCCAATTTGGGATAAAATGTAATTTACTATATTATTCAAGCTATAGAGTTTTTTTAAAGGATTCAAATGTATTTCTTAAATACATTTCTCTTGCCAAACATCTTGTAAATCTGTTGCAATACACAGTGATTAGATATTTACCCATTAACTTGGAAAGTATTTAAAGCAAACTAATGTAAACAAATACCAGGCAAGGACTTGAGGTAAACAACTTGACTGGATGCTTATTCGGATAAGATTGCCTTGGAAGCATATATCCTGGTACATGGGATTTCTGAGCAACAAAAACTGTCAAGGCTGCCAGCATTTATACAGGGAAAATATTTAAAGGCAGAAGCAAGTTGTGTGACATGCGGCCCTGTAAACTACAGAGTTTAACATATTAATATGCCAGCAGATTCCTGTTTCCAATCTGGTGCAGGAATCTATAGTGTCATAAAATTTCTTGCAATCACCAAATGGCTATGTCAGCTTTTCTCCAGTCTATCAAACTATGTAAATTATCTATTATTATTGTGGTCTTGAAAAAAAAAGAATCCTATTTAGATAACTTTCTTGCCAAGTTTTAGGCAAAATGTGACCAAATTATTTAGGTTTCTTTACAGCCATTATTTGAATGCTTTAGAGTTAGGGCTATCAACTGCCCTTTGTCAGATGTTTAGCGACATGGATTAGACAGTAAAAAGCATTTCCTATTCCAGCTACCTGAAATCAATTTTCTGATCTGGTTAGAGATTAACTATCCTGTTCTATTCAGAGAATGCAGGAGATCCAGAGTTCAGAATTCGTACTTTGACATGAAGTATTTAACTACCGTAGATTTCTATTATAAATAAAATGGATCCCTGTATTGGGCATCATTTTGCAGTGTATTTAAAGGAATAAAATATAAATAAAAATGTTTATATTTAAAAAGTGAGGCATAATATGAATACTGCTATTTGAAAAAAAACCTTGTCATGTTTAATAGAATTCTTTATTCTTTATTGGCCAAGTGTGATTGGACACACAAGGAATTTGTCTTTGGCTCATTATAGTACATAATATAGTACATAATAGCACATTAATCCGTACTACATTATGTTAGAATTCTTGAAATCTCAGATTATTGCTCTGATTGAGATATTCAGATCTGAAGTTGAAAGATAATTTAGATATAAAGTTAGATTTAAGATATGGCAAAGATTTTTGGCAACTCCACATAGTATTTCTGGTTGCTCCACTAAGCATCATACCTGTTATTCCTACTTGTCATCTCCATTAGATAGTAAACTAATTTCTTTCTAACTACTCAGTTGGGATTTAAAAACCATTGTGAATAAAATTTATGAGTAAAATGTTGGAGTTGGAACAGATGTTTTTTCTATTGATGGAAACTCTTGCCTCCAAACGCTCTCTTTAAATAACTTTACACTTGTTGTTAAATTGAGCAGAGAAAAAGTACCTTAACAGCTTTTTCTTACAGCAAATGCTAAACTCTCTTAAAAAGTAAAAAAAAATGACAAAATTAAATTTACAGAGACAAAAGTCTGATTAGGTTTTTTTGTTCTTATCTACTGGTTATCAGGAACAGCTCATGGATTATTCTGTGTTTCAACATCAGCCCTGGTGAGGACAAAAAGGATCAAAATGTTTCTGAATGTTTGAAAGTGAAAACAGTAATGGTTTGGAAGTGCTGCAAGGCTAAAAATTTAAATTTACTTATCAAGGAGTATGCTCTATTGAATTCACTGGTACTTAACTTCCAAGTTCTATTGTTTAGTTGATTGTTCTAAAGATTTCATGAAAAAACTTTAAAGCTATGCAGATAACTCCAAGAATATGGTACAACTTAAAAAGAAGCTTGTATGCTATGCAAATGCTATCTGTTAGAAAAAATAAAAATAATCATTTGTGAGTAGAATCCCTTTGAACTGCTGAGGGAAAGTTCATGTCTGAACAGAGAGGTAAACTCTTAATACAGGAAAATAGAAACCTTCGAAGCAGCGGTTAAATCTACTTACCTTCCCTACCAGTTCGGAAGTGTGCACTTTTTCACCCTCTATGCATGCGCAGAAGGCTTTGCGCATGCACAGAGGGTTAAAAAAAAGAAAATGGCGATGTCCAGGCGGGTAGGCGGAGCCTCGCGCTGCCACCTCTACCAGTTCTCTGAACCACTGGCAGCCGCCATTACCAGTACAACCAAACTGGGCCGGACCGGTAGCATTTCACCCCTATTTTGAAGTTAAGACAAGTAGAATGTAGGAAGAGAGGAAAACAAGAGAAAACCCACATTTCAAATGTTATGTGGGGAAGCAATGTACTTAGAAAAATGTTAGAAATTTTAAAAAGTTGGACCTACTGAAAACAGTGAGAGTGAAAATGTGTATAGGTAGTCCTCAACTGATGACCACAATTGATCCCAAAATTTAGGTTGCTGAGGGAAACATTTGTTAAGTGAGTTTTGCCCCATTTTACAACTTTTCTTGCTACAGTTAAGTGAATCATTGTAGTTAAGGTAGTAACATGGTTGTTGAGTGAATCAGGCTTCCCCATTGACTTTGTCAGAAGTTCGCAAAGACTGATCACATGACCTCAGAACACTGCAACCGCCATAAATGAGTCGGTTGCCAAGCGTCCAAATTTTGATCATGTGACAATGGGGATGCTGCTCATGTGACCATTTTTTAAAAAAAAGAATTAAAAATTTTTTCCAAACGTACACAAAAATCCATACATATACCATATTATCCAAACATCCATAGTAATATATTTTTATCCAAAATATTTTAAACATATATCCTTAATTTGCTGCTTTTATATTTTTATCTCCAGTCTGCTTTCCTTCTATATTTCATACTACTCCCCTCCCTCTACCTTCTTCCTCCCTCTCTACCTCTTTCCTACTTCCCTCCTCTCTCTCTCTCTTCTTCCTTTCTACTTCCTCTTTCTCCCTCTTATCCTCCCCTGAGTGCATCTAATCTTAATCCATTCTATGGTTAGCAGACTAGGAATTCAAAAACCCTAACTTCATTCCAGCATCGGAGCTTCTTCTTAAACTTGTATCTTTCCCTTTATCTATATTTATATATTTAATGTATTTTACCAGGTATATCTACTATTATTCTAATGCTGCCTCCTTCCTCCTATTTTTGTTGCGTGGGTCTACCACCTCTAATTCTCAACTTTCTTTCAAATTAATCGTTATAGCTTAACTTTCTAGAATGTTATTATCTCTTGTACCTCTTAATTTTAGGCCTTATTCCTCCCTCTCCTCAATTAATATCTTTACTCATCATTTACTTTTTTTGAGTGCTATTGTAACTTTGAACGGTCACTAAATGAACTGTTTTAAGCTGAGGACTATTTGTACACAATTTTTCAGGAAACTTCTCCTAGCCAACACCGTCAAAGCATGACTGCTACTCCCAACATTCAAAGATACTCAAAACTAGAGATTAGAACTACAGGTAGTCCTCAACATACGACCACAATTGAACCCAACATTTCTGTTGTTAAGTGAGACATTTGTTAAGTTATTAATGGCCCTTTTTACGACCTTTCTTGCCAGTTGTTACGTGAATCACTTCAGTTGATAACCTTAAGTGAATCTAGCTTCCCCGTTGATCTTGTCAGAAGGGTGCAAAAGGTGATCACATGACCTTGGGATACAGCACCACTCATGAGCCAGTTGCCAAGCATCTGAAGTTTGATCACATGATCATGGGGATGCTTCAAAGATTGTAACTGTGAAATGTCCATAAGCAGGGGTGAAAGTGTTCTGTGCATGCGCAGAGGGTAAAAGAACTCAAATGGCGCTGTCCCAGCGGGTGGGCGGAGCACCGCGCTACCTGCGCGATCAGCTCACCGACAACAGACAGGTAAAAGCGAACCGGGAGAATTTCACCCGTTAAGTCACTTGTTTCAGTGCCGTTATAACTTTGAATGGCCACTAAATGAACTGTTGTAAGTCGAGGACTACCTGTGTAATCTGTCAGAGCTCATTAAATTGAGAAAGGCTGCCTGAGTCACCGTTTCCCAACGTTGAAAGTCCGTCCGTGGGAGGAAGATTTAAATCAGCTCTCAATGGTGCAGAGTTGAAAGATTTCTGGTCGGAAATGCTGGAGCCGATGTGGGGTGAAAACTGGACCCTTGCAGCCACACCCAACAGAAGACTCAGATCACTCCCCTCTTTGAAGGCACTCAATAGAGGGAATGAGAGACATACATATTTTATAAGGTCTGCAAATCCTAGATGCAACACTATCTCTCAGTGACTTTAGGAAAGGGATGAAATGACTGCCCAATATATTACTGATTCTAGAATGCGATCCTTGTGGAGTTTTATTTTTAAATACCTCACTTTCGATTGTAGTTCTGGACTCCGGAATTCATTTGACTAAATTTTTGAATGAAACACGCCAAAGAATGAAACGAGGCGGGCAGAAAATTGTCCTGAAAAAAATATGTACAAGATGGGTAGCTATGCGCGAAGAGCAGTCATAACGATAACAATAGTTTTAAAAAAAACAGCTCTTGGCCACCACCCCGCCGAAGATATTGGAATCGTATATCATTCCTTCTGTCCTCGTCAGAGAGAGATAGACAAAAACCCGCTAGGTCCCAACAACCAACGTCTGAACATTGCAAGCGAGTGTATTGAGCGCCGCCGCCCCTCCCCCATTGCGCCTCGGCGCCTCCGCTCTCTGATTGGTGGAAACGGAGACAAACCTAGGAGAGTGTCAAATAGCAACAGACCGAGGCCACGTGACGGCGCGCGCTCCCATTAGTTCGGGGCTCCCTTCCAATCAGCGGTGAGATGTCGGATTCAAATTGGGTCGGGTGCTGAGTTGCCTTCACGGCAGTCGGTTAGTGACGAGCTCTGGGGCCGGAGGGGGATTTTGCCGTGGTCGCCGCCATTCCTCTCATAATGGCTCATAAGCAGATCTATTATTCGGATAAATACTTCGACGAGAACTACGAATACCGGTACGAGAACGGGGAGGCACGTGTTACTTCGTTTGTGCCGGGGCGTCGCGGGGGGGTGGGGATGGCTGAAGTCGGCTTTCGATCAATTTGCCTTTGCCTGAATACACAGAAGCGAAACTACGAGCGGTTGGCCGCCTCAGAGATTGTAACAAAAAGGAGAGCTGGGGAGGTTCAGGGGTTATTTAGGAAACGCTGGGGAAAGGTGGCATCAATGCCCACCAAAATCATCTTTATACGTAGAAGCCGCCAGGCAAAAGAGCTGAGGCACTGCTGAATTATAGTAACCGCCTGTTGTTTTCATACACTCGACCTCTGAGGGAGTAACTTTTCTCTCTTTCCACCCTGAACTCTTTATCCTGACCGCAGCTCTGGAAAAATAATAATAAAGAATTGGATGAGCCGGGGTTAACTCTCGGGGAAACCTAATGACTGAGTGGGCGTTGGCTGCACGAATGGCTCTTTCTTGTGCATCTTCTAGATTTGGGAAAATAGCTTGATTGTGCATGGTGTGAATATTGAAGACTCGTTTGTGGAACTGCAAATTTAACATAACATTAGATACTTCTTTGAAAGTATCTGAATGCTGCCATTGTTTACGCAACTTCAGTCGAAGCAGGATTCTAATTTCGATCATTTCCCAAAAGCAGTGGATTTTTATAGGAAACTTTATTTTACTCATGAGTGGGTTTATGCATATCGAGTCAAAACTAACCATTTTATGTGTGAGTTTGATGTATACGTTTTAATCGTGATAGGCATGTGATGCTGCCAAGAGAGCTCTCAAAGCAAGTACCAAAAACACATCTAATGACTGAAGAAGAATGGAGAAGGCTTGGTGTTCAGCAGAGTCTTGGCTGGGTCCACTATATGATTCATGAACCAGGTAAAATAAATGCAGATTTTTAGAAAATATTTTCCCTGTACACTTCATGTTGCATTGATGTGAATGGGGAGTGTTTGCATAACCTACTGAAATGTTTGTGTATTTCATTTGTGGTCAATATTTTTCCCCTTCTGTCATCTGGGAATTGAAGGGGAAAATACAAATGTATAGAGTCCTATATCAATTAAGCTAAATTGTATAGTTCTTTCTTTGGAGAAGTAAACTTAGTTGTAACATATTATGTTTTGATACAAAATATTTTGAATACATGTTGTTAAGCATACTTACATGTCTTTTAATAAATGTGAAATATTTAGTTGTGATATGACTTCACAATTTGTTTTGAACATGTTCGACTACAGCCTTATGTTACATATTTGAAAGGGGATTGATAATCCTTCCCAAGTCAGTTACAATGGCAGTGATAATGGGATGGGTTTAATCAGCATGATTGGCAAGTGTAAGCTTTCACAACAGGCATAAACAAATTTCTATTTTTCTCTCTTGCAGAACCACATATCCTTCTTTTTAGAAGACCACTTCCAAAAGGCCAACAAAAATAACTTCTCTAAATTTCTGAAATTTTATGTACAAATGTATATATGTTGGTAGTATTCAGTGAATACTTGAGAAAAATGTACAAATAAGTCATTACCTGTGCATGAGCTGTATTATTCACAGCAACAGAGCTCAGTAAAATGCAAAAGTTAAGTTGGCTGCTATGATCTTGAACTCTCATTGTTAACAAGTGCCTATTTGCTCTTGTCAATTTTGTTCAATAAAGTTTACAACTTACATGTAATGTGTTGCTTATAAAATTTTCAATGATCTTTGGTTTATATTAGCAATGTATCTTTCTATAACTGTTAGAGCAATTCATCCTGTGGCTTTTCAACTCCTAAAATAGGTCTGAAGAAATAAACCTGCTTTTAAAATTAAATCTTGGTATGTATTTCATGGATTTTAATTTCTTGATCTAATTTCCATACAGTATAAGAAAAATTGTCCAAATTTTTTAATAACAGCTGGCTTATTTCTCAGATCCTACCTATAGATCTGAGATTTCCTAATAGATCAGCTAGTCATAAATACCACCTGCTGTGAAACTAAGAAAATTATCCATCTCTCAAAAAATGAGACTTATGGGCAAAATCAATTGACAAATTCATACTGATTTGTGGTAATAACTTGTTTCCAAAGTGCTTATGGATCAATTGCTCTGTTACCTCTAAATCTTCCCCAATGTTGATGTTAGAGTGAGTTTTACTGTTCCTGGAAATATCTTCCGGTTTTGAGAATTGGGGTGGTCTGTTTCAGTAATCTCGTATTTTCTCAAGGATAAATATTTGGCTAGACTACAGTAAATTCCTTAAATCCTCTAGGATGCAATTCATCTGACTCTGGAGATTTAAACTTAAATTCACATTCCATCACCTTATTTATCAATCTCATACTTCAACAGGCTGGAAGACTGAGCTGAGAGTACCAAGATATCCTTTAATATAGCTAATGGTTAAAAGTATTACATTTAGAGATGGTAAAAATGTAGGCCCTACATTTCACAGGGAAATAATAGCTTGGAAACACTACATTTGAGCAGGACTTGGGTGTGGTCATTGGCAAGATGAGTCAGCAGTATGATACACCCATGAGAAGGTAGGTAACAGACTTGGCTTGCATTATAAGAATTGTGTCAAGGGTGCATGAAGTCATTCCATTTGTTACTGGTGCAATCACATCTGGAATTTCATGTATGATTTAGAGGTCTACATTTCCTGAATAATATTGATAGGTTATTGTACAGCAGGTGTGTCTATCCCACAGGTTGCATGTGGTCCTGGATAGCTATAAGTTTGTAAAGTTTTATAATATGTTATTTTTAGTGATATTTATATAAATTATATTACATACTTTATATGCAGCCCGAGACAAGCCAAAAGGTTGGCCAGCCATGCTGTAGAGCAGAGGTGTGAAACTCGATCCTGTCATGGGCCACATCAGGAGTTTGTTTCCCCTTGGAGGGCTGGGGTTGGTTGTGGCTTGATCATTGTGGCTGGGCCTGGGGCAGCAGGCAGGGGCGGGTCTGTCTCTGGGATGGCCCCTCAGGCCAACTCGGATCCAGCTTGCAGGACGTGTGTTTGACATGTCTACTGTAAAGGATTCAGAGGAGACAATGAAAATTGTATTGAGACGACATGCTTTATGAAAATAGGCTGAAGGAACTTAAGTTGTCTGGTTCTCCCCAGCCATCTGCAGTAGGGAGAACCAAGGGAGGCATAATTTAGAGGAAAAAAAGTCACAACATGGTTGAAAACTTCCATGGCCACAGAAACTGACCAGAAATAGGTATAAGTTGCAGCTACTTGTATATTGTTTAAATAACTTTCTAATAGAGCTTTACATTAGTGGAACAGGCTCCTTTTGAAGATTGTGAGTTTTCTACCTGTGGACATTTTTAATAACTGGATGGCCATTTCTCATGGATGTTTTAGTTTTTCTGCACAGCACACAGGGCTGGGCTTAGATCTTTATGGTCCCTTCCAACTTTACAATTCCATGATAAAGTCTTACTAAAACTTCAGAGCATAATGATAGAACATCCTTTTCTAAGGCTGAAACCTGTGAGTAGTGCCACTTTTTCTGTGTTAAGTGTTGTTTTCTCCCAGCATTTGGAATACTGATTCCCTTTTCTAAACTAACCTCTGATCTTTATGTGGTGTGCCTGTATTGACAGAATAATGAATTTTCACTATGGAGTCTTAGGCTCAAATCCCCATTTATCTAGAACTCGTTCAACACAACTTCACACAGAATATTGAAGAGGATGAATGAGACCATGTAAACCGCATGCCACTTTTAAGCCCTCCAAATAAAATTTGAAATATACACTTAAAATACATGCAGTGTATTTAATGAGGCAAACAGGTCCCCAGAATGTCTTCCGCTTCGAAAAGTCAAACATAACTATAGATGAGATCTTGCTGATACATAGTAGTATAGGCTTGCTAAATATCAAGTGTCAAATGAAAGCAGCTTCCCAGGGCAATTCAGATGTATAGGGTTTTATGTGACTTAATTTTGAAGGGAAAAAAGCGTCTACTGACACGAACTTCCAGAAAAATTGGAGAATAGCGTTGTATTGTAGCCAAGGTTTTTGTCACTTCCTCTCGGAGATTGCGTACCAAAAGCTCTCACGATGGCCTGCTCTGCCTCTGCAGCTGGAGGCGGCTTCCCTCCCGCGCAACCGCGACCCGGCGAGACTTCCTCGGGAGAACCATCGAACTCTTCCGCCTGCAAGCTTCTCTTTGCCTCTGGCGTCATGACGACCGTCATGTGATGACTACTCCGCTGCTGATTGGCCGTGAGCCCGGAGGCTCCGGCGTCGCTTCCACGACGGCTTTTGTGCGCGCCATCTGGGTTTGTGGTGGAGGGTAGGGTAGAAGTCGCCGTTAGCGAGGCACTGGCCTTTGCTTGCCCCTTTCTTTTTCTCCCCCGCCATGACTTCAGAACGGGGAGCGGGCAATGAGGTAAGCGGGGAAACGGCGGTCAGGCTGGGTCTGCGGAGAACTAAAAATAAAGACCGGCTTTTCTTTAAGTCGCCCTGGCCGTTATTATGTAACCGGCACCGAGAACTAACCCCCCCCCCCCCCGGGCATGGGCGCAGCCAATGGCCCTTGGGAAAGGCACCTCTCGAGTGTGTTTTCACAACCCGCTAAATCGTAGTTAACGAACTGTAGCGGAAAGTCCGAAGTCAAACAAAATGCGTCACATTAAACCATAGTGTGGTTATTTTCGTTTTAGATCAGCAAGTTCTTTGAATACAAACCAGCGTGTTTGTTAACCATGGTTTACTGTTAAAATGCTATGTGAACCTAGCAAATATACTGTAAACATCATTACAAGAAATTAATGGATTCCATTCTGCTTCCAAGGTGGCTAAAATTAAAATGAATCTTGCCTATGGAATCTTTTTTTCAATAGTGTATTTGGCCTTGCACCTAATTTCTGTTCTCTAAAGCAGTTGAAAGGGTTGCCATTTCTCTCCCATTTGTTCGTTTTTTCAAGGAAGGTCATATTTGAATGCCAAAACTTCCCACAAAAAACTAAAGTTCAGGACACAGGGCTTTTTCCAATAAAAGGAACCTATTTTATTCACTGGATATATTTATTATCTGACTTTCAAGTCTTGTCTCAGATAACATGGTATCTTACAATATAAAACAGTATTGTAATTTTATTTGTAAATGTAAATGATTTCAAATAAACTGAATTAAAATAAGCAAAACAGCTTCCTGAAATTGAGCTCCACACCTAGTAATAAGATAACAATATCATTTTCTTGATATTAATATACAAATGGTTTGCCATTGTCTTCTTCCAGAATTTTAATCTAGTCTAATTGAAAATATTGGCACAACTATTTAAAGGGGCAGGGAGAGAGAATGATAGTTACTGTAGGAAATATGAAGCCTGAAACTGGACTTTTCTTATTACTATTTAATCTGTAGGAAACATTCCTTATGTAACAGGTACTCCTTTTAACGATTACAAATATAACACTTAAAATTTTTTAACCAATGCATGTACTTATGACCAAATTTTGTGTGTCTGACAATAATGAACACTGGAATAAGAGTAACATTGGCAAAACTGCCAAAGATAACTTTATCAGAAACAGATGGCAGCAAGTAATGATCTTTGCATATATATAGAAGATTATTTAAAATAATATTGGTAGCCAAATTAAAACTAGATGATGCAATAGGTCATTAGTGAATATGCTTATCTGCATTTACTGGCTTTTCTTCTGAGAGCAAAGTGCATCCAGGAAAAAGTAATCTCTGCTTTAATTTTGCCATGTTGCCTGACACTCCTAGTCAGAGTTCTTATTATTTAAGTTTATTCACATCCTCTGTGGTTAGCAGTGCTAAGAATATTTTGTGGATAACATGATACGTTCAAAATGAACCAAACTGTTATTCTGCTTGGAGAAAGAACCAGCAAGTGTGCGGTTCCATATGGCTTAATAGAACATATACAAGCACATTAACTATATACTGTGATTCCTGACAGAATAAACCAATTTACTTCAACAATATGATTGGGAATGTTGTAGAAGCCTAAGATAACTGAGTCTAATGTCTTGGCTCATTACATGGTATAGAACAATAGGAATTGCAAGTACAAATATTTAATATTTCACTTGGATGGAGGTGGGCTTTTATACACACACGCACACACATTTTGGCTAAGGTTGTATAGTATATGTTATTTCTGTTTTTAATTTATGAATTATTTATTTCATCAAAAGGATAATTATGATTAGCTAGTGGCTGAAAAAAATCTGTGATGTACAGTTGCAAAATTTTCAACATTTAATTATTTCAATGTATTCAAATTGTCAGAAATGTAAAAATTATTCAGTAAGCATACTTTAGTTTAATATTTTTGCAATGTGATTTAATGTGTATATTTCAAATTTTGATTAAATGTGCACTTACAAGCAATCAATATAAATTTGTCAGATTATGACTGCACTAATTGCAAAAATAAATAATTCATATTCTTGACCGAAACTCTTAAGTTTCCTGCAGTGTCTCTAGAAATAACCACTAGAGGGTGCACAGTGTATGGGCATTTAACTGCTAGCTGAATAACTTGCTTCAGTTTGGTTGCTGCTTTATAAATGAAAGTTAACATAGAGCCAATGCAAACATACCACAGTGTATATCAGGCGTGAAATCCTCCCGGTTCGCCCTGGCCCGTCCTTCGGCGTATAGCCGATGGAACTGGCGGCGGTCGCGGCGCGGAGCTTCTCCCGCCCGCTTTCCCGTCCCGGCTGAACGCCGCCATTCGGGTTATTTTTCCTCTGTGCATGCGCGCGCATGCACAGAGGGAAAAATAACCCGAATGATTGTGTTCAGCCGGGCCGGGAAAGCGGTGATTGTGTTCAGCCGGGACGGGAAAGCGGGCGGGAGAAGCTCCGCGCCGCGACCGCCGCCAGTTCCATCGGCTATACGCCGAAGGACTGGCCCGGGCGAACCGGGAGGATTTCACCCCTGGTGTATATGCATATTATTATTTTCAGCTCAAATCAACCGACTGCAAGTTAAAGTCTTTTTCACTGAATGTTACAGATTATCTACTGTGGTGGTCTAGTACGAATTAGTAAATTTTTTTTAACTCCCCTAATTAGGGATGAAAAAGAGTGACTGGCCCAAAGTCACCTGGCAACTTCTGTGCTTAAGGGAGGATTAGAGTCTTATCTCCCTACTTCTTGTCCAGCACCTTAGCTGCTCCACCATGCTGATATTCTCTTTCTCTCTACATATAGAAACATGCATACATACATAGACATAGATACATATGCTAGGAGTGTGTAATAAGATCACATGTTTCCTCTTTCACAAACTTCTACTTTAAATTACATCTGACATTTACACTTGTAATGCAAGACCGTAACGGGGGTAAAAGGATAGTAGGGAGATTCCTGCAAAAGAAGAGAGATTGCAGAAAGGGAGAAACTCCCTAATGCCTATAGAAAGTATTTTAACTTAATTTAATAGCAAAGATAGAAAAATTATAAGTCTCTACTGCCTATAATATCTTTGCTGCTGATTGTAATTATCAAGAGAATATGCAGTTGGCATTTTAATGTCTTCATTCTTTTTTGAAGAGCAGAAGAATCATATTTTTTCTCATGTACATGCATAACGTTTTAACTGATTGTGGATAATCTGAAAGTATATGTAATCAAAACTTATTTTGTAAAGCAGGGCATCAAGTTATCAGCAGAGGTCAAACCATTTGTCCCCAAATTTGCAGCAGTAACAGTGGCATGGTCAGAACCCTCAGAAGCATGTGTCTTTCCTGGATATTATACGACATGCTACCCATATGTTCAGGAGCCATCAGTGAATAAGTATGTACCCTTTGTGTCTCATTTTTGAGGAAAATATTAACTTCCCAAGATCTTGCATTTAATTTTTTAAGTTTGGTGAATTACATGTATTGGTTATTTATTTAAGCAATGTATATGGCTCCCCATTTCAACAATAATTCTGAGTGATATCATTGAAATGTTTCTTCCATAATTTAGACTACAGTATTTAGTGTATTTCTTATGAGACACTTCAAAGTTGATGAGTGACTTGGGGCTTTTTCTCATCCCTAAATGTCTTACTTTTATTATCTATGGAATAATAAGAATAAGAACAGAGTTTAAATGGAAAGAAGAGAAGATAATTAAAGATAAAGGAAAAAAAAAACCTTTGAGCTACCAGTTCCTTTTTTTGTTAGATTATTTTGCTGTTGGAACAAAAGTATAGCTTACCATTTAGTCATTAAAGGGAAAATCCTATTTATATAAAATAATTCATTTCCAGAAACATACAGATAAATGTTGATACTTTCACAACTTGTGATGTTCATTATAATGTTCTGTTACATGTTGATCAGAAATCTAAACATCTAGTGCTAGCATTTAGAACTGAAATATTTTCCAGCTATCCTCTTTTCTTTCTTGGTATAGTACTGCTTGCAATTTATGGAAGAAATTCTACATCTGTAACCTAAAACATGTATTTTTGAATTTTGTGAATCAGCTTTCATTCCGTATCCCATGTCATTTTATGTTTATTTCTTCTCAAAAAATTCTTAGCAAAATAAACCAAGTGATTTGTGACAGCTTTAGAAAGCCATGTTTCTGCATTATAACAATTGTTTCATAAATTGTTTCATTTGAATACCACACATACTATGATATAAAATAAAAACATACCTCTACAGTGGGATTACTTTCCTACTATAAAATGTTGATATGTTTGAGTAACCTGTTCCGCTAAAAATCAATATGCTTATTCTATTTAAGACAACAGCTATATATTGAAGAAGTACCATGGGATACCTCCACCTGTCTTTCTCAGCGTGCATCTCAAAATCTTACAGGATATACTTCTGTTGAGGAGTACACCAATTCTCCATATTCTCTTACTGCCACACCAAGAACACATGCAGTTTCCAGCTTCCAGAGTCCGAACATTTCTAGTAAACAGGGTAGAGAGTACACCCAACAGACTTCTTTTATCAGAAAAGAATGCGCTACTTTATCCAGGGTAAGTGATAACAGCTTAGACAGCTATTTTCTGTTCTTTCTGTATTCTCGCCTCTTGCTCTTCATTTCCAAAGAAGGAGTTAATACTGTTGAACACTGCCAAAATGAGAACCTGTGGTCCGCATTCTGGCATGCTTTTTGATCCTTAGCTGTCATTGGATTCACAAGTAATGACTGCGATAAAGAGCCCGATTACACAATTAGATCCACTGTTTCAGCTGTGACCTTTCCTAAGACAAATCAGATGTGCTAACCCTCGTTCATGCTTTGTATTTCGATGCATCTGTTACAAAGAGCACTATAGATCAGGGGTCTCCAACCTTGGCAACTTTAAGACTTGTGGACTTCAACTCTTTGCTGGCTGAGGAATTCTGGGAGTTGAAGTCCACAAGTCCTAAAATTGCCAAGGTTGGAGATCCCTGCTATAGATTGTCCTCAACTTACAGGCAAACTTTTGGGATCAGAACTTCCATTGCTAAGCAAAGAAATTGTTAAGTGACTGGCACTCAATTTTACAACTTTTTTTTTTTTGCCACAGCTATTAAGTAAATCACCCTGGTTGCTAAATACATCCCTCACTGACTTTGTTTGTTGGAAGTTCCCTGGGAAGGTTGCAAATGGAGATCACATGACCTTGGGACACCGCAGCTATCATAAAATGCATGCAAGTTGCCAAGCACCCAAATTTTGACCACATAACCTTGGGGATGCTGCGATGGTTATAAGTGTGAGCACCAATCAGAAGTCACTTTTTTTTTGTATCGCCGTAACTTCGAAAAGTTGCTTAAATGAATGGTTGTAAGTCAAGGACTACTTGCACATAGGGTTATCATTGAAAAAAGCCCAGCAGCCTGAGTTAATAAAAAAATATCCTTACGATTTATATTCATATTGATTGTTTCCTGATTGCTTACTTGAACCCTATGACAACCATTCTTGACAAATTTATCTTTTCTTTTATGTACACTGAGAGCATACGCACCAAAGACAAATTCCTTGTGTGTCAATCACACTTGGCCAATAAAGAATTCTATTCTATTCTAAAAAATGCAGGAGCTGAGCTGCAAACCAACACTTGAATCATACAGCTGGATCTGTATTACTGAAATTTGTTTTCTTAGCAGAAATGAAGTACCGTATTTTTCGGAGTATTAAGACGCACCGGAGTATAAGACGCACTTTAGTTTTGGGGGAGGAAAATGGGGGGGGGGGAAATCTACCTACCAGGTATTCATCTGGCTAGCGTCCTTAGTCTGTTCAGCTTCAGCACATTATTTTATCCTTTGGTTAGGGCTGAAAAGCACTGCTTTTTCAGAGGGAGTAGGAATGAAAACAAGCCTGCAAAGACTTAGGGCTGGAAAAAACCTCCTTCGGAGGGAATAGGAAGCCGGGAAGATCATTAGCACCTCGTTAGGGCTGGGGGAAAAAAGCTTCGAAAAAGCTACATTTGAAGTATAAGACGCACCCAAATTTTCAGCCTCTTTTAGGGAGGAAAAAGGTGCATCTTATATTCTGAAAAATACGGTAGTTAATATTAACCATTTTTAATGTTTAGAGGATTACCTGAGAAATCATCTTTCCCATATGAACATGTCTGAATATTAGGATCTGAAGAAGAGGCTCATCTGTGTGCGTTCTCTGTCTGAGAACCAATTGTTAGATACATGCAAAAGGGCCTGCTTCTGCATTAATCCCAGGAAGAAATATACTCTCTTGTCAGTGTCTTTTCTTTAGGCGTAATTTGTGTTTTTTCTTTAATGTTCATTTTGTTTTGCATGTTTTATTTGAATAACTCTTGAGCATTTGAATAAATGTAAATAATATAAGTGGAATAAACAGGGAAATAATTTAGAAAAATCAACTTGGAATATGTATTGTTTTTCTTTGTTATTTTGTACAGAGACAACTGAAAAATAATGAAACTATACTGGAGGATAAAAGGCCTAATGGAAGTGATTTTATCTGCAGATCAACAGAAAATTCACCTTATATTGCTCTGCATAGCAGGAATCCTATTAAATCTGGTACACTGACTCACATGATTGAAAAAAAAGAGGCCAGAATACACAGTGAGATCATTTTTAGATTACTTATATTATTAAACAATATATTTAAATTGTTAAAATGCAGCACTTTCCCATCCACACAGAGAAATTATTCTGAAATGTTATCTCTATAGAAATGAAGTTCCTATAGAAGTCTTTGAGAAAATAATAATCAGATTTTGGATGTAGTTGAAACAGGGCGCAGTTGTGTGCATCTACAAATTTGACATCTAAATCAAATGGGGGGGTGGGATGTAGGGAAACAACCTAATTAGAACTGAGCATGCTTAGTGCGGATATAATCATTGGCTGGCTTGGCTGGGGAAAAAGTTGAAAATCAAGATAGTATACAGGGTGGTAGAATGCAGCAGCTTGAGTCTTTTAACAGAATAATTTGTTTCAGGATTTGGCCTAAATATAATAACTTTAAAATAGTAAACTGATTATGGCTATTGAAAAAGGTAACCATTAGTGTTTACATTTTGTTTTAAATTAGATAGGCCTATTAAAGTTATGAATGGGAAGTTCAAGCAAATTCCAAACGCTGAGCATCTACCAGAACCTGCCTTTGAAATGACCTTGTCAGATTTTCCAAAACTCCAAGACCTAGAAAGTAACAATCTCCTGGATCTTCAAAAGCATGCATGGGGGCCAGTGGGCTCAGCAGAAGGAGATAAGCTGCCTCTGACACCTCCAGGAAAACTTGCAATTTCAAACATAACCAAAGAGGTTAGCCATTGGATAGTGTTTGAGATATTGAACATAGAGGTGTTGATACAAAACTATTTACTGATCAGTACAACTGCCAATCTCTATTAAGGAAAAATGAATAGAAATATATCTCCATCAATAATGTCAATTCCATTGCATGTTAGAGAAAATTTGGAACTGAATTCTTAGTTACCAAAAATGTTCCTCTCAGTCTTCTTAAAATGACCGCCTGATCATTTTATATATTATGTATAAAGTATCCTTTTTTGGGGGGGAAACTTAGTTTGATTTATATTTATAAAGAGAAAGAGTTGGGTTGGCAGCTAAAATGATTCTATTTTTCTTTACACTTGTGTATATAATAATTTTTGTATGGGTTGGTTTATTCCACTCTAATAATTTTGTAGTTGTCTCACAGTGAGTTCAATGCATTGAATGCATTAATATGGCTTAAGGTTTGTACTATATAGCTAGCAGGGAATAAATATTAACAAATCATGCTTGCTAAATAAAATTAGACAGCCAAGTACTTATTGGCCAAATGTGAGTTTTGGTGTATGGTGGTTGTGTTAAATGGGTCTGATAAATTAACTTCAGCCATAGATTTTTTTTCCCCAAAAAAACTTTTATTCAGTTAAAGGACTTAATTTCTTCAGTCCTTTTTACACCCCCCCCAACTCTTTTATGAGTTTAGCTTCATTTATTACATACAAATAGATAGGAAATTCAGAGTTATAAGTAGTAATGACCAATTTGCAAAATATAAACCCACCTATTTCTAACAAATTCTGTATAAGATACTTTAAAATTTAAAAAATAAGGATTTAAAAGGATAAGATTT
The DNA here is from genome assembly GCA_023053685.1 of Diadophis punctatus similis. NCBI lineage: Eukaryota > Metazoa > Chordata > Lepidosauria > Squamata > Dipsadidae > Diadophis > Diadophis punctatus. The sequence continues at coordinate 54,473,432 of JALIGW010000002.1, read as the reverse complement.
TTATGCCTGTCTGGCAAAGAAAACCTCTGTATGTATGTGTGTATTTGTATTTTATTTTCAGTGGCTCTTGTAATTTGTAATTGACCATAACTAAATATGGATTTTCCATTGTACATAAATTACATACTGGATCCCGAAGAATTCCTTTAATGAAGCAAGATGTTTTCTGCAACAACTGAAGCTATTCTGGAGCAGTTTTTTTATTTTATTATAAACTATTATTTAATTTATTATCATGGTGAGGCTTTACTTTCTGGTTGACTCTGAATAGAGGTGCATGTGATAAATTATTTTTAAATTACACTAAGTTGTACATATTTTCAACTAAATGTGTTAATATTTACTATAGGGTGAAGTATGTCGGAAAAAGCATTTACCAACAAGACCCTTCAGTTCTTCATCAGATCCCGGAGGTAAGCACTATCCAGCATAATATAACTTGGCTTCATGTTGATGCTGTATCCTGCTACTTTAGAATTTAAAGTCTTAATTCACATTCCAGTTCTTACTTTATAAAATAAATGTGCTTAAAATCCATTCATTCTGTGGATAAAATACCCATACATGTAATTAGTCTGTTTCAACATATACAGTAATCATTGAGGATTTCCTGTTTTCATTTTTTCCATAAAATAGAAATCATGATTTCATATGAGGTCAACTCTTAGTTTACTCTGATATTAGTTTGAATAATACATTATGTCCTCAGTTCCTCAGGCAAGAAAATAACCAAGCTCAGAGAGCACCAAAGATCCCTTTCAACTCTTAGTTTACTCTGGTATTAGTTTGAATAAAATATTCTGTCTGTTCTCAGTTCCTCAGGCACATCCAGGCCATTTCACCGAAATACCCTTATCTTGGGCCACTGTGCTTTCCCAAACTCCCAAAAAAGTTGTTCCAGTTTCAGCTTCAATTCTGGCAAGCAATCATTCAGGAAGTAAAAAAACAGATAATGCTCCTGAGGATTACAAGGTATGAAGATCAGTTTTTTTTTTCTTTTTCTGTGCATAATGACTCTCCTGATCAACTTTCATTGATTTTCACTACATACCTCTTCTTCTATTTATATTTATTATTTATCTACATTTATTTATTTAAAAGATTTATATGGCCACCCATCTTAAATGTCTCTGGGCAACTCACGATAACAATAAACCAATAAATAAAACGATCATACTCTACAATACAGTCTTGGCTTTGTTTTCTATCTCTCCTAAGAAATATTTACTTCTACTTATACAGCAATCAGAAAGAAGAGAAAATGCAAGTAACCTTGAAGAAACAGCAAATAAAAAGAAGAAAAAGAAGAAGAAAAAGAAAGCCAGATCATGCAGTGAAGTAGAGAAACTTGATATCCAGAGATTTTTAGTTCAAGACCCTCCAAGAATTCAGGTGCTAAAGCTAATTATCTGACTCAACTAATTATTTATGTGTTTGTGAAGGAATTCTAGCACAGTATAATTTAAAGAAATAAAAAATAATTATAATTTAAGCTTCACATGACAATCAAAAATCATTTAAATTTTATTTTATGTAAAATAAAAATTAAGCCTAAATTCCAGGCTTTAGTATAAATTTCTTCCCTTAATCATTTAAAATGTTAGGTCTTATTTAAAAATAAAGCTTAATGCCATATGTAATAATGATAATACATAAGTGGAGAAAATCACATTCTTATAAAAGTTACACATTCTACTACTAAGTAGAAAATACTTTTAAGTGTTAAACTTTTTCTTTAAGTTTATAACTTTCGGATTAGTACTGTTTCCACTAAAAACTTTATAATATCTTTAACAACATTAAGGATTTGTTTTCATCCCTGAAAGTGAAATAAACAAACAAATACAGAGACACATACACACAGTAAAAGTAGAGGACATGAGAGAATGGCTTTGCTTAATGCCCTTAGCTTAGTAAAACCCATTGAAAATTAATCTTAGAGTGTAATTATAATATTACATTAGAAATAGATTGCTGTATCACTTACTTCAACTGATTTCAGCTGCACATTCTTAAATCTCTCATTGGGGTTTCTTCTGAGGGGGTGACACATAAGTTTAATAAATAATAGCTTTTGAAAATGGTTAGTTCATGTGCTTTTGTTTTGTATTTATATTCTGCTTTAGAATTCGAAAACTTTCAAGTACATTATCCTTCATAATTTATCTCACAAGACTATTGAAAATATATGTTCCATATTCCTTTAGTTACTAAACCAATATGCCTACTGGATATATGAAAGATGTGAGATGCAATCCTGAGAATTCAGAATCCGAAATTGGAGAGTCTTAGTTATTACGTCAACTTAGTTACTCAATTATATCATCAAAATTAGAAATATTGTTTCTTTACATAAGACAGATGTTGCTTCTCTTTTTAATCACTTCAGATAAAAAGAAAAAAAATACTCAGAACCTAGAACCCGGCATAATACTATAATGAGAGAGGGGAAAAAGGCTTACTTGCTTCTAGGGAATAGTGTAATATAGCTTAAACCAGAGATAAATAATCTTTGGAGGCCAAGGCCACTGTAGGATAGAACTGTATCATTCACATGAATAGTCCTTTGAACTTCAGTTTGAGCTTCGGTGGCAGTATTATGGGGGTTTACTGTCTTATGTGCCTTACAACTTTTCTTTTGTGTTTCCCACTTAAAAATGGTAAGAAAACATAACCAATATTTGCAGCATGATTAGAAAAGGCTGTGTTGCCTTGAGAAAGAAAATCCAAGTGGCTTCTATCCTGGTGATATTCAGGGAGCTGTTAGGCATAACTGTCTACCCAAAACTTGGGGCAGAGCAATGCTTGAGCTTCTTTTAGATGGGTATTTTGTTTATATGTTTGTCTTTGAACCAGAGGTGGGTTCCTGCCGGTACGCTCTTACCTGTTGGTCGCCGCAGAGCCGAAGAAGCTGGTGGCATTCGCGGCACGGGGCTTCCCCGCCCGCTTTCCCCCACCCGCCTGGACCCATTTGCGTTCTTTTGCCCTCTGCGCAAGCAGAACGCTTTGCGCATGCGCAGAGGGCAAAAGAACGCAAATGGCGGCGTCCAGGCGGGTGGGGGAAAGCGGGCGGGGAAGCCCCGTGCCGCGAATGCCACCAGCTTCTTTGGCTCTGCGGCGACCAACAGGTAAGAGCGTACCGGCAGGAATCCACCTCTGCTTTGAACCACTCATGATTTTCTTTGGGGGCGGGGGCGGGGTTGGTATTCTTGTTTTAATTGTAAGTCATTTAAAAATCTCAGGAGTTAAGCAGTCTCAGAATTGTATTTGTAAATAAATAAATTGTTTCCTACCCAGATCTACTCAAACAATCTACTTTGATTTATGTAGGATGTTGAAGAATTCCCAGATTTAGCAGCTGCTTTTGACAGAAAACATAAACACGCAAATGAAAATATTCCTTGTTTAACACCTATTATTGAGAAGACTAAAGTAAGAATTATTATTTGTCTCTATTTTCACTTTTAAATGAGTATTCATTATTTTTATTTTTTAAATGTATATTTGTTTTATCATAAAAGGTAAAATACAAAACAAAAACAAAACAAAAACATATACTAATAACAAAAAAGAAAAAAATGGCATACAAAAAAAAGAGAGAAAAAGGTGATCCAATGTCAAGTAAATTTAACATCATTTTATTTTATTTTTTAATGGCTGGGGTTTATTCCTCTTTCATTTCAAATCGGTCCTGAGCACTTTGATCAAGTGTATTAAATATCATGAAAAATAAATGCAGTGGACTTCATTTATCAGTCCACTGATAAACAATATCAGTCATAATAAAGGAATTTGGAATAAAAATAAGAAGAAGATACACTGACAGAAATTTCCTTTGTCTCCATCAGTTCTCCTGCAATCCAGTGAACAGGATGGTGATATGATACAAAGTATCAATATCACCTTTCTTAACCAAAATTCTTGAAGGCTGCAAATACTCCTCATAGGGTTTCTTAGAAAATAAAAATAACAGAGAGCTGCAGCATTAGAAAATAATCTTGGAAAAATATCCTTGCTGGTTTGCATTTTCATAAAAGGGTGTCTTGCTAGATTTTATGGTTGGCAATTTTTGTGAATAGGTAAGTACCCATAGAAGGTATTTTGTGAAACATGCACCTTATGGTCTCAAAACTGCTTCATAGCTCCCAATGTATTAAGAATGGCTGCTCTACACACATTAGAAAAGCTTTGGTAATTACTTGGACCCAAAATTGTTTGTTGATAACAACATCCCCATGCATGCAAGATGAGATGGACAATCTTACCACATATGGTACAGAGAGAGATGTGAAACTAAAGAACTGAAGCAGGAATAGATGCACATGTGAAAGCATCCATGGAATATCACTTGAATCCAAACCTGTTGTCATAATTTTGGAGTTAGTAACTAGAATCCTGTTAACTCATGAAGTTTGAAGGCTGTTACCCATCAGTAAATTAAAAACTACAAGTAGTCCTTGTTAACCAGCAACTTAGTCATTAAGCAATGTGGTTACTAAGTGAAACAACAACTGTGTGTGTTCTTACTTCAGCTTTCCTTTGCTTTACAGACCTGCAAAGGTTGCAAAGTTTCTTTTTCATCACCATTGTAACTACAAACTGTTGTGAAACAAGTCAATTGCTAAACAAGGACTACTTGTGTATAGATTACTCAACTGAGCCATAGTTTTCACCCTTCATACTTTTTTCATTGTATTTGTTTTCCAAGGTAATCACAAAGCTCTCTACATTGGAGTCTCATGACCGTCCTCCAAAGGAATTAATGATACCTATGCCAGATGTATTATCAACAAGAAAAACAGGCAAACAGGATTCACCAGCTCCAATAGAAAAAAAGAAAATGCAGGTAAATTTGTTCTTTCTGTGTTACCTTAACTTGCTTATGAGTTATACGAATAATTGCTGGGTAGGTATGGTCACATTTTATTTCTTAGATAAAATTTGGAATGGGAGAAAATCTGTGGGTTTTTTTTTTTGTACTTCCTACAGGATACTCTGTCATCTAAGAAAAATAGAAAAAAGAGTCAGATTCCTGTGCAGCTTGATTTAGGGGGTATGCTGGCAGTTTTGGAAGAAAAACAGCATGCAGAAAAATTAAAGCAATCATTTAAACCTCTGGTGCTTTCAGGTATGTTTTTGATACTGTTTCTCTAGATCAGTGTTTCCCAACCTTGGCAACTTGAAGATGTCTGGACTTCAACTCCCAGAATTCCCCAGCCAGCGAATGCTGGCTGGGGAATTCTGGGAGTTGAAGTCCAGATATCTTCAAGTTGCCAAGGTTGGGAAACACTGCTCTAGATGATAACATTAAAATCTATCACTCTTTTTCTATTTTGTACTTCCTATCTTCTAAGGTGAGGTAATTATTGAAAGACTTCAATAGAAGGAATGGAAAGAAAGAATTCAGAGAAAGGATATTATTTTATTATCTGTTTACAGCAATGTGAAGTCAAAGCTACCAGTTCTTTAGCTGGTATTGACTGTCATATGCATCAGGTTTGTCCATGTAATGCTCTTTTTTTGCCAGTATTTTGTCCTTGTTTTTATTACATTATTTCAATATTTGCTTTGTTTTCCTATACATAAGTTTCAATTTTTAATTTGCATCAATGCTTGTTCTTGGCTGTATTTTATGTAATCAGCCAATGCATGCTTTTCTTCTTCAATCGTTTGATTTGAAGTAAACCTCTGCCTCCATTATGTGGGGCAGGTATAATCTATCAAAACCACTATGGGGATATAATGCATAGCTCATTAGCTTTCGTGTTTTTCAGTCTAAATGGTCCACTTTTATATCATAGGTAAGGCCAAGTATAGATGGCTTTGATAGTATTTCCACCATTCAAATAATAATAAATTATGATTATCATGATTTGTGGGTAATCTACCATTAGACTGACAGTCTTAAACACTGGATGGATATGAAAGATAAAGCAGACTGCTCCACAAAAGTTTGTGGGAGCAGTCTGAATATATCACACAAGATACTACAATAAGTGTGGTCAGACTTTGTTATAGATCTGAAATGCAAGGTGGTAATGACTTTACTGAATTTCAATGAAAAGTTTAATGACTTCTTAAATGTAATTTAAACATTTAGTGTTAAACACCAAACTGGTTCATTTCCAGCAGGGGTCCCCAAACTTGGCAAATTTAAGATTTGTGGACTTCAACTCTTAGAATTCTCCAGCCAGCTATGCTGGCTGGAGAATTCTGGGAGTTGAAGTCCACAAGTCTTAAAGTTGCCAAGTTTGAAGACCTCTGATTTACAGTAATAAGGTAAGACTACCATAAACACTTGTGGGAGCAATCTGCAGTTGAGTGGATGAAGGTGCAAGAGAGAGAACAAACCATAGTATTTTATCATTAAAAAAAATAGCAGTGATATAAACAACTAATTACTTTTAGCTATGGTAGGAACAGGGCAGAAGAAATTGGCAGCAGTTTACTTTTCTAAAACTACCATATTCCCAAGAGAAGGCTTGTGTAATGTATTGCTACATAAAGAAAGGAAAATGTTCTGTTACCCATTCTTGAGTTCATGTGATGAGTTCACTGCTAAACCTGAATTGCGCTCAAATGTAAGTAATGGCTTCAGATTTAAAGCCTCCATCAGATTATATTTACATATTTATATTTGTTTCAGTTGGTAGTGGAGTAACATTGCCCACAAAGGAATCTCTCAGAGTGACAAAAACTTCGCCATCAATTCAGAAAAATACTCCACACAATCCCTTGGACTCTAGTTCTCCATTGGTCAAGAAGGGGAAGCAGAGAGAAGTCCCAAAGCCAAAGAAGCCAACATCACTAAGAAAGGTACATTCCTCTAACCACTCCAAGTACAGTATAGTGTACTGTAACTGTTGCTCCTTTGCCCTACCAACATTTCTCAACCGTGACAACTTGAAGATGTATGAGCTTCCGCTCCCAGAATTTCCCAGGCTGGCTGGACAATTCTGGCAATTGAAGTTGACATGTCTTAAAGCTGCAAAAAGTTGAGAAACACTGTTATAGATGCTTTGGCCTTCTTTAATATTTAATACCTATGAAATTCTTCAAACTGTTGCTATAAGAAACATATTAAGGACTAATACATTAATCCTTAGGGATGTGGGTAAGGTAGAATTTGAGTGAATTCACTGTTAAGGTAGAATTGCTGGAAGAGTTTTTGGGGGACAGGCTGTTGAAATTATCAGGAATATCAAATGTATAGCTACCTTATTTTGACACAGTAGCATAACATTAGTATCCTCCTGTGAATTACTTTTTAATTTAACATTAAAAAGATGCTTCTTCATGTTAATATGCCATAGTTTTCTCATAGGATTTCTCTCTCTTAATTTAAATGTTGCAATTAGCAACTGCCTGTCAGATATGTAACAGCCCTTCTACTCCTGTACAATTACACCACCAGGTCTGCCTCATCCAATAGAACAGTTCAGGATGATGTAAAAAATAGTCTTCAGTTTAGTGTTTGCTGCCATCATTTTATTTTATTTTTCTTAAACAGGATTGTAGCAATAAGGCCAAAAGAATGAAAATATCTTCCTTTTTTTGCAGTTGAAGGAATTTAAGGTCATTTAAACTAATACCTGGTTTTTTCAGTCTGTAAAGACCAAGGACTTCTGATGCGTGTTACCACATTGTAATCTACATAAGACATAAACTGGCAAAATGTATCTGTTTAAAATAGTACTGAAAGTTTACTAAGAATACACAGTAGTAAAGAAAGCATGAGGGATGTTAGGTTTTTAAAAGATGAGTTCCAAAAAAGAAGTATTAACAAAGACACAATGGGAAGGCTTAGCACAAAATGTTAATGAGGTATTAGAAGAAAGACTAGCTTTGAAAGAAATTGAACGAGGCTTGCTTAGTGCCTGTTCAAAATAAAATAAAATCCAAATACTACTCTTTCTGGATATTCATGCACCTAGAAGTCTGCATAAGTCAGATTTTTTTCTGCATTCTGGAAGATTTCATTCTCAACTTGAGCTTAGATTCCTCTGTTTCTTTCTTCACAGTTAGTCATGGCTTCCAAGAAAATTGAAGGGAAGGAGAAGGGAAAAACATCTAGCCAATGTCTCCCATGCTCTTTAGCTGCCAAGAGAGAGGTGGTGTTCTTCCTCAGGGATTTGGACAAGTGCTCTCTAGATTTTTGGCCCATGGTGGGTCAATATGAATAAAATCTGACCTATTGGGACTCTTCAAAAGCCTACATTACTAAAGGCATTCGTTTCAACCCATCCCATTGAGCACTTGGAACAGGAATTCAGTATTTCCACATATTTAAAATCTATTCACTTGCCATACTACCTTTCATGGAAAGTCAGACAAAAAGGATCCTACAGTAGTTAAATTTTGCCTGCCAACATTTCAGGAACCAGTTAACCTTATTTAGGGAGAGCCTAATGCAAGTATTTTCTTTTAAAGATTATTTTGAAGGAGAGAGAACAGCGAAAACAGCAACACATTTTAGAACAGATGGCTATACCAAGGAAAGCTGATGCTGTTCAGCAGAATGCAGAATCTGCTCCTGATGAAGAACAATTTTGTAAAGCCTTCAGAGAAGGTACGGGGTTCATCGGCAACCAGTCAGGTCCAGGTGCTTGTAGGGAATGGTTTTTTTAAAAAAAAAAACATGTTAATGAATAATTGGTTAATGAATACAAACACACAAACATACCGTATTTTTCGGAGTATAAGATGCACCTTTTTCCTCCCTAAAAGTGGCTGAAAATTTGGGTACGTCTTATACTCTGAATGTAGCTTTTTCAAAGCTTTTTTTCCAGCCCTAACTAGGTGCTAACGATCTTCCCAGCTCTTACCTTGCAGGCTTTTTCATTGTTACTCACTCCGAAAAATGTTTTTCCAGCCCTAAGTCTTTGCAGGCTTTTTTTTCATTGCTCTACTTCAGCGGTTCCCAACCTGGGGGTCGGGACCCCTTTGGGGGTCGAATGACCATTTCCCAGGGGTCGCCACAGCATCCTCAGCTCCCCCCCACTGCCACAAGCCTGGTCATATCGCGCCCCACAACCTGCGCCCCCACCGCGCCCCACCCCGCTGCCGCCATTTGGGTTCTTTTACCGTCTGCGCATGCACAGAGGGTAAAAGAACCCAAATGGCGGCGGCGGGGTGGGTCACGGTGGGGTCGCGGGGGTGAGGCACGGGTCACGGCATTAGGAAGGTTGGGAACCACTGCTCTACTTGCTCCGAATACGTTTTTTTCTAGCCCTAACCAGGTGCTAATGATCTTCCCAGCTCTTACTGGCTTGCAGGCTCTTTCATTGTTACTCTCTCCGAAGATGATTTTTTTCAGCCCTAACCAGGGGATAAAATAATGTGCTGAAGCTGACCAGACTAAGGACGCTAGCCAGATGAATACCTGGTAGACAGATTTTTCCCCCCTATTTTCCTCCCCAAAAACTAAGGTGCATCTTATACTCCGAAAAATACGGTGTGTGTATGTATGTATGTATGTATGTATGTATGTATGTATGTATGTATGTATGTATGTATGTATGTATATATGTATATATGTATATATATATATATATAGTATATGTGTATGTATCACTTATTCTTCAGTCCATTCTCAAGCAATATATAAAGTTTAACAATAAATTAAATATAAAATGCAATGAGAACATAGAATAAAGGAAAATAACATTTTAATAATGGTGTTTTGAATATTGCATGGTGATCATTCACTTTGGCTTTCAGATGAATGGTTGAGCACTCTCCTACTTGGTATTTATTCTAACTCGCTACAGGTAGTCCTCCACTTACAACAGTTTGTTTAGTGACAGTTCAGAGTTACAACAGCACCGAAAAAAGTGACTTATAACCATTTTTCATAGTTACAATCTTTGCAGCATCCCCATGATTATGTGATCAAATTCTGATGCTTGGCAGCTGGTTCATATTTTATGACCATTGCTTGTCCCAAGGTCTTGTGATCCCTTTTTGTGATCTTCCAACAAGCAAAGTCAGTGGGCAAGCCAGATTTACTTAACAACCGGGTTACTGACTTATCAACTGCACTTAACTGGAGTGAGAAAGGTTGTAAAATGGGGCAAAACTCCTATAAATGTCTCACTTAACAACATAAATTTTGGGTTCCATTATGGTCGTGAGTCGAGGACTATCTGTAATTATAAATATGAAACATCTTGCCTTTGAAGGATGATGATGATGTGATTATTTTAAATGTTAACTATTTGCTTTACGTACAAAGATTGCTTAAACTTTAAATAGAAATATGTAAGATGTCCTGTTCTATGGTTTTCCTTTCTGTAATCTCTCCTCCTTATGTGGCCTGTCACTTTTCATGCCAGTTTCACTTTAATAATTCCTTAATAGATTTATACTGGCCTAAATTAGTCAATAATACTTCTAAGGCTTCTGATCTATTAAGAAAAAAAAATAACCGTTTGTGTATAAAACTTCCTTTTACTTAGAAGTTATAAAAGAAGTTGCAGAGGACCCGTTACTTCTGATGCAGAGTAGTTCAGAAGTGGACTACTTGAAATCTACAGAATCTAGTGGCTCCATGCAAAACTCCATTGCGCCATCACAGTTGAAATCCAGCTTTCCCAAAATCCATAGCCGAAGATTTAGAGAGTAAGTACATTGGTATCAGTCATTCAAACATTGCTTCTGTTATGGGCCTGGGAGGTCTGTGAAGTGAGATGCCTGATGATAATTCTGGCACAAAGCTACAATCTGAATAGAATCCTTACAAGGCCTGTTCAAATGTTCAGCTGAATATGTAAAAACTTTCAAACTGGATAGAGTATGAAGATATGTCACCACGATGTAAAAGGGATGTTGAGTGGAAAGAGTGCAGAGAAGAGCAACAAAGATGATTAGGGGACTGGAGGCTAAAACATATGAAGAACAGTTGCAGGAACTGGGTATGTCTAGTTTAATGAAAAGAAGGACCAGGGGAGACATGATAGCAATGTTCCAATATCTCAGGGGTTGCCACAAAGAAGAGGGAGTCAAACTATTCTCCAAAGCACCTGAGGGTAGAACAAGAAGCAATGGGTGGAAACTAAACAAGGAGAGAAGTAACTTAGATCTAAGGAGAAATTTCCTGACAGAACAATTAATCAGTGGAACAGCTTGCCTCCAGAAGTTGTGAATGCTCCAACACTGGAAGTTTTTAAGAAGATGTTGGATAACCATCTGTCTGAAGTGGTGTAGGGTTTCCTGCCTAAGCAGGGGGTTGGACTAGAAGACCTCCAAGGTCCCTTCCAACTTTTGTTGTTGTTGTTTTTAATTTTTTATTATTATTATTATTATTATTATTATTATTATTATTATTATTATTATCATCATCATCATCATCATCATCATCATCATCATCATCATCATCATCATCATCATCATTTCTTATTCTCCCCTACTTAGATAACGTGAATGTTTGAAGGAAAACTTTACTCATACTGATCTGAAATGTTAGTACAGCTTCCCTTGCAGTGCAAAATTATGTCTCCCCCCCCCCACTCATGTTCAAACAAGTAATTTTGACTTGAGATTTCCAGCCGAACTTCTTAAGTTCAGAAAGGGATAGAGCTGCCTCTATGGCCCTCTTCTGCATCCAATTTGACTTCCCTCCATACGTTCAGTTACATGCTAGATTAGTAAAATTCTGGAATGATCTTAATTGTAAGCAAATAACATTTTAGGGTGGAATGGTGGATTTGCACTTTTGAATAAGCTTGACCACTGGAAATTTTTGGTTCACCAAAGAAGAAATTGATATTTTTGAACTTTCTTACCCTTATATGTACCGTTTGGTTCAGGTGATGTTAATTAGGTGTCAGTTTGGTTTAGCACCTGGTATAAGTAGGGACAAATATCTTCCATCTTGACTTGTGCCAGATAATAATCCATAGCTTTTCCAAAGACATTCCTTAATTCCATCCTTCCATCTAATTGGTATTTTTTTCTTTTTCTACTTTGTTCAGTGTTGCCAAATGTAGGGATTTTTTCCTCCTCCCTAGTCCATCATACCACTTGTCCAAAGTATTCTATGCTGATCATTATTTCAAGGGAGACATTAGACTTTATTTAGTACAAACTGTTTTTTTTGTAGTTCACAGCATTCTTAAAATTGTCTCCAAATCTGAAATCCTCATTCTTTCACTGTACCTTAATGTCCAGGATTAATTGTTCTACATTTCTGCTGGGGAAAAAAACATGTATATATCTTGATTCTTTTGATGTCAATTTGCCATTGCCATCCTGCTAGGGTTAATCTACTCTTTATTTCTGTAGTATACTGTCCATCTTTATTCTTGACCCTAAACTCCAGAATTATCTACCACCTTCAGTTCTTTCAGCTTTTAGTTGTATGTTCACAATGTATATAAATTGATATGCCCTTTGTTTTCTTACTATTTAACATTAACCCATATTTTTTCCACTTCTCATTTTTATTTCAATGTTGTTTTGAGTCCAGAAGCCACCACATTCTGGACGTTCCACGAAATAATTTTAGGCCAGGAACAATTTGATAGAACTGAAATGAGAAATACTTCAGTTATTCCAGGCTTCAAGCAAAATAAAATCTGGATGGGGTTAATAGGATGTTGTGTGCCTCTCTATTAAGTAATGTATTCTTATAAAGTCGCCTTACTTTCAGAAAACAAAGTCAGCATTTTATGCACAAATCAAATTTGCAGGTTTGTTTCCAACTGTCTAGCCTTTCTGTTCTTATTTAGATTGTATGATTTAAATTGAGCAATGTGTATCCTTTTCATACTTGCTTTCCAATTCTGAACAACTATTTTTTCCACATGTAGTTCTTACAATGGCTTCTTGGTCATTGTAAAGGTTCATCTGAGAAATAATTGGATGTTCTGGCATAACTACCCTGTTTCCCAAAAAACAAGACCTATCCTGAAAATAAGACATGTAGAATAGTAGGTTATTGTATAAAGTTATAATGTTGTTAAAAGGAACTGTTTAAACAAGTAAGTATAGAGCCAGACAGCTTTTAAATGCATGGTAAGTAGAAAGGGGGAGGTGTTTATCCCAGTGCTCCAGAAGGGGGGGAGATAGATGACATCATAAGAGACAGCCAATCGGAGCATAGATAGCAGGGCCAGGAACTATAAAAGGCCTGGTTGAGAGAGATGTGGAGCTCTCTGTTATGTGTGAAATTCCAAAGAAGGAAGGTGTAGTGTGAAGAGCTGGAGAGCTCTCTGTTAGGTTATGTGGTAAATCCCAGGAGGGAAGGCTTAGTGTGGAGAGCTGAGGAACTCTGTGTGTGACTTCCAAAGAGGGAAGATTTATAGAGAATCTCTGCCTGAATTTGTCTGTCAAATTCAGAGGGAAGTTGACAGGAGAGAAGATAGGCCTTAGGCAGTTCTGTGGGAAGCAGGAGCCAGGGTCAGGGAACAAGATTGATTGATATATATTGAGTAATCTGTAGATAGAGATAAACGGTGAAACGTGCTCTTATCTATAGGCCTAGAAACAAAGAAGAATTGGATTTGCTTAGATTTAGTCAGGAAAGCAAGGAGAGTCTATTGAGGGGAAGAAGAGAAAAAAAAGAATTAAATAAGCTGCTTGCGGCTTTAACAAATTCACTTGACAATTACTGAGAAGTTGTATTTAAATAAACTGTTTACTAGTTTGTTAAAGAAACGTGTCAATGTCTGTCTATTCCACACATAAAGCAAATCTCAAACAATCCTGCAGAGCTTAGAGATATTGAAGAAGAAGTAAAAAGCAAGCCTCTAAAGAGAGAGAGAAGTGAAACAGAGGGTGCAACCCTTGGTCAAGGAGATATAAAAGGAAAATCAAACAAAAATCGCTACCAAGACATATAAAACAATAAACCTGACTGGAAGGGGACGGGTGGCATCCCCCGCAACCCTAATAAAAAAAATTCTTTATATACTTGAAAGAATAAATATTTTCATCAGAAAAAAATGACATGTTTTTACGTGTGCACATAATATAAGCCCTACCCCCAAAAATAAGCCCTACTTAAAAGCCTGCACAGCCGGCTGGCTGCCCATTCCATCTGGTTGCTTGCAGTGCTGTGGCCATGAGACGGGGTGGGGGGGGGTGGAGCTGCCTCACGCACCTTGCTACGGCTTACCTCAGAGCCTCTGCAGCTAGGCCATCCACACCCCAACACCTGCCACACAGCACCAACAGCCATGTGCAGCCGGAAGCGTACGCAAGCCCACTTCTTCTGCTTGCTCACGCCCGTAACAGAGCAGGAGGCCGAGTGGTGTGCTGGTGTTGGTGGCGCGTGTCAGGGTGTGGATGGCCTGGCTGTGGGGGCCCTGAGGTAAACCAGTGTGTGGCATGTGTAGCAGCTCTACCCCCAGCCTCGCCTCATGGTCACAGCACCGGTGTGTTGCTCAGCCTCCTACTCCATTGTGACTGCGAGCAAGCAGAAGAAGTGGGCCAGTGGCCACGCAGGGTCTTGCTGGATAGGGCTGCTGGAGCCGCCTCTGCAAGGTGAGGCAGGTGTCGGGGCATGGATGGCCTGGCTGCAGGGGCCCTGAGGTAAGCTGGTGCGGGGCATGTGAGGCAGCTCCACCCCCTGCCTCGTGGCGGCAGCTCTAGTGGCCTCCTGCCCCCCCCCCCCGAGCAAGCACAAGAAGTGGGCCTCCTGTACGTGGGGAAAAAATAAGACATCCTCTGAAAATAAGCCCTAGTGCTTATTTTGGTGCCCACAAGAAAATAAGACCCGGTCTTATTTTCGGGGAAACACGGTATTATATATTTCACATTCTGGCAAGACTTATAACTGTACTGTGATGAAGCAAGATATCTTAAATTATCTAATTAACTTTACTATCTGTCCCATTTTAGCTATCTGAACTCATTATGGGAGTGATTCAGTTATTTCTATGCAATTATATTTTCCAATCTCTGGCCCTCATAATGTTGTTCTGTATGTGAAGTAAAACTCTTAATGTCTTATCTTCTGTAGCTTTAAACAATTCAGTAGGAATTTCATCAATGCTTGGTGCCATTCCTTTTGACAGCTGGTTTAATGTCTCTTGTCCTTCACTTCTAGAGAAATCAGTTCCTGAATATATTCCTCTGCAAGAAATGTTTCTATTATTGTGAAATCCTGTTCGTAAAAAAGATTTGAGTATTATCTTTCCAACTTCTATTAACTTCATTTGCTTTTATCCAATTTCTTCCATGTTTCTTCCTAAGAAGCCCTAACTTGTCTGAAACCTCCCATGATTTTTGTGATCTTTCTAAGGCTATCTCTACTTTCTTATCATTTGCCTTTATTCTTTTCTTTTTTACATTATTGAACTATCTAATCCTTCCCTGCTTGATGTTGAAAGTCTGTGTTGATTTATCATAAATCTTATTGCCCGAGGCGTTAGCTTTCATCCTTTGTCTTTTCTCAGCTATCATGATGCTTGATCTGCACGTCATTTGAATAATTTCTTCTTTGAAATGTTTGAATTTTACAGGGTCTCTTATCTCTTCTGATCTCTCTCCAGGTTCTCTTTCACATAAGCGTATCGTATCTGTTCCCTTAACTGAGCTTAATTTCTGAATGTATTTCTCCCAGAAAAACTTTCTTTAGCATTTGTTTAACTTTTATATTTGACATAAATAATTCACGATCTGTTTCACGATCGTCACCTGGAAGTGAAGTGAATCTTCACCTGGCTGAACAAATTATATTTTTTTGATCATCTGTTTCCTGGTATAAAGGAGATCTTATTCTAATGTTGTACATTCAGTGATGTCCATTTTGTTTATAGTGCCACATGAATATTGCATAGCATATTTTGATTTACTATTCCACATATTGTATGTCAGAAATCTAACTAATCAGGATATAGATGTGTCTATATAAGAACAATTTTAAATGAGGACAATTTGCCTGGGGTTGTGTGTGTGTGTGTGTGTGTGTGTGTGTATTTCTCCTGAATGTTTCTCTAAGGCATTTTTAATCAGTATTTTTGTACTTTATTTCATGGTTTAGAACTTATTTGTTCTGAACATAGTCTTCTTAATTATTTGTATGTGTCTTTGATTAGAATGGATAAGAAAGACGGTAGACAGGAGTCTCAGGCATTTGCTAAAATACTAAAACAATTGATTCTTTCTTTAGCTACTGTACCCAAGTGCTTAGTAAAGAAGTTGACAGCTGCGTTACAGATCTCCTAAAAGAGTTGGTTCGTTTCCAAGACCGCTTGTATCAGAAAGACCCTGTGAAGGCCAAGACGAAACGCAGACTTGTTATGGGACTCAGAGAAGTGTTGAAACACCTGAAGCTGAAGAAGTTGAAATGTGTCATCATTTCTCCAAATTGTGAAAAAATTCAGTCAAAAGGTATGTTTTTTAACATTTAAAAAGGTATTTACCTAAAGCAAACAGATGACTTTTGTGATGTAGTTTAGTGGGACATTGGGAAATCCCTCAGGACATAAATGAAGATAAATTAGTTACTCTGTCAGCAAAATTCTTTTAACGGTTCCTTCTTTTAATTTGGTGGTGTTTTTTATCACAGGTGGGTTGGATGAAACTCTGCATCTCATAATTGACACTGCATGTGAACAGAATATTCCATTTGTTTTTGCTCTCAATCGCAAAGCTCTAGGGCACTGTGTGAACAAATTAGTGCCTGTTAGTGTGGTGGGAATATTCAGCTATGATGGTGCTCAGGTGAGTTGTGCTATAGCCACTGTTTGCCCTCTTCGGTTAATATTTCAGCTTTTAAAAGCCTACTAATTATTAGTATTACAACAGCTACTGCCAGCATTTAAAAAGATGCCAATCAATACTCTAGGGTATTTTCCTACGCCCTTAAGTAACGTGGTGCTATTTTAAGTATTAGAGCAATGCAGAATGGTTTGTTCATGATTACTTGTAGTAACCATGTTGCCACCCAGCAAATATGTCAGTTTTATGCAGTGACCTATATGTTCAGTGCAGATGTCTGTAAAAAGAAAGTTTTTGCGTGCATGGCTACAGGTAACTTGGTTTATTAGATTTATATGCTGATCATCTCACTCTCAGAAGCAACTTTTTTTCAAATAAAAGTTGACTTTCATTGAGTCAGGGTTCTTCACTGAATACATGGACTGCTTAGCAAGCAGGATTCATTGCAGTCAGAAGACGGTTTTGTCTCAAATGTGCATCTGTCAGATACTCCTTTGTAATAATTATTGAGTAACATGGAAGAAAATTATGCTTATGTTTGAAACTTCAGCAAATTACTTTCTCTTTGCTTTCCTGCAAACTCCTACAGAAATGCCTTTTTGGTATTTGTAGCAGAATATTATTTCTAACTTGTTTGAAGAAAAAAAATCGCTGCAGTTCACTTTCCCTATGCCCGAGTTACTCCATATAATTCAAGATAGTATATTACAACTGTAAACAAGATGTACTGTGTAGAAACTGATTAAAAAACAGATAAGTGATTAATCCAAGGGCCTTTACAAGAGAAGATATACATATTTCCCAACTGCCCCCACTTCCCAAAGTCAGTGAGGAAAAAAACCTAATTTTCCATTTAATTTTAGTATCGCCTTCCCAGTATTTCAGTATCCAACAGTAATTGCAGTTGTTGGTTTATTAGCATCAGTCCATTCCCTTATATTGGTGCAGCATCTAGGGCTGTTTGTCAAGATGATAAAATCTTTTGCTGCCTAGCTTAACTTTAGATTCCTAGATGATAGCAATAGCACTTACACTTATATACCCCTTTACAGTGCTTTACTCTCTAAGCCGTTTACAGAGTCAGCACATTGCCCCCAACAATTTGGGTCCTCATTTTACCCACCTTGGAAGGATGGAAGGATGGGTCAGCCTTGAGCCTGGTGAGATTTGAACTGCAAAACTGCAGGCAGCTGGCAGTCAGCAGAAGTAGCCTGCAGTACTGCACTCTAATCACTGCGCCACCGTAGATGATCAGCTTATTAAAACTATTAGTATGATGAGTTGCCCTACGTTCTTATAAATAAGAGCCTGTTTGTAAATACTGTGCAAGTTACTGATGAATCAAGAAGTGTAATGGCTTCAGAATTCCTAAGATGGACTTTCCCTGAAACAAAAATAAGCAAATTGGTCTTACTTATCTGTACAGTTTTATCTGTATCACGTCCAGTTCATGTAAGTAGAGTTTGTTTTCACATACAATTAGGATCTTGGCCAGAGAGACGTACAGAGGCACTATAATATGAAAAGAATTTTTACATAGGTATCATCAATGCAGTTTTTGTTCAACGGTTTTTTGGTTTCAGTGTGCTGCGCTTGTAGATTCTGATCGCTAGCAAATTTTATATAATGTTACTAGGTATTCTCTATTACACAATTTTCAGTAGGCAGTTCAAGCGCTTTAATTTCCTGTTATTATTTTATTAAATGCTATTTTTCAAAATCATTTTTGTAGACCCTTGTGTTTGGTGTTTTAGCCTTTAAAAAAAACACCTTGATTTCCACATACCATTGAACTTGGGAACACATGTCAGCTTGATACTGTTGAGGTATTTAATCCCTGAACATGGAACTATGCTATTTGGGGATAATCAGTAGTATTTTGATGAAAAGTTCTAAAATTAATGTCAATGCAAAATTTCCAATTCTTATACATTAGGACTACTTTCACAAAATGGTGGAATTGACAATGGAAGCAAGGCTGGCGTACAAGGAGATGATTTCAACTTTAGAGAAGGAGTCAAGTGAAGAAGTAAAACAAAGTGACTGTACACTCCAAACCCATCAGAAAGAGAATTGTGCACTAGATAATGGTATAGTGCCCCTTCAAGAATCTGAAGAGGATCCCCCAAATTACAGTAAGTTTTCAGGGTCTTTGTTTAAAATACATAAATTGTTTTTTGTTCATCTGTATATTTTCATCTTTAAGGTAAACAATTTTTTTGATAGCAGAAATACCACAATTCAATGATTACAAAATGTTCTGGATGACTCGAGAATGTTCTGCTCCCCCACTACAACTATGCCATCCTTGGAGTAATTCAAAATTTTCAAAAGTAAATTTCTTAAACCAGAAGTAGTTTTAGAAGCTTCAGACATTGAGTTCCAGGGGAACAGAATATTCTGGAATATTCTTCAGTTGCAGATTTGCACATTACTTTGTTGCAGCTGAATATGTCATTTAATTCTTCAAATCTTGATCATGCTAATCTTGGTTTGTTAACCCTTCCTGCAGTTTGTGTTTCAGTCTTTAGAGCAGGGGTGGCCAAACCGTGGCGCATGCGCCAAACGTGGCGCATTGGATGATTGCAAGTGGCGCATTGCAATCATCCAACAGACAGAAAAGGTGACGCTGTTTTACAACCGTGAAGAAAAATGTACAGAGAAATTTGGTCAGTGGATAACAATTATGCAGGAAGAAGGGGATCGGACAATAAGAAGGTTTTAGCGAGCGAAAGTGATTCTGACCTTCTTATTGTCTGATCTCTTTCTTCCTGCATAATTCTGGAGAGCGCGCGCAGTTCGAAGTCAAACTCCGGCAATGACGAAACGAGCAAAGTTGGCTCTTCTGTGACTCGTGGACTTCAACTCCCAGAATTCCTGAGCTAGCAGGGCAGAGGAGGAAGTAGTCAGTCACAAGCGCCGGCCCCGCTGCTCGTGTTTCGTTACTTCAGAGCAAAGGAAGCGGGGGGCGGGAGAGGGGGGGAGAGGAGAAGAAGGAGGCGGAGGCAGCAATCCGAGGCTTCACCCCAAAGCTAAGCAATTGCCTGTTGCCCACACGCCCTGAGGTGCGGGATTCCACAGCTCCATTGGAGAAAGGGAGGACAGGGCTCCAAGGAGGGGGGCTGCTGCTGCTGCTGCTGCTTCTTGGAATGCAGAAGCTGCGTGGAAGCTCCGTCCGGGGCGAGCCTTCTCATCGCCCCGTGCTTGCTTTTGTTCCCGCCGGCTGCTGCTGCTGGTGAGGTGCTTTGCTAGCCCTGGTTGTTGTGATTGTTACTCCTGCGGGGGGTACTTATTTCCAGGGGGAGGGGGGAAGCGCCCTCTTTCCCTCCCTTCTGAAAGAGGCGCAGGGATGCCAGAAGTGGCGGCATCAGGACTTGGCATCTTGGAAGAGGGCTGGGCGAGGGAGAAAGGAGCCATGGTGGGGATTGCTTTGCAGGGAAAAAGGAAGGAAGGAAGGAAGGAAGGAAAGTTAGGAAGGAAGAAAAGTTAGGAAGGGAAAGAAAGAAAGAAAGAGAAAGAAAGAAAGAGAAAGAAAGAAAAGTTAGGAAGGAAGGAGGAAAAGTTAGGAAGGAAGCAAGAAAAGTTAGGAAGGAAGGAAGACAAGAAAGAAAGAAAGGTTAGGAAGGAAGAAAGACAAAGAAGGAAGGAGAAAAGAAAGAAAAAAGAAGGAAGGAAGGAGGAAGGAAGGAGAAAAGACAAAGGGAGGAAGGAAGGAAGGAAGGAAGGTTAAGAAGGAAGGAAGAGAAAGAAGGAAGGAAGGAGGAGGGAGGGAGGGAGAAAGAAAGAAAGAAGAGAGAGAAAGAAAGAAAGAAAAGTTAGGAAGGAAGGAAGGAAGGAAAGTTAGGAAGGAAGGAAGAAAAGTTAGGAAGGAAGAAAAGTTAGGAAGGGAAAGAAAGAAAGAGAAAGAAAGAAAAGTTAGGAAGGAAGGAGGAAAAGTTAGGAAGGAAGCAAGAAAAGTTAGGAAGGAAGGAAGACAAGAAAGAAAGAAAGGTTAGGAAGGAAGGAAGAAAAGAAAGAGAAAGAAGGAAGGAAGAGAAAGAAAGAAAGAAAGAAAGAAAGAAAAGTTAGGAAGGAAGAAAGACAAAGAAGGAAGGAAGGAGAAAAGACAAAGAAAAAAAGAAGGAAGGAAGGAGGAAGGAAGGAGAAAAGACAAAGAAAGAAGGAAGGGAGGAAGGAAGGAAGGAGAAAAGACAAAGAAAAAAGAAGGAAGGAGGAAGAGAGAGAGAGAGAAAGAAAGAAAGAAAGAAAGAAAGAAAGTTGTACGGCTGCCCTGAGTCCTGCGGGAGTGGGGCAGCATACAAAAATGACCAAAATAAATAAATAAATAATAAATGGCGGATTGGAACTCGTCTGCGAAAAAATTTGGCGGATGGTATGCTTACGGTTGGCCACCACTGCTTTAGAGTGTCAGTGACTGCCTTTAAACCAGTCTTGCCTTGAGAGTTCTTCTGTAGCAGAATAACTAAAATAGTGTAATACCCAAAAATAAATACAGGTAATCCTTGAGGTACAACAGGCCACTTAATGGACATTCAAAGTTACAACACGAACCTCAAAAGTTAAATACAAATCGGTTACAAAGTTACAAATTCTGCAGTGCCCCCATGGTTATTCGCCCTTCTCATTGACCACAGTGATGCTGCAGCATACCCACCCACCTATTTCCCTCCATCCTGCCCAGCCAGGTTCTCAGAGGCGCTGGGCCTGCTTTGCCAACATACTGGGTTCCATACACTCCTCCCCACCTCCCGTCACCATTCGCTTACCTTTTGACAAGCTCAGGAAGTCAGGGTAGAGAAGGCCGCTCCCTCATTGGGCCATGTGGCACAATCAGGAAGAAGAAATCCAGTCACGTTTGCTTCTGTTGCAAGCCTTTCCTCTCCAGCCGTCATAAACCACTATGAGTTCTTCTTAGCTCTGCCAGTGCTGGCTTTTTACGCTAGTGGTGCTAAGAAGAAATCGTGCCTATTTTGGTTCCTTGCAAGTCTTTCCACCCCAGCCAGCATTAATCGGTGCGATTTCTTCTTAGTGCCGCCAGCTCTAGCATTACGCTCAGGGGCGGGTTCCTAATTTTTTACTACCGCTCTGTGGGCGTGGCTTATTTTGTGGGTGTGGGTTGCCAGCCATGTGACCGGGTGGGCGTGGCTTCTCGGACTGCTGAAGGGAGGGGAACTGAGATAGGTCCTGATGCCCATTCCCCCTCCCCTCAGCAGCTCGAGAAGCCTCAAATGTGAGAAAATGCTTAGGATCGTCACCGTGCATTCGTGGCTTCTCGGACTGCTGAAGAGAGGGGAATGGAGATAGCTCCTGCCGCCCGTTCTCTCAGCGTCTCACTCACTCCCTCAGCCATCCTCCCCTGCTTGGATTCACTGTGGGGTAGGAAGGCAGCGCATGCGCAGTGCCGGAAGCTCGGCTTCTGGGCATACACAGAAGAATTTTTTTAAAAAAAAATGTAATTTTTTTAAAAAAAATGTAATTTTTTTTTTAAATGGCGGCGCGCAGGCACCGGCAACTGACCGCACCGGTACTGTGACGTCACCAGCGGGCCACTACCGGTGCTATAGAGTGGACCGCACCTGTAGGAACCCACCACTGATTACGCTAGTCTTAATGCTGGCACCACTAAGAAGAAATCATAGTGATTTACGCTGGCTGGAGAGGAAAGGCTTGCAAGGAATCAAAATAGGCACGATTTCTTCTTAGCGTTACACCACTCTTACACTGGTAGAGCAAAAAAGAAATCCCATCTCTTTTGCTTCCATGACAATCCTTTCCTCCCCAGCCAGGGTAAATAACTACTGATTTATGCTGATTGTTAACTGTTGTTAATATGTCTTTGCCCAGAGGAAAATCTTTTTGTGTTTGTTTTGTTTGTTTGCACCTCTAGTTAAGATCTGGAAGCAAAAGCTTGAAGAGGAGTATAATCCCTACATCTTGGAGCTGGAAAAACTGTCAACCACTGACATGTTGCCCTTGGGTGTTGAGGAGCCTCAGTAAATCAAGACTACCTTCTTTGGCATTATTGACTTTTACTTTATGTGTGTGTCTGAGTGTATATAGACTTGTAAATAGTGAGTTACCTACATTTAATTATCTGTACTATAGGATAGAGAACCCACCATTGAATTTCTGAGATAATTTAATGCCAAAGAATTCAGAGCTGTTCAATAACGTCCCTCCGAGGGCGGATTCAGTGAAAGCGCTTGGCTCACCCAAATGGAATACAGAACGAGATAGGAATTGAATCGGGTTAGTTTGTATTTTCATATAGTAATATGAAATATATTACTATACAGTCTCTATATACTGTAGAGAAAGCATAATGCCAGACGGCTAGTCTCTGCTCCGTATAAGCACAGTCTCCAATCACTGTTCTCATGGTTTCCTATAATTACATCACTGGATTGATCCAAATGCGCCACATTGCGCTTGTAAGTGGTTTCTTTTTCTCTTTATGATAGAATACACAACTCTGCATAAAATAATAAGAAATGAAAAAAAAAGGGAACACCATTGATTTTCTCTGGGACATTATTGTAAATATATATAAATAAAATATACTAATATATAATGATTCCATTTGGATATATGCAAATTAGCAAAACAAAAATGCAATATCAGCTGATTTATTTTGTGATGGAGCAATTTGGTGTAGGTCATGGGTGTGTCATTAAAAGATGATAGAAGCAAAGTGGAATTATTAAATACATAGAGAATGATCATTAATTTATTGGTACTGTATTTTCCTATTCTGTCCCGTTCTACGGCTTGATACTAACTTTCGAAGGGCTGTGTACAGCCTTGGAACCGACAGATATATTTGTTGCAAAAATCCTGAATGGGATCCTCTCAACTGTCAACTAAAGCTTCAGCAGTTTATTAAATATTGGTGGTAGATTATAGTCATGTGTGGTGTGGTCGCCTAGTGGTGAAGATGCTCACCTCCCAATCCTTTGTGGTGTCAGATATTTCCTAGGGCACAAAGGGAAAAAAATCTGCTGTAAACTTATTGTGGTGTTAGGAAGGGCATCCAACCAGTAAAATGCTCAGTTCCATTGACCCAACTCTATCCCAAATTAAGGGATTACAGGGTCATAAAAGGGAGTTTGGTGGTAGATTATAGTCATAGATACAGAAAATATTCACCGTAAGATGGCTTACTTTTTGCATACAAAGTCATTTCTCTGTTAATGGCTATCTTTAGAAAGCTAGCAGGATTCTGTGGTGCAGAAAGTGGCAGCAGTGCAAGACGAGAAGCAGGCGATGTGAAATGACTGCGTTTACGAAGCATTCTTTTCTACGGTTTTGCTCATGTATCCATGCTTAAAGGCGCAGTTTAACCCAGCAGAGAAAAAAAAATGTGAAGGGTCATTGTGTCCTAGGACAGCAGTCCTCAACTTTTCTGGCTTGGTGACCCAGCAGTGGGGAGAAGAGATAGTTCCCTGTGAGTGGCAGGTGAGCACGCATGAGCGAACGCAGCTCCATTTGTGCGAGCGGCCACCGCTTGCGTGAAGGGAGCTTCGAGCTCGTGCACATGCTCACCTGCTACTTGTGTGGGCTGGTTGGAGACCCCTGTCCTAGGATGTTTTTTAAAAAAATTCCAGTCCTTTGTATTAACTTTTCAGAACCCAAATAAACTTAGAAGCTGGAGAGAGGTTAGCATATTTATCAGCATATTTTTTTTTCCCTCCAACGGAGCCGGAGGTCTCATTTCAGGCAGAAGAACCAACTGTTGTGTGGGAGTTTGAGACCCCTGCTCAGACGGTTTAGCCATTTTTATTTTTACCAGAGGGATATGGAGGATTATTCCATTTTTGGACCATTTTATGATAAGCTTTCCAACATTTCTGTGTCTCGAGACAACAGAATAATTGTACAACTACTGTATAAAACAATTTTTTTTTGTAGTATGCCTCTTATATTGCAAAAGACATTTGCACTAAAATAACATCAGGTATTTTATTGATGCTATTACTGGGCAGTTTCACAGAGAAAATGCTGCTTTTCTTATGTACTTCTTTGTGTGCCTTTTTAAAAGCATGGAAATTTTCATTGTAATTTTCATAACATTCCAGTCACACTTGCAATTTACTAACTTAGGTGTATTTCCCAGTGCTCTGATTTCCAAATGCTATTTGCTCCTTTATTAGTAAGTATCAATAAGTACTGGTAAGGGAATTTGGTTAAAGTTTGTATGTCTTCCTGTGCCTTTACCTGCATAAAATGTAGATATATAAGTGCTTGATTCAACAAAAACTGATACAATAAAAACCTTACCTCTTTATTATCAATGCTAGGGTATTGGGGCAAGTTGCCTTTTGCCAAGGAATGCACTTAACATTTTTTAAGAACGGTGGGGTTTTTTTTCATTGTTCATCAAATTTTGAAAACAAAAAACTTAAAAAGTTGACAGGGTTTTAGTAACAGTTCTATGTTTTAATGTGCCTGAAACTGCATCACTAATTTTGAACAATTGTGGTTGGAAGATATTCTGGTGGATGCAGAAAAAGAATTGGGGGTAGTCTTAAGCTACCTCGATCTATAATAAAATACCTTAAAGTCACTGCTGTGTGTTATAACACTGGAGATAGCATAAAATAGCTCAGACTCTGATTATGTGTAATATCTTTCTAGTCAGCAATACTTTCTACATTTCCTAGCAAATGAAAGTTATCAAGAAGTTGTAAATTTTCATTGGGTTCTCTATATATTGAAATATGTAGTTTTAAAAATGGAATGGGAGAACAGGAAAACCCTTCATCTAAGGGTCCAGCATGGGACTAGCAAGTGTGCCTCAATGATTTGATAAGATTACTGATAATTGGGAATGTTGTAATTTACCTTGCGGCATCACTATGAATTTCTGCATATTCTGCAAGAATTCTGTGAATTCTGCTAACAGAAATTTAAAACCCAGGGAAGCAGATTCCAAGTGGATGACTTGATTTAATACATGGTTGTATTCACATATCCGTAGAAGATTGATCACACAATATGTTTCAGCAACTACTCTTCTACCAGGTTTCCAAGTGAAGTTTGTAAACTGAAGCAAAGTGTTTTGAATGCAAATCGGCATAACAGCTCTGAGCAAGTTAATTGTGCAATTTTTGCTAGTCATACTCCATCTTCACCTTCAGGTATAGTGTAGTTGTAGCAGTTAGAGCAGAGGTCTTCAAACTTGGCAACTTTAAGACTTGTGGACTTCAACTCCCAGAATTCTCCAGCCAGCTATGCTGGCTGGAGAATTCTGGGAGTTGAAGTCCACAAGTCTTAAAGTTGCCAAGTTTGGGGACCCCTGAGTTAGAGTTTTCATTTACTTTGTCAAAATATATATTTAACTGTTTTTTTTAAAAAACCCTGTTTTTCTATTATCTGATTCAGCAGGTCAACCATTTTAGGGCTTCAAAATCAGAACATTATGACTACAAAAATCCATTTGGAGAAATAGTTGAATTTTTCAGGAGTTATTTGGAGGCATAATTCGTTTTCCTTAAAAGATCCCGTAGCCGAGTAACCAGACTAAAGGGAAAGAACCTTGCCTGAATTATACTGTCTTAATGAATGTATAGTGCAGTGAGATTTCATGTACTAGCCCAACTGGAATTGTTCTTTTGAATAGGCAAAGACCGAAGTCATTGGTCATGGGATTTGTTAAATATCAGGTAATGCGGTCGTGTGCACATCCTGTAACATCCTTTTTCTTTTTCTTGGCATGGGTATAGTTGCAGAGTACCCGATGGCAGCACTTCAATACACACTGTTCACATCAGCTGATAAAGCAACAGGCTAGTTTCACTGCTTTCTTCTGCTCTAGATTGATTGGCACACAGGTCATACCTGAGCTAGTTCGATGTCAAGAATATCTCTTCTTTTTCAACAACACTTTTAGCCTCTCACGCTGTGCCACTTTTGTTGCAACTGTCCTAAATAAATACAAACCAGAAAAAGCCTTTTAATTCTAGTGAGTCAACATACAGTAATGTAATACCTTGTCCCTGAGCTTGCTAATCATAAATCTTACTTTCTACAGGGATTTAAGACTTTGCACGCTCATCTCAACTTCTCAATTTCAATTCAGTCTTTATTACGGTCACGGACCAGCAAGCAACTTCTCAATAAACTGACAAGTGTGCAATTCATAAAAGTGCACTATGAACTACTACAGTTATATTAGACTGCTGTGGGTCCTTTGAATCGGCTCTGGGAGCATTCTGGAATAAGGATTTTATGATGAAAGTGAGCTAACAATACCGGGTTTCTTCAGTGCATTTGCTGCTTTTGGCAATGTGAATACAGTGGAGTGCCTAAGGTGACTCATGAAAGTACAAGAAAGATCATCCGGATGTGGAAAAACATCCAAACCATCTCTAGCAATTGCCAATTGAGAAAAGTTACAGGTTGATTTGCTGTGTTTCAAACCAATTAATATGAATTTAGAAATGGTAACTGACCGGCCCAAGACTTCCCAAATAATGTAAAGTACTTTGTGACTTGCAGTGTTCCTGTTTTGTGGCCAAAACGCTAACAGTTCTGCACAAACTAAGACAGTTTTGCCCATTTCTTCGAGGCACCATGCAAAAATAAAATGTCCTTCCTTCATCTAAACAAAATGAAAAATATACCTGCCCCGAATGTAACACCTACCGATGTGTTTTTCCAATTTTCCAAGAGTTTCTCATGCTCACCAATAACACTTCTCCAGCTAGCAAACTCTCTTGACCAGGTCTCTCGATAGTTGCTACCTAAAAATAGTAAGCAATGGGAGGGAGGGATTTGGGTTAGGTGCTTATTAAACATTCAAATACTGATATTTTAAAAAATTATATAATACGTTCTCTTATAAAGATCTAGAGGTAAGCATGTGATGGTATAATATTTAATATTTATATAGTTCAAATCGATTGGCAAGTGTCTTGCTTATTTTGTAAGCTTTATTTAGATAAAAGGGAGTTACCTAAAAGCAGCTTAGTATATTGTGCAATAACATTGATAAGAGAATATTTCTGGCTAGAGCACAGGCACCCAACACTTGCTCATTTCAGCATTTCTGCTTAGTGTTAAATTATCGAGAGGCTGCCAAGTTTTCTTCTGCTCAGCAACAATCCGGCTGCATCCTTTTAACCACAACTGACAATTTTGCAGAGATGCCAATTTGCTCGTGTTGGAACAAGTCAGCATTCTTGATACCATAAATCTCTATTCCCATTAGGTCCCCTTTTAGTTGCCTGAAATGAGCAGTCAAGCTGGCCTATTAGGTTTGCTCAGCTCAGGACTTTGCCTCGGGGCTCTTGGGTTTTAGAGTTCTGTGTGACATCTTGAAATCTGAAAAAAGTCACTGCCCAACAAGAGACCCCGTTACCTTCTACAGTGATAGAAGAGGTAGAGGCTTTGCTCCCAGATTCTGAGATCAGCAGGCAAGTGTATTCTGAATCCTGTGCTATGGCATCTTTCACCCAGCTTAAGAGATGCACTCGCCCATTGGACAGCAGGTGGGTTTGCTCATGCACAGAGTTTGCCATTTTTTGCCCATTTTTTTTCCATACAAAATGCGCGTCTCTGGATCCTGTGGAAAAGTGGTCAGTCATACAAATAGGACAAGTGCAAAGTCAAGGACATTACAAAGTCTCCCTGGAACAGGTTACTCTAATAATACATTTTTGCATCTGCTAGAAATCCTGAGATCTTCCAAGCAAAGTCTAGTGGAAAAATTGGTAAAAGAAACACTATTTCCCAGCTATTTTGGTGATTAACTGAAATGCCCTTGCCTCCCTTCACCCGCCTGCATGTCATAACCCCATTGCCATGCTTTCTGTGTTCATTAGCTTCTAGATTTCTTAAAAACAGATTTGAAAGGTTAGAGTTAGGCACACCAAACCCATTTTATTAACTATAACTGGAAAGTATCCCCCCCCCCCCGGAAACCAATTGCTCCATAAATTGACAGGAGCCACCATCCAAAACCATAATGTGATGGTGCTTCCCTTGACACTCAACACCTTTCCACTGTTATCATCTGAAGACGTCAGTTTAGCTGTAAGTATTCTTTTCCCCGATGATTTCTCTAGCTCTTCAATTGAGATTACGTATATGTATATGATGTATGTGTATATCCTACCTTTAATCCAAGAGCTCAACATGGAATAGGGTACAAGCAAATGCACTTTCAATCTAACCTTTCTCCAAAGATGCATGGAGAAAGACATACCAAAGATATAGTAGAATGAGCACAAAACTCAACGCTAGGAATGACAGATTGGACCCTCACAACTGCTCCGAAAAGTGCTACCAAGTCATCCTTTTAGTATATTTAATTTTGTCTTTGAGTTAATTTCTTTTGTCTTGAGACCACACCTGATTTGTTAAATATGATCCCTTATACACTATTTAAAAAAAACCAGATTGACCCTTGTTCATAGAAAAATTAACAAATGCTTGCTCCAAAACATATTTACATTGGATGAGTCCCTCCCAATTTATAATATGTCATATTAAATTGATCTCAAAATTTGCTATTGAAGGCCCTGAAATAATGCTTTAAGCCAGCGGTTCCCAACCTGGGGGTCGCAACCCCTTTGGGGGTCGAATGACCATTTCCCAGGGGTTGCCCTGGCGTCCTCAGCTCCCCCCCAATGCCACAAGCCTGGCCATGATATCGCGCCCCACAACCCGCGACCCCACTGCGACCCACCCCGCCATTTGGGTTCTTTTACCCTCTGCACATGCGCAAAGCGTTCTGCGCATGCGCAGAGGGTAAAAGAACCCAAATGGCGGCATCCGGACGAAGTCTCCCGATCCGGGCGTGGTCTCCGCTCGCTTTGCCTGTTGCCTCTGGGAGCTTTTTGAGCCCCGTCGCGAAAGGCATGCGTGACTTCGGCGGGGCGGGCAGGCGGCTGCCCAGAAAGAGCCATCCCCTTCGCAGAGTCTCTCCCATCTACCTGTAGCGTTCGTGGCAAAGCCGCGAAGGGGGTGGCTCTCTCCGGGCAGCCATCTGTCCCAGCGCCGCCGAAGTCGGACACACCTTTCGCAACGGGGCTCGAAAAGCTCCCAGAGGCAACACGCAAAGCGAATGGAGACCTCGTCCGGATCTGGAGACTTCGCCCGGATGCCGCCATTTGGGTTCTTTTACCCTCTGTGCATGCGCAGAACGCTTTGCGCATGCGCAGAGGGTAAAAGAACCCAAATGGCGGCGACGGGATGGGTCGTGGTGGGGGCGCGGGGCGGCATTAGGAAGGTTGGGAACTGCTGCTCTAAGCAGACCTTTGAATACATATGTAGGTAAAATACGAACACTATAATTGTGGCATCAGGTTGAAATCCTTTCCTATTTTCCAGCATTTTGGGAGAGGTTTTCACCTAAGCTTTGAAAATTGAAGAAAGGAATTCATGTTGGATGCAAACCATTGCATTGCGATTTCAAACATCACAATCTTAGGTTATTTTCGCAAACTGTCAGTGCTCTTAGGAGCCATTCAAAAACATTTCATTCTTTCAACTCCTTTCTCAAACAGGCTACCCCAAAGAAATAAATGTCTTCTGATCTGGCCTGCAGATAATTTCTGCAGCTGACACCCTTCTGGTAGCTTCCCAAGCAGCACCTTGGGGCGTGACTGAAAATCACTAATCAGGCAGCTTTCCTCATTTTCCCATGAAGGTTTAAGAATCCCCAAAACAGGATTTTCCCTTGTTTCAGCACAAACCAACTTCTATTTTCTCAGTGGCAGCAATACTCCAGGTCACGGAGGAGTGGAATTTTCTTTTTTCTTTTTTTACTTTAGATGAAGGGCTAATAAATACCTAATTTTTGATTGCATAAATACATCCCTCATGACGATTAAAAAGAGAGTGAGCACAATTCATATCTAAAAAAAATACTTTGTACTGACACTTGCAATCATTAATTATCTCTACTGTAATTTAATGTATTCCAGATATATTAGACTGCAATTTCCCATCTTCCTAACACTCCATAGCTAATGGCCATGGGTTTTGCTATGTTCCTTCTTGCTTCAAATGCTCTACTATCATCCCAGTGCCGAAGAAACCCTGCATCAAGGAACTGAATGACTTTAGACCAGTTGCTCTAACATCTGTAGTTATGAAGACCTTTGAAAGACTAGTGCTCGGCCACCTGAGAACCATCACGGATCCGCTCTTAGACCCCTTGCAACTTGCCTATTGAGCAAATAGATTGACAGATGGTGCTATTAATATGACTCTGCACTACATCCTACAACCTTTTGAATCTCCAAAGACCTATGCAAGGGTCATCTTTGTAGACCTCAGCTCAGCATTCAATACCATCATTCCGGACATTCTTCTAACCAAACTAAACCAGCTAGAGGTACCTGAACACACTTGTAAATGGATCATAAGCTTCCTAACAGACAGGAAGCAGCAGGTAAAGCTAGGCAAAATCACATCAGATACCTGCACATTTAGCACAGGAAACCCCCAGGGCTGTGTGCTCTCTCCACTTCTCTCTGTACACCAATGACTGCATCTCAAAAGATCCCTCTGTTAAAATACTGAAGTTTGCAGATGATACAACAGTGATTGGTCTCATTCAAGGCAACGATGAATCTGCATACAGATGGGAGGTTGAACAACTAGCCTTGTGGTGCAACCAGAACAATCTTGAAATACACTCAAAACCGTAGAAATGGTGGTGGATTTTAGAAGAAAACCTCCTATGCTTACAATACTCTTACAATACTAGACAACACAGTATCAACAGTAGAGTTCTTCAAGTTTCTAGGTTCTATCATATCTCAAGATTTAAAATGGACACCTAACATCAAAAATGTCATCAAAAAAGCACAACAAAGAATGTTCTTTCTGTGCCAACTCAGAAAGCTCAAACTGCCCAAAGAGCTGCTGATTCAATTCTACAGAGGAATTATTGAGTCTGTCATCTGCACCTCTATAACTGTCTGGTTTGGCTCTGCAACCAAACAAGACAAACACAGACTTCAGAGGATAATTAGAACTGCAGAAAAAACAATTGCTACCAACCTGCCTTCCATTGAGGATCTGTATACTGTACGAGTCAAAAAGAGGGCTGTGAAAATATCTACAGACCTCTCACATCCTGGACATAAATTGTTTCAACTTCTACCCTCAAAACGACGCTATAGGGCACTGCACACCAGATCAACTAGACACCAGGACAGTTTTTCCCCGAATACCATCACTCTGCTTAACAACTAATTCCCACAACACTGTCAAATAATTTACTAAGACTGTATTACTATTATTCTTCTCATCCTTCCTAGTACCTATCTCTTCCCACTTATGACTATAACCATGTTGCTTGTATCTTTCAATTTATATTGTTTTTGTTTCCTAGTACGATTTGATAGCTTATTAGTAACCTTGACTATTACTAAGTGTTGTATCTTTTTATTCTTGATGTATGTATTTTATTCTTATATACGCTGAGAGTATATACACCAAAGACAAATTCCTTGTGTGTCCAATCACACTTAGCCAATAAAGAATTCTATTCCATTCTATTTTGTGGTTGGCAAATAGTATGTTAAAAAAAGAAAAAAGTAACATGAGCTTTTTAATTGTAAAATTTGACAACATGCAGAAGAAATATTGGTGCACAATATTTGAGTACAATCGCTTCTCCAAGCCATACTGGCTAGATTTAAAATTCCTAAAATGTTTTGCATTTACATTTCTAACCACAGTAAATGTTTTGGCAAATTAACTAGGCTCCCAGTTGATATAGAAGTTGGTATTGTGTTTGAATTTATGTTTGTAAGATATAATTCAACCTTGGCTTAATGGCATTAGTAGAAATGATTTTATAGATGAGGACATTGCAATGAACCATTAAACTGAAACCATTTGGATGGCCTTGAATACTTGCATGATTTATTAAAGGAAAATCAATGTACTTACTTTCATTTTTCTTCACGTTTCAGCGATGCTTGTAGAATTAAAAAATATTAATGGTTATCAAATGCAGGAATCACATGTCAATTTAAAATATTAAAGTCACCGGAAAAAAATCGCCGGAAAATTCCGTAAAAAAGATGGCAGCATGCGACGGACCAACGAAAACGGCACCGGAGCCGTTGCACGCAAATTGAGCAATCGGCGGGTCCCTACGGGAGCAGCGCACTGGACCGCACGGTAGGAACCCACCTCTGCTTGAGATCTTTTGACATATGCTGGAATGAGAAGTAAATGATGTTTAGGCTACAAACTTCCTATTCCTGAGTCTTTCAGCCTTAGAAACTCCCTAACAAAAATACAGCAGATAGAGGAAAAAACAGCAATCTCTGATTCAGCACATCTGATGACTATGGGGAAGTCAGCCATACAATAAAACATCATCTGAAAATTAATCATAGCAGGAGGCTCTACACCCAACATTAACTTGAGAGATAACCAAGAAGCATTTAGCAATCCTTACAATCTCAACTCCCACCATCCCAGAAATTTTTTTTTTTAATAATGAGCTACAATCACAAGTTTAATTTTCTCGGAATCAAGTCTACCTACGATTCCCAATTCGCAGTTGTTCAATTTGACATCATGATTCTGAATGGGACTGTACCGATTTTGGGCCAACTGATATGTTTGAAATATTGAAAAACTGCCATAGGATCGCTTACAAATTAAGGTGTGGAAATGCTCATTCACAGAACAATGGGTGTGGTTAGCTTTAAGGCTCCCATTTCCTCAAACGCCAAATTGATGGAGTTAAAAGAATAAGAACTTGAATACAAGAAAGAAATGTAACTTGAGCATCAGAACACATAGTTTGTTCCATTCCTCAATGCCCCTGGAATACCCCATTCCCCCCCCCTGCACTTAAGAGCTGATGCTTCTTTCTTTCTTTCCTTTTTTTCTTTTTTCTTTTTTTCTTTTTCTTTCCCTTTCCTTCCTTCCTTCCTTCCTCCCTCCCTCCCTCCCTCCCTCCCTCCCTCTCTCTCTCTCTCACACACACACACACACACACCTCATCCTCCTCTACTGGGCTTTCCTCAAACCGTTTCTAATCCCTTTTATCTATTTGTGCTTCATCCTTTCATGTTTGAACAACCTCCTAACCTTACTCCCAAGCATTAGACATGTCACTCTTCACCATCCACTAGTTCCTCTGCCTCCATAGCTCATCAGAGAGCAGTACTGAGATCCATTCCTTACTTTACGGGGTTGGTGATAAAAGTGCAGAATAAAGTGTTTTGAATCCAAAGAGTCTAGAGCACGTGTGTCAAACTCAAGGCCCAGGGGCCGGATCTGGCCCGCGGGGTACTTAGATTTGGCCCACGGGGCCACCCTGGAAACAACAAAGGTCCGTTTCCAGCTGCCACGGCCTCCTGCAACCCTCTGCCAGTGAACACGGAGCTCCTTGTTCACTGGCAGAGGGTTGCAGGAGGCCGTGGCAGCTGAAAACGGAGCTCAGGAGCCCATTTTCGCTGGCAGAGCGCTCGAGCCACCACAGGCACCGACAGGAGTGATGTCGAGCTGGCCACACCCACCCTGGCCACGCCCCCTCCCCCCACGAAGTCAAACACAACCCTGATGTGGCCCTCTATGAAATCCAGTTTGATACCCCTGCTCTACAGGCATTTGTAGAAATAGGGATGGCAGGAAAGTAAGAATTCAGTGCCTCACTTTAAAAATCCAAGGCAGAGCAATTTGAGGCATCTTTACAGTGGAAGATGCTGGAAATTACAGACTACCTTAACTCCGAGATTCAGTTCTAGGACTAAAATAAAGCTCTGAAAGCTAATTGCTCTTTTTCGTACAATGAGAAATTAAATACTTTTTTAAAATGTATTTAATTTACATGATAGTTACTGGTTCTAAAGGCCTGCAGAAGTATTGATACGGCAAGCAATGGGAGGTATCCTATGCTATTTAATACTAATGCACCCTAGAGAACTTCCAAGAACCAAGAGTCTGCTTATGTGTAATAATTTTTTGTGAAATAAATCACACATCCATGACGACACTCAAAACAATCCATGACACTCCTAAAAATAATCACTTCATGCAAACCCAAATCCAGTTGTTGAATTATGTCAAAATGTTCCGATTTGGGATACCTAGTGATTATAAAAAAATGTAAATAAAATCTTTCTGCAAAATATGCAAAGCCAAGTAAGGGTTGAAGTGAGTAACATTGCCTGCACCTGCTGATAAGCAGAAGATTGAGAAACTCTTTCTGGAAGTGGAAGCAAAAAAATGCAAGACTACAGTGGGTATAAAAAGTTTACATACTATTAAAATGCCAGGTTTTTGAGATGTAAAAAAAAATCAGATGAAGACGATAAATCACTTCAGAATTTTCCCCACCTTTAATATTACATATGAGCTGTAGAAATTGAGAAATAAACTGAATTTTTTTTTGGGGGGGAGGAGATAAAAAACTTACCATAACGTGGTTGTGTAAGTGTGCACACCCTCTTATAAGTAGGGATGTGGCTGTGTTCAGAATGAACCAATCAGATTCAAACTGATGTTAAATAGTAGTCAGGACACACAAGCCATCAATTAAAATGGATGTGTGAAACATGAAGAACTAGAACTCTCAATGCAGGAAAGTAAACATGGATTTAGTAGGTATTATGGAAACCTGGTCAGATAAAAATCATGAATAGAATGCAAGAATGGTAGGATGTAACTTATTCAAAAGGGGAAGAACAGACTTAAGGGAAAAAGTGGCATTATGTGTAAGGCAAGTAAGCAGCATGTACTGAGATCCAGGAATTGTACACAAAGGTTCTAAAAACATCTTGGTAATTGCAAGGAAGGGGAAACAACCAAGATATTTTTGGAGCCAGGTGCTAGAGATTGTCAAGCCTGGTAGAAAATGTAGATAATGCTCTTCTAGACACTAGGACAGTGATGGCGAACCTTTTTTGGTTTGTGTGCCAGAAGGGGGTGCGTGCGCACGC
Organism: Diadophis punctatus similis; assembly: GCA_023053685.1. Taxonomy (NCBI): domain Eukaryota; kingdom Metazoa; phylum Chordata; class Lepidosauria; order Squamata; family Dipsadidae; genus Diadophis; species Diadophis punctatus. The sequence continues at coordinate 54,437,847 of JALIGW010000002.1, read as the reverse complement.
CAGTGCGCGCGCATGTGCCCACAGCCATTCCCTCCCCATGCATGCGTACAACCCCCCCGCACTGCCCCCTGCACATGCGCACACGCACCCCCGCGCATGCACAAAGGCCTCACTGAAGCCTGGGATGGTGAAAAACGGCAAAACCGGAAGTTCGGAAAAACACACTTCCGGTTTGCCCATTGGGCTGTTTTTTGCACTTCGGGGCTTCAGGAAGCTTCCCTGAAGCCTCCGGAGTGTGAAAAACAGCCCAACGGCAAACCGGAAGTGCGTTTTTCTGAACTTCCGGTTTGTCCATTGGGCCATTTTTCACACTCCAGGGCTTCAGGAAGCTTCTCTGAACCCTCTGGAGTGCGAAAAACAGCACAATAGCAAACCGGAAGTGCGTTTTTCCAAACTTCCGGTTTGCCCATTGGGCCGTTTTTCGCACTCCGGGGCTTCAGGAAGCTTCCCTGAAGCCTCTGGAGGGCGAAACGGCCTTCCCTAAGGCCGAAAATCAGCTGGCCAGCGCGCGCATGCGCACTGGAGCTAACATAGGGCAATGCCTCACGTGCCCTCTGATATGGCTCTGCATGCCACCTGTGGCATGCGTGCCATAGGTTCGCCATCACTGCACTAGGATGACTGGCAACACAAATGGTTTAAGATAAAAACTGGAAGAAGCAGAACAAATTACTCTGGGAAATGAGAGGGGGAGGTTGAAAGATAAGAAAATCAAGACTAAATGCTAATTGAGTCTAAGTATTAACAGAGATAGATGATCAGAGAGGAGAGAGAACAGGAGGCGTGTAAGGAGTGATTTAATGTTTCAGCAAAGGAAAATTTAAATATAGAAAACGTTTCAAAGATAGTATTGCTACCTGATTGTAATCATCTCTTCTGAAAAAAAGAAGGGATGATAGACACCTTGAACTTCCTGATGTGATAAGTGAATTTATGCAATCTGTATCATGAATAAAAGCAAGTAAATGTTCTAATTATGAATGCTTTTGACAGGTGGCTTTGTCCACAGATTTAGTTATCTCCTAACATTCATTTGGAGTTTTGCTCCCTGTTCTGCCTGTGCAAGCCTCTTCAGCTTTAAGAAATTCTGTGAGCCTCCATCTTAAGTTGCTGGAGATCTCCTTGGGGATTCAGGGCCTCTTGCTGTTTGGCAACTCCTACCTCATCATCAAAATTCAGAACCTTGTCAAGCTGCAACAATGAGCAGAAAGCATTAAAATGTAAATGCAAAGCCCTTCATTACCACAGGAACAATCAAAGGCATCAGAATAGATTCTAGGAGATTATACAGGCCAGTGATGCACATACGAAAGAGATCTGGGTGTCTTGGAGCACAAGTTAAAAAGAACCAATTGTATGAAGCATTTGCAGAAAAAGCAAATGGAATACAGGTAGTCCTCAAGTTACAACCACAATTGAGCCCAAAACTCCCTAGTCCAGATTTCCCCAATTGTTATGGCCATTTTTGAGAATTCTGGTAGTTGAACTCAATACATCTGGAAGCTGCCTATATTGGAAAGCAATGGCTTAGATAATTGGGGTCCCTTTCCACCCTTAGATTCTATAATTCTATGAAATCCTAAATCCATTACTAAAGAATTCTATTCCTATTTTGAGATGTGTGATTTATCTCACTATAAAAGGTAGAATTAACACCTCGCCAAAAGCTAACTTAAAAATTCTTATCAAATATAATCAAGAATTTTTAACTCAGATTCAGTATGAGCGTGTTATTAAAACAGTGCTAAGAATCACTTGTGTGTGTGTGTGTGTGTGTGTGTGTGTGTGTGTGTGTGTGTGTGTATGTGTGTATAAACGTATGCAAGAGACAAAAACAAAACATAACCAAGAAATCAAGATTATAGAATACATTCTGGTCAGGGAAATCAGGGGTGGGTTCCTCCCGGTTCGGACCAGATCACCCAAACCGTTAGCGATCCACTGGTGATGTAATTTTGGCGTCACGGATGCGGTTCTGTCTGTGTCGGTCTGTGCTCGCCGCCATCTTTTTTTCTGAATTTTTGGTCGATTTTTCTGTGTTTGGATGGCTTCACAGCGTTCGGTGCTTCCAAAAAAAGCCCTCCCGCCCGCCCGCGGGTTAATACTGACCTTTATTTGTTCACCCGAAGCACAGCTGATGAGCTCCTCAGCTGTTTTTCGGGCTGAATCCACCTTCTGAGCATGCGCGGAAGTGAAATTGCGCGCGCAACGTCGCGACGCGAACCGGTGGCGAAGGTAAGTGAAACCCACCCGAGGGAAATGTTTTTATAACATCCCTAGTTACATTTGTCTGTTCAGACAACCTTAAAAGCAAGTGCTGTGCTATACTCACTCACCTATAGGACATAAATCAAGTAGCTCAATGGTTCTCAACCTTTTCTTCACCATGGACCCCCTTTATATAACTTTTGTGGCCACAGACCATGGCCACAGACTCCCAAGACTTAAGTCAAGATTTAAATCATAACATTTCTTCAAGCTTTCGAGGACCCCCCCGTGACATCGTGGCCCCCCAGGGGTCACGAACCACAGGTTGAGAACCACTGGAGTAGCTTGAATAAATTAACGCCCCAACTTCTTCCTAACTCACTGGAGGCTTAAGATGGCATGCTACAAAAATGTAAACAAGGGCACTTTGGTGAATAAAGAAAACCAGGCAGTGGCCCCTGGAAGGATCTTGTGACTTACCTGTGGCTTGACAGAAGAGGAGGAAGGTGCTATGAGCATTAACATGCAGGATCTGGTCACTTAGGAAAGGTGGTAGCAGTGTAACTGGAGCATGATCTGTGATAGACCAAACGTCAGGCTGGGGGCAGCTGGGTGAAGGGAAGTCACTTCCAACATAGGACAAAGAGGTACCAGAAGGAGGAAAAGCTACAGTAGCGGAAGCTGTGGCAGAAGAGGACAGAAAGGGAAAAAGAAGAAGAAAAGGGCACTAAGGAAAAAGGTCTGCAAGAAACACTTCACATGCCAAAGAAATAATGTGCATAGGAAAGAAAAAGAAGAGGAAAAAATAGAAAACAGAAATGTAAAGGAAAGTCATGGGGATCCTGTCTTTACTCCATTCTGTATCCACCAAACAAGAAACCAAATCTCTGTGGATTTTATTGTGATGAAATCAATCTAAGGCTCAATAATAAAGATGTAATGCAATTAATTTCAATATTTATTCCATTACCTTTTCACATATACATAGTTAAGATAGAAAAATAAAAGCAAAATGAATCATACAAAATATAAAACTATTCACAGCAATACCATCTAAGAGAGGTTGGGGAGTTAACAAAAAAAAAGTTTGGGGATAAATTTGCCTACTGAGCAAGGATGCTATTCCTAACCTCCGTTTATTGTAACACAAAGGAGAGACACAGAGACAGCAAAATACAAGTATTAAAACTGTACATCACAAAATAATTTTACATACAAATAGTGCCACTGTGAACCACATTTAATGTATTTTAATCCATGAAGAGATAAAAGAGTTTTTGGGCAGTTTTGGTTTGTCTGTCTTGTTTCTTTACTTGCTTTTTTCAAATGTTGATGGATGTGACAAAAGGGTGAAAACATTTGGCAAAGTTGGCTATGGGTGGTATAATCTGATTACTTTCCAACTGTGAAAAAAAGTTTAAAAATAAGTATTCTCTCTCACCTCTTCAGGGACATCCATCAAATGTTTGTCAAATTCTGCATTGTAAACACACAAGGCTCTCAAAATGTGTGTAGTTTGGTGAAAGTGCCTCCCATCGTCCACTTCAAAAAATCCCAAAATGTAGTTAATGTGGCAGTGTCTAACACCTTTTTAAAAAAATCTCTTTTCTAAGCTACATTTCCCCATAATCCAAAATTGAGCACTTATAGTGATTACCATAGCATCTCTAAAAATAATAAAACAAAATCATTTAACCAAAACGTATCCCTGAGAACCTTATGCAAAACTATCCAGACCTGTCCCAATATACAGCATATTCTACAAAAAGTACACAAACTGTTTGGAAAAACTTAAATGCTTCTTTCATCAACTATAGTTAACAGACAAAATACGATGACGGCAGTTCATTAAGCATTATAAATCACTAGATGCAAAGAAATGTCCAAAACTGGACAAAAAGCCTATAATTTACCAATCTGATAAACTAAATATTATTTCCAATTTGGAATTAAACTGAAATTAGATTTTTAACAGCAGTTAAATATATGCAAGCTGTAGCTACTTAAATCCTTTTTGGCATGGATCTGCAAAAAGAGTTAATTTTACTTTCTATGGAAACAAGAAATAAAGTAGTATGTGCAAATGTTAAATCAACCTCAAGGGGAAAAAAGTTTGAAAATTTACAACTGGCCATTTAAAATAAAAATTCAACGAACACATGAGAAAAATAAATGTGGAACAAAATGGTTTTTAGAACACAGCAGATGGTTCTTTGTTCAATCCAGTTGTGAAATGACAAAGTATCACATACAGAACGATGACATATAGATAGCCCTTTGTGGCCCCGTTTATCACATTTAAATGCAGTGTATTAAAATGCAAAAAAAACAATTCAGAATAATCAAACTTTCATCAGAAAAACTGGGACCTGTTGCCTTTAATCAGCCTCAGCATCCGAGTCAGCAAATTTCAGTTCACACTTAACATCAAAAGGTTTGTCCTTGACATCTTTGTAAGATTGCGAATGGTCCTCATCATGCTGAATGTGTCCATTTCCATAGTCTGCTTCGGTTTCATAGCCTGTGTCATGTGCTGGCTTTGGATGTTCTCCACTTTGGGTCATAAGACTGCCTGGTTCCACCAAGGTCTCTTTCACACTTTGCTCACAATCAGAAAAATCCACCTTGGGTTTCTTCTTCCCAAATAGCATAGCAGAGCGGAATTTCAGACACTGGTCTGGTAAATATCCTTTGTAACAATTGTAGACAAACAGACTCAAGAACAGCACAAAAAAGAACAAAAAGAGAAACATCAAAAGGGAACTATCATTTGATTTTAGAAACATGGTCTTTTCAGGGACCTCAAGAAATGACTTGGTACGTTCAAGACTGGAGGCAGTGCTCATTAGCATTGGTACAAGAGGATTTGTTTCTATCCTGGTTGTTGTGACTGGTACAACTGTTGGAATGTGAACAGCTAACCCTTCAGTAGGAAAAGAAGCCATTTTGGATGCCTCTCTGTTACTTTCTGTTTGTGGAATAGGCTGCTTTGGGCTCAGGGTAGTATGCTGGATTTTTTTCAGTTCCAAAACATGCTTAGCCAACACTTGTGAAAACTTTTGATTCTTCACTTTTTCCTCTGACAGGCATTGATAAACACCACTGTCATCCTCAGACAAATTGAAGATGAGCAATGCTTTCTCCAGAAGACGGTACTTAGGGCTTTCCACCTTTAGCACATCATCCTTGAATTTCCAAACCACCTGTGCCAGGTTGGATTTCTTTGAACATTTTAACTCTGCAGTGCTCCCATGCCCGAAAGTGTGCTGCAGAGAATGCTCTCTGACTTTATCTGAAATGGCAAAATAAATGTGAAACCACGTCAGAAATGACTTTTTGAAGAGAAAGGGAGACCAATTCAGCCATGTTGGAACATCAAATGCTCATAATGTCAGTGCAGGTAGCCTATCGCACCAGACCTATGGCAGTATCCAACTGGTATCCTTCTGTTGACAGGAAGCATCAATCAGGGTAATACAATGGAATGGGGTCTTTCAAATGCCAGGCATTCATGGACTAGTTTGGAAGATGGCACAAGGCCTGCATAGTTATATGGTATCATTGAAAAAAATCATTGTTCATTTTGTTGATGAATGCCTCCATCAGAAGACTTCACAATGGATATGACCATTATTAGTGCGAGACAAGATACAACTTACACTATAAATTATACCCAGGTTCAGCTAAACAAATATGTATAAAACTTCTCTGCTCTTATATTTGGAAGTGGAAGGAGGCACAGGGAAAAATGTATGAATGATCATAACAGATCAGAAGAAAAAAGTCTAACAAATTTAAGTTGTATAATGAGCAGATCATAGTAACAAATATGATACACAGGCTTAACCTAAAAACAAACAAACAAACACAACAACAAATATAACACAAACTTGGAAAGATAAACTATCTCAAAATAATTATAATCTTTGAAAATGAACCTTGTGTTTAAATACTCTTGTATAAAACAATCTGTAGTTTAAAACAGTTAATGCTTTTAAAACAACTCTTATGATTCTTGGTACTTTTGATAGGTTAGTTAATATGCAATCTAAACCAGAAACAGAATCACTGGATAGACAGGCTTTCAGTGTTCAGAGCACAGCCTAATAAAGGAATGTCTGTTGTTTTAAAAGTCAGATAATATGCCAAATGTTACTTTTATCAACTTTGACCACAAAACAGGCTTATGCATGCACTGGAGTTGGAAAAAGGCTGCATTGAAAAAAAACTATTTGGAGATTTGACCAGAATTTGAAAACAGATTACAGCTAGAACATGTTACATGTTCTACATGTAACAGTAATAATCATCCTTGGACACAGAAAATTTGTTTTGGGAGGCAAGAGCTCTCAAGTATTATTTTTTTGTCAGTTTGGAAACTCTTTCTCAGTGGATGAGGAACAAGAATTTATTAAAAAGCCAATAAAAAGCTCATAATTTAGAGTAACCAAATAAAAACACTGGAGCCATGTTAGATTAAAAATAGTCTACTAATTGATCCATAGGTAGGCAGACTCACACATAGTCTTTGTGTAAGGCTATTGTTTGGTGTTTCTCAGAGTTTCCTTTTAAAAGACCCCATGATTTCATGTGTGGGCTATTCCTGGTTTATGCAATTGGGCAATTCCATGATGGACTTGGTTGTGAATCCAGAGATGATCACAGTTCCGTTTCTTCAAGATTTTTAAGGGTAGTTACAGAATAAAATATGGAGCATGTTAAAAATATAAGCAATATGATAACAATTTATATATTATATGCAAATGGGAAATATTACCTGTAGAAATAAATGAATGAATGAATAAATAAATAAATAAATACATTTATTCTGTGCTATTCATTTATGAAAACCAAAGCTTACCTGAACAAGAAGAGGCATCTCCACTTATATTCTGAATCCAATCCCTAGAAACAATATATAGCGTGAGATACAATAGTCATATCCTGTATGTATAACCTTACTACAAAAGCATCAGAACTTTTTTAAGTTACACAAATGCACCACTAATTATAGCTAATTTAATTTAATTTAATTTAATTAAAAGTTCTTATAGGCCGCCCAATCCCATAGGACTCTTATAATAATTTGAATAATAATAATTTGATTTGAAATTATATTAATTTCAAATTATATTAATAATTTAATTTGAATAATAATATTCAAATAAATATTGGAGCAGAGGAGAAGCATGTTTGCAGAAGGTTATGCTGATTTTTTATAAACAGCTGCTCCTTGCAGCAAACAAATTCATGAAGGAAAAAATAATAATTTGCAATGCTACTGATAACTTGTCTGTTATGGTGATATAGCGACATACGTGGCTGGATGAGTGGTTCATTATGATTTATCAATGAAGAAAGATGGTGTGCTCCGCTTAATATTTTCAACCACCAGCCTTTGGTTCTCCTAGCATTCTTGCCAAAAGTCTCTTTTCACTTAATCCTGGGATCTATTATCCAGCTTCACAGAAAGGGGAGATCTGTAGGCTGCCTTCCAACACATGGAAGAGTCCTCATGCACCAGTGTGACATTAAGTACAGAAAACCAAACAGGAAAAGATATAACATTTGAAGCCTATGTGAGTATGTGTCTGTGTACAACTTTGATATGTCAATCTGGAGGGTTTGGAATAATTTTTCTCTGCAAATCAGAACAATCCATAGTGAACAAAAACAAATCCCTTTTTGGGGAGGGGAGAGGAGCAAATGGCCACGGCTAAATAAGACCTGAGTGTCTAGGATAGACAAAATGGCTGACACTGTGCCATTTTCCTAACTTCCTTATTCTCCATTTATACTAGGCACAAATGGGTGATCTCAATTTAAATTAAGAAACTTTTTCCTCCTAAAAATGTCGTAAACAATAATTATGTAGCTAATATGCCTTGCAGTACTTCTATGAAATGCAAATAAAGGTGAAAGTTCCAGTTGGTTTGGAAAGAATAGTAAAGCAGGTTAGTGTAGTCAATAGTTGAAAAGTTGGAGGTTGATCTAAGAGGTGTGTTCTGATTCATGCAACTTGTTCTCTCTTATAGCCTAGCTTGCTTATGAATGAAAATAAATATGTAAAAGGTCCAGAACACAACAGCCAAAACTGGGATATCAAAATAATAATTACAGTATTTACATAGAAACAATATGTAAAATTTCTTTTTTCTCACTTCTTCCCTTCCTCTATGATACAATTAAAGGTTGTATTTTTCATTTATGACAGTTTACCATATCATCCAAATCTGGCAAACTCTTATTAATCTTATTCAAAAGCATGGTTTATGAAGCTGGCTTATTTCCATAAAATATAGCTTAATTTAATTGCACATTAGAATTTAGATATACCGGTAATACTAAAACATTGTCTTGGGCCACATACAAAATATATAATATAGTTAATGTATAACTTTATATCAGTTTGTATAAATAACTTCATTATTTTTAGTTATTTTGTGGGTCCTGTCTAGAACTTCCTACGACCTGTGGGCTGTGAGTTAAACTAATCATGACCTAATTTCACAAAGCAAAATATTCGATATTTTTTACTTTGCATTTTATATATTCTGCATTATATTTTAGAGTTTGGTTTAGAATTAAATTCTATTAAGTTGCATATATTACAGCATCCCTATCAATCTTCAATTCATGTTATTTTCTCTAGTTCTACAAACAAGTTAAAGTTGTTGATGAAAATAGGGGACAAGAAAACGAAGGATGTGTAAAGAAATTAAAGAAGGGGATTAAACAATACGGCATAAAATTAAGAGGTAGGAAAGGTAATAACTAGCTTAAGAAATTAAATTATAGCAATGGATTTGAAGAGAAAACTAGAAATTAATTGGTGGTAGACACAGAAGACAAAACTAGATTCTTTTTTTGGAGGTAGCATTGTTTCTCAAATAATTACATGTACCAAACCATGTAGTATTTGTTTAGAAATGATTTATAAAGGTTAAATGAAGTAATGACACCGATGGAGTAGAAATTTAAGAGAATAATAAATCAATCTGTTAAATATGAGAAGATTTAAGATAAGAAGCACTCGAGGAAAGGTAAAGAAGGAGAAAGAGGAAGTAGAAAGGAGGAAGGGGAAGAGGAGTAGAGTGTAGGAAGGGGGAGAGAAGGGTAAGAAGGTAAAGGGAAGAGAGGGAAGAGGGAGGGGAGTGTAAAGAAATAAAGAGTAACAGGTTGATGAATAGTAATATAAATTAGGTGTAATAGAGGAGAATATCTTAAGAATAATTGTATAATAATGTATAACAGTGTCTATTGGTATAATGTAAGGTATATGTATTTACATATGTATGGTAATGTTGGAGAAAAAAATAAAAATTTCTTTTAAAAAAACAAGTTAAAGTTGCAATTTATATATATATTTTTAATTATGATTAAGATCCATTGAAGTCAGCTGGACCTAGTTCTAAGTAAACATCCACAGAACTATTTATTGTTCTGATCCCATTGTTCACTGGAAAGTTGTGAGTTTTTTCTTTTCTAAAGTGTTATAAACAAAGTTTTTCAGAGATCTTTTCTCTTTCATTCCATCTCTACTACTTTTCAGATTTCACTAATTATCCACATGCTTAAAGTTCTTTTTCCAGAGGAGGCAGAAGGAATTAGAACAAGAAAGAGCTTCAAAAGAATAAAAATGATATAGGACTCTCAAGATGTTGTATTTTGGGCAATATGCATGCTTAGAACTGCTCACTGAATGACATTTTATTAGTTGATCCACATAAACACATTTGATCTACATTGTAATATATAACAGCAGTCACCAACGGTGGTCCGCGAGAAAATTTTGGTAGTCCATAGAAAAATTATTTGCATCTTTTATATTGCACTAAATACTATTTATCTTTTTTAAAAAATTGTATTAGTGGTCTGTAGGATTTAAAATTATGAATTTAGTGGTCCCTGAGGTCTGAAAGGTTGGTGACCCCTGATATATAATGTAGATGCATCTCGGTACTTTTACCTGTTATTCTCTCTTTCTTTGAAGATATCACTGCAAAGGGATCTATGGGGATTCCAACCACAGTATGGATCTCTTGCCAGGACACAGTCCACGCAGGTACTATACTTTTCACAAAATGCAACAGGTGACTGGACTACTCCTGTATTGGATCCTGCATAGAGGTATTGCTTTCCCTGCAGAAAAAACCAAGGCAATTGGTAGAAAAGGGCATATTTCCCTTCCCACCTCAAGCAAGAAGGAAGCTTCATAAAAGATTGAGCAACAGTATTTCTTAAAAGAAAATTGTGCTGTTGTGAACAATCAGCCTGTGTAAGTCAAGATATAAAACCATTGCCAAAACTAACAATGTTGGGCTGCTATGGGACTAAACTGCCTAACACAACTTCAGACTTCCAATTTGTACTGATTCCAAGGACCTTCACTTAATAAATTGTGGTGGTTTTTTTTACTGTGAACAGGAGGAGTAATAGAAACATCAAACATCTATGGTGTCTTATGGACAGAGTATTAAGACAACTGTAGATCTTACTATATATTCCTACAGCTGTTGATGCTGCAACATTATTTTCTCCATTAAAGAGATGATTGGGATGTTAATATAAGCTCCCAGTCCTAATCTTTTTAAAAGAGATAACTAAAATAGCTTATCATTATTTTAAGATATGCACTGCTTGGTTTAAAAAGCAGGAGGTAGATAAACAATGGGAATGAGCTTGTAACAAGCAGGACTCATCCATCATGCCTTCTAAACCATCAATGTGGTTTGCTTATTTATGACTTGACTTGTTGTGTAACCTCAATCATAATGGTTTGTAAGTCAAAGATTATGACAGGGACAGATAATCTTTTTCTGAGCTATGAATGCAACTATGATGCCTTTGGTGAGATGGGGGCCAATTGTTTTTAGGTGCCGGGTAGCCAACACACTTTCACTCTTAAGCCCATTTCTCAATCAACTTACTGTTTAAAGTCAGCAGCAAAATTGCCATGTTAAGGTGGCAATAGGTAACATTCATGTTGCTGAAATTTGCTGCTGAATTTCAAGATGCCAACAATGGTTTGTTCAACAAATTATGATAAACAAATTGTGCTCAGTACTGAGTATGAACTCAATCACAGAAAGCTGAATGATGTCAGATTATTTGTTATTTGTCCATATAGCCCAGTAAATCTGTACCTCTGACACTAGTTCTCCAAGCTATTAGCCAAGAGAATAAATTAAGTTATCTTAAGACTTTTCATTCTTCATGCAAATATAGACTTATCTCTGAATGATCACATTCCTTTCCTGCCTGTAGTCCCAAATCAGAAAGCTATACAGGTAGTCCTTAACTTAGGACTGCAATTGGGAAGGGATGCAGTTGAAAAGCATGACACACATAACTGCATTACAAGTCCCAGGTGGATTACAAATAGGCTGGCAGATGGATTACATGGCTGTTGCTGGGTGGGAAAAGGTGAGGAAGTAGTAGAGGAGGTGTGGTGCCAGCACAGTTGCTGCCACATGGGAGAGGAGGTGTGAATGATGGAATAGGTGTGGCACAAGGGTAGCAGGTGCTATTGGGTGGGAGAAAGTGCAAGAGTGGCTGGGGAGGCGTGGTATGGGTGCAGCAATGCTCAGGGAAGGTGCATAAAGGTGTGCAGGTGGCTGGTGATACACAGCAACAGCCCAGAGGGGCTGGGGTAAGGTGCATGTGTGAGGAAGATTAACCCAAGCAATTTGTGTCCTTCCCTGTCAGTTTCCCCATTGACTTTTCTGGTGGGAAGATCCCAAATTGTGATCACATAATTATGGGATGCTGCAAGCATCATAGTGGGAGCCAGCTGCCAGGCACCACACAATCCTGAGTGTGCTGGGATGGTTGGAACATCAAAACTGGTCGAAACCACCGCACATAACTTTGGTTGCTGAACCAAACTTTGAGAAGAGCTGAAGTGGTGCAGTGGTTAAATGCTGCGACTGCAGGCTGACTGCTAGTTCAGCAGTTCAGCTGTTCAAATCTCACTAGGCTCAAGGTTGACTCAGCCTTCCATCCTTCCGAGGTCGGTAAAATGAGGACCCAGATTGTTGGGGGCAATATGCTGAACTCTGTAAACCGCTTAGAGAGGGCTGTAAAGCTCTATGAAGCGGTATATAAGTAAAGTGCTATTGCTATTGCTATTGCTATTGTTAACTGAAGACTATCTGTAGTCTCCGAAAGGCTGCATGAATACAAACAATTACAACTTGATGCTTCCAGACTAAAAGTGAGCATATCAAGAGAGTCTATTTGGGTTTTTGAGTCTTGGGACAGATTCAGATCTACCCCCCCCCCCCAACCTAGGGAGCTGCATCTGTTTTGCAGCCTAACAGACAATTTTCCCAGTTATCATCTCTGAATTCAGCAGCTGATTTTTCCCCTCCCCCCATCTTTACATATTGCAAGCATTGGTTCCCTCAGGCCTCCTTTTTCCCCCTCAGGATTACTACGATTTCCTTGACCTCACTCAGCCCTACCTTTTTTGAAGAAAGCAAGAGAGTCTGAATAGAATCAAAATTTGGGAAGAGCTGAATTTCTTCCATAATATGCATTCCATTTTCATAGCTGATTGCTTTGTGAAGAGCACCTTGATCTGAAATGACAGAAGGCAATCTTTTTGGGCAGCCGTGTAAAAATAAACATACATTGACTACGCTTGGGAGTCTACAGATTCCTTCTTCACCAGAGATTTCAAAACCTTTTAATTTTCTCTGCTTGTTCAATGTTTTACATATTGCTTTTTTACTATATAACTGCCTGCTTCAGCAGTTTTACCTCTGATCCAATTTTTGCCTCGTTTTTTAATCTCCGTTCTGTTGATTTTAATTTTAGATAAACTGCAGTGATTTATGTATGCACCTCTTGAAAAGTGGAATGAATTATATAACATACCCCACACACCTCTACCAAATGAACATGCAACAATATACAGGTAGTCTTTGACTTTCAATCATAATCGAGTCAAAAATTTATGTAGTTAAGTGAGACAATTGTTAAGTGACTTTTGTCCCCATTTTACGACCTTTCTTGCCACAATTGTTAAACGAATCACTGCAGTTTGTAAGTTAGTAACATGGTTGTTAAATGAATCTAGGTTCAACATTGACTCTGCTTGTCAGAAGATCACGAAAGCTGATCGCATCACCCTGGGACACTGCAACAGTCATAAATATGAGTCTCAGCTGCCAACCGTCTAAATTTTGATCACGTGACCATGGAGATAATGCAGTGGTAATAAGTGTGAAAAACAGTCATAAATCACTTTTCCCAGTATTTTATAACTTCGAATGATCATTAAAGAGACTGTTGTTAAGTTGAAAACTACGTGTAGTACCAGCAGCTACTGCATTTCTCAGAAACACCCAGATTTAAAAAAATAATTATCCAGTGATAGAAAGTTGACAATGACACAACCAGGACATTTCGTAATAATTCCCAGACTTGAAAAGATAATCTCTCTTTTACTTAATTGCTGAATTTTAGTTAAGGTCTTCAAAGACATGAAGGAAAACTTCTGAAGATGCATACAGGTAAGTCCTTGACTTACGGCCACAATGGAGGCTGGAATTTAAATCTTAAATTGTTGCAGTCATAAGTCAAGGCACCACCTGAGAGAACTTGATTTTACAACCATTTTTACAATGAGTCATCATGGTCATTAAGCAAGTCACATGGTCATTAAGAGAACTGTGTGTTTATTAATAGAATCCAGCACATCCAATGGGCAGCTTTTGCTATTTTCTACTGAAAAATGCCATACATTGTGGTTACACCGGTATGGAATACTGCAATCAGTCGAAAAATTAAGCTGGCTGCCAGGCGCCTGAAATGTGATCACATGACCAAGAGCGCAGTTGTAATTTCAAGGACTGCGTTGTACATAGCTTTTAAAAAATGCATAGTGACTTTTAATGGTCATTGAACAACTAGTCATAAGTCATAAGAGGACTATGCAAGGAAGCACTTTGGGCCCACTTTTCTTCCACTTTCAGTACACTGAAACTCACAATGCTGGATTGGCCTATTCAACTTCAGTGAAAAGCCACCTCACCTTAATACAGTGTGGTCTTGAAACCATGGAAAACTCACCTGTCCCAATAAACATGACATCATATAACGTGCCATTCAATGCACGGACTTGGTCCACCACAATCTGGGTATACTTCACATCACGCTTGATCAATCTGGGTCTGTCTCCTATCGGGGTCACAGAATCATCCATCAAAGGATGGTCTTTGACAAACTGTAAGGTTTTGTCAGGTAAGTTGAGTGTACTCTTGAAATGTTCTGCTTTGGCCTCCTTGTTTATACACTGTTCCATGAAAAATAAACAAAAAGACACAATATGATTAATGAACACTTAAAAAGGAATAATACAGGAAGTCCTTGACTTACAATAGTTCCTTTAGTGACCATTCAAACTTACAACGGCACTGAAAAAAAGTGATTTATGACCATTTTTCACACTTACGACTATTGTAGCATCCCTATGATTATGTGATTGAAATTCAGATACTTGGCAACTGGTTCATATTTATGACCATTGCTGTGTCCCAAGATCTTGTGATGCCCTTTTGCGACCTTCTGACAAGCAAGTGGGGGAGCCGGATTCACTTAACAACTGGGTTACTTAGTTATCAACTGCAGTGATTCACTTAACAACCGTGGGAAAGAAAGGCTGTAAAATGGGGGCAAAGCTCACTTAACAAATGTCTCATTTAACAACAGACATTTTGGGCTCCATTGTGGTTGTACTATCTGTACAAGCTTTAAAATAAAGTCTCTATTGCAAAAATTATCTAGCTGTATGAAGTAATTTCTGTATTTTTTTCAAGAGATAAAACTCAAGACTTTCCAAACTGGATGAAATTAACCTCAACAATGGGGGAATTATCTCATGTGCCCTTTAATTCTCTTAAAAGATAGTCTTTGGAAATGAAATAGCATATTAGGAATCTTTAACATACAAAGTTATTATAAAGATAGCAATATCACTTAAGACTTATATACCGCTTAGTGCTATACAGTACTCTCTGAGCAGTTTACAAAAGACAGCATGTTGCCCCCAACAATCTGGGTCCTCATTTTACTGACCTTGGAAGGATGGAAGGCTGAGTCAACCTTAAGTCCGTCAGGATCAAACTCCAGACTGTGGACAGACTTTGCTTACAATACTGCATCCTAACCACTCTGCACCAGGGCTCTTATAACATATGATCAAATAAAAATGGAATTTATCATACTTTTTAATGGTTTGTGCCATTTTCTTTTGCAATGTATGCCACATAGATTTACATCATCTGAGCTGGACAGTTATATAAATGTTCTAAGGCTAAGATAAACATTTTTTCCTCAATTGTCTCATCAAAATTATTCTCCATATATGGCTAGTTATTAACATCAGACAAGCAAACCTAAAATATACATTATAATAATCTTAAACTACCGGTAGCTAAATTGAGGTGTTCTTGGTGCTCTCTGAACTTGGCTGTTTTCTTGTAGAGATTTCATTACCCAAACTAGGTTACAATCATCAGTACTACATTGAAAACAACCAAGCTCAAAGTGCACCAAGGACGTCTCATTTCAACCTTGAGCTACAAATATTCTCCTTTATTGGTACTCCTTAATTAAGCTAAAGGGGCAAAAGGATATCCCTATCATTTAACCTAATAGATGTTTAAAACTGTCAGAGACATTCCAGTGTTAAGACCAAGACTATTGTTCTCTTACAATTCTCCCCTGTGGTCTTCAGAGATATAATTTAGCACTTATCGATGATATTATTCCTGCTGCTTAAATAAAGATGAAACTTGCAGCAGTCCAGTTGGTTTTATCTACCTTGTCAAGAGGTGTAAGAAACAACTCACTTACTCAGACTGGTGCTACTATTGTTTGGGGATTATCACTATTAAAGTTAGATGCCATCACAAGTGCATCTATAAGAGCCGAGGTGGTGCAGTGGTTAGAGTGCAGTACTGCAGGCTACTTCAGCTGACTGCTAGCTGCAGTTCGGCAGTTTAAATCTCACCGAATCAAAGTTGTCTCAGCCTTCCATCCTTCCGAGGTGGGTAAAATGAGGACCCAGATTGTTGGGGGCAATATGCTGACTCTGTAAACCGCTTAGAGAGGGCTGTAAAAGCACTATGAAGCGATATATAAGTCTAAGTGCTATTGCTATCTATCATTGAATGAACTGTCCTTACAACTGTTTTTTAGAAATCAAGGTGAGGGAACAGTAACCAGTTTGCAAGTTATCCAGAACTTACTGCTCCAGGCCGTGGCTTAGGAATCTCTCCATTGTATCGCAACCATTTTGTATGGGATTGTTCAACTGTGGTGCTTTGCATGTACTTTCCTTTGGCAAAAACATCTTCCACTGTAGAAATATTGTAGGCACATACTGCTGAGAGACCCACATTATTCCTTAAAAAAAAAGAAAGATGGAAACTTATTCAACTTTTTACATTCCTGTGGTAACAAATGGGCCTCTAAAACAAAAAGCTATTACTTACAACTGAGGAGTAAAAACCCCATAAATCACTGGTTCTTTTAAATTTGAAGTCTTTAGGATAAAAATATCATTGACAATGTTGAAAAATAAATTTTTCTCTGGGACTGAACAAAACAACCGAGCCTTGAGGTAGGTAGTCCATTTTTTTTGTAAAGTTCGATGTCCTCCTTGGTCCCCCTTGAAAAAAAGAAAAAAGCATTTTCATTGTTCAAGATCAATATTTAAAAAAAAAAACAGTTTTGTACTGTTAAAGCATCCGTATATATAAAAATATGAAATTCGCCAAGCCACTTTTACATTTTAAGCACTTATTTAAAAAGTGCCAAGCACTGAGGAAAAGTTCCAACCTTAAAATATCCATATCCAAACTTAACTAGAAATGTTCTGATCACAACATGGACATTTCTGCTACAATATGGAGGTGTCAATGGTCTGTCTGGAGGTTAAAACAATTCCGGAGCATGTCTTCGCCAAAGTTTCAACATGATATTAATAGTCAGAACGGGAGATTTGAGAATTTAAATGTTTTGACTTCAGAACATATTGTATACACACCAGTGGTGGGTTTCACTTACCTTTGCTAGTGGTTCGGAGTTGTGCGTGCACGTGCTCTCGCTTCGCTCGCTGCTTTTGCACATGTGCAGATCGTCCGTGATGACATCCAGGTGGGTGGGCGGAGCCTCCCGCCACCACCGCTACGATTCGCCCGAACCGGGGCGAACTGGTAGCAACCCACCACTGATACACACACTCACACACACACCACCATCACAACAAAACTTTTCAAATAAATGAGTAAGGCCCTGTAAGCAGTCTCTGCTTTCACATAATTATATATTAATAAACGCCATTCAGGGTCTCTATAATGTTAATGACTTGAGGGCTGCTGTGATAAATACAGCTTTTTTCCCACACCCCAAACAACTTTAGCATTAGGAAGAATTGCGTCTTCTCCCTGTGCAACTAAATTGATATCAAACTGGGGGGCAGTTGAAAATGTTTGTTTCCCTCTGCCTTTGTGACACAGGAAGAATTGTGCTCTTGCACTGCGAAGTAACAGGAAGCCTCAACCTCCAAATAATGAATTTTAAGCCAGAGCTTCCAAAGGAGAAACGCGTAACACTGAAAGAACTATAATTTAAAATATCCCTGGTCTCCAGCCTTTGCTGCGACCACACTTTTTTTTTAAAAAAGTAGAAATCTTTTCCTAAGTACCACCAGCAATGCAAAAGGATATGCATATTTTTGTCCATGTATGTGTGTGCCTTCAATATATTGTTGACTCCTGATAACTGCCTCAACTAGTCCCTGGAGTTTTCTTGGCAAGATTTCAAAAGTAGTTTGCTATTATCTGCTTCCTAGGGCTGAGAAAGAGCAACTGGCCAAAGGTCACCCAGCTAGCTTTCATGCCTAAGGCGGAGCTAGAATTCACAGTCTCCCAGTTTCCAAGCCTGGTGCCTTAATCACTACATCAAGCTTGCTCTCATATTTCCCTATCCCCTTCCATATAATTCCATATTTTAAAAAATGGGAATCCAGATCACATATTAGTTGTGCTACCACTTCAAAGTAATGACAAGCTGTCAGTGGGCAGAGAACCATCATTGCCACACCAAAGCACATTTGGTAAAACTGCTGGGATTTCACAAATCTTGCAGGCTTCAATCAGCTTGAATTGCTTAATTACATGTTGCAAATTAAATGCAGAGCCTAATATTTTACAAACTCCTGCACCCTTCCACCCACAATAAAAGTACAAGGTGACAAGAGCATTAAATGTTCTTGGGGGGGCGGGGGAATCACATTGTTTCATGGTAAAAGGAACTTTTTACTGCACTCACATAAAGAGTGGCAGAAGCACATTGGTTATCAGTAGTTTTCTCTTGGCACAGGACACATTCCAGTCAAACAAATTTGATACCTTGATGGCCAAGTGGTCATTATTTTCCCAATTCCCTCAGGCTGACAATGACTGATAAGCATATATGTGAGGAGAGAAATGTGTGACAGTATCATAAAAGCCCTTGGTTTTTCAGGATACCATACCAAGCCTTAGGTCTTCCCCGCCCCCCCAATTTTTACGGACATTTAGCAATTCTAGTGAGCAATTCTGTTCTCTCAGCAAAAAGATATACCAAGCATTAATTGCTGAAAGTAATTTGGAATTTTTTAAATGTTTCCTTCCCGTGGAGAACTTTATCAGATGCATGCTATGGCCTTCAAGATACTGATGAACACAGCTTTTGAAATCCCTCAATATAGGCGATGCTGGCTGGGATTGCCAGGAGTTAGCAACATTTGGCAAGCCATGAAAATTATGGCTGTCTACAAACAGTCCAGTTTAATGTTATAGTGCTCTGTTGGAAGCACAGCAGATCTAATTTAAAGAATGGCAAAAGTTTGGCTCTTAAGCAGAAAGGACAAACAGACTAACATGGTTGCCCTTGGGGATAGGCTGCAAAGAAAAGGCATGTCTGGACTGACAAAACAAATTCTTGTTTCAACTGGTTCCTTCCTCCATCCCAGAAAGAAATAGAAAATGTTTTCACTATGACCCACCTTACAAACTCTAGCTATCCTTGGAATCATCAGTTTGTTAAGGAATTCATATTCCACCGACACCTCAGTGAAAAAGAAGTACACTTTGTCGTCGTCTTCATCAGGGCTTTCTGGATCAGCTCTTATCACATCAGCAAAAATAAAATTTGGTTCTATATAAAGAAAATATAAACAAAAAACGCAATATTTAATTTTACACATTATCATTGCAGCAAGGATAGTATTCGCCCAGATGTGGAAACATCATAATATACCAACAGAAGAAAGTGTGATCAATAAAATCTTAGAATGCGCAGAGATGGATAGGCTTACTAAAGTAATGAATGATGAAGAACAATCAGAATATTATAAAATATGGGATGATTGGCATAAATGGTTTGATAATAGATCTACAGGCTAGGGATAAAGTAACTAAACAAGGTGTAAAAGTAAGAATGTGGCAAGAAAATAGCATAAATGGAACTTTTGTATAAAAATTGTAGTATTTTTAATGATAATATGAGGAAATGTAAGGATGAATTGATGCATTATTATGTATATACTACATGTAAATATTATATGTCTACTATAAGTAGAAAGGAGGGACAAATGAACAAGAAAAGGATGTAAATGAATGTGGGATAGTTGTCCAATAACCAGAATGTAAAAACCTTTTTTTAAAATATAAAACGTTTAATAAAAAATTTTTAAAAAGAAAAGAAAATATAAACAAAATTGACTACCATTTTAATTATTCTCCTGTGGTCCCCTTTTCTGTAATGGTTCATTGGATACTTTTTATTATTTCCATGTTTCACAAACCTTACAGGAAAAGCTTTGAGACATCACCAAGTCTTTTCATGGATTAAACTCAGAGATCCAAGATTTACGTGCACGATTGAATGAGTGATTCCAATCTAAATTCCTTGTTTCTCAAAATAAATGGCAAATACATACATAGCTCCCAAAACATATTTCAATAAAATAGCATTGGATAAAACCCAATGAAATATTCTATGGGGGTTGCAGAAACAGTATGTTGAGCAGGTTACTTTCCTTGCTGTTTGCTGGTTAAAAAGTCTCCAGGTCATTCATAATCAGAACCAAATTGGCTAAATCAAAACCAGCGTCTAAATAGTGAAATCAGTACTTGGAATTTTGGCATCTCTTTCAAACATAGATGGAAAATTCAGGAAAAAAGGTTATTTTCTGCAGCTGTGAGTTTGAAAGAAACACTGGCCTTTTTTAAAAAAGAAAAAATAGGAAAAAATCTACATAAAATAAAACTTGACAGTCTGTTGACGAACATTTTAGCGTAGTTTTTTTTTATTATTCAGGGTCATTTTTTAAAGTTATCTAGGATCAAACTCCCTCTCAATTGCCTTACCATTAAGCCAAGGAATTGCATATTCTGTCCTTAGTGGATTTTGCAGCGAGTTCCTAGAAATAATAGGTTCACTTCCTAAGAAATTGTAAGATGTTGCAGAGTAAAGATCCCCATCTGTAGAACAATAACAAAACAGAATAAAACTACATGTATTTCCCTTGAAATATTATATGACATGCTATTTTGCTTTCCCATGCTGACTAAAATTATACAAAGCTTAAACTGCTTTCTTCCCACCTGTCAAATCTCTATATACCATTTCTCTATTATTTTAAATTACTCTGTATTGCTTTTAAGATAATGACAGAGAAATGGAAGAAACCCACAAAAGATAAAAATAAATGCATTGTCAAAGAAAAGGAAAAAACAGTGTTTCTTTTAAAGTGGGAAAACATTAACAAAAGAAAAATAAAATGGTGCAATCTTTTAAATGTAAATAGTTACAATTCTGTATAGTTATTTAATGCAATTATTATTTGATTACATATTTATTTCTAATGTACCTCTTTTCTATTCCTATATAAGCTTTGCATTCATTGGTTGAATTCTTTGGTGCACAAGTAGAAGAGAGAGAGATTTTTAAAAATTATGAGGAAAGCAAAATTTAATAAGAACTATTTGTGCCAAATTACTTTTTAAATCAGAAAAATTCCGTTCTTAAAAAATAGCTCGAAAGAAACTTTACTACTGCTAAACAATCATGTATATCTTCTTGATTTTGTTTAAAGAATAACACTGTTGAAATTATATACTTACCAACCATGACTGATGTATAACTTTGTGCAGGATCAAATGGACATCTTCCTTTACCATCTTCATTTCTCCCCATAAGCTTAAATGTTGCCAGATTCTACAAAAGAGTTAAAAAAATTAAAAATCTATTTGAAATATAAGTAGTTACATACATTCAACCTTACAGTTGTGAACATATGGAATATTTCTCAGTTCTACCAATTAAAAGAGCATTCTTTTTATGCAATTATTAGATTTCTTTTGAAGTAATATACACAATACTTCCTCCTTCCACTTTTCTCCCCAACAATCTTATGAGAGAGGATTTGGTTGAGAGAGGATGATTGGTTCAGAATTACCAATGAGTTTCTATGCTTGAGAGTACGATCCTAGTCCAATACCTGAGCTGCTATACCACACGGGACCATATTTCTATTCCATCTCCATGATAAGAAAAAAAAGATATAGTGGGGAAGGGGGAGGGGAGATTGGAATTTATAAATGGAAGACATCGTTTGGAATGCACATAGACACATACAGAGCTAATAACATTTCATTTTTGGGTCAGACACTGGCAAAAGGCTGATGTCATGATTATTCAATTTATTCAAATACTTTTATTACTGCTAAAGGCAATTCAAATTGGCAAACAACAAAAACAAAATAAATAAAATGTCAATGGGATTGGAATATACAAAGACCAAACTCAATGCAATCATTTTTGAAATCATCTGCTGAAATATTCATAACTGTTTCAACTCATTCCAGACTTCAGTCCATTATCTCCTGGTAAATATCCCAAGACCTAATTCAAATAACAAATGAGATACTACCTTAGATTAAAAATAATTTTATTCGTTTATATACATTAAAAAAGACGAACAAAACATTTAACAAAACAAAACAATTACATATATACATTTATACCTCTAGGGCAGGGGTCCTCAAACTTTTTAAACGGGGGGCAAATTCAGGGTCCCTCAGGCTGTTGGAGGGCCGGACCGGCTGGGTGGGTGTGGCTAGGTGGCCACGTGGCTGGGTGGGTGTGGCTAGGTGGTCACGTGACTGGGTGGGTGTGGCCAATTTAACAGTCCATTAAACAATGCATACAAATTAAACTTTCATTTGTTTTGCTCCTGGGGGTGTTTTATTTGCATGTTGCTCTTTTGGTTGACTTTTCTTTTTACTAGATCGTTTTTTTTAGTTGTTTAGGAGTCTAGTGGTCCACTTCAGGAAACTCAGTTTTGCAGCAATTCTTCTCAGCCCCAAGGAGCTTGAGATATATATATATATCTTTCTGTCTCTCTCTCTCTCTTTGTTTATCTATCTTCTAGAGGCGGGGGAGGTGAAAAATGGGCCGTTTTTGCCCATTTTCTGGCCTCCTGGGGCATCTGTGTGCCCCATTTTACACCTCCCAAGCCTTCAGAAGCATTCTGCAGGCCAAAAATGGCCCAGTTTTTGGCCAAAAATGGGCTGTTTTCGCCAGTTTTTTGTCCACCTGGGGCATCTGTGCACCCTGTTTTTCACCTGCCCCACCTCCAGGACGTCTCTGCAGGCCAAAATTGTTGGCCTTACCTTTCAGTTCCAGCCCGTGGGGCTCGCAAACATAAGTTCTGCGCTCAGCCGAAGGGTAGGCGGGCCAATGCGAGCGGGGCAGCCTCGTGGTCCTGCGCGGGCCGGATTAATGGCTTCAGCGGGCCGCATGTGGCCCCCGGGCCTTAGTTTGAGGACCCATGCTCTAGGGTTATCTTACGGTACTTTATATCAATGATCAATTCATGCTTATTCCTAAATTAACATAATTCTATATTTATATCACCTTTTAACATAGTACATAAATATACTAGAGGTATAAATGTATATATGTAATTGTTTTGTTTTGTTAAATGTTTTGTTCGTCTTTTTTAATGTATATAAACGAATAAAAATTATTTTTAATTTAAGAGATACTACCTTAGATGCTAAAATAATATGGGTCTTTCCCCATGCCATCATCTCAACATAAAAGAAAGGAATTTAAATGTATTAAGAAAATCAGCTTTTGATATCTTAAATATGCCATTTTTTAAATTTCAGAATAGCTGTAATTATTTTAATGAAACTAAAAGCCTTGTACTTAAAAATGAACAAAATCCAGAACTTGTTTAACTTTAGCAGGACTCACATATTTGTACTGTATGAAATCACTGAATCTTATCAACCCTATAACACTGCTATATTAACAAATGGACCAAAATCAAAGTTATGTGTGTGCTCTGAATCGTAAAGTATTTGCTTTTGTAATAAATTACCACTGTTACTTTACACTGCATATACAGGTACATGTGTAAGGAGACTGTTTCAAACCAACCACAAGGCTCAGCTCAGGCTTCTGGCAAAGACCTGGAACTGAATAACATCTCTGCCCCTTCTTCATTCACATTCTACCTTTTCCCTATATAGAAAGGGCGGAAGGGGACAATTCGCCACAGCTAACTCTCCACGGCCCACTCGCCACAGCCAATTTGCCGCGACCAACTTGCCGCTGCCAACTTGCTATGGGACAATTCAACAATTCAATTTAATTAATTAAATTCATTTATCCCTCCTTTGGCATCCTTAATGATTCTATTCCACTATTTCTTCGATATTAGTGGAACTCTTATCCTGTTCCGCAGCAAGTTGGCTATGGCGAGTTCTCCTGCAGCAAGTTGTCATAGAGAGGGAATGCTGCTGCAAACCGCCTATTCTCTGTTAATGTTTTTCTGCATTGTGTGGAATTCTGGACCCATAAGACTATAGTGAAATTCCACTGGTTCTGGACAGTATTTGCTGTAAACAGTTGCCCTCTATTTGTGGATGGTGATCAAATAGAGGATCACCTCTGTTTGAGAATGATTGTGTCTGCCCTGTTTTCACAATGTGTTAGAATCTATAATTGTCTGCAATAAACAACGAAGGGTTGAGTCCTCATTTAGAAGCCAAATGAAGGAAAGAGAAAGGTTGCAGTTAGAACAAAATTAAGAGTGACAAGAGAGGATGTGAGCAAATTTTCAGGAAAAAGTGATATGGACAACTGGGGTACACAATAGAAATAAAGTTGATATTCTATGGAGATTATTGATTATATTCATTCACATCTCAGGTAGAAATATGCAAAAGTATTTTGCCTAAATATGTAGGAAGCCTTTTATTACAGTAACTTTGTTGTCATCCAAATCAGAAAACTGATTAGCAGTTTGAAATCAATACCATTTATAACTATTTTGACATCCCGGTTTGTTCTGAAGGTAACATCATTTTCTCAATGTTGATAAAATAAGAAAATGTTAGCGCCCTGGATTAAATGTGAAGAATACTGAGTTTGACAACATGTATTTTAGGGGGGGAGAAGAGCTATGCAA
This sequence comes from Diadophis punctatus similis, assembly GCA_023053685.1. Classification (NCBI taxonomy): domain Eukaryota; kingdom Metazoa; phylum Chordata; class Lepidosauria; order Squamata; family Dipsadidae; genus Diadophis; species Diadophis punctatus. The sequence continues at coordinate 54,413,096 of JALIGW010000002.1, read as the reverse complement.
ATTCAATTTTTAATATGCCAAGAAATTAGTATTCTAACTCTTAGGAGATAGAATAAAATTGGTGGATAAAATTATGATAAAAATTAAGAGACAAAAGAGTGGAAGTGAAAAAAAGCCAGAATGTCAATACATGATCCAGAATGTTAAAGAATGCTTCTAATAATAAAGAAACCCATTAAAGCAACAAAACTGCAATTTAGAAATGGGAACTACATGGCTTTAAAAAGTTGACATTGTTTTTGAAGTGATGTTAAATAAAGTAAGTTCAGAAGAAGAAAATTTCACAAGAATTTTGTCCTTGAGAACAAAACAAGATCCAAAGAAGAAGAAGAAGAATATAGAATAAGATGTATAGAAGGCACACGGGTGTATTTTTGTTAAAAGGAAGGATGCCAATCTGAAGGATTCAGAATTGAAAAACAATGATCGAGTCAGGAGCTGACAGGGACCAGAGAAATGGAGAGTCAAGAAGTGTTTAGGTAAAGAAACAAAAGGAGTATCAGGCATGCAGGATATTTCCATATGGTCTACTGTAAAAACAACATTCATAAATTAGGACAAGTCTTTATTATCATACATTTTCTAAGAAATTTTAACTGAGCTCCAATCATGAAACCTGGGGTTTTGCTCTTTACACTACTGAACATAATTTTCCAGTTGTCCCTAAATAAACTTTATTCTCACTTACCAGATGATCACAAATAGGCTGAAATGCATTTGTTCCACACACATAGAGCAAAGTATCATTCAAATATTGTAAGACACGAACATAGTTAAGGCACTCTGTCTGTAAAACAAAACCAAAAAATTGACAGGAGAGAAAATAAAGACAATCAATCAAAACCTCAATGTTTTTGAAAAAAACCCACTCCAAATTGGTAACACAAATGGCTTTAACTTGTGTATACAGGTAAGTTTCATCTCAACCATTCTGAGCATCCTGTTGCTATTACAGCTGCTTACTAAAAGGATTAATAACTCTATTGCCTCTTTCACCCCTAGCTATTCACCTTTTCTTTTGTGCACTGACCTTTTAGACTGTAAAGTCTAAAGGCACAAATGCTTTTTTTGTATTATTCTGTGGCTCTGAGAGCTTTTCAGGATGAAAGAGAGTACGGATTATGCTACTAGGAAAAATAAAAGAGCTAAAAATACTGTATCAGTAACAAACTGCTGCTAGGAACTACAGTTATTAAGATGCTAGAACACTGAGCCAATAACCAATTCAATAAACAATGTTCTCCTAAAATTTTTTGTAATAGACTATCAGGATTTCATAAAGTCAGCAAAAATACAATTAAAAAGGAAGAAAATTTGTTTCATCAATAACTGGGGCAAATAGCCAATATTAAATATAAGTTTAAAAAGGTTAACCATGGGTTAAAATAATAGCCAATCAAATATAGTAGTTTAAAAAATTGTTCACTATATTAGCCCATTTTTAGGCAAAAAATTTAAACATGGGGCTTTAGTAGGTCTCCCATTGAGGGCTGTGAAAGGTAAGACATCACGCTTAGTCCTAAATAAGGTTCTTCATTGGGCAGAAAAAACTACATAGGTAGTATCTGGCAAATTCCCATCTGGGGTATGCTGTATGAGCTCTAAAGTGGGATAAAATACAGCTAATCTCTATTTGCTTTCTACAGCTAAAACCCTTTCTTTAATAGTTCTCATAGCTTGAGTATATTGCAAGCCTTGATTGTATATATTGTATACCTGTTGATGTGTAAGTATGCACTACTGATTTCACCACATGTGTAAGTATAGGACAGAAACCTATTGCTTTATTAATTTAATACAGTTTCATTGTAATTTTTTTAGTGAGCTGCCAATCTAAGTATCATTTCCAACCATGGAAGGATGCTTCAAAAATTCAGAATTCAATTGCCTACTTTCCATCTTTAAAAATCTTCTGAAAGATAATGAAAAATTAATAAATTAACACTGATATCCAACAACTTTTCCACAAGCATTTGGAAAATTGGTTTTTTTCTGAAATCCTACATCTATATAAACACTGCATGAACCTACCAAAGAGATTGCAAAGAATGAAAAATGATTATTTGATCCTCCTTTCATTTTGAGGCTATTTCCTCAGGCATCCATACTCTCAAAAAGAACCACAGCCTCACAGCATGGAGCTGGGAACATTTCAAGTGAAGGAAGGAAGGAAGGAGAGATGCTAAATAATAAATTCCACATTTGTGCTGTTAATCAAAAACTGATGTTAACAGCAAAGGAGATAATTTTATCATCCTAGTAGGGGTGGGGTGGGGGAGGAAATCACTCCCATTTGGTTCCAAAGCAGCAGTAAAGAAGATGCAAATCAAATACCTGTTTTTTCCCCCCCAATAGGTTACCAAACTTTCAACACTAGTGTTTCCAAAATGTTGCAACACAAAGCCAAGCCTGTATACATAACTGGAAGGTGAAGACAACAGACAGAAGCAGTAGCTGGTTTAGGGAGTGGCTGTCCCAGTTGGATACTGCTTCTACAACATTTAAAGAATGCACAGGAGTATGCATTCTTAGCAGTGCTTTGTGGTTTTAAAAAAAATCAACTATTGCCATACGCATATACGCAAATATGGCACTTTTAGCAATATGACTTACCATGGAAAACTCCCTCTACTGCAATTTTGATTAAAAGGTCCCCTAAAATAAAATGATTTCTTCATACCAATGGTTTTTTCAAAGTCAAATGGATATGGGAGAAACAACAACATTTACTCACCTGTTTTGATTTGCCCTTTTCTGCACATTTCATTTTCTTGTCTTCTGTTACCTTCCAAAACACCTGGAGGAAAACAGAAGAACCAATCAAAAGGCTTTCCTGATGGTATTGCTCTCAGCAATTAACAGGAAAGCCAGAAAACAGACAGCATTCCAAGACAAACATAAATGAAAATTCAAGACTAACTAGGTACACTCTTGACAAAGGACTTTCTCACATATACCTGCTATTCTGGAGCTATATCAACACCAACTAAGCTTAAGCAACACCAACAAAGGGCAAAATTATTACACATTATATATTCTAATATATACTGAATGGATTTCTGCAGTGATTCATTATACCCTGAAACCTAAAAGGTCCTTCTCCATGCTTGGAGACATTTCCTCCAGTGAATGGGCAATATAAACAGCAGGAAAGCAATAATATAAAAGGCTACTGTGAATCAAAGGCTCAACAGCTGGAAAATAGCTGACAAGTTCCACCCAATAAAAGCATTAGATTCAGTTTTTAAGCTTTTCATAAATCTATGCCAGAATTATTACACTAGCAGAATTTCACCAGCACTGCGCTTCTACTCAGAACATCTTTATAACCACAGAAATCTTAATATCGCTCTAAATGGTACTAGGAAGCAAATGCTACTAAATTCAGTGACTCTTATCTCTGAGTAAGCATACGTATGACTGCATCATTGGTCACGGGCAGAAAAACCTGAGAACCATAAAACTGGATACCTACCTCTTCCTTTTTTTCCACAATGTTGAATGAATTCAAAGCAAATATAACTTCTCTAGCCCCCACATACAAAATATCTTTGTCTTCGTCTAGTAACAAGGTTGAGTAGTTAGATATTTCTGGCTCTTGAAAATGTACCAGATGAACTTCTGTTAATAAACAATGATTTCAGAGCAAATGTTAATTCAAAACGTAGCACTCTTAAGGCAAACATTAATCAAAACAAGGATTTGTTAGATTCTTCATTTTGAGTCATGCAATGTTACATTAAAACAGCACAATCTACTAACTAGGTTTTAGGGAAAGAGGCAAAAATAACTTTGTAAAAATAAATTTGTAGCTCAAAGTTATATGAAGAAACCTGATGTTTGAGATTGGGGCTCTTACTGAAAAGCAAGAATAAAGAAAATGAGGATCCGATACTGAAGAATTAACCAGAAATACTGGAGTACAAATATTAGCGGGTATATTAGGATTAATTTCAAGGTCAAAATCATTGAGACAGCTACTGGGACAAAGCAGTAATTGTTTCTTTAAAGTGTAACATAAAACAATTACAAGTATTTGGTTTTCTGACTATACTTATTCTTCACAAGTCAAAGAGCAAATGTAAAGAGAATTAGATTTCATTCAAATGGTCCAAATTCAAAGACACCAGATCTTGTGACCTGCAGTGAAAGATTTCATATATCCAATTTTTTAGATTAGTTTTTATCACTTTACAATAAGTAGAGAACAACCCTTTACTTAACCATATATTTTTTCAAAGACTTGTTATTCAATGGGTTTATGATAAGCAGTTTCAATGCTGGAATAAAACCCCAATGGAGTAAAAAGGGCCACCTATATTAGATGGAAGATTAATCTAAATAAATAAAGTCTAATTTATTTTAGATGGTACAACTATTCTTTTAAAGAAGTCTGATTTATCAGATTTAGTTTGCTTTAACCAATTTTCCTACCCTTTTATTAAAACTTATTTACAAATAGTTTGAAGAATGAAGAACTTTAATTATCTGTCCTATTGTTGAAAGTCTGTTCATATTTTGTTGTTCCATTATGGTCCTGAATAGCAATATGAATTGTATTCTGAAAGAATAGGGGTAATGAAAAGTCATAAGTAACAATGAATTGCCTTTCAAGGTTGCCTCCGAAAACACTGAGGAATAACCAAAGGCAAAGATAAAATGGCAGCATATAATGTTGCTTTCTATACACTGTCACAGTTCCAAGTCTTGTTAGAAACTTCTGAATGGAACTTGCATTCCCATTGATTTTATTTTGGTTTTGTGCCAAGTTCTATGGATATATAAATACAATACTGCCTTGTTTCAGCACGTTTTAACTCCTCCCTTCCACGATGAATGAAAGTATGGTTGAAAATAATTAAGGAAACCTCAATTTGTTCAAACTAGGTGCATTTTTAAAAGAAAGCTATTTATCAATTTGATCTGAAAGCAAGGATAAGCAATTTGAAAGAGCTATAAAAAAAACCTGATCCAACATATAGATTTAAGGATATGTTAGTCCAAACCATAAGGAATAGTTGCAGACAGTGTAAGAAATGCTACCTTGGATGTAATTAATTTCAAAGAAATAAAACCTGCATAAGCATTTCAAGATATAGACATACTGAGAGGGAGACTCGGGGCAGTTAAGTACAGCTGGGCACCACAAACATGGTGCTGGAGCTTAATGAGGCCACCCAGTACAGTGTATTTAAAGGAAGAGCAAAGTGTAGTCTCTGAGGAACTACAAGAGAAATTGTTGGGGCAGCTTTCCTTGAAGAAACATTGAATAAGCAATTAAACAAGTAGTAAGAAGACCAGCTGAGGCCTAGGTTACAGAACCCTTCAGCTTACAAGGTCTTTTGAATAGCAGCTATTTAAGAGCAACTGTTTGCCAATGGACGTAAATGTACAAAATGTGTCACTCTTTGGTTTTATATTCTATTTAATTCCCTTGAGAATTGCAGTGTGTCGAATAATCTATCCATTTTTCTTTTCCTTTAGAAGCCAACCCTTGAAGCGGACAACTTAATAATGAAACATTTCCTTATGAACCAGGTAACAGATTGGACTATCATCATCACTCAAGTGTTAGGACTCTGTCCAAACGGTTGGGTTGGCAATATATAAACAAGCCAACAATGTAAGTTTGTAAGTATTGATGTAATATAGCTTTAAATGTATTGCTATGTTCTGATTGGCTGTAGTATTGCAAGTTGCCATAAGAGAAGCTAGAGATCATGGCTTATTCTCTCTGGCGTTTCATTCTGTATTGACTCTCTGACTTGATAGTGATCTCTGTGTTATGTTCTGTTACTCTCTCTGATATTCTGATGTGTTTGTAAGCTGTAATATCTTTGTTTGAATGATAAAGACAAGCTGGTAAGAAGAATTTGTACTTCTAGGTATTGACTGATTTGAACGTGTATGACCTTATGACCTGGACTGTTTATTTGGACTGTGCTATTTCTAAAAGTAAACACTATATGCACTTTAACGTATCTGTGTGTGACTGGATAATTACTCATATCTACTGCAATATCCCGCTTCTATGTGCATGTCCTTGATAACTTAAGGGTTGCTCTGCACACACCTTAAAAGATATCCACCAATTGGGTTACATTTACCAGTTAAAATAACTTATCACGTGACAATTTCTCCTTAACCAATAGATTAGCCATATCCATACTGAATTTCTGGGAAGGGAATAAGAATAAAATTCCAGCTCTTATTACATGGAAATTATTTGCATTTAATTCTTGCCATTACATAATGGGAACTCATCATGCTTTATATCTGCTTGCTTCTACACATACATTGCTTCTCTCTTTTGCAAAAACAGTTATATGAAAATAAGCTCCTTGTAGTGAGTTTAGGAATGAAACATTGGTCACTAAGCTACTTGCCCAGCCAAGCTTGCATTCTTTCCTAAATGAACATTATTTCCAGTACTGTGTCTTATCACAAACAAAAGAGGATTAAATAAGGTACACAAATGTTAAATTAAATTCCCACTTATTTATGTAACTGTCATATTACAACAGTTTAATATAATCCATTCAGTGTATTACACAGTACTTGCAAGTAAGATTTACCTAGCGTTTTTATTTCCATAAATTGTAAAGACAGATAAGCAACATAATTAGAATGCATTAAATGCATGTATCATTATCATAATGCACCAATTGCGACCATACTTGGAGAAGGAGGCACTTCTCACAGTCACTCATGCCCTTATCACCTCCCGGCTGGATTACTGCAATGCGCTCTACATGGGGCTACCCTTGAAGAGTGTCCGGAGACTGCAATTGGTGCAAAATGCAGCTGCGCGAGCTGTGGTGGGTGTACCTAGATACACCTACGTAACACCCATCCTCCGCCAGTTGCATTGGCTGCCCCATTAGTCTCCGGATCCAATTTAAGGTGTTGGTTTTGGCCTTTAAAGCCCTACATGGCTCAGGGCCAGGTTATCTTCGGGACCGCATCCTGCTGCATACCTCCCTACGACCGGTTAGGGCCCACAGAGTTGGCCTCCTCCAGGTCCCATTGACCAAGCAATGCCGATTGGCGGGGCCAAGGGGGAGAGCCTTCTCTGTGGGAGCTCCCTCCTTTTGGAACCAGCTCCCTCCAGAGATCAGGACTATCCCCACCCTGCTGGCCTTCCGTAAAGCAATAAAAATTTGGCTCTTCTGGCAGGCGGGGTGAAAACGAGACCAGCCAGACCAGATATGGGTCTCCCCCCTAGTTATGAATGCTAGATCTTCGTTTTAATTTTTGTAGTTTTTAATCGTTATGTCTTTATTTTTTATATACTGATAAATAGATTTGACATGTTGTGAGCCGCCCAGAGTCACCCGGGAGTTGGGCGGCATACAAATCTGTTTAAATAAATAAATAAATAAATAAATAAATAAATAAATAAATAATCTGAAACTATTTCTTACCTTTATGTTCCCAGGAGATTCGGGGCATTGGACCTAATGCCACTGACATTCCAAGATATAAACTCATAATCCCATATAGAGCAAGAGCCATGTCAAAGATTTTTGTTTCACAATTGTAGATGGGTAAGTGCAGCAGCAAAACGTTCATTTGGCAGGAAAAAATGCCTTTTAACTTAAACAGCTTGTGCAAATATAGAAATCCAATAAAATATGTTGTTGATTTCTTGCCAGGATGCTTGCAAATGTCTATTATTGGATCACTTCTTCCAACAAACATATATTTGCCACAATGGTGAACAGAAGAAGCTTCCAGAAGGAGTCTCAGTAACTCTTCTGCTTCTTAAGCACATGCTTCTGATTAGTTGGACTGGAATATAAAACTGCAGAAAGAAAAGAAAAGGAAGGAATGAAGTGGGCAAAGGTTTTCACAAATGATTTTCAAACTAATCCGTTCTTTGTAGTATAGCAGAAGACTGATCTTACAAAAGGAAAGACTAGTTCATTTTTAAAAATAGGAAATTGACAGTAATATTTTCCATGTGGTCTTGTAATTTATTTATGAATAGAAGTTCAATATATTTAGACACACATTTGCACAGAGGAAAAAAGATGTGGTTTAATCTTTTTGAAAAATCCCAAAATAGAATCAATCATATACAGTATACTCACAGATGTTTGAGATACAGGAAGCTTGAGGTATTTCTCTGAATTCTGCACAAATTTTATCATGTAATGGTTTCTAAACTACTAAAAGTTTCAAAATCTATCCACAACATGGTCACATTATAGACATGCTCACAAAATGATTGCCACGGTATGTTTATGAGTGTAACCAGTTACACAACACCCATTAAAAATGTGCAGGTTTGCAAGGACCCAATATTTGATATAATAATGTAGCTTCTCTGATCTAGGACATTGTGGGAAATACACATTATTCCTGAAGCTAGTGCTTTGTGCCACAACATGAAAGTTTCCCTTCTTTAAAAAAAAATAGTACAGGCAGTCCTCAACTTACAACCATTTGTTTAGCGACCGTCTGAAATTACAATGGCACTGAAAAAAGTGACTTACAACTTGTCCTTGCATCTGCAACTATTGCAGCATCCCATGGTCACGTGATCAAAATTCTGACACTTGGTAACCTATATGTATTTATGAAGACTGCAGCATCCTGGAGTCTTGTGATCACCATTTACGACCTTCCCAGTCGGCTTCTGATAAGCAAAGTCAATGGGGAAGCCAGATTCACTCAACAACCTCTTGATTCTATTAACAACTGCAGAGATTTGTTTTAACAACCATGCCAAAAAAAGATTGTAAAATTGGATTGAATCACTTGACAACCAGCTTGTTTAGCAACAGTACTGGTCCCAATAGTTGTTGCAAATTGAGGACTACCTGTATGCAAGATTAGAAAACGTGGTGGGCATCAGGAAATATAATGGTGGACAAATTATCATTCCTGGGCTCCATGCTGGGGATACAAGTTAAAATTAAACCTCTGTGTACTACAGACATATTAAGGGCTACTTTTGTGCCTACTGTGAGTCAAGGCCCTTACAGCATTAAGATTCCAACTTCATCACATTACTGGGCAGGCTGGGATTAGGCGAGGTAAAAGCAGTGATTGATTTTATGGGAGGTAAGTCTTGTAATCAAGAAAGACTACCAAGTGAAGTTATTCCTCTTTCCACAAGGGTCAATGTTGCAGTTCATAAAATATAGATGTGTTAAATACACATGACATCATCTATTAGAAGGCCTACAGCCCCCCCAAAAAATAATTATAACAATGTGTTTTAATATTTCTGTGACCAATCTGTTTTCTATCCAAAGTTGTTTTTATCCATTTCAACATCATACATGTCATATCATACTTAGAAATAATCTCAGAACATTTACTGAGAATACAATTAAACATGTACAGAATTGTTGCCTTAATAAGTTACTCAGTTATGTTTCTAGGCAAAAGCATATTCCTCCTTATTTTGTTTGTTCTGGTTCATTTTCTTTTATACTTCCATAAAAGGTGAACTAGGAGATGTAACCAGAAAAACTAAAAAGTGCTGCGGTATTGTGGCATACAATGGATATGAGGAGTCACTGAGAGTCAAGTGGCACACAAGTTTAACATTATTAGTGTTATTATGATCACTATTATATCTACTAAAGTTAATATAACTTAGTATATTATACAATCTGCTAATGGATGCCCAGCCTGACTTGATGCTGAGTCTGGAACATCAACTGGAGAAAAAAAAATCAGAGAGTTCCACCTTCCATAATACATAGGAAAATAACTAAATGATGTCTCCATATTTTTTTCCAAAATGGAACAAAATCTGCAAGAAAGGCTAAACTCTTGAGGATTAAGACCCAAACTTTATAGAATTTGACGCATATTACACTTTGAATAACAATGTATTCAGACCAGCGGAAGGTCCAATTAATCCTCTGCCAGAACAATTTAACCAAATCCCACCTTTTATTCTCTCAGGACCAATAGTAAACTGAAGGATACTGCTAATAAGGATAAAAGAAAGGAAGAAGACAGAGACATCGGCACTTCAATATTGTTTACAATTTAACATAGTAAAAAGTAACAGTGTAATGAAAGAATAATCTGCAAGGCATGAATAAGCAGTAAGTAAAAAGTAATAAAACTGAGAAACCATAGTGGAATTTGTATTATATATTTAAATTTAATTCTGCGGGGACACAAATCATAAATACACTGATCTCAGATGCACATTCGGCCATCCGTCCGCTTCTCAACACGGTTCTTCCCTTCTCACAGGCTGTACATCACCAGTTTTTGTCATCAACCACAGCTGTGGTCCACACATAAGACAGCTGGTTTCTTTCTTTTGCCACATGCAATACACAAAACCAGACTACCTTCCTGCCTTCAAACAAAACAGTTCCTCTCCCCCCCCCCTCTTCATTTTCCATGTTGAGGACAGCATTTGTGTGCATGCACATGTGTGTCTCCAAAAGGTTTACTTAATCATCAAAGTGGCATCTTGTGCATTCGTGTAACAAGTAAGCCCTACTGAGCTGGGGAAATTAATAAAGAAATTTAGGACTATACTCAGCTGCAATACCCTCCTCAGAAGTGGGACTTTTCTGGAAGCAAACATTCACGAGAATGAGGTTAACAAAATCAAGCAGGAGAAGAAGGCTGCTCTTAAAGAGGCTCCATCCTGGCATTCACAAGAAAAACTATCTGTGCCATCAACATTCATTCCAGATATATATTATTCTATATATACATTTTTTATTAGGCCTTCTAAATATTTATGTAATATGAACATTTTTCCAGAAATGGGATCACTGGCTACAAGCTGGTATAATTGCAGATGGCAGCCAAAAAGCCAAATTAATTTGACACAAATTTTGATAAATTAAAATTAAATCCATCTGATTTTACATGACAAATGTTTCCTCATGTGGTAAAACTTACAATTTCTGGATAAAGATTTAAAAGAATATCCTGAAACTGCCAGTCAACTACTGAAATGTTCTTTGTGAGAAAAACTTCTCTTTATATTGCTTACAGAAGCAGGCTAAATACAGAAGATATTTACAAGTAGCAGTAATCTTTACAAATACTGAACTTTTATCCCAAAAAAACAATTACATCCCATCACAGAACACTGATTTATTTTGCTAAAACAATATCCTTCCAATAACTGTGACATTCAAGGGTCTTTGTGGGGGGGGGGGAGAATTGGGGATATTGCAAATTTTAATTTTGTATATATAATAAACATTTTACTTTTCATTTTATTGCCAGTTTTCTATCTCTAGAGCTTTGCCTCTTGAAAAAAATAACAAAACAAACAGGTTTTATGGTCTGAAAACCCCTATTCAACTTCCTTGTTCCATAGAATTCTCAGAGTTTTTTTTAAAGAGTTATTTGCTGGCATTGACAAAAATATTTTGATATACTCCAAAAGTTAATACAGCATAACAGCATATGGCTTTTCAATGCTATCCCTTTACTCCTACAAATGAGCACAAACCTCAATATGTTGACACTTCTCAGATAATTATGTATTTTTGTTACATAAGATATGATTTAGACCGCAAACATTTTATTATGCAATAACCTAAATGTTTACAGTTCTTTAAAATCATGAGGCAATGCGGAGAGAAGTCCCGTTTACCTCATCCACGAAACCAGTAGTTGACAAGCAACTCAATGGCAAATTTAGTTATGATAATAGCTCATAGACAAATGTTTTGTGTTTGTTTTACTTCTGGAGTAGTGCCTCTGGGTGAATGTGGAAGAAAATCTTAGGATACAAGGAAGAAGATAAAAATATTTTTTTTGAAGAAACTGATATTAGTTGGAATTAGGACTTCCTCTGAAGTTGATTATAAGCTTTGAATACTATGTTTTAGTTCTAATTTTTCTTTGAAAAATTAAAAATCCTGATCTACTATTTTACTTCCTTTTCTAATAGCTATTTATTTATTCTCATCTTCATTGACAACCATATTAACGTTTTATATTGAAAACTGGGATAAAATGATAAAAATGTTTTTGGTAACTTTGCATCAATTTATATTACTTCTAAAAAATATTGCTGGAGTTAAACAAATGCATACAATAATAATATCAAACTTTCCAGGATAGTATCACTAAATAAATGTTCAGAAAATGTGGATATTATCCCTCTCTTGTTTCTGTTTTTTAACAGCAGAGAAATTCATAATTTCTGGTAAATAAAATAATGATTACTGTGTGAGTACACATCTTCTGTCCCATTTTGAAGATCTTTTAAAACTAAATTTTGACGCAAAAGTTAATCCAAAATTAAGTGTTTTTTACCTCTTAAATGTAAACTTCGTCTTAGTTTGTGTATACCATATTTTATAAACAACTCTACCATGAGTTTTCTCTGCTCATAAAGAATATTCAATAGAAATTCCTGAACACTAAAACTTTCATCGCAGAAAGACTAGCCAATTCAATAGCATTGAACCCTGGGTTGAGGTTGATAAACTGAGTCAGACTAATAAATGTGGTGGTGGGGACTGTGGCAGATCACCTGCTAGACTCCTTAGACCTCTAAAGTTCCACATATTCAGAGGTTTGAGAAACTTAAAAGAAAGCATACATGTGATTAAGCCTGCCTACGCTGGGTAATAAAAATGAGAAACGAGGCCAGAAAGAACAAGAATAAGTATTAACCAAAGTTTTGCATGCAATAAGCAAAGACATTAAAATAACAGAGAAACACTTAGAATGAAATCCAACTCTCTTCTCAATTGTATGCATGACAGGAGATCTGTGTTACTATATAATCTTGTGCTGCACGTAATTGGAAGCCAGGCAGATGGATATGGAATCTGTTGACTCTCCTTTTAAAATATATTTATCTTTTTTATTGTGGACTAGTTTAATAGCAGAACTAATAATCTTTGTGTTTGGGGATAAATTAGTATGTGTCACCCAAGGAAACAGCTGCTATAGTTAAGCAGTGTTATCTGCAAATGATCTACCCATTTTTGAAGTCTCCTAAAATCCCTCCAAAACAAAATTATTTTAAGATGTTGGTTACATTTTATTACAATTATCCATAGGTATACATATACCAACTTGTAACTTGAATTAAATCACCAAATATTTAAAATATATTGTAATATATATATTTGTATATATGGTATGATATACATACATACATAACCATACATTGGAAGTGCTTGCATCTACTTTGGGCTAGCACAAACCAAGTGTGCAGACAAACATATAATTGAGAATGGAAATGTCTAGCTGGATTAAATTACTGTCTCTTTATATAAGGATAGAAGAAATGGTTCTGGGAAGCTTGCGAACAAATAAGGCTATCAGCAATGTTTTTTTGATATCTCTGAATTCAAATGCCAACCAGAGTTAATAACTGGAAAGATGGAGCAATAACATGGGCATAAAAGAATGTTCTGTTATGCACCATCTTGTAAGAGTATCTTTGTAACAAAGTTCTAATTTCTTATGGATGCAATAGTGTCTTTAGAAGCATCTAAAAAAGTAGTCTCAAACAATGGTCTTCCAACAAGCAGAGGTAACACATTTCCTTGATGGAAACAGTAAGCTTGCCAATAGAGAGAATGTCCTATATTGCAGTCTCCCTGAGGGCTTGCAAGGGACACACTCCTCATAAGCATTCTTGGTCCAAGCAAACTTAAAGGAGGGAGATCTTGTCATTTTCTCCACATGTATAGCCAATACTGGACACAAGTAGCATTAAGAAACAAACCTGTTGTTTTAACTGCAGCAGCTCAACATTATGTCTTTCATGAAGATATGCTTATACAAGATTTGTAGGTTGTCAACCAGTGAACAGCACTTCACTGTAGCAATCGTATCCTTTGTTTGCAAAGCAGCTGGCTATCTACAACATAGCCATACACTATTATTGGTGAGCAATCTGGCAACTGCTGATGCTTAGTAAAATATGTTTGACAAATCATCTCCCAGCCAAGAGCTTGTTTAATGTGGCCCTTGGGTGTGGAGTACCTTTTTTCAAGTATGCATATCAAGCGCTGCTAAAGTGATCTAGGACAAAAAAGACAAAATAATAGGCTTTGCATCTCTAAACTTGGCTATGAAAGAAAAAGTTTAAGACTGCAACAGTTAAACTTTGGAATGTTTCCATCATAGCTTAAACACATGGTAATAATTTTGTTGAAAGGATCTTTTGTGAAAATGGGAGTATCTTGTAGTGCTTTCCAGTTAAGTAGCAGCATACTGAATGTTTTATGTTTTAAGTGCAAAACAAAACATACTTGGTTTGTATGAAATATTGTAGGAGACAATTCATCATACTATTAAAAGCTACTGTTTGGAAAGTGCTAAATAAATACAAGTAGTCCTTCACTTATGACTATTTGTTCAGTGACCGTTCAAAATTACAACATGATGAATGAAGGGACTTATTTGTGCCCAATGTTATGGCTGCCCCAGTGATGACATGATAAAAATTCAAGTGTTTGGCAGTCTGTTCACAATACGACTGCATGTGCATTGAAATGTCCCCCATTTACTTATCTTGCCCCGCCATCTTAGCCATCCACCCAGATCACCACACCTGGGAAGCCCAGGCCTGCTCCCTGCCCCTTCAGGCCTGAAAGTTACAGGACCCACCGGTGTGCACAAACTGCCTCACAACCTCTGAAGTTTTTCTGCAGCGGTTGGCAGGGACGCCCAGCCAGCCTATTGTGATGTGTGGCCTTCCTGAGACTGCTTCATGCCATTCTGCATGCAAGCATCACCCTTGCAATTGTTCAGAAGGCTCCTTCACCAAATTGCCCAATTTGAAGAAGGAGCCTTCTGAATGATCACATGAATGGTGCCCACATGCAGAATGGAACAAGATGGTCTTTGTAAGACTGCACCTTGCGATAGGTGGGGCGTGCCTGTCAGCAGCTGCAGAAAACATGCAGAAGGGGTGCAACCTGTGCTTGCTAGGCGGGCCCTATAGCTGCCCAAGGCCTCCTGGGCCACAGCAGATTTCTGCATGCTGGTGGGCCCTATAGCCTATGCTGGGTCTCCCCCACTCCCTTAGGCACCCCCACACTCCATACCTCTGATTCCATCCACTTAATGACTCATGAGATTGCTTACTGACAACCAGAAATGTAGTCATTGTGCTACATGTGACATCTGCTTGCTCAGTGACTGCTTTGCTCAGTGACTGAGATTCCAGTCCCAGTTGTAGTTGCAAGTCAAGAACTTCCTATGTATGCAAAATGTTTTTTTAAAAAAATCTAGCTATGCATATTACCTAAACAAATTTTTTAAAATACATCAGGTGTAAATGTTTAAACATGAAATTTTGGCTTTTTTCTTGCTTTAATACAATTGCTGGTCATTCTGAAGGATATCAGATGTTGAATTTGTTGAAGATGACCAGGCTGAGCCTGAGGGAGGGTGTTAAAGGTATCATCAGTCATGAGTCCTACACAGCCACAAATATCTAAGTCCAGCTCAGAAATATCTAAATCAGCTGCTTTCTTAACTCCCACTAATTTCCCTTGACCATTAGTTGTTCAGATTCTTGTAGAGAGTTTAAGCTTGCAATTAATCTTTATACTCATTTGAACTGCCTGACTCTCCTGATTTCCCCGGTACTTGACATAATTCCATATAAATCTATTCTTCCATTCATAAGTGGTTGATAGTAGGGTATTACTTTTGAAATGATGACAGGTTTCCAATTATAATACAATTCTAAAATGAGCAGACTAGATGGCTGTTGAAAGGAACTTTCACAAAGCAAGTTCTCCATTGGCTTTCCTCCAGCAAGAATGCATGTTTCAAAAGCAACATTATTTTTCTACAGAAATATATATGCATTTGTTTATTTATTAAATTTATATACAGCTTGGTTCTCATATGTGGACTGGACTGCTTCAGTTAGCTGACTGACATATTGAATGGCTGAAGCTTCTCTTCATAAGCAAGTGTTGTGGCTTTATCAGTACATGGAGGCACACTCATATAAACCTATATAAATCATACAAATACATTAACAAAAATAAATATTTCATCTACAGGCTGAACTGCTTCAGCTCAGACACAGAGTTCTTATGTAAGAAGGAAGCATCCCTATGCAAAATGTATTATTCCTGCCTCTCAGGGACAATTAGTCCCCATTTGCAATGCATGGAAGCTTACCCCATTTTGGTTTGTATTTATTTATAATTATAATTTAGAAAAAGAACTGATTTCAGTTGGGGTGATTGAGAAAAAACACCTTATTCCCCATTCCCAACACTTGTTATTTTCTTTTAGAAAAATCTGCCTACACTGTAGTGCATGCCTCCAATAGAAAAAAGGATACTCATCAATACTCGAGACCCGTGATGGTGAACCTATGGCACGCGTACCACAGGTGGCACGTGGAGCCATATTGGAGGGCACGTGAGGTGTTGTCCTATGTCAGCTCCAGTGTACATGCTGGCCAGCTGATTTTCGGCCTTCTTTTTGGCTGTTTTCGCTCTCCCCGGGCTTCAGGGAAGCCTCCTGAAGCCTGGGGATGGCGAAAAACGGCCAACCGGAAGTTCAGAAAAGAGCTTCAGGAGTCTGTTGTGAGGTCTGTGAGCA
Source organism: Diadophis punctatus similis (assembly GCA_023053685.1). Lineage (NCBI taxonomy): Eukaryota > Metazoa > Chordata > Lepidosauria > Squamata > Dipsadidae > Diadophis > Diadophis punctatus. The sequence continues at coordinate 54,396,554 of JALIGW010000002.1, read as the reverse complement.
TGCGCGGGGGGCAGCAGGGGTGGTTGTGCACATGTGTGGGGTCATGGGTGTGGGCACATGCGTGTGCACTAGTGCGCGCATACTCACACCCTTTTGGCACGTGAACCAAAAAAGGTTCCCCATCACTGCTCTAGACTATCTGAATACCATTAAAAATATGAATTTTATTGTTGGGCTTTAAAGGAGTAGACTCTGAAATCTGTACTCCATGCAATACTGTGGGATCATCCAGCAGAAACTGAGAGGCAGGCTGGGGGGTGGGGGTGTAGGAGATTGGCAGTTTGAATTCAAAAGCAGCCATTCATGAAAACAAAGCCTTAAATCCTTTGCCTTCCCAAGAGTTAACAGAATGTTTTGACAAGGATTCCTCAGGCAGCAGGATTCTTACATGCTGCTAGAAGAGTAGAGGTTGTGTAGAAAGGAAAATGCAATGGATTTTACACTGTTGAATGTTTGGCCACAAGGCCTTCAGTGTTTTGATCTGTCAAGATCAGTTAAATGGCTTAAAGTTAACTATCTGTCAGACATTAGTTGCCATGAAATACTTGTCATCCTTCATTCCCATGCACGAATGACAGTCTTTTCAGACAAGCGAATACAGAAAGCCATTTCCCCAAATACAATTCCAGAACGGTAATTGTTTAATTATATGGTTGTCAAAACCATAAGTTCAATACGTATAGGCAGACAGGTTTTCATGTTGTTTTCAGTGGAATGATTTCTAATGGCAGAAAGAGAAGCTGTATTTTTCAACAGTCAGAAGAAATTACTGCTGATTTGTTTGGGAAACTTGTCTCCTTTTTCTGCCTTAATTCTGATATTCTCAGCTTGCGGGCCAAAGGTGCATGCAAATCTGTCAGACAGGATTCCCAAACCTTGGCCACACAATAAATAAAAGCCAAAACAGTCTGGAGACTGGATGCATGCATATACAAATATATGATGAGACCTCTGACTGCTTGGAAGATCCAGACAAATTGTAACTAATGGATGGGTTAAAACTCACAAATGGTCTGATTTTAGCGAAGTTGCACAATTTCCACTTTTATTGTTAGAGCAATCTCTTCAAGGTCAGTTTTTTAAAAAAAATCAGTGGCGCCATAGGAAGAAAATAAGTAAAAGCCAAAATAAAGCCAAACATAAAGAAATAGAAAGGATTTTATTATGTCTGCTTAAGAATATAATTTCAGAGATGCCTGAAAAATATTGCATTAGTTTCAATAACCAAAAGTCCATTGTTCATTTTGAAAAATGACATCATTCCTTTTCCTCACCCCAATTTTCCCCCAAGATTTTCTATTAAAAAAAACAGATTAAGGATAAAACTCTCTTTGTTTTTATAGTTTTCCATGCAAAATTGGAGTAGCACATAAAGCTTTTTTTAAAAACAGGGAAAGAGTTATCAGAAAGTCACTTGATAATTTATGTGGATTGATCTTTGTGGGATGATAGATGCCAGGAAAATGCTTACAGCAGCACCAGCCTAAAACAGCTAAGATGTGTCTGTCTGTCTGTCTGTCTGTTTATTCTCTTTTAATACTGTACATTAACATCAACATGCAGCCATATGTCATTGCCTTTTAAAAATTATTTTATAATAGATAAAGAAAAGGCAGAAGTAACATCAGAAAGGTAAAGAAGAAAATTTACTGAGCCAAAAATTATTGATAAAGAAACTTGTTAGAAACTATTTTATATATTAATAAGCGAGTAGCATATTAGCTTCATAATTTTTTCAATTCTGAATCAAGCTTTTGGGTGAGTTAAAGTTTATTTTTATTGGACAAAGATTATTATATAAAAACACTAGTAGCTGGATACCCATGCTTCGCTACGGAACTATGTGATCGGGCTTGATAAATTGACAGTTAAAGCTTGAACATTAATGAGTAGTTACGATCGGCCTCTCCTCTCCCCTTTTCTCCCTCAGGCTTGCCCCACAGAAGCCTCTCTTCTCCCCTTCAGGCTTGCCCCATAGAAGCCTCTCCTATCCTATCCCCCTTCTCTCCCTCAGGCTTGCCCCACAGAAGCCTCTCTTATCTTATCCCCTTCTCTCCCTTTCAGGTGGGGAGTTAATATAAGGCAACTGGCAGTTGGAACAGTGTTCTTTTCAGGTGGGGAGGGGGAGTAGAACATCTAACTCCTTAGCATCAGTGTTAATAATAATTTAAGAAATACTAATGATCTGATGGTCATTTCGAAAAATCCTTTCTTAGCAAGCACCTAGAAGCCAAGAGGAACATACATGCCAAGTTTCAAGTTTGTAGGCTTTACGGTTCTGGAGATTTTGTGATGATGTGTGAGTGGTATTTCGCTTTTATATATATAGATAATGTTATGATTATTTTTTCCAGATTTAATCCACTGCTATTGAAGGATGCAAGGCATTTTATATAGAATATCTAAGACTTAGATATTCTAATATAAAATCCCATCAAAAACACTTGTCACTTCAGATATTGTACCAATTGGACATTAAAAGTGACAAAATGCATTTAAAGACTAAAATGTGGAAGGAAGGAAGGAAGGAAGGAAGGAAGGAAGGAAGGAAGGAAGGAAGGAAGGAAGGAAGGAAGGAAGGAAGGAAGGAAGGAAGGAAGGAAGGAAGGAAGGAAGGAAGACCTGTCACCACTTGGAACTTGTCAGTTTCTCCCTCATGAATCAACTACTTTTAAGCATATGTTTTCTGTAAAAGTAAAAGGTGAAGGTTTTCCTGTTAGTTGTGTCTGACTCTAGGGCATGGTGTTTATCTCCATTTTTTGGGCCAAGGAAGCCAGTGTTGTCCAAAGACAATTTCTGTAATCAGGTGGCCAGCATGGCTATATGTCAACGGCACTTGGGACACTGTTACCTTCCCACCAAAGTGGGAATTAATCTACTTGTATTTGCATGCTTTCGAACTGCTAGGTGGGCAAGGTATATTTTCTGTATAGCATAGTACATGAACTCCAACATTATAGCCCAGAAATCTTCAGTGCTATTATTAAAAGAGAAATAAAAGAAGTGCATTCTTTTACATTATATTTTTCTTAATAAAATTATTATTTTGCTCTTAGTAAACTATGAGAAAAAAAAGTGTTGGCATTTCAGTTCAGAACTAAACAAATCTGCCAGTCACTTTCCTTGATAGAAAGTAGGCGCTATTTTACTACTCATTGTGTGTTTTGGTTTGGGGGGGAGGTGTCTTTTATTGCAGTAATTTAACATTGAAGTGAGAAATTCCAAAGTTCAAACAACCCTGGAAGCCCCATCCTCCTGACACAAAATAGAAATTCACCTAAAATCTTATTTTGCTTCCCAGTGTGATGCTTATGGCATGTTTTGCCGAGGAGAAAACAACTGACATAATTCTGACAAATAAGAGACACTTGGTTTCACTGAATCTTGCCTCTTCCAGAACTGGATTTTTACATATTATATATTAAATGGGATTATCATATGCAAGTTTCATGGCAGAGTAGGTAGGCCTCCATATATTGGGAACTGACTCATGCTAGTTTCTGATTGTTCATAGTAGAAGGAGAATATAATGGAGGTAATTCTGCTTGATGAATTTTCCTTTGATACTGAGGATTCATTTTCAAGATAGGTTCTCAAATTTAGAAAGCAAGAGGTTTTTGCAACCCTAGAGTACTCAACTTTTCAAACAGATAGTCGCAAACCAGTTTTTCTTTCATTGCATATCCTTTCATTTCTAATTTATCTATCCATCTCTAATTTATCATGTAGCCTTTGGGATTTGAAAGCGAAGCTTCTCTTAGTACAGGATATGGTCTGTCTCTGGAATTTGTCAGCACAGCCATAGCCAATTATTTCCCACTAATTAGCCATCTTTCTGTCCCGATGAATTGAAATTCTCGGGGAACCCACACTTACTTACTTTAATCCAGTGCTAATAAAAGAACCCACAAGAAAAGGATAAGGAAAAACTAAAATGCTGTTTAGAATGAATAGGAAGGGAAACTATTCATTAGTGTCCTACCTTCTGTACATTTATTGCTACAGAACCTGAAACTAACAAACTGCACACAGATACAGAGAGTGGAATTCTTCCCAGAAAAAACGTGTAACTGAAATTCATAGATAAAAATTATCCAGTGTCTAATGCCCTTCCTCAAGGGCATTTTTCAACACTGACTTGAACGATTCCTCTAGGACAGTGACTCCTAGAGGGATTTTCAAACTGAGCTCGGAAGTCTACCAGATGGTCTGCTAAAATTTCCCCCCTTTCACTGGCCAAAGTCAATTTGCTTCTTCAGCCTTGTCTCTGCATGCCATGATCAGCTGGCAAAAATACCCTTATCACACTAGTTCCTATATAACCATCTGTCTCAACTGTCATTGGTTTACATGAATGAAATTCTTAGTTAAATTTAGAATAGTGACTTTTATTATAATATTTTGGAACTAACTATAAAAAGTAAAGAGCTTCTTGTGAGAGTCAGAATTATTTTTTGGCTACCTTGGTTGTTAACAAAGATAAGCAATTTTATGATTTTAGAAACTGGACATAATAGGGGAATAAAGATTCTAAGTAGAAGGGGAAAAAATACAAGCCAACTTCTGGTGTCAGTTGGGATTTACAAAATGGTATCATACATCGCAACACATCATAACCGCAACACATCATAACAATGCATTCAACACATCATAACCAACACATCATAACCGCAACACATCATAACAATGCATTCCAGGCATTGATCACAGAGTGATCAATGCCTGGAATGCACTACCTGACTCTGTGGTTTCTTCCCCAAACCCCAAAAACTTTAACCTTAGACTGTATACAGTCGACCTCTCCTCGTTTCTAAGAGGTCTGTAAGGGGTGTGCATAAGCGCACCAGCGTGCCTACCGTCCCTGTCCTACTGTCCTATTGTCCTCTTTTATCAGTACTTTTTACTTATGTTTATATAAATTACTACTATACATGTTTGACAAATAAATAAATAAAATAAAATAAATAACACTGAAAATATTAAATGAGATCTTTGAGCAATGGAGCAAATATCAACAATGTCAGTAATAATGTCTGATTCCATGAATATATTTAATGAATGCATTATCTCAAAAAGATGTCAATGAGGGAATGACAGATTTGATCAAAATTATCTGAAAAGGCTGAAAGTACTGAAAGTGGAATTACAAATGATGGGCCAAGAGAATAATTTGGAAAATGATGCATTATCTGCTGTAAAGTATGGACCAACAACCTAATGGGCCAGAACTTTTTCTTTTACATTTACAGAAGAGATAGTATGCTACAAACCAGCCATGGTCCCTATCATTATCAACACATACCGTATGTTCTTTCTTTCTGCATACATCCATGAAGCTTTAATATTCTTATTTTATAGAGATTCTCTTACACTTTAATTTCTAATTATAGTTAGTAGTACTGAATAGATTATTTCCCACAAGTTTAGTGTCTCAGAGTATATGTGTATGTATACATACATACATACATACATACATACATATATGTGTGTGTGTGTGTGTGTGTGTGTGTGTGTGTGTGTGTGTGTGTGTGTGTGTGTGTGTGTCTTTGGGTATTCGGGTTTTCTCCTGCGTGGAATTGGAAGTGTCTTGGCGACGTTTCGATGAAGTCTCATTCATCATCTTCAGGCTGGTGTCTTCTGCTTCCTGCTTCTAGGAGCAGGAAAAATTTTTTTTCTTGCCTTGTCTATTCAATATATATATATACATATATACATATATACATATATACATATATACATATATACATATATACATACATACATACATACATACATACATACATATATTGAATAGACAAGGCAAGAAAAATTTTCATAAACTAAATGCATCAAGGATTAAATTCATTTTAATAGGAATTTCAGTTGCACAGGACAATTTCCCACTTAACTCTGTGCATAGTCTGCTATGCCTCTAATTCTAGAAGCCAAGCAAAGCTAAAACATCAGCTGCCACTAGGATGAGCTAACTAGCAAAGCCCATTTTAAGAAGGAAGTAAAAGCAGTCATTGTTCACCACTTTCAAGTTAGTAGCTGTTTAATTTGCAATTATGTCTGCAGTTAATGTTCCCCATCCAAGGTGGTTCATAATTTTTTTTAATCAAAGCATTTTTATGGCTATTACAAAAGGTAATAGACCTTTTAAATAATCGCACCATTAAGTATTTTAAGGTCTCTTGAATATCTACAACAATATCAGATTGCAGTAATTTGTGAGAAGATTGATCATAAATGGCATGAAACAGCTGCTGCAGGAGAACTGAACTTTAGCATGACTCTATAGGAGATGACTAAATTCAAGTAAGCTATTGCGTTTCAGAAGATAAATGCACTTTCTAAGAGATTTTGTTCAAATTCATCTTACAACCTATAATTTTGGATATCATTGTTAAGTTAAAAAGCAAGAGAAGATGTTTCACTTTCAATTAATGAACACAAGCTGGAGATGTCTTTGTGTGTACTTGCATATATGTCTTTATTTTTCCAGATGATATATTTTTTTCTTTTTCTTTTCCTACATTGACCAAATTGCTGCATTAACAAAATGTGAACAAGGAAAAAAGGCAAGAGCTAACATGACCTATATTTGGCAATTCTTTCATTGTGAAATGAAATAAATACCTTGCACAAGATCACATTCTAACCTCTACAGTAATAATAAGATAATTATCATTTGTTAGTTCCTACTATCATAGATTTGAAATACCTGTATATTTCCACTGAAGGAACAAAAAACTTTACAGTATTCTTCTCTATAGCTAGTATAGACGTTATATAACATGAAACAAGCCTTTCTTACTATGTATACAATGCAGCAATCATGCACAAACTTATTTCTTCCCTGGTATGACTTGTGATTATTCAGCCACACAATTTTACTTTTTCCCCCTGAAAACAGAAATAGGACAAATTTGCATAGCTTCTATTGCTGTTTCATGATAGCTCTAATATCTGAAAACTTAGCCTCAAATGAATGATTAAATATGATTACTTACTTGCATTGCCACTGCTATTCTTCATAGGAGTGATACCTCAGCTTAAGGAGCTTTCCATTCAAAGCGGACAGCTAAGCCTTCCAAAGGAGGGTCTACAGGGAACTCGCTACATACAGTCAACTTGCCGCAGGACAACTCACCATGGCCGCGGGACAACTCGCTGCAGGACAAGAGTTACACTAATATTGAAGAAATAGTCAAATAGAATCATTAAAGGATGCCAAAGGAGGGACAAAATAAAATGTGAATGACAAAAATTAAAATATTTTTAAAATTATTTTAAATAATTGAATTGTTGGACAGCGAGTTGTCCCACAGCAAGTTGACCATGGCAAGTTTGCTGCAGAGAGTTGCCCCATTCCGTCCAAAAGTGCTTTAACACTTTCCAAGAAAGGTACTTTGTTTGCATTAACATCCTACAACATCTTGAATCTCCAAAGACCTACGCAAGGGTCCTCTTTGTAGACTTTAGTTCAGCGTTCAATACCAGCATTCCAGACGCTCTTCTAACTAAGCTAAACCAGCTAGCGGTACCTGAACACACTTGTAAGTGGATCATAAGCTTCCTAACAAACAGGATGCAGCAGGTGAAGATAAGCAGAATCACATCAGATACCTGTACAATTAGCACAGGGGCCCCCCAAGGCTGTGTTCTCTCTCCACTTCTCTTCTCTCTATATACCAATGACTGCATGTCTAACGATCCATCTGTTAAACTACTGAAATTCGCAGATGACACAACAGTCATCAGCCTCATTTGAGACAATGATGAATCCGCATACAGACGGGAGGTTGACCAACTAACATTGTGGTGTGACCGGAACAATCTGGAACTGATTCTACCATATTGCAAGATCTAAAATGGACACCTAACGTCAAAAACGTCATCAAAAAAGCACAACAAAGAATGTTCTTTCTGCGCCAACTCAGAAAGCTCAAACTGCCCAAGGAGCTGCTGATACAGTTCTACAGAGGAATTACTGAGTCTGTCATCGGCACCTCTATAACCGTCTGGTTTGGTTCTGCAACCCAACAAGACAGACACAGACTTCAGAGGATAATTAGAACTGCAGAAAAAACAATTGCTACCAAGCTGCTATCCATTGAGGACCTGTATACTGCACAAGTCAAAAAGAGGGCTGTGAAAATATTTACAGACCCCTCACATCCTGGACATAAACTGTTTCAACGAACTTCCGGTTGGGCCATTGGGCCGTTTTTCGCCCTCCCCAGGCTTCAGAAAAGCTTCCTGAAGACTAAAAATGCCCCAACGTTTCCGAACTTCCGGTAGGCCCGTTGGGCCCGTTTTTTGCCATCCACAGGCTCCGGAGGCTTTCCTGAAGCCTGGGGAGGGCGAAAAACGGCCCAACGGGCCTATTGGAAGTCCAGAGGCTTCAGTGAGTCTGCGCGCATGTGCGGGGGTTGTGCGCGCATGCATGGGGGGGTGGGCATTGCATCCCCCCTGCCACCCCCACCCATTTCTGCGTAATCTTTGCCCTTCTTGGCTGCAGGCACCCTGCCTTGCCAGATGGCAAACAACCGCAGAACTTCATAGCTCTGCAGCTGCTTACCACACCCAGGAAGCCTCAGCAAATGTCAGCAAGCATTCATTCGACCAGTTGCCTTCTCACCCCAGCCTCATGTGGCTCCCCAGATCACCCCAGCAAGCAAGCATTCCTCTGCTAACATTGCTCCAAAACCATCAGGTGGACTTGCCTTCTGAGCAGGCAGAAGAGGTAGGGCAGGCAAACAGTGGTTGCTCTCTGAAGTTGAGAGGACAGAAACATCAACCCCTCCCAATGCAGGAGCTTGGCGGGCTACAAAGAGAGTAGAGCAAAGGTGCTTTTTTTGTAAGACTGCTCACACAGAAAAATACTCCCCCTGCTAAATGAGCTATACCAGGGCTGCTTCTATTGAAATGAATTTCGAATGGTTGCTAAACGAATGGGTGCAGGTTAAGGACAACCTGTATGGCGATACAGGTAGTCTTTGACTTACAACCACCGTTGAACCCAAAATTTCTGTTGTTTAGCAAGACAGTTGTTAAGTGAGTTTTGCCCCATTTCACACCTTTCTTGCCATGGTTGTTAAACAAATCACTGCAGTTGTTAAGTTAGTAAAGTGAATCTGGCTTCCCCATTGGCTTTACTTGTCAAAAGGTCGCAAAAAAAGGGGATTGCATGACACTGCAACCGTCATATGAAGCGTCTGAATTTTGATAATGTGACCATAGAGATGCTGCAACGGTCGTAAGTGTGAAAAATGATCAGAAGTCACTTTTTTCAATGGCATTGTAACTTCGAACGGTCACTAAGCGAACCGTTGTAAGTCAAGGACTACCTGTACTGTTTAAAAGTACCCATATGCAGTATGCTTGCAGATCCACCTGCAAATAAATCGACTCTCAAATCTTTAGCCAAAATATTAGGAAAAATGTATAATCCATGGGTTTGGATAAACCAAATGTGAAAATTAAAACGTACCAAAATTCTAGAGTGTTGACTTATTTCTGGCAAATTTACATAGTATTTTTATTTAAAAATTGACCATCAGATTATCCAGAGATGGGCTTATCTGTAAGTATACATAGTAACTAAACAAGAGTTGTAGGAATTTTTTATGTTCTCTTGTCCTATTCTGCACTATTTACAAAACAATGAATTTGTTTCTAACCTGCTGCTGTACATAAATCTGGACTGCAATTCCCACAATTTTCAAGCAAATCAGGCAAACTCTCTGGGAATTTAAGGGCAGCCTCATAATGGTGCACAAGGCTACTATACAGCTATGCAGTGCATAAAACTAGCATCACAACATCTTGTGATACTGTTGATCAGGAGCGATGAATGTTGAAGACCAAATTATCAAATAGTAATAGCTGTTGCTGGTAATTTCTTTCACAGATACACAGACACATACTGTAAGAGCTGTGCGTATTATTACTCATGAAGAAAAATAAACTGCTAATTATTTTGGCAACTACATGCCCACAAGGATTCAAAGGAAAATCCATTTGAATATGAATGACTGAAAGCCTGGAACTACTTAAATGGAATAGCATAATTACAGTCTTCAAAAGAAACTTTATTTTCTCAAGGCTCCATTATAAGAATTAAAACAAAAGCTCTAGGTTTATTATAAAGGCAGGAATTATTACACCTTTACTGTGCAATGTTCAGCAAGTCTAAAAAAAAAATCCAAGTAAATTCAATTCCAAGTGACAATTAAAGCATTTATAGCTCTCACACACACATACTTTGCTTCCTGTTGATGCCTCTTCACTGGAATGGCACAGGCATACACCCAAGAGCTAAATCCTACTCACTGCACTGCTTTTGAATTTGAAATCACTGCCAAATTAAAGGTTCTGGGAAAAGTTCAGTATCTGAGAGCAGCTGAGCAAGAAAAAGTATATTGTGATGCTTAAAAGTCTGTAAATCCTTTTGAATTTTCAATATTTCTACATATATATGACCTAAAATAGGGGAGTTGGGGACTTTGCTCCAGGATGAAGATCAGGACTTTGACTTGGGCATTCCAAAACATTGATTTTCTTCTGCTTTAACCATTCTTTGGTCATACAACTTATGTGTTTTGGAATAGCAACAGCCCTTAGACTTATATACTACTTTACAGCCCTCTCTAAGCGGTTTAGAGTGTCAGCATATTGCCCCCAACAATTTGGATCCTCATTTTACCGACCTCAGAAGGATGGAAGGCTGAGCCTGGTGAGATTTGAACTGCCAAATTGCAGGCAGCTGGCAGTCAGCAGAAGTAGCCTGCAGTACTGGATTCTAACCACTGCGCCACCATGGCTCATGTTTACTTACTGTATAACCCACTTTCTCTTAAGCTTCAGTTCACAGATAAGATACCCTGATTTTACCCGATTTCCCTGTAGAACTGCTGGTATAATTCAGAATTCACAGTTCCAACAATGATGGCAAGCTGTACAGAGGCAGCAAAGCAGGCTCAAATCATGATATTGCCACCATGTTATAGATGAGATAAAGTTCTTATGCTGGAATGCAGTCTTTGCCTTTCGCTAAACAATGCTTTTCATTCAAATTCGAATATTCTATTTTGGTCTCATCTGTCAAACAAAACTTTCTTCCAGTAGCCTTCTGCCTTATCAACATGGTCTTTCATAAACCATAGACAGGCAGCAATGTTCTTTTTGGAGAGTGGTGGCTTTCTCTTTGCAATCCTGCCATGCGCATCATTGTTGTTCAGTGTCCTTCTGATGGTGATCTCATAAAGGCTGGCATTGCAAGAGAGGTCTTAAGTTCTGCAGATGTTACCCTGTGGTTCCTTGAGACTTCCCAGATTATTATATGCCTTGCTCTTGGTGTGATCTTGGTTGGTTGACTACTTCTAGGTAGTGTGACAATAGTGTTGAATTGTTTCCATTTGTACATGATCTGCCTAGCAGTGAATTGGTGGCATCGAAATACTTTGGAAGTACTGTATTTTTCGGAGTATAAAGCACACTTTTTTCCCTCCTAAGAGAGGCTGAAAATTTGGGTGCATCTTATACTCCAAATGTACCCCGCCCACCCAGCCACTCCCACCCTTCCATCAGATGGAAGAGAACAAACATCCACATTTTCATTTACTGTCATCCTGATATACCTTTACTACTAAACTGAGATACAATAACTTCTGAATTACCATCAATTCCTTCCCATCCATCCAATTTTTATTCCATATTTGCCATATAGTATTCAACTTATTAAACAATAATACAACAGTGCAAGCGTGGCTTTTGCTGGTATTTATTGTCAAGGAAGAGATAATAAAACATTTTGTTGATGTGAAATTCTTTTACTTTATCCATTTGGATTATCTAAATTCGCTCTCTTAACCCAAGAAGCAAAATGTTGTTCTCTGAGACTTCAATATATAACTTATGCTTTAAAAGAGAGCCTTGAGCAGAATTATAAGTGAGAACCTTTTGTCCTTATTGACTGTTCTTCTCATCTAATATTTCAGCCTTTGGATGCCTACCTGCAAACATATCAAATACAACCTTGGTCTTTCTTACCACTGAGTTGCAAATTATTTTTTTATGCATTTGGGAACAATTTATTGGTATTGAAACACCAAGTAAGCAGTCAAGATACACTGGCTTAATTTTTTCTGATGTTGTTCCATCCTCAGAAAATACAGGGGTTCAATTATGAGAAGTTTCAGATGCAGAATCATTTAGCATAAAAATAACAAGTTATTCTTCAGAATATAAAACGGAAGTAGTTGAGCATAGGACAACGTGCCTAAACAACAATCTAGAATGCTTTACAGCTGTACAAGCTAGCTGTTCATAGGACCAGTGTTCCTTCATGAATAAATATTACATACCGTATTTTTCAGAGTATAAGACGCACCTTTTTGCCCCCAAAAAGAGGGTGGAAATGTCGGTGCGTCTTATACAACGAATACTGTCATTTTTCGCCTCCCGAAGCCCCACCCCCGCATCCCATTTTTGCGGGGGGGGAAAGGACCGTTTTTGCAAAAACGGGGGTGTTTTTGCCTTCCCCCACCCCCTAGGAGCGCTCTGCAGGCTTCCAAAACCCTCTGCATGCCCTGTTTTTGCAAAAAAAAAAAAAAAAAAGCAAAAATGGGCCGTTTTTTGCAAAAATGGGGGCGTTTTTGCCTTCCCCCACCCCCTATGAGTGCTCTGCGGGCTTCCCAAACCCTCTGCATGCCCTGCTTTTGCCAAAAAAAAAAAGAGCAAAAAATGGGCCTTTTTTGCAAAAACTGGAGTGTTTTTGCCTTCTAATTACCCCATCTAGCATGACTGGAGGAGGAATTCTGGAAGTTGAAGTCCACTAGTCTTAAAGCTGTCAAGTTTGAAGACCCCTGAGTTAGGGGTTAGGGTTGCAAGGGTCTTCAAACTTGGCAAGTTTAAGACTTGTGGACTTCAACTCCCATTCCTGAGCTAGCATGACTGGAGGAGGAATTCTGGGAGTTGAAGTCCACAAGTCTTAAAGCTCTCAAGTTTGAAGTTTGTAAAAAGTATACATGGTTGTAAAAAGTATTCTGCTACACTGGTATTTTATTAAATAATATATTACTACACCATTTGGTTCAGAATACTTTTTTCCTTGTTTTCCTCCTCTAAAATCTAGGTGCGTCTTATACTCCGGTGTGTCTTATACTCCGAAAAATATGGTATGTGCGAGGGGAACCTTTACCTTTACCTCTTATTCAAAGTAAGCAGTGATATTAATCATAATACTTCAGAAAGAACTATTGGGTTTTTTAATCCATTGTACAGGGATTAAATACAGGTCACTTTGAACTTTATGTTAATAAGTAGGTATAAGAAACGTACTGCATTTTTATGCCATGCTACCCATTCAGAAATCCAGGTGCAGATCTTTCATAATACGCACCTTGGATTTGGTATCAAGTTATGGGAGAACATGACTATGTGAGAATTATAGTAATAGAACCTCTGCCTGCTGAAATTTCTCAGTGGCATTACGTTTGAGTCCTGCCAAACACAAAATGACCTCTCCTCCAACACTGCTCAGCAATACTGAATAACAGTGAGAGGAGGCATTATTGTGAGCTGATGATTAACTATGAAAAAGGGGCACATTTTTAAAATGGATTCATGGCTCAGACAGAACAGTGACAATCGTATTGTAAATTAGAGTTTCATTTGTAAGCCAACATGTCAAGCAAAACCTAAAATAAAATTAGGGATTACCCCAGAAGATAGCTTGGATTGAAGGATCTACCAGTCGGGGCAAATACCAAGTCCATTCTTCTGTCCCACATAAATTTTTGTACTCCACGTTAATGTACAAAAGCAAAGAATTCAGAGATTAAGTTACTAGTACAGCCTCACATTTCAAGGTGTATAGTCTATTGCATTGTGTTAATTTTTCCTGAGAACAAGCCCCGGAAAGAATGCACCACAATAACTTGATTATTCTTGTTCAAGCATATCAATCACTCTGACCGTCCCACTTAATAGCATTTTGCCATTTTATACCATTAATTGAGCTCTCTATTTTGTTTCAGTTAAAATAGTCTTGTGCGCCTTGTTACCCACTATACTGAAAAGTGCCTGCCACAGATGTTCTGACACCTGGAAGGTCCTTGGCAGTTCCCATGTATTTTGCAAATTTCAGTCTAGCAGCAAACCCAGAAAGTTTGTAAAATCTTTGGCAAGATTCCAACTTACTAAACCACCACACTAGATTACACAATTGTGGAAAAGATTTAGAAGCAGAAAAATATAACTCTTTAAGTGTAGTTTGCTATCTGGCCATTTAAGTTATGGAATTTGAAACATTTAAAGCATGGAATTCTTATGCTGCATACAGATGCACAGATCCAGTGACTTTTCTCCATCCCTCCTCTTCATATTTCTATATCTGATTTATACACGATTTAGAATCTGATGGGATATTAATGATGAATATATTACATTAGCTAAAGTCTGCCAATTTACTCCCCACCCCCTCCTTCATCTAATATTAGTACAAAATCCACCCATACAAAACTAGGTATTGCTTCTTCTTGAACTGATTTTCAAAAAGAAGGATCCAGGGAACAACAGGCCTATCAGCTTGATGTCTCATTTTTTGTACAGATTATCAAGCATCTCTGTGGATGAACTTGGATTGGCTTGCAAATAATTAACAGGAACTAGAGTAAGTTGGCCCCAAACATATGCCAGGCTAACCCTTTGATTTTCATCTTTGACTGAGTTAGTTTAGCAGATCAGTGTACAGTACAGACTACTGTATATTGGTATGCAACAAAGCCTTTTTTATTGAATACCATGTGATATTACCCTTAAAATGTGGATATGGATGAATAATAGCACTGTTACTACTCGAGCCATGGTGGCGCAGTGGTTAGAATGCAATACTGCATGCTAATTCACCGCTCACTCCAGAAATTCGATCCTGACCAGCTCAAGGTTGACTTAGCCTTCTATCCTTCTGAGGTCAGTAAAATGAGGATCCAGATTGTTGGGGGCAATGTGCTGGCTCTGTAAACCGCTTAGAGAGGGCTGTAAAGCACAAGTGGTATATAAGTCTAAGTGCTATTGCTAGTTAGATGGACTCATAATTGTTTGAACAACTGCAGCTAATGGTTCCATCTCAGCTTGGATGGACATATTGAGCAGCAGCTTAGATGGGTGGATTTTATGCTGGAAACTGTATTCAATATTTTTATCAATAGCTTGGCCAAGAGAGTTGATGGATGCCTATAAAGTTTTCAGAGAATAAAAAATTGTGAGGCGTGGCTAACATTATAGAAAACAGAGAATATTCAGAAAGATGTAGTGAGGATTCAGAAAGATGTAGTGAGGATTCAGCAGTGAACTGAAACAAGCAAGATGTAATTTAACAAGAAATGCAAAGTTTTGCACCTATGTGAGAAAAATATATGCTGCAAGGATAGGAAGGGAGAATATATATGGGGACAGCATCTGAATATCCATGTTGATCAGTAATACACTGCTCCAAAATCAAGGGCTATGTTGGGCAGCACTAACAGGAGAATAAAGTTAGATCATGAGAACAAACTTCTACTTTCTAAACTATTCTGTTCAGACTCGAGTTTGAATATTGTGTTCAGTTCTCTGTGTAATTTTTTTTTAAAGAAAAGGCCATGACAAACTAGAACAGGGGTGTCAAACTCACATCGTCACGGCAGCATCACGTGACATATCGCGTCTTTTTTCCCCTTCGCTAAACCGGGCGTGGGCGTGGCCAGCACAGGATGCATCTGGCCCGTGGGCCCGGAGTTTGACAGCTCTGAACTAGAACAAGTTAAGAGATTGGCTATTTAAGGTCTGGAAATGAAGCCCTACAAGGAAGAATTAAAAGATTAGAATATGTCTGATGCAAAACATGACAGCAATCTTCATTGGGGGTGGGGGTTGATATACAGAAGAGAAAATGGACTTGTTCATTATTGCTCATTCTAACACTATTACCCTCATGATCAATCAGATGTTTACCAGCAGTGCACAGGAATACAATCACACCTTTCTTTGGGAATCCCAACAACTATGAGAGAGAGATTGCCTCTGATATGAGAAATAGCATATAGTCATCATGAGTAGCCAGACAGTTTTATCTTATATGAATGTGTGTCATTCCTTTATTACAAGGGTGAGTCAAAAAGTAATGCCATTTTCTTTAGGACAGGTATAATTACCAACACAGGAACATGGAGCATACATCAAAATGAAGCTGGTCCTCTGTGGATCATATCCCTACTTCTCAACATAGTCACTGTTTCTCTCAATAGCAATGTTCCACCTTCGAATGAGAGCATGTATCCCTGCCTCGTAAAATTCTGTTGACTGTTCTTTGAGCCACTTCTTCACTGCAGTTTTCACTTCCTCGTCACTGGAATAATGTTTGCCTCTCAAACCCTCTTTCATGGGGCCGAAGAGATGATAGTCTGAAGGCGCTAAATCTGGTGAGTATGGAGGATGCGGTAAAGTTGTCCACCCGAATGAGGCGATTGTCTCCCTTGTGAAGAAGTGGCTCAAAGAACAGTCAACAGAATTTTACGAGGCAGGGATTCATGCTCTCATTCGAAGGTGGAACATTGCTATTGAGAGAAACGGTGACTATGTTGAGAAGTAGGGATGTGATCCACAGAGGACCAGCTTCATTTTGATGTATGCTACATGTTCCTGTGTTGGTAATTATACCTGTCCTAAAGAAAATGGCATTACTTTTTGATTCACCCTCGTACATTGCTTAATTATATAAGGTGTGGAAAAAACACTGTCTTTCATTTGCAACAAATACCCCATAATTTAGCTTGATTGGATGACTCTGGCTTCTAGTTTATGAGCTAGTTTCCCCCTGGTTATCTTCTCCCCATCGTCATTGCCTTAGCATTCACCTTCAAGTTTTAAAAAATCCCAAATATTACAATCTTTTTTCATAGGAAATGATTCAGATTCCTCTTTCCTCTATAAACTTTGGCACAGTGTCAAATCTAAAGGGCATGCTACATATTTTTGGCATAGATTAGAAACTTCATTATTTTATCTTGGCCTTTAAGCTTGGAACATCAAAGAAAATAAGGTCTTGGCCTGGCACTGAAACAACAGCAAAGCAAGCATCAAATGAGCCTTCCTGCAGCAAGAAATCTAAAAAATAGGAAGCAAGGGTACCACTAGGAGACCCCTACTACGCTCCTGAGGAGGGTTTCTGGTGACAATCCAATACCCAAAAAGGCTGATATGAATGCAGACTTTCTGTTGAGTAACTGGCCTCAAGGTGAACAAATAGCTTTAAAGGCAAGCACTGGCAATGGAAATTGTGTTGGGAACTGTATAATTAATTAGCCTTGGGCATCAGATGAAATGCATGTAATTAGATTTATTAATGACATTAGAGATTCTAATACAAATCGTTGCCCAGTTTTTCTGCAGGAACAAAGACAGAAGAAGGGATGTAAAACACAGGCAGGTTGTAATGAAAACAAATGTTATTATTTCAATATAATAAATAAATAATATTGAAACAGGATATTGAGCCCCCTTCCCCCAGACACACCTATGGAAATCTCTTGTTGTAGAGATGATTATATCTGGAAATGAAAACTGAAAAGCATACATATCCTACAAGGACAAGATGCTCTTCAAAATCAGAAAATAAAAAAATTGTTTATTTGCTTGTCCTATTTTTTTTTTTTTTACAAATTACATCTAAGCATTTCATGTTTGGAAAGCCAAAAACAATGCTCTCAAAATAGTTTAACTAATCTCACTAACTTCGGAATGCTACACAAATCCCCAACAATTTAAAATTTACAAATCCATCTTTCAAAAATGTATTTCCTTACCAAAACCATGTTTTCCAAACAGATTGAAAATACTATTTTCCTCAATATCAAATAATTAATGTAGGGAGCCCCAAGGACAAAATACATACACCACCATAATAAATTATCATATACAAATTTTCTCTTGTATAATTTTCAAATTTGCCGGAATTCGCCAACCTAATTGGCAATCAATAAAATGCCATTTAAAAAGGGTGCTTAAAGAAGCAATATTTTTCTCTAATTGTGAGCAAGTCTGCTTCGCACACAAACTGGGCTATGACACTAATCCAACCAAGCAAAACAAAAACCAGCTAAATTCAGACTTCAATTTATCCTAGCACTTGTTGCTAGGAAACCTTTCATCCTCAGGGTCATTTTGTTGATTATCATTTATTAGGCACATGTTTAAATCATTTTAAAACACAAGCTTCATTTAGTTTTCTGCACCAAGTGAGCGTGCACACAAATGCATACACTCACTTGGACCTTTTTTCTTTTTTTTTTTACCATTAAATTACAAGTTCACCTTCAGGGCACACTAAGAAATGTTTGTGTTACTGTTTCTGTAGTGATGAAACATTCCTTCCAGAAGCCTATTGGGCATTGCATACTTAGCACACAGTGTAAGTATTTCTTATAATTAACATTCATTCTTTGCAGGAACGGGCTTTGCTAATGCTTTAGTCCTTACTACAGAGGGAGAATGTTTAATTTTGGGTTGCATCACGTGAAACCTCAACAAGGTTGACTCAGCCTTCCATCCTTCCAAAGCCGGTAAAATGAGGACCCAGATTGTTGGGGGCAATATGCTGACTCTGTAAACCGCTTAGAGAGGGCTGTAAAGCACTATGAAGCAGTATATAAATCTAAGTGCTATTGCTATTGCTATCTCACTCCAAGCATCACAGTCACTCATGCCCTTGTCACCTCACGGCTAGACTACTGTAACGCGCTCTACATGGGGCTACCCTCAAAGAGCATCCGGAGACTCCAGCTGGTACAGAATGCAGCTGCGCGTGCAGTAGTGGGTGTACCGAGATACACCCACGTAACACCTATCCTTCGCCAGCTGCATTGGCTACCAGTCAGCCTCCGGGTGCAATTTAAGGTGTTGGTCGCTACCTTTAAAGCCCTACATGGCTCAGGGCCAGGCTACCTGCGGGACCGCATCCTACCACATACCTCCCTAAGACCGGTTAGGTCCCACAGAGAGGGCCTCCTCCGGGTCCCGTCGGCCAAACAATGTCGGTTGGCGGGACCGCGGGGGAGGGCCTTCTCTGTGGGAGCCCCGTCCCTCTGGAACCAACTGCCACCAGAGATCCGGACCATCCCCACCCTACTGGCCTTCCGTAAAGCCTTAAAAACATGGCTCTTCCGGCAGATGGGGTGAATAGGACAACCAGATTCCCCCTGAATGTTGTGTTTATAATGTCTTCTTTTTAATTATATTTTTAACTTAAATTAATGACGACTGTTTTTAAATGTACGCCTCTTATTCATGTT
Organism: Diadophis punctatus similis; assembly: GCA_023053685.1. Classification (NCBI taxonomy): domain Eukaryota; kingdom Metazoa; phylum Chordata; class Lepidosauria; order Squamata; family Dipsadidae; genus Diadophis; species Diadophis punctatus. The sequence continues at coordinate 54,377,238 of JALIGW010000002.1, read as the reverse complement.
GTACGCCGCCCTGAGTCCCACGGGATTGGGCGGCCTATAAGAGCGTTTAAATAAATAAATAAATAAATAAACTATGAATTATTATACACCTGCACTGAAAATTATCTGATTTTCATGATTTCTAGTATGTCTTCTGTAAGATGGAAAGGACATTAGTTACTGGGACTCGACACTGATTTTAAAAACTAAAAGTACAGTACTGGCTAAGCTTACTGAACAAAATCATCTACATCAGTGGTTCTCAACCTTCCTAATGTTGCGCCCTGCGCCCTCACTGCGACCCACCCCGCTGCCGCGACCGCCACCGTGACCCCTGCCCCACCGCCGCCATTTGGGTATTTTTACCCTCTGTGCATGCACAAAGCGTTCTGCGCAATCGCAGAGGGTAAAAGAACCCAAATGGCGGCGTCCGGGTGAAGTCTCCCAACCCCTGTGAAAGGGTCGTTCGACCCCCAAAGAGGTCGCAACCCGCAGGTTGACAACCGCTGATCTACATACACTGGCAAAGCTTGATGTTTAAACCGCATACCAGACAGATACTGTTGTCTAAACTTTGCGCTGAAATATTTCCAGTTCCTTTATCAAACACTAACACTCTTTCTCTGATTCATAAATGGAGATTCAAAGCAGAAAGGAGATAGCACATCTACAAAATGCATTTCTATACAGATACTCCTCAACTAACCACCATTCGTTTAGTGACCACAAGTTATAACAGCCCTGAAAAAAGTGACTCATGACCTTTTTTCATACTTATGATGCAACTTCCCATAGTCACATAATCAAAATTCAGATGCTTGGCAACTGGAATATATTTATTAATGGCTGTAGTATTCTGGAGTCATGTGATCATCTTTTGTGACCTTCTGACAAGCGAAGTCAACGAGGAAGTCAGATTCACTTAACAACCGGGTTACTAACTTAACAACTGCAGTGATGCACTTAACAACTGTGGCAAGCAAAGTCATAAAATGGGGCAAAACTCTCTTGTCTTGCTGAACGGCAGAAATGTTAGGCTCAAACGTGGTCAAAAGTCGAGGACTACCTGTATAGAACCTAGAACTCTGAAACAACTTGAAACCAGTAAGACTCGTAATCACTTGATCACGGGAATCATAATGAACCAGAGTTGTTACAAAGAAAAGAAGGCATCTTCTTTCAGATATTTAGAGTACGATTACTACCTTCCCTATCTCTGAATCTCTTTTGCCTAAACTTGTACTAGATTCTTTAGGAGGATGCCAGATACAATATGGAATTTTTCATGTGTTAAAACATTGCTTACTTTTTCTAAGAAAGTGTTATGTTCATCAGAGGTCTTCAAACTTGGCAACTTTAAGACTTGTGGATTTCAACTTTCAGAATTCTCCAGCCAGCTAAGACTTCTGGGAGTTGAAGTCCACAAGTCTTAAAGTTGCCAAGTTTGGGGACCCCTGATCTTCATAATAATACATACAGATGGGATTCACACATTATGCTAAGCCATTTAGTTCTGTTTAGTTTGGTTTAGAATCTTGTGGAAATCTAACTATTGTATGTCAACCACAATTTTTGTGCTAACAAATATAGGAATCCAATCTACTGTAACATATTCAACAATAAATGTTTTAATGCCATATATAAACAAAAAGACATTCATTTATTAATGATTATTTTCCTGAAAAATGAAGTCAACATACCTGATAATTGAGAAGAGGCAAAAGAAGATTAAGCGATATGAAACCAGAAGGGCTGGGAACATTACTTGACACAGTTCCAGATCTCTTTTGTGTTGAGAAATGGCCTTAGCATTCAATTCTATATTTTGTTCCCTATTTCCAACATATTTACAAGTTATAGGAGATCATTGAAATTTAGGAGGTGTTAGATCAAATGACCAGGCTGAAAACAACTTTATTTTTACTTTTCAGCTAATGCAGGAGTGTCAAACTCATGGCCTGCAGGCCGGATGTGTCACGCGCTGGCCACACCCACCCATTTTAGCGAAGGGGGGAAAGTCGCGATACATCATGTGACAAAAACGTGACACTGCGAGTTTGACACCCCTGAGCTAATGCTAATAAGGCTACAGATGCAGGCAGTGAGAAACAAAGACATGTGTGAATAAACTGTAGCTCAGTTCAATCCAGCCCATGACTGAGATTGCAAATTCTTCTGGAAGCCACATTGTTCCTTCTAGAAGATGACCTGAGGCTGTTGGATCTTCTACTGTTCCTGGAAGATCAAATGGCAGCAGTGTCCAACTGTCCCTTTGTTCAACTCTATTCTCTAGCCCAGCTTTAACATTCATTTGGGGGGAAAGGAAAAAATTTGCTTCTTAGGCTTTCAAATGAATTTTGAAAGCCTGACCTTTTTTTCAGTTACTCAAGAAAGTAGGGGCAATGCCAGGGGCGGGTTGCTCCTACCTCGCTACCATTGCACTGCACGCGCATCCCTCACTATGTGCGCGTGCTCTCGTGCAATTTTGCTTTCGCGCATGCGCAGAAGCAAAATCTTGCTGAAATCTCACAAAATCGTGAGATTTTGGCGAGATTTGCTTCCGTGCATGCGCAGGAAGCAAAAAAAGCCAAAAAATTGTGAAAAAAGATATGCGGTGCGCGACGGACAGGTGAAGACAGCACCAGAGCCGTTTCGCAATTCTGGGCCCTACCGCACCAGTAGGAACCCTACCCCTGGGCAATGCTCAATTTTCAGAAAGTGGTCTGAAAAAGACTGACATTTTTACTTGTTTGTTGATGGTAAAATATGAAATATGACCAGGGGCAACTTAATTCTAATTATCAAATATTGGCTATACAGATAGTCCTTGTTTAGAGACTGCCTTGGGCAGTAACTGTTTGCAGTTATGACAGTGATAGAAAAAGTAACTTTGTGACCGACATCTGCATTTCTGATGTTTGCAATGCCTCTCGCATTCGTCTTTCTTCACCAATGCAGTATGTTAGCACACATTCTCCTTTTCCTGACCCATTTTTTTCCTTTCCCTCCTAGCAGAGCAGAGATGTATAATCAAGCTATCACTTCCTGAGCTGCTCTTCTCTGCAGCAAGGTCTTCCCTTAAAAAATGCTAATGGCAAGGTAACAGGCGCAGCTGTGACTTTAATTAGCCAGCTTGCAGAAGCTGCCTGAAATTAACAAGACCCTAGCCCCGTGATGGTGAACCTGTGGCACGCGTGCCCGAAGTGGCACACGGAGCCATGTCGCCTGACGTGCACGGCATCGCCCGTTCCTCTTCTGGGTTTCTGGCACGCATGCGCACACAACTATCAGCTGGCCTTTGTGCGTGCGGCAGTGCCAGAAACCGGAAGTACATTTCTGGTGTGCGCATGCCCCCTGGGCAGCTCCTCTTCCTGGTCGCGGCCCAGACGAGCATGCACACGTACAAAGTGCTCCATTTTCAGCACTTGGTGCCACCCGTGTGCGGGCTCCCTTTTCGGCACTCGGTGCCGAAAAGGTTCGTGCTCACTGCCCTAGCCAGTTTTATACCAAAGCTTCTGTCTCCTAAGCAGCTCAAAAATAAAAAATAAAATTTAAAAAGCCGGTACTAGCACTTTGCTAAAACTGTGTATTCCACAGTGTGCCTGCTTACTCTCTTGTAATCCCTTCCTCTTCAATGATTTTTCACTTAATAACCACTTTATTTCACAAGTGAGTTGCTGGTCCCAATTGCAGTCACTAAATAAGGATTACCTGTACTTACAAGTAGGTTCTCCAATATCTGGATAGATACAGGAATTTTTACCGTGCAAATTTATTTCCCATAAAACAAACAATTTGTATATTATGTATTTCTCTATGTAGTACAATAAAGGCCAATTATAAGCAGCAGTTAACATTTACACATTACAAAGGAAAATGCTTAAAACCTAATAGCCTGCCATAAAATTATTTTGCCATATAGGCTGTCTCCAAGTGTAAATTGACTTTAAGTAAGGTTCAAGAATTCAACTATTATACAGTAGATTAAATCAATTTGGGAAAGGAGGTTGTCTCAAATACCAAATCAGCAATATCAGGGATTAAAAGTGAATACTTTTAAAAGTATTTTAAATTCGTTCAATTCTCAGCACTATAAAAGGATTACAGCTATCAAAGTCTGGGCAGCCAACATAAATTAGATGATGAAGGGGCCATTTTGTAATAAATTGATCATAGTATACCCTTCAAATACAAGGACATTTTTTTCTGCTCATATCGGCCATTTTATTGATTCTAATTAAGTACAGACTCCAACAATAACAGAAGTTAATGCAATGTCCGGGTCAAGACCTAGAAAGTAGGTACAAACTGCAAATTCATCATTTTAAAAAGCAGATCTTTGCTTTTCAAACTGTATCCCGAAATACCACTTAAGAGCACACACACTTTCTGAAAGATTTCACAAAGTGCATGTTTATTAACTAAGTTTATTACTAAAAACTAATTAATATTAGGGAATAGTTACATCTTAGTATCCTATTCTATTGCATTTAACATGTAATAGGTAATCATAAGAAAATGTACAGCCAGTATTGTGTTGATGCAAAACAGTGAAGTGGACTGTTTGGCCAAAGAAGCTAAAGCAGGGCTGTCAAACTCGTGGCCTATGGGCCGGATGCATCACACTGGCCACACCCACGCCCGGTTTAGTGAAGGGGGGGGAGTCCCGATACGTCACGTGACACCGCTGTGACTACATGAGTTTGACACCCCTGAGTTAAAGCCACTAGTGTTGCCAAAAATCAAAGGCTCATATTTTTCATCTCATTCTAGTTCTATGAAGCTGTCACTGGCAAACCATCTCATTGGCTACTTCAGGAATTTATAGAAGTTCTTTTCCAACTTGCTTCCCACCCAGGTATGTCAGAACTTTATCTCCCAAAATTCTCAGCCAGCATACTCCAAATTGGAACGTGGCCAGGATAAAAGATATTTTTCCACAGCATAACAGTTTTTTTCCAAGCTATATTTTAGCAGTTTGATTAATCTTTCTTTTCTCAGAAAGGGTGGAATGATCAAAATACAGATTACTTGCTGCTAAAAGTTTGAGGAGTGCCAAGAATAGGAAACCTTAAACAAGGATCTGAAGTATAACAAACTCCTGTCTGTCTGTCTGTCTGTCTGTCTGTCTGTCTGTCTGTCTGTCTGTCTGTCTATCTATCTATCTTATTGTCTAAGAATAGCTGTGGAGCCGGAACGATGTCCACCTCCACCATGAACCCCGCAAACAATGAGTCAAGGTGCTGTGACGCCGAATCAGCGGTTGAAGGAGCAGGGCTGTCGAGACCAGCGGCCGAATGGGCCTTGATGACTTGACTTGAAGAGACTTGTAATGACTTGAAGAGCTCCGGAGGAAAGAGGGCTGAAGAGACCTGTTGTTCCTGCAGCATATCTTCGTCCTCTGACAGTTCGTAGTCACCCCGGTCTAGGTCCATCAAGGGTTCCCAACTGTCATCATCCGACCCGTTGGAGTAGCGGTCATGGCTCCATTGTTGGCTGCTGACACCAGGCCTGAGGAGGGACCTCTGGGAGCTTACTGGTGAGGACCTGCCCCAAGATTGCAGGCATACGGCCAGGCCCTGTTGCACCGCTGCCGCCATCAGTATCTGCAGGATTGCAGGTTCCAATGGTGCTGGGGCCACTGCAGAAGAGGTCCCAAACGTCGATGGCAGGACTGGAACCCCGGAGCTCAACGAGATCTCAGGGGCTGGAGGCAGATTAGTCTTGGGAAGCCAGCTGACCCCCAAATGTCTGTATTGCCCCTATACAGTGTTGGGTTGTCTAGGGACAACTGCTCCCCCGGTCGTGAGGCCAAGGCTCAACCTCCTGGGCCCTGGAAGAGGAGCCCTGATCATGGAGGAGTGAGGGATTGCGATCCACAGCCTGGCTACAAAGCCTCTTCAGGACCTTGTCCCCGAGGCGCTCTACCCTCTCCATGGCCTTGGAGCCACGGGAACTATGCGAGGATTCAGCCACTACCTGACTAGAGGGCCCAAGTTGATCTTCGTCTGGGGCATGGCAATTGGTTTTATATAGCCATTGGCTCCGCGGCTTGGCTATTAAATTGGCACCGTCCGTCATTTTGAAGGCCCGAACAGCTGAGCAAAATGGCCGCCACAATTGTCACTATGGAAAAGGCAGGCTGGAGGGGAGCCAAGAAGCCGCCGGTGCCGACCAGAGCAAGCCCTGAATGGTCCAGGCACCTATGACAAGCCATTGCCGATGGCTCTGGTTAGTCTGTCCACCTAAATAGGAATCAGAAGCCGATGTCAGGCAAATAGTCCGTTTGAGGGGGCTGCGCGAGCATGAGCTCCAGCGACTGACCAGCCCTTGTTCTCAAGCCGCCAAAGGAAGATGGGAAGGTAGCATCCACCTGGGCAGTGGCTAAAGCAAGCAGCAGTTCTAAGAGGCATGGGGGGGAGAAGCCCCCACGGCTCGGCGGTCGGGCGCGACGCTCCAACATCAAAGCTGATGTTAAAAGTCACTGCGCCTTGTCAACCGATGGCCGCCAAGTCCACGCCACCCCCTTGCTGTCTGAGCCGCCTCAGCTTCAGGGAGCGCACTGCTCCAATGACAGACCCTGTATGGTCAATGTCAAAAAAGGCTCGGAAGCCACTGCCATGGCAGGAGCAGGAGCTCAGCTGCCGAAATGCCCGAGACCTCGGATGTCACTGAGGTCTTGGGAAGAGACTCATGATGTCGAAAACAAGCGAAGTTGGAGCCGAAGTGAGAATGAAATACGCATTCAGGAAGGGAGACCTAAGTAGCCACGTCCGTCCAGTCTGAGGACCGAGTCGAAGCTGGGTCCTAGGAGGGCGGATCCTGCTAAAACTAACAGACTCTGTCCTCATTCTGAGTGGACGAGGATAACCCATCCTGAATGCTGGCTCCACCCCTGAGGGAGAACACCACGTTTATATGGTTTGCAGTTTACATGCGGTTTGCTGGCCACTTTTGGCTATTTTTATTACTTTTTGTATCTTAAGAATATCAGATTTGAATATGACATGAAACGAATAGGAATATCCAAGCAAATTACAAATTATGTTCCCCATTCACACATCACACTATACCATACCTGCAATCACAAAGTTAATGAAATTGTGGTTATTGCTCTAGATCAAACCATTGCTTATTTACCCACCATGCCAAGCTAAAAATAAAACTGATTGCATAATGGTTGAGTAAGATGTGAGATCAATAACACCACTTTAAAGGGGGTCCATGTAATAAAATTGAGGAAAAACAAAGGCTATTCATCTTGCTCTTAGTAGTCCATACTGAATTCATAAATTTAGGTTACAGCCAATGCAGAACACCAAATGACTAGCAACATGCAAGACTTCTTGGTTGTTGTGTAGTCAGTCACACTGGCTGTAGATGGTCTGGAGAATTGCATTTGAAACTTTATGTGCAAAAATAATTGAAATTTATAATCTATAATTACATTTCATCTAAATATATTAGTCTCAGATTTTTATCCTGCCCCCCCCCAAAAAGCCAGCAATGGTAGTGTTTTATTGGTTGAAGGAGCTATTAAAATACCCCCCCCCCTTTTCAAAAACAGAAAGAAGGAAGGGATATAGAACAATTAAGGACAAAGGTAACAAAAATTCTAAAGATCAGGTTGTTTGAAGAGCCTAAGGATACTCATTTTGTTAATTAAAGTTATTTAACTATATGTGGTAACAAGCCTCAATGAAATTTATTGGCATTTTAAAAGCTTTATGTTTCTCCAATTTAAATGAAGAGAGTCTTTGTATAAACTGGTATTTTCCTTTGTTCTCAAACATATCAAATAAAGAATAGAAATTAAATTTATCCAACCATCTTCTATTACATTAATTTCTTTTGACATTTTCTGCTCCCTCATCACATTTTTGTTTTCAGAATCATAACTGCCCTTTCCTCTCCACAGAATGAAGAGGACACAAGCAATAATATACTTTATTCCCAAAGGTTCTGAAAGAGGGAGAGGGACACACACACACACACACACACACACACACACACACACACACACACACACACACACACAGACAGACAGACAGACAAAAAATGCAACTTACTGGCAACAAAAGCCTTGTAGCTGCTGAAGGAATCTTCCCACATGGTATCCACAGAAGCCACAATGAGGAAAACAATCCTACAATAGGTTCAGAGAAAGAGAAAGAGAAATGGAGAATGTCTCGTTAGTAATGCCATTCCAGTGAAAACATCTTCTCAAAGAAATTGATCTCAAGATATCTTTATGCCCAGGAGAAATTTGGAATGCTAAGTACATCTTTCTTATAGCGTTATTAAGCATCTTGTTCTTATAGCATTATTAAAATCTACAATCACTCAACGAAGTTGAGTAATAATACATCACTTATGACTTTCACCTACATCTATACTGTTACAATAGATTTATTCCTCTATTTCTCTAAAGCAGACTGTTACGGCCTCGTGGGCCATATCCAGCTCTTTGGCTGTCCCTGTCTGGCCCTCATGAGGCCCTCAACTGGAAATTAGAAATTAAATATAAATAAGATGTGACATATATTCTTACCAGTAGCAACTAATGAAAACTGTATAATTTACTGCTCTTTATAAAGCAATAAAATTAATATTGAGTTAAATTAAATTCAGTCTATTGGTTTGGCCCTCCACAACAGTCCCATTTTCTTATATGGCCCCTTATGAAAATTAATTGCCCATCCTTGCTGTAGAGACGAGATGTGAAACTGGAGGCCCGTGTGTCAGATGCATCATGTGCAGGCCACACCTACCCCACCTCTACGAAGGGGGAAAACGTCGTGAAACGTCACGTGATGGCAATGTGACGTGGCGAGTTTGACACCCATGATGTAGAGCATTACTTTTTTAAAATAGAAAAAGAAAAAAAAGGGAAGGAACTGCCTAGGAAGCAATGTGCGAAAAGAGTTGGATTTATGAAACATCCCATTTCAGAATTCTGATTTCATATAGTGCCGAGATGGCGAACCTGTGGCACGAATCTGAGGGCATGCGAGGCGTTGCCCTATGTCAGCTCCAGTGCACATGTGCACACTGGCCAGCTGATTTTCAGCCTTCCGGAGGGTGGGGGGAGGCCGTTTTTCGCCCTCCCCAGGCTTCAGGAAAGCCTCAGGAGCCTGTGGATGGTTAAAAACGGACCCAACAGGCCTACTGGAAGTTCGTTTCCTGTGGGGCCCGTTTTTCGCCATCCACAGGCTCCAGAGGCTTTCCTGAAGCCTGGGGAGGGCGAAAAATGGCGCAATGGGCCTACCGGAAGTCCGGAGGCTTCAGTAAGGCCTGCACACATGCGCAGGGGGGGGCAGTGCGGGGGGGGTTTGTGCGCGCATGTGTGTGGGGAGGGCATTGCATTATGGGTGTGGGCGCCTGCCCGCACCCTTTTGGCACCCGAGCAAAAAAGATTCGGCATCACTGATATAGTGGGTTGTAATCAGAAGCTGAATCAGTTTCCCACTATGGGAAGTAATAAATTTTACAAGATACAGGAACATTCCACCATTGCAACACCCTTATGTGTTGATTCTTGGTTTTATGTCTTCTTCCCCCTACTGTGAAGTGTGGCAGTAAAATATACTTCTTGTGAAACAAATTCAAGTCAAAGGTCTCTGGAGTGTTTGCTACTATCTTGACAAGCTGAGACACAATACCCTTGCCTGTGGTAGCTGCTGCTCAGTTTTTTGTGTCTGAAATCTGATGACAGCATGACAGATCACTTCCAGTTCAGCCTGTCAATTTGGCACCCAATTCACGGAAGTAGGCCATTACACTAAAATCACTGATCTTCCATATTTGTGTTCGTACTGTATAGTATTTATACTTCTTAGCTTGATTGTTTTTCTCTTCCCTCCTTGGTCAAGCACACACTGGGCACTGCATCAGAGCAAAAGATTTATCTCTTCCCTTCCACATACCCAGCACAAGGTCAAAACTAACATTGCTTTACCTGAAGATGCCAAGATACTTAAATTCTACAAATAAACTTATTGTGAGAAATTAAATCTATGTCCTAAATTCCAAAGATAAGCCTTATTCAGACTCCCTTTATACTGTAGCTCTCATAAAAAGCATGTTTTACGATCCTTCCAAAAAACACCATAGTTCATCAAAATTAAATTCAGTAATGTCAGGTTATTTACGTAAGAACAGTGTTCTGATGCACTTGAAAGTAATATAATTTGACCCATTAGATTTTTTTTAAAGTAACCTATGGTGGGAGTGCTGACCTTCAAGTAAATGAAAACCTTTAAATGTTCTGTTGACATCTGAACTAAAGAAAGAACAAAAATATCACCTCCCTTACCATCTGTATACAGCCTTCGACAGCACTCTGCTTTTCTGTTTATTGTTTATTTGAAATGATGGCAACTTATAATTAACATAAAACCAAAGCAGAATAATTTTTCTGGAGTTTCAGAATGTTGCCAGCTTTGAAAACTACACCATTTATGTTTAAAAGCATATAAATTGTTTCACGTTATGAATTTTTTTTTAAATGTCTAAGATGATATTCTATACAGCCATTTATCTAAAAACTAGTCCTTTCACTTATAGTTTGAAGGAAAAACTGGAAAGTCCTGTCACTGCTTCTTGGCTGATAAAACTGCTGCTCAACAAATAATCCTTCTCTGTTCCTCTAATAATAAAGAACTATTAATCCTTTCAACAATTGCCTTCTTTTGCCATTTTGCAGTGCAAATCAATATGAGCCCTAAGAAACATCTCAAGATGAACACGAGGTACATTGATTAAGGGGCTAATTCTCTGTATGTATAAATAAAGCGCACAGCATTTATAGAAGAATGATGTTCAGAAATGCTATTATTTAGGCTGTCTCTGAGTATACAGTGTTTTAAAAAAAAAGACAATGAACTGTTCTTTCTTTGGAGGCTAGAAATGATAGAGGATTGGTTCACCTACTTTCATATAGTTCAGGCAGCTTTCCCCATTCTCCTTTCTCAGCACCCATGCACAAAGACACCCTGTTAAAAACAACTCCACCAAGGAAGAATGTTGATTAATTCTTATCAACTGTACAGTAAGTGAAAATGTTGAGAGTTAGGATTATATTTTTCCTGACAGCCAAAAAGAAGTATATCTCAATGACCCTCAGTAACAGGGTAAACAATATTTGTTACATGAAAAGTAGGCAATTGTTTGGCCTTCTGGTTCACTGTAATGTTAAAAGCATTTTGTGAATGCTTCAATAAAAGGCTTGCCAAAGGAGAGATTGTTATGGCACTATAAGCAACACTGTGTCCTTTCGAGCTGTTTGCATCTGAGGGCAAAAAGGTGCTGTGGCGAGTGCAACTCCTGCGTAGACGTATCTTCTCCTGGAATCACACTGAAGCCACAAAGGGTGGACAAGTGGTTTGAGAAAGAGATCCAGTTGTTTGAAGGAGCTGCAACCAGAGGCTTCCCAGGTAACCTTTTTGTCACACTGTAAGTGGCTGAAGGGAGGGAGGTAAGGAAGGCACTGAAAACACTGGAGCTGGTGGGATGGGAGCTGCTGAGGAGAGATGGTGAGAGATGGTGGCAATGCGCTCTACATGGGGCTGCCCTTGAAGAGTATTCGGAGACTCCAACTGGTGCAAAATGCAGCTGCGCGTGCTGTGGTGGGTGTTTCAAGGTACACCCACATAACACCTATACTCCGCCAGCTGCATTGGTTGCCCATTAGTCTCCGGGTACAATTCAAGGTGCTGATCATCATCTTTAAAGCCCTACATGGCTTAGGACCAGGCTATCTCCGGGACCGCATTCTGCCTCATTCTTCCCTTCGACCAGTCAGGTCCCAGAGAGTGGGTCTCCTCCAGGTCCCGTCAGCCAAACAGTGTCTACTGGCGGGGCCTAGGGGGAGGGCCTTCTCGGTAGGGGCCCCTGCTCTCTGGAACCAACTGCCCCCAGAGATCCGAATTACCCCCACCCTGCTGGCCTTCCGAAAAGCCATTAAGACATGGCTCTTCCTGCAGGCGGGGTGAGTTTGAGACGATTTTATATCTGATGTCTCCCCCATGTATGTATGTTGTTTATATGTTTTTAAACTGTTTTTTAAAAATTGTTTTTTTAATGATTTGTTTGGAGTTTTCATAAAATGTTGTACGCCGCCCTGAGTCCTGAGGGAGTAGGGCAGCATAGAAAAACTGCCAAATAAATAAATTAAATTAAATAAATAGTGTCCTACACATCAGCTTTATTCTATTTCTCTGGCAAACTATTGCTTCATCTGGAACCCAGAGCAAAGCATTCTATGTTACAGTTCTGCAAAACTTGGTGGTACTGAGACTGTTTAGCAGAATTTCTCAAACATAATACAGGTATTCCTCAACTTACAACCATAATTGAGCCCAAAATTTATGCTGCTAAGTGAGACATTTGTTAAGTGAGTTTTGCCCCATTTTACGACCTTTCTTGCCACCGTTGTTAAGTGAATCATTGCAGTTGTTAAAGTTACTAACATGGTTGTTACGTGAATCTGGCTTTCCCATTGACTTTGCCTGTCAGAAGGTCGCAAAAAGGATCACATGATCCCGGGACACTGTAATCATCATAAATATGAACCAGTTACCGAGCATCAGAATTTTGATCACATAACCAGGGGGATGCTGGAATAGTCATAAGTGTGAAAAACAGTAATGTCACTTTTTCAGTGCTGTTGTAACTTTGAACAGTCACTAAATGAACTGTTGTAAGTCGAGGACTACCTGTAGTTTGTTCCTGGTTGGAAACAAAGCGTATTTTCCATTCCACATATACCCCTGCTTTTAAATTAATTTCAGGTAATACTAATAACAGCTTCTCATGCCATATGTGAGCACTAGTACTCATTCTACTACCAGTACCAGAAGGTACCTTTATTAAGTAAAAGTGGGAACAGAAACTCTTCCTGCTGGTATCTGTAAACCTGGCAGAGTTACTGGGACTCATTTACAAGAATTTCTCATACTAAGTAGAAATTCCCGAATTACAGTACCCAAGGGCGACAGGTTAGAGAAAGATGACTTACCGTATTTTTCAGAGTATAAGATGCACCTTTTTACCCCCCAAAAGAGGTTGAAAACTTGGGTGCGTCTTATACACCGAATGTAGCCCCACCCCTTGGTCTCTGTCTTCCAGCAATTTACCTGCTTGCAGCAAACAGGGAAGAGCCTGTTAAGACAAGCAAGTCATTAGCAGCTTCCCGACCCCCAGCTGATTTGCCACCTGCTAAAATGAAACTGAAACTAGCTGCAAAGAGGCAAATAGCTGGGAGAGACACACAGATTTTTATTTTCTGCTGAACTGAATGCAAGGGGGGAAGTGAATAACTATAAATGTCTGTAGAATGTTCAAATTATTAGACTTATTTTTTAAAGGCTGCTTTATTATTTGCTTTGCTGGCTGTGGAATTCTGGGAGTTGAAGTCCACAAGTCTTAAAGTTGCCAAGGTTGGAGACCCCTGTTCTAGACAACTTAACAAAATAAAAAAGCTTTTTTAAAATAAATGCTTGCTCTGAAGAGGCCCAGTGCTATTGTATCTTCTTTTAAATAATAGAGAATAATGTATACTTCCAGAAATTTTAATTAATTTTAACAGCTCTGTACAAGTATAGTCTGAAATGTAACATTGTCCTGTTTAGTATTAGAGTTAAATCCTGACCTTGGAGTAGATCTATTTAAATAATTGGGAGGAGTTAGTGTGACTACATTTAAGAAAACTTTCTGGCATAATGTACATTTCTCCAATTCTTTGCTATTTCTATGGGTCAGGCACACATGCACAGAAATACACAGCAAACAGTGTATACCATCTGTGCTGTTTGCTGTTTGGCAAATTGCTTGGAGGCAGAGGCCTTTTTTCCTTGTTTTCCTCCCCCAAAACTAAGGTGTGTCTTATACTCCAAAAAATATGGTAATATCCAAAATAAGTCATTTTTAAAATTAAACACAGCAATAGTAACAAAATAATGAAGCAAGTAAAAACAGAATTTTTTAAAAAATCTATTTTTGGTGTTATATACATATTGTTGATTCAGATTGTATCATTAACAGTGTAATCAGTCAAATAAATACATTTTTTTCCTTTTAAGTTATAGAATTCCTAGAATAACAAATTAAAAGGCAAGCCTATTTAATTACTTGGTTTTGCTGCTATTTCTGATTGCTTTAGAAATGTTCCAGCTGAAGCTGGAAAGCTTAATTGATATTAACAAGCAACACACTTTTTCCCACTTTCCAAACGTTAATAGAAAAGATTCAGAGTAGCTTTGCAAGGTCACCATGTGTGCCCCCCTCCCCTCCCAATCCAATTTGGAACTGAATCAAATGGAAATTATCAGTCTCTGATCAGCTGTCACACAACTGCAAGTTGGAACACTTTAAACTGACAATCTGTTTTCTGCAAGTCGAAACACCATTCATCTTTTAGACCTCCTTTTATTCCACAGGTCAGAACACTTCAAAAGCTGAAAATGTTGCATCGTCACATAGTTTAGCCCAAAATGCATTCATTTTTTCCCCCCACTTAAGTGTTTCTTAGCACAGTCAAGCCTCATCATGTCCACAACAGCCTCTCACCACAAAATAAGAAGGAAAACATGCTGTTGCACAGAGCCATTTGTGCTGCAACGCAATGCAAAGCGTTTAACCCTCAGATATATTTATCTGGTCTCATGTATTCAGAAAGCCATATGAAACAGTTATTGTGAAACCACCCATTTATTTTTGAAATTACCCGAATAGCAAAACATCTAAGGTATGTTACATGTCCCCAAACTCTTTAAATCTAAATGATATTATTTCTTGTAAAGAAATTTTGAAATACTATTAAGCTTTGTAAGGATTCTTAATGTAATATTAAACTATACACCTTAGGCCCATTAGCCACTTTGCATCAACTCATAATAGCTATAAACCAGGGTTTCCCAAACGTCTAGTGGTTAAGGCACTGGAGAGCTTGAATTCAACTCCTGCCTAAGCCATGAAAGCGAGCTGGGTGATTTTGGGCCCAGTCACTCTTAATTCAGCCAAACTCACCTCACAGGATTGTTGTTGTTGTAGGGAAAATAGGAGGAGGAAGATTAGTTGGATATGTTTGCTGCAGTAGTGGGTTCTGAATTACTTTGCTACCGGTTCGCATGCGCAGAAGCATCCCGGGCGGGTGGGCAGAGACTCCCGCCGCCACAGCTACCGGTTCTAAGAACCGGTCCGAACCTGGAGCAACCCACCGCTGGTTTGCTGCCTTGAGTTATTTGTAAAAATAATAAAGGTCGGATACAAACAAACAAACAAAGAGGTGTACTTCTTTGGGAAGGTGCATATAGAGTCCAGGGGAGGTATGAAGAACCTTTTTAGTTGTACTTTGTTATAAGTCCACATTTCCCAAAAATTCATTCTATTGTTTTCATTCTTTATTTATGAGTGGTTTTTAAAAAAGATTTTAGGAGAGATGTGAACATTAAGGTTACACTAAAGAAAGTGTGATGGCAAAGAGTTCAAGAAGCCCTCCTGTAAACAACTAGCAATATTTTTCCTCCTGAGCTATTTGTACCAAAAGGGGGGCAGGAGAAACCTAACAGGCATGTATCATAACCAAAGATTTCCACAGCACATCAAAAACACAGTTCCTATTCTACAATATATACTGTAAATATACATGCCTAAGGGAGGCCTACAATTCACAAACAGACTCTCGTTTCAATAGAAATATCCTAGTAAGAAGACAAAAAGAAACGAGTTTTCTTTTGCTCAATGTGACTTTTGATAACTTCACAAAAGCAGCAGAATGGAAAAGTAACGGAAACCAATCTTTCCCAGGCTAATGGGAATTTTCAAAATTCCAAGTGGCAGATAGAGCAAGCTTTGAGACACCACGCAACTTGGAAATGGACTTGAACAATGCCTTAAGCAATGTCCTACAATAGAGGGGCTTTTGGGACCACCCCATGTCAAACTGCTTCTTGCTTCTCATCTTTTTTCTGGGACATCCTTTTGCTACCAGTTCCCAAGGCATTTTCTCACCCTTCCCTTCTCTGTAAGTGGCAAATTTACAAGGTGGTCACGGCAGCAAGAGAAACCATGAATGATTGGAACTGCAATCTTCATTTCTCATTCAACAAAGTTGCATGCCTCTACTGATCCAACGTATTAGTTAGAATCTTCTCCAAATAACAATTTCTCATCTGTGTCAGGAAGTCAGGAAGAAACATTATGTTCCTGAAGGGTATTTGGAATGGATACATCAATTCCAGGTGATAGCTTAGACTTAGCTGTTAGAAAGACTAAGTATGAGTCATGCAGGAAAAGAATTTACTACTCACTTAAACTAATACAGATGTTTACAAAGATATTATCATCTGTGAAAAAGGTTATACTACTGAGTAACTTGGGTAAGTACAAATGAGAAAAACCCAAGATTGCCCAAGCTAAAACAACTGCTTTTTAAAGAGACTATATTTGGAAATAAGTAGAAATAATCCACAATGCTAAGGGAACACCTAGTTTTAAAACATTGTGTTTGTCTGTTTTTAAATTTTGATCTTTTTTTGCCCAGGGTTCCTGCAACCCATTTGCTCAGGGTTATATAATTTTTCAAGATAGGTCTTAATTTTCTGGACCAGGGGTCCTCAACCCCCCCCCCCCCCGTCCGCGGAGCGGCACCAATCTGTGGCATGCTAGAAACCAGTCCACACAAACAAGCAAAGCAAATCCACGCCCCCTCCGGTTCACAGGGGGGGGGGAACTCTCTCCATGGAACCGGTCCCTGGTGCCCAAAAGGTTGGGGTCAGCTGTTCTGGACTACAACTGAGAAGAACTTTGAGGGAAAATGATTTATTTCAGCATTATTTCCAAGAAGAGAAGGCCAATGCTAAAAGAAATGTATTGTGAATCTTCCCTGCTACTTTCTGGTAACAGCAGCATGTCCTATTTATTTATTTATACCCACATACAATTTGAACTGAGCAACTGAATTCCTTTCTTTGTGAAACTTACAATGAAATGGATAAAATTTCCCTTTCAATGCCTTGCTCCTTCTAGCAATTGTCAAGGTAATTTTTACTTAATTGAAATATCCAAGGTATTTAATGAAGTCCCTGTGAAAAGAAATGCTTTAGAATGGAAATGCTTCCTGAGGTTCATCACTTAAGATTCACTGTGCTGAGGACCTGATGCTTTCTTTTCATTAGGACACATTTATTTTTTAACAATAAATGAGAAAGTAAACGTTTTAGTTCTGCAGCTTTATTGATAATAGTTTGGGAACAGAGGAATGTGTATTTATGTCATCCCTGAAAAAAATGTCCATACATATACTAATTACTAATTAATAGTTACATTATTCATTAGTATAGTTGTTAATGATAAATAATAAATTTATTTGGAAAGCAGACCCCCTAGTTCTATTGCCAGCCATTTCCTAATCAGCTTTAAATCATTTAAGCATTGAGATACGAGTTTCATTTCAGCAAATTTGTTCTGCATTGTAATCTTCTGATCCTTGTGTTGTAAAGAAAACTTGACTTTTGGAAACATTCTTTTCTCACATGCAGCACCATTCACAACAAAGCTATGTATCATCTTCTAACAGTTTTAATTATTATTTGACCCATAGAGCAGTCATTACATTAAAAAGCAAAAATTTAGGCACAGCAGGACAGGGGCGGGATTTACTATTTAGCATATGCCATTTACATCACAAACCCAGTTAAATATCATAGGCTTAACAGTTAACTAATTCCTTTCTGTTTGCAAACCCTACCAAAAGGGAATCCTTGGTCTTGCAAAAATAGACTGCCCGATTCCTGGACATCCATCAGATGATGCAACTCATATACTTGGCATTAGATGTCATGACATTATTACTTGTGCAATAGTGTCATAGGATGTGCTCAACATTCTATCTATTAGTGGAAATAATCCATTGTTTGAAGCTGGCTTATTTCTGTTAACTATATTTAAGATGTACCATGCTTGGAACTGGACACAGCAAGTCATGCTTAGTATTAAAAATAATTCAAGGCAAATTTCCAAAGTTTTCCACCACAGGAAGAGATGGGAAACTGGGAGAACTCAAGTCTTTTTTTTTTCTAGTTTTATTTTATCCCTAGCAAGATTAAGATGGTTGTGCTTTAAAACCAAACCAGCCAATGAAAATAGACAGACCTCCAGATACTGTTACTGATCCTCAAAGCAAAGTGCTTTCGTGTTAAAACAATCAATGCATAAATAAGTCAGTGCTAAGTTACCTCAAATCACAAACCGAATGGCAAATTATAGAATCCCCTAACTAGGCTTGAGCTTATTTAATTAATTTGTTATATCAATATTTCATCTTTTCTCTGAAAACTCAAAGGCAGTTTACTTTTCATTTTATCCCTATTACACCACCACTTGCAAAATTGGTTGATTGGGAGAAAGTAAAAAATCGGTGCTTTTCTATGGCTGATGTGTTGACTGGGAGTGTATCTAATCTGACAATGACATCTAACAAGTATACCATAGTAGCTCTCATTAACTCCCCAACTGTGATCAGCTGGTGGCTCCAGGTGAGGTGTGCAGGCGTGGTCGCACTGCCCAGCTGAGGTGGTCCCACCCAAATGGCAGCCCTGGGCGACCCAAGGGCTGACACATTTACTAGTAAATATATTAACTGAGAGATGATACCTAGTGGCAAGGGAAACAATGCCAGGAAAATCCATCAACCACTTTCCTTAACTTGCCCCCTATTAAGACTGAAAAGATGGCTTCAATTGCAGGCCTCAATGCTAAGACAGATAATCTATTTTGGCAAACAGCACTTTCCAAACCTAGAAAGCTAAGCAAAATAAACCCATTCCTTTAGATAAAACCTCATACATTGCTTAAATTGTGCCGCTCTGGAAGCCAACTTGACAGGATGACAACACAAGCAGTATTTTATAGAACATTTAACAATTAAAGCCTTGGATCCTGTTCTGGCATGCTGTGCTTTACAACTCCATCTGCTCCTGTTGAAACCATATGATAGCTTAACAATTGGGGATTCATGCTATGGAAGAATCATTTTCTCAATGTTCCTTGTGAACATTATTCGACATAGGCTGAAGCAACATAAACATGGTGTAAAGAATAAAGATTATTTTGTCTAAAATACCAACAGACAGTCTAAATAATTTGCATGTTGAAAATAGGAATTGTCCTCTTTGGTGAACATTCTTTTTTCATACATATATGAAAAAGTATACACATACTATTTGGCAGGAGTGTGCCTTTGAGTCAGTGTTGACTCCTGGAGATTTCCTGGACAAATTCCCATAGTTTTCTTAGCAAGATGTCAGAGTAATGATGATTTAAAGCTGACCAGCTGCTGTAAGGCTGTAAACTGAAATGCTGATGCAATGAGGATGAGTCAGCAGCGTTACTGCCGCTTTAAGAAGCTGTCTATATAAGAGAGGCCCTGAGAAGGCGTATCTCTCGTAGTGTTCTATCTGCATTGTAGAGTTGAAGATTGATTGATTGCCTGGTATGTTCCTACCACATGTATGTATATAGAAGTCTTTTATATAAAGCCACTGTTTGTAAGACAAACCTCTGTGTACTGTATTTTGCTCTTGGGTTGTCTCAAAATAGTAGTCATGCTGTACACACTCTGACACAAGGTTTTTAGGAAGTGAATTGCCATTACCTGCTTCTCTGGGCTGAGTGCGCGCGCGAGCCTGTGTGACTCAAGGTCACCCCAGCTAGTTTTGTTCCCAAGGAGGGACTAAAACATACGGTCTCCCAGTTCATAGACTGATATCTTAAGAATCAAATTGGCTTTCATTTATACATACATAAAGCACAATTCTAATGAGGAAATTGAAAATAATCCCAACACTGCCATTTATCCCAATGAGCTAGAAAATACCTTCAATACACCTGTGAAAAAGCAGAGTTGAAAGCTGACAAAATAATTAAATTCTCAACCAGGTTTCATTCAGATAAGGGCTCAATAAATCAATAATTTCCACAGAAGGATTTTCCACATTTCAAGGTTAAAGCAGGCTGCTACAATGGGATTGTGTGTGTTGGTTTCTGCAGTTGCACTCACTTGTTGAGCAGCTTCCAAAGCAGTCCTCCTGACCAAAGGTCACCCTTCTCTTTCAGGTTTCAAGCAGAAGCGGAATTGTACTCTCGAATGTATAAATGTAGCCTGTAATTAGTAGGATAGTTTCTACCTTATAGTTAACAGTCTAAAAGACATAACCCAAAATGGGAAGGGAGGAAGAATAAAACAAGGTTGATTATCAGTTTTAAATGTCTTATCATGCCCAGCAGGGACAGAAGTAGAGCAGATACTGTATTGGAATGACAGCTGCTATTGAGGAAAAACAAACAGCAGCTGGTTTCTCCATGAAAATGTGATTCAAGAGTCCTGCTCTTCTCTCCAGCTCCTATCAGGTATATAATCGGGTTGCTTCTGTAGCTAATATATTGCTTTTGTATAATTTTACTGATTTAAAATTGCCTGTTCTGATGTACCATCCCTAACCACCCCAGCTAACTGAATGTTTAACTTAATCTGATCTGGTTTTTAACTTCTTTTTCTTAGTTTATAATACCTTTAAATTGCTGCTTATTCATTATTTAAACTGGAAAATTGCACACACACAAGTGAGCTATGGGCAGGTTCACATGGGTGTTTTCTTGCTCAGTCAACCTATCAAATAGGAAACTGGACTGGACTACCAAGAATGGTTGTTGCCTTGTTCTCACATGTCACAACACCCAAAACAAGTGCTATAGTTGGAATCTGGAATTCTACCTCTAGTAGTCTATTGTAATGTGCCATCTCTCACTTGATTTCTTTTTTTATACTAGAAAAGCACTCTATTTGTAGAACATGGAACTATTCTGTTGCAAACAAACAAGATAGAAATGCACTGATGTATTAGCCTTTGCTTTGTGGAGTGTGTGTGTGTGTGTGTGTGTGCGTGTGTGTTTGTATTGTTTAAATGTTTTTAACAATTTAAAACTGCCCAGAATCACTGGACGTCAAGCAGTATATACATTTAAAATATTAATATGCAATTTAACATTTATCTCAAATTATGATGCATACATTTCTTTGCACAAGGATGGGTGAATTTGGACACATGCACTGCTGATAGGCAGATTAATCCAACCTCTTAGCCTTGATACCTACCTACCTTATTCCTTTAATGTAATCATAACGGTAACAAGACATATTTCTCATATCTATAAACAACACTACTGCACAAATCTGCAATTCCGTTTAAATAGATTATAAACATTTTTGAGTACATGCTGAAGCCTGCATTTTTTTTTTCAACCATACCCATTCCTTTTAGGCAGAAAGATAAATGGTCAACAGAAAAGGCAGAATATTTAAATTGCAGGTAGGGTATTAAGACTTCTTATGGCTGAGTCATGAAATCATCTGCATGCCTACAAGCATTACCACACCTCAGGCTATCAACTTCTTCAATCAAAAAGAAGAGAGAGTCTAATGGCATTTTAGTTAAAGGCTGACTAATTCATTACTGTATAAACTGTAGTTTGCAATTTGTAAGCCTTCAAGTTACCACATGAAATATTTTCTTGCAACAGTCCTCTGGGGTAAATTAATGTCTTCACCTTCTTCCAGGTAATATTGTTGTGACTAAGCAACATGACAAAGGACAGACAGCAATTTAATTCCTAGGAATAATGGCATTTCCTGCTACTCATGCCCTCTTGTAATGTTAAATTGTAAAGCTTTTGAACAAAAGCCAAAACAAAAGCTGGCAGACCTTTTGAACTCATGGCAGTTTTTTCTTTCCTCCAATGGTGCATTTTGCTAAATTTCAGCACACAAGATTCTTATTTGAATAATACGTTTTACTGTTTTGTCTGAACAGCCTCAACCCTAGATTTTGCTAAATTGTAACTCGGATTTGAATATGGATAGTCTAGCGAAGAGAAGGACCAGGGGAGACATGATAGCAGTGTTCCAATATTTGAGGGGCTGCCACAGAGATGAGGGGGTCAAGCTATTCTCCAAAGCACCTGAAGGACAGACAAGGAATAATGGATGGAAACTGATCAAGGAGAGATTCCACCTAGAAATAAAGAGGAACTTTCTGACAGTGAGAAAAATCAACCAATGGAACAGCTTGCCTTCAGAAGTTGGCGGGGGATACCCACCACTCCAAGGAGCGCAGGACTTGTCTGGGCACTTTGATGCGGGAGAGTGAATTGCTGCGACCTGACCTCTGGCTGGGCAGGAGTAGCCATTGTAAGGGCCTGGGATGGAGTCGAGCCCAGGGCAAGATGGAGAGGCACAATATCATTTTGCCTAACAACTGGAAAAAAAGTAGTAGTGGCACCCTGTCTAAGGATCACACCTGTTGAACCATGTCCCTTATACTGTCCATGCGGTTCTGTGAGAGAAACACTAGGGAGGACCAGATGTCGATTACTGCCCCCAAATGGGTCAGCCTGGTGGGCGGGGTACAATGGCTTTTCTCCCAATTTACAGAGAAGCCATGTTCTTGAAGGATCTGGACCGTGACACTGAAATCCCTCTCCGCCTGCATCGACAACGTTTGAATTAATACGTCGTTCAAGTAACACTGCAGACTGATGGGCTTGGTGCGAAGGTGCGCTGCTATGATGTCCAGCAGCTTCCTGAACACCCTTGGGGCGGAGGACAGTCCAAAGGGAAGGGCTCTGTACTGCCAATGGCGGCCCGCGTAAGCGAACCTGAGAAATCTCCTGTGGGAGTGCCTGATGGGCACGTGCAGGTATGCCTCCTTCAGATCTATGGAGGTCATAAAGTCCCCATCCAGGATGCAACCCAGGATAGTAAGCAGGGATTGCATTTTGAACCTCCTGTATTTTATGTACAAGTTGAGGTCCTTCAAATTCAAAATGGCCCGCTGACCCCCTGAACTCTTGGGAACCAGGAAGAGGACTGAATAAAAACCCCTCCCTTTCTGGTCCTTTGGGACCTCCTCTATGGCCCTGATATCCCTCAAGTGTTGGATCTCGGCCAGCATGAGGTCCCTTTTTGTGGCCGCCCGCAGAGATCCGAGTCGAGGAAGCTTTCTCCCGCAGGGAGATTTGAAGAGGCAGCCAATCCAGAGGCTTTGAAGCCAAATGCAGCTCAGCGGGTCTCCTTGCAAACCGGTGTTGAAGGCAAGACACGTGGCAATGGCGGCTAGGTGATGATCCGAATGCCGCACTGAGCACGAAGGCTGTAAGCCTCCCACAAATGCCCCAGGCACTTCCAAGCCAATTTTCAAATTTCCCTCACTTTATTATAATTTTTTTTAATTTCCAATTAAAACCGAATTAAATCCAATGAATTGCAACAAATTGCTGAATTAATCAGGAGGAACTCAATCTGCGTTTCTTCAGGCCGACTGAGTTGAAAAAACTGGAGCTCGGCCGGAGGAAGAGGCGTGGCCAAAGAATTTGCAACTCAGTCCCTGGCCAATCAGATGAGAAGATAACCGATGCTTGGACTCTCCAAGCAGCGCACAGGAGAACCAGTCACTATTTCTCCCTTGATTCCTTTTTCACACATTTTTATTTTGTAGGTTTGACAGGATCACAGACTATAGTAATGATATTTAACATTTCACTGTGAAGAAGTAATTAGGTAATATACCAAGAGTTTAAAAAAGCCTATTTGTTTTAAATTAAAATAATCTATCATTACTGAGTTTTTAAATAAATCTTGAGTTTATTTATTGGTGAAATGCCTTCTTAATAATGCTGTGACAATGGATGTGTGCTGATGATTCACTAGCCCTGAGTTATTTAAAGGGATGACTCCAATTGATTTCCATGGCAATTTAGAGTTATCACTCCGCCAGCTAAGGAAAACAACAAGGGTGAGGCTGTTAATATCAGAATGCCATTAAGTTATTTCCTTTATCTCCTTCCAACAAATTAATCACATTACACACACACACACAAAGAGAGAGAGAGAGAGAGAGAGAGAGAGAGAGAGAGAGAGAGAGAGAGAGAGAGAGAGAGAGAGAGAGAGCGCTACACACCTTGAAAAGTCACAACAGATTTCAGATTTCTGACCTGCTTCCTGAAAATATTGAAAGCAGAATTCTGCTGCTTCAAGATCAAATATCTATCTATCCATATAACTGATTTATATAGCCATCCATCTTACAAAAAATGACTCTGGAAAGTGTACAACAGTATACTAAAATAATAAATATATAAAAAGTCACTGTAAAATTTAACAATATTAAAAAAAATTAAAAACCATACGACACAGGAGAGCATAATTATCAGCCACAGTGATAGAATTATTCTAAGATTTCACAGAACCCTCGGGATATCCAGGACTGGTGACAAAGCCAGATCTTGAGGTAACTCAAGGCACTAGAGCTAAACTCTGAGGGGAGGGGATGTTCCAAAAGGCAGGTGCCGCGGTTTTGGGGGACCCACCAAATGTAGATCCCTGATGGGCAGAAGCCACATCATGTCTTCTCTACCAAAGTTGTTGGGACAGGCAAAGGTAATGTTAATGTAATGCAATTATGTACTTAGAAAATGTGCATTGTTGAGGTAGAGATTAAAAGGTTATGAAGTTAAATGACTCTCCCTTCTTTCAACAAACTATTAAACACACAAATATGATGGGTAAGACATGCATGCTTAATACATTGCACTGCCAATCCAGGGGCCCTTTATGGCGATGCTAGGATTGCTCCTTCCAAAATTCCTATCCAGCAGTTGTCTGTGTTTGTTGGGAATCCTGGAAGTTGGTCCCAATTGAACTTCAGGAGAAAGTTTACTCCAAAACAATTTTAAATTTTTGTCAGATCTTTAGGATATTTTAAAATCTCTTTATCTCCTGTACTGGACCAAGGAACGAAAGATTTGACTAATTTTATCTTCTTTTCATAATCCATCTCTCAGAAGTTGACAAGAAGGAATTCAACAATAAATATATCACTACATACACATATCTAAGGAAAGTTCTGCCTGGCATATAGCTACGGTATTAACCAATAAAAAAGAAAATTAAAAAAGAGGAATAAAAGGAATCAGCAACTTTATGATGCACTGGATACCAACTTTTGAATACTAAGTGTAATAAACAGTAATTATTAAAACTATTTTAACCAATACTAAACTGTATTGGAAAAGTGAATATACTTTCTCAATTTTATATCCTGTATATGTACCTTTAAGCGCTTCCAGAAATGTAATTATGCAAAAGTCTGAATAGTTTTTAAGCATATTAAAGATTTTCTTTTCTTCTATTACAATCAAAAGGAGAGAATGAATATAATAGTTCCACCTGGGCAGTTAAGCATGCTAAGCCCTGTTACTAGAGACATGCCTGTAGCACACATTTAAAACAAGATATCCTAAATTTAACTCTTTTAAAATAGACAAGTAGTATTCTCGTTTCTGAGTATTACCACAGTTTCTGCATGAACTAATATTAATTTATACAAACACATTTCAGGCAGACGTTCTTTATCAAGACATTTTGGCCTTTAAAGCTTAATATACAAGCAATTTTGCTTTAATGAGAAAAAAAGGGAAAGAGAACTATCAACCTTTCTCTCCACCTTATTTATCTGAACTGAACCCTGAAATTTTTTTTAATGTTTACATTTTCCTTTATAAAAACCTGATCTTATGAAAAAGTATCTGCAACTGCCTTCATGTGATCAGAACCATCATGGTGATGAATTTTCTAGATGGTATAAACTTAATTACCGGTACTTCCACATTCTTTTAGTCAGTTTGTGGCTCCTGAGGAGAAACAGCTTCACACACTACCTATTCTAAGTCTACTTTGCTCTGGCTTTTCTTAGACACATTAATAATTCCCAGCCAACAAGGTTGATGACCAAGCTTGTTGGGAACTGTGAAAGAACAAGGTAATAGAAGGTCATGCTAACATAGTCTGGATTTGGCTTAATCTGGGTGCTAGGCATTGTATTACTTGTGTAAAGCCATTATTGTGCCCATTGAATGGCTTTGTACAATGCATAAACCAGGCTACTAAAGTATCATATGATTTAACAAGACTTGATTAACACAAAGGACATCTTAGGACAATGTAGTAATTCATCTAATCTTTACTATATTTTGTCAATCAATTAGTATAGTTAATGTTACTTTTTTCATTCTAAATGGTGGTCAATATAGAAAGGAATTTAAAAATTTCAGTCTTCTCTGATCCCATCAGATGGAAAAATGTGCAGGCTTAATACTAAGCCCATATCATCACACTTTGCTTTACTGAAAGATCTGTGCATTAAAAAAAAAGATTTTAAGTCACTCTGAAAAGACTTAAATATCAATAGGTTCATCCTATCCAATTTTGTAATAATATTTTTGTTATATAAACCCTAGACCCATGATGGCGAACCTATGGCATGCATGCCCAAAGTGGCACGCGGAGCCATGTTGCCTGGCACACGCGGCATCGCCCGTTCCTCTTCTTAGTTTCTGGTGCGCATGCGCACACGATAATCAGCTACCTTCGGCGTGCAGCAGTGCCGGAATCCGGAAGAGCTGGTCTTCCATTTTCCTGCGTGAGCATGCGCGCCGGCCATCTGATCGTTGCACGCCCATGCGTGCCAGTAACCGGAAGACTAGCTGGCTGCAGCGCATGTGGGTGCCAGAAACTGGAAGTTCATTTTTTGGGGGGCACATGCGCCCTGGGCAGTTCCTCTTCCACGTTGCGGCCCAGACGAGCGTGTGCACATGAAGTGTGCGTGCGCTCCCTTTTCGACACTCAGTGCTGGAAAGGTTCACCATCACTGCCCTAGACCATAGTATTCTCCCTCTCTCCCTCCCCCCCCCCCCCCGGCACACAAACACAATCCTCAGTAAAGCCTCTATGTTAAATGAAATGCATTTCTTGGTAACTTAATTATAATTTTATTTTTTAAAAACTGTTTCTCATGCACAAAAATATTTAATTCATGAATGCAAATCAAATGTTTGAAAAGAATTCTCATTGGGACAACTATGAACCCGAATGAAATTTAATAATAACCTTTATTTGCATTGTTCTTAGCCTGGTTCCTTGTAATCTTTCTACTCAAGCAAATACGATTGATTGATTGATTGATTGATTGATTTCTCTTTCCTTCCTTCCTTCCTTCTTCCATCCATCCATCCATCCATCCATCCATCCATCCATCCATCCATCCTTCCATCCTTCCATCCATCCTTCCTTCCTTCCTTCCTTCCTTCCTTCCTTCCTTCCTTCCTTCCTTCCTTCCTTCCTTCCTTCCTTCCTTCCTTCCTTCCTGTATCTTATACAGAAAGAAACAGTACAGTTTCTTGTTTTTGTTTGGACCGATGGAAGATAAAGGCTTACTTGAGTCCAGGCAATTGAGATTTGCTATCGAGTGGAAAGATCCTGAGAAAACTCCTGAGAATGACAAGATTCTAAAGACTATTTTAAATTTTAAATCCCCTGCAGTCCAACAGCATTTGACATCAATACTACTTTCTTTAAAGGAAAACAAATCCAATATTGAAGAGAAAGGTCAAACATTCATTGTGACTGTACCAGCCTTGGCAACGCTGTTCAAATTATGATGGGAGGAGATCACACTATCACATTTTATATTACATTAATAAGTTAAAGTTAACAAAGCAATCCCTATGTGTTATTGAATTTTGCTAATAATCCAAAGTACATTTATGATTTTAAAAAGCCTCACTGAATTCTAATGACATTTCTTCTAACGATCTATCACTGAAATCACTGACCTAAATGGCTGAGTTCAAGCCTATTAAGTAAGAGTCTATTAAGTCTCTTTAAATTTAATATACATAATAAGCGTATGTTGGATTGTTATCTAAATCTTGCACAGGGAATTACCCATTAAGCAGCTCACTTTTTGTTCATTTGTGTAAGAATGGAAACAAAAATGTAATTGGGCCTCACTGTCTCCTCTCTTAAACTATATATCATAATTATCTCTCTGGCTCCAAATGAATTCTGTAAGATTCCCACTGGAAGTAGTCCGTGTCAGTCTCTAATCCCTTGCCAGAAAAGGAGCAATTAGAAGCATTTTTTTCTCTTCAGTTAGCATACTGGTTCCAAAATATTTCACTTTCCATATAGAAATTGAATAAATGTTGATTATCATATTCCCAGCACTATTTTAAAGCTGCACACCAAGAGAAAAAAAATGCCCTAATGCAGCATGATTCTCACTTGAAATACATATAAGGATCTGGATAATTGTGCATAGAAGACTATTGGTCCTGGATTGCAAAAATCAGTTTGGTTGATGGCAAGATGGCAGCAAAAAGATATGGTCCTCAAACTCTCTGACCATCTATAGGTCATTTATATTTGTAGTCTAGATCTGGTAACCGTAATATACTGTATATACATTTTATTTTACAAGAAAAGTATTTAGTGGATGTGCTCACTATTATTAAACATATATTTGCCTTACTTTTGTTTTTACATTTTATAATGCGGTGTCACTTGTTGAGATGGGCAGCTATAGAAATCAAATCAAATCAATCAATCAATCCTATTAGTAAGGTTGCACAGCTTTATGGAAAACAATTCCAAGTTTAAAACTCTTGTGTCAACCTTTCGGTAGAATCATTTCAAAGTAGTAGGGCCAGTGTCAAATATTAGGCAATCAAGTCTTCTTGATAAACAAGATTTCATATCAGATGAGAGATTTCTTTTAATTCATTATCGTGAAACTTCCCACAAAATATGTTATAAATTAATGGAAGCACATGAACCCTTCTTGTTTTCATACACAATCCCATTATGGCCAGTTTTGTGCCATTATAGGTAGTCCTGTTTAGTGACCACAATTGGGACCAGCAATTCAGTGATTAAGCGAAGTGGTTGGTAAGTTAATGTCCTTATGATCTTACTTCAGCTTTCCTTGGGTTTACGACCTACAAAGGTCATAAATACAAAGTCATAAAGTTATTTTGTCATCACTATCATAACTGAAATGGCTGCTAAACAAGGTAGTTGCTAAATGAAAAATACCTGTACTATAATGCATTGTGTCCATTCTATCAATCAATTTTTATCAAAACTGACATTTTTATCCCCTTAGCTCTTAAACAGAGAGTTTAAAACATTAGAAGTGACTTGATATTGTCACCGATGACACAGATATGAATGTACAAGAATTCAACAAAGCAATTAGGATAGTGGTCAATATTGGTAAAATGATGTCCATTAAGTTACAAAGAGTCGGAAGTTGTTGAGCAATTAATAACTAGGTAATATAGTACAGATGAACACATTCAAGAGAAGACTTTAAAGGGAAAGCACAGTCTCAGGATGTGAATGTTTTGTGGTGTGGCAGCCATTCTGTAAAGAGGTAAGTCTCTCATGATATTACCCTGCCTTGGTAGACCAGATCAAAAAAATCCATTCCTTTTATTTATTTATTAGATATCTATAGCCACCCATCTCAACAAGTGACTCTGGGTGGCTTTTGCTTAGATAATGGTTCTTGACTGTCTATACGGTAGAAAAATGAAATCTCAGACATAATTTCAGTAAGAATTCTGCATCTTGCATATTTTATTTATTTATTTGTGAGATTTATATACCGCCTCACAGTGCAAGCACTCTCTAAGCGGTTTACACCAGTAAGCAATATATATTTATATTGCCCCCAACAATCTGAGTCTTCATTTTACCTACCTCGGAAGGATGGAAGGCTGAGTCAACCTTGAGCCAGTGAGATTTGAACCACTGACCTGCGGATTACAGTCAGCTAAAGTGGTCTGCAGTACTGCCCGTAACTGCTGCGCCACCTCGGCTCAGTTACTTGATATATTACTTATCAACTTGCATATTGTAACAATGTAACAATGTAGTACGCCGCCCTGAGTCCCCAGGGAGTAGGGCGGCATATAAGAGCACTAAAATTAAATAAATAAATAAATAAATAAATAAATAAATAAATAAATAAATAAATAAATAAAATATTCTTAGAAAATAAAAATAGGCGACTCCAAAGTGGTAGTCTTTTGAAAATATATACATTTATGCCGAAAATGCCTAAAAGAAGTTGAATTGTAGAAAGCACCTGCAGAGACTCCATAAAAAATGGCACATAGTAAGGTAACCAAATTATGTACTGATAAACTGATGTCTTTTGAGGGATGATATAACATGTTTCCAAAATTCAAAATGTGATCACTGGCTCAAAAGAATGAGGATCCTTAGCTTAGTGTTACTGTGTACCAAGTTATTTATTCAACAATAAGTACCGGTATATAATAAATTATGGATATAATAAATTATGTCATAAAGTAAAACGTGAACCTACCTCACCAGAAAAATTACAGGGGGAAATTCAGGCAGGAATTTTTAAGAGATTGACATGAGCAGGAAAATCTAATCCTCCAAGATGTCCTTTAATGGTATTTGTTCAACTATTTAGTGAGGTGGGCCCCCACTCCTTGTCTTCCGTATAGGTGTAAAAAGATGGCTCTGCGGCCTTTCATGGGGTGTGCAATGTAGCATGTAACCATGGGGCTGGTTAGTGCCCTAAAAGCCCTTCCCCTGCCTTTTAATTAATTTTTAACATTCCTTGGCTCTTTCAAACTTTATATACTGTTTATATGTTTTTAATATTTTATTGTACTCTGCCCAGAGTCCCTTTGGAAAGGACATGAATGGTTCTTAAATGTAAATGAAATGAAATAAAATAAATTTGTGATAATGACGTGATACAATAAAACATTCTACTTAATTCTAAGTATTCCTTGAGTAGTTAGCAGCACTTGACTGAAATTATGGATCAGAATAGAACGAAGAAAAGGGACAAGAAAATACAAACACTATCAGAACAGTGATTATTAAAATAGAAAGCATACATTTTACTCCAAAAGTTAAGGTGAATCCATAGGAATTTTGTATAAATTACAGTAAGTTTCAATCAAGGCAAAATGCATCAAAATTGGGCAAGTGACCAAAAGCAATTAATCATTAATTTGGCAAACAAACAGAAAAAGCTGTCATCCTGCTTTAGAAATGAGTTTCCTTTCAAACACAAATAAAGTAAGAAATGAGATATAGAACTAAGGAATATGTATATAATAACAAACCCATAAATTCTGACTGCTTATGATGCTATTTCAGAGATGCCTTAATATCTGTCCATCAAGCCCCACTTTGATGTAGATCTTTCTGACAGGAAATCTCAGGGATTGAACTTGTGATCGTCTCATATTTTTGCAATTAAGGAGGTTTCCCTTCTAAGCCAATGTAATGCGAGGAAGGAGACATCACTCATCTCTGCTTGACACAGTTTATTAACATGGGTACATGAGAGGGGAGCACAGGAAGATAAAGTTTCAGCTCTAATTCAATAGGCAATTCTGGAACTGATACACGTTTTTAGCCTAGTCTAACTAATGGAGTAGCTGGAAGGAAAAGTTGGAACTGTCTATCCCAAGCTCCTTTAGGGATTTAAACTAATAAAAATGATAATTCATTTGCACTGAAAAATCAAGATTAATTTAAATGTTTTAGGGCAGGGGTGTCAAACTCAAAGCCTGTGGGCCGAATCCGGCACGTGGGGTGCTTAAATCTGGCCCGTGGGGCTTGCCTGGAAATAGCAAAGGGCCTAAGGCACGCGGTGCCTTTGGCAACCAAAGCTTTGCTGTTTTGGCCGGAAAAGTGCTGCAGGAGGCCGTCCAGGCCGAAAATGGGGCACGCGGGGGCCGCGCATTGCCCGAATAGCCCATTTTGGCCAGCAAAGTGCTGCAGGAGGCATCTATCCCGTCTCCCCTCCCCCCCTCAGCCGGCCCACGGAAGAGAACAGCAATGCTGATCCGGTCCTGAAAGAAATCCAGTTTGGCACCCCTGTTTTAGGGACTAGAGCAGCAGTTCTCAACCTGGGGGTCGCGACCCCTTTGGGGGTCGAACAACTCTTTCACAGGGGTCGGGAGACTTCGCCCGGACGCCGCCATTTGGGTTCTTTTACCCTCTGCACATGCACAGAACATTTTGCGCATGCGCAGAACATTTTGCACATGTGCAGAGGGTAAAAGAACCCTCTGGCGGCAGCAGGGCGGGGGTCATGGCGGCAGGGGCGGTGGTGCGGTGGGGGCACGGGGGCGGGGGGGCGGGGCGCAGCATTAGGAAGGTTGAGAACCACTGGACTTTAGAGAACCACTTTAGAGGGTCATAAAAAGTGAAGTTTTCTTTGTTTCCTTCAACATGCTAATACATACTAATAAACCTTAATACAGAAACCTTTAAAACCTTAAATCAGAAAACCTAGCTCATTTAACGCAGCTAGTTTTTTCCTCCTGTCAAAACAGTGAAGCCATCACTGAAATAGGATTTGGGAGGTTTAACAATTTAGAGATGTACAAGTTTTGAGCCCAGAACAATTGCTTCAATTTCATGATGGGTTATTACAAATTAACAGTAGTACTCCAATGATATTCTGGCCAATCTCATAATATTCTGAGCATGAAACTGGACAGTTCTGAGTTCAGACCATTTCACAAAAGGACAGGACAGCAATGGAATTCAATACATTAAGCCCAAACCAGCAAATCGTAATATGGAACATATGAATCAACAGCAGACAAGTCTGTGATTTATGTATAGCATTATAGGGAAAGAAAAGAACAGGCAAGAGAAAGGGGGGGAAATTATAAGTCTTTGTAAACACCTCTGGATCCTTGATGTGACGTTTGTCTTGATAAAGTGATGTAAAAATACATATGAACTTACACATAAAGTTCCCAATGAAATACCTGAATCATTTGTCTATGGTGATTTTCAATCATCCAGGTCATAAGTTGTCTCAAAGGTGCTTTTTCAAGAGGCAACTGGACTTTCTTGTTTTTCTTTGAAGATATTTTGCTTCTCATCCAAGAAGCTTCTTCAGCTGAAGCTTCTTGGATGAGAAGCGAAATGTCTTCAAAGAAAAACAAGAAAGTCCAGTTGCCTCTTGAAAAAGCACCTTTGGGATGCCTGAATCATTTATTGACTCCGATCTACCAGCCCCATATTATATTCAACAAAACTATTTTGTACAAAATAAAGATCTATATTAACAATTGATCTCATATTCTTATATTTTTCAGCAAGCACTGATACAATCAGCATTCTGCTGCAAACTGCATCAGCTTGCCAGAAAAGGAAGTAGGCAAAACCCTGCAGACAAAGTGATGGAAATAAAAGTTAATGTTTAAAAGAATAGAAAGCACTGCTATTTGAAAGCTAGCTCCTCCCCCACAAATCCTGCAAAAAGTTTTGGCATAAGGTAAGCATGACAAAAAGCCTCAAATGAGTACTTAACACAACATGTCTTATTTGATGACATATACAAGTAAGCTTTGAGGTCAATAAATGTCACAAAATTTTCACCATCTAAAGCTTTTTCTTCCCAACATTTGACGTTGCAGTTTCAAAGGCAGTCTGCTATGTCCGATTCTATAATTCTGAAGGTGTTATACTGTATGTAAACTTGCTAAGTCCAGACTATGGCTCTTACTTTAAAAAGTGTCTGTGTTTGCTAATTGGAAATTGTTAGCAGTTTTTTAGTTTCTCTATTTGAATTTCTGCAGCAAATTAGTCACAGTCAATGTTACTTCCTAAATCATATTATAAATTTGTATGGTTTAAAACAGTGGTTCCCAATCTTCCTAATGCCGTGACCCAAGCCCCGCCCCCGCACCCCCACCGTGACCCACCCCGCCGCCGCCATTTGGGTTCTTTTACCCTCTGCGCATGCGCAAAGCGTGCTGCGCATGCGCAGATGGTAAAATAACCCAAAGGCGGCAGCGGGGTGGAGCGTGGTGGGAGCGCGGGTTGTGGGGCACGATATGGCCAGGCTTGTGGCAGTGGGGGGGAGCTGAGGATGCCGGGGCGACCCCTGGGAAATGGTCATTCGACCCCCAAAGGGGTCCCGACCCCCAGGTTGGGAACCACTGGTTTAGAACAATGCTTCTCAGTCTTAACAATTAAGACATGTGGACTTCAACTCCTAGAATTCTCCAACCAGTACTGTTGAGAAATACTGAGAAATATTGAGAAAAAGGTTGAGAAATACTGGTTTAGAGTATTCTGAGAACTGAGCCACTTGGGAATTGTTTAGCAAATCACAGCTCAGTAATCACCAGTCTTCGGTTTTCTCATGTGTTCTCAACTTCATGGCCAGCATGAAAGTCTTCCCAGGTTATATTAGCTAGTGATAGTGAGGCCTCTGCAACTAACTATATCTAAATCACTGTAGGTTTTCAAGAATAGACTGGAGAACAATTTGACTGGGAAGGCTTCTGCCTTGAGGAAGGGGTTGGACTAGAAGATTTCTGAGGTCCTTTCCAGCCCTATGATTCAGAAGAACTTTCCATTTTTACAACATACAGCCAAGCCGGCCAGCTGATTTTCGGGCCTTCTGGGCCCACTGGGAGTTGGGAAACAGGCCTCCGGAGGGGGTGGGAAAGGCCCGTTTTTTGCTCTCCCCAAGCTCCAGAGGCTTTCTAGGAGCCTGGGCAGGGCGAAAATGGCCTTCCCCACCCTCCGGGAGGTCCTCCTGAGGTCGGAAACGTTCCGTTTGAATCGGAAGTTCCGTTTTTTCGCTCTCCCCAGGCTTCAGAGCCTTTTCTAGGAGCCTGGGGAGGGCGAAAACGGCATCCCCCCTGGAGGCCAGAAATGGCCTATTTCCCAACTTGGGAAACTTCAATCCAGCCATTTTCTGCCTCCAGAGGACCTCGGGGGGGGGGGGAGAGGCCATTTTCACCCTCCCCAGGCTCCTAGAAAGGCTCTGAAGCCTGGGGAGAACAAAAAATGGGCATGCCATCGCGTGCCAGGAACAGGGGGTGTTACACGCGCATGCGTGGGGGGTGCATGGAATTATGGGTGTGGGCATACGCACACGCAAACCCCCCCCCGCGCTCCCTTTTGGCACGCAAACCAAAAAAGGTTCGCCATCACTGACATATAGCAAATAAATCCTGAAAAGATGTTACAATATTTAAGATGCCAAATGTTTCAACTGCCTTAATCACCTTAGTCTTTGTGATATTTATAAACACTTTGAACAGAAGTTCGGGATATTTCTTGTAATTCCTGAAGGGCCATAAATCACTCTTTTTTGCAGAGACAAAGAGAACTGTGAGAGAACCTAAACACCAGAAAGCGTCATTCCAATTATTACAATAATAATTCTAACCATTATTGTATGTCAATAACCCACATCGCCAGATGGGAAGGGTCCCTGTGTTTGTGGCACAACTGTGTCCCAATCTAAAGGTTCTGTGGAAGTGATTTCAAAACACATTATCTGCCCTGAAAATAGATGTGCACAAACTTTAGCATGGTTGAACATAATTCTAGCAAATTGCTGAAGCTACTCATACCCATATTCTTTCTGACAGAAAGAAATACAATCTTTCTATCAGAGGACACCAAAATCCGTTAACTCCTGTCCTCACCTGTCATTTTCAGCCCCACAGGAAGTGGCGGAGTAACAGCTATCAGAAAACATTTTCCAAAATAACTGTGTTGCTGTCAATCCAAGAGGAGATTTGATTGCACACATCTACATGAGATGCTCTCCCATAGCTTTTTAAAAATAGTCTGACATGGTACCAAAGCATTAAATATATTTACCAAAGTAACACTAAAGCTCTGTAACTGTATTCTTATTTCAAACTTAATAGGCTTTCTACCAGTATGACTTGAAATATCAGCCAATGGTTTAAAAAGAAATTGGAAAAGGCCTAGAAGATGATTGCATGCTTCATTACTTCAAACATCAAAATGGACTTTCATTGTGAAAAGCACTCCCATGTAGCTAAAACATAAATTCTACGTGCAGATTCAGTACATGAAAAATGGGTAATCTCTGGACACCTGCTTGTCATTCCTGAATTGCTGCATTATGGAACGAATCGGATAAGGCCTCTCCCTACTTCAATTTTACACTGTGGAGTTAAAAAAAAAACTTCAATGGAAGAGTTATTCAGTATGGGGTTTTTTCAGGGAAAAAAAATCCAACAATTCCTTTCTCAAAAAAAAAAAAAAACCAAAACAAATAAACAAAAAACCACTATACATGCTCATTCATTGATAATAAGGAATGGAAATGAACTGCTAATTCTGCATTGGACAAATTTGGCAATTTGAAACTTAAATGAATATTTTTCAGGTGCTTGAGTTAAATCTGTGTGTGAGAAATTAATGTCAGAATGTTTTCCAATGTGAACTGAAATTCAAACTGTTCTAGATAATTCCTTATCCAGAACTATTTTTGAAGTTTTCAGTTCTTTTTATCCCTATATTTTCTATAAAAGATTTAGGGATGTGTCAGCTTCTCTTAGAAAGATTTCTATGCAAATAAAAAAAAATTCCTTGTAATCCCCCTTTCTAGGTAGCACATTTGCCTTGATGAAGCACTGTTTGATCCTGAATGCAAGTCCTCAGAAACAACAGAAAGAAGAAATGTGAACACAGATGGAAGCCATGTGCAATGGCCAGCTTTCCCCTCAAGTTGCCATTCCTAGTTGAAATCAATCCGAGACTCCCTCTGCTCTCCACCCAATGAATATGTACATGTGACACATTTACATGGGTTTGTGTGTGGTAATGTGTATGCATCTGTATTTATATACATATGCATACTGCCAGAAGACAGGGCAAGGATGAAAAATTATACTAACTGAATAATCATTTTAATAACTACTAATTAAAATTAATTGCCTGGAAAATAAGATATCACATTTGCAAGATGAATGGGCCCCCACCTGCATATATCAAGCATTCTATCATGAAAATCACTCGCATCCAAAAGCACACTCCATGCATATTTCCCTCCCTGCAGCAAGAACACTAAATAGAAAAATAAAAAACAAAAACAGTAAAAGAGAGAGAAACAGGATGTCAGCCTCTGAGACAGATAAGAGTCATTAGGCGATTTAAAAATAACTTTAATGGATGATAATAATAATAAGCTGAAGGAACAGTGGACCACCTAGTTAGCTGCTGCAAGAAGATCGCACAGGTGGACTACAGACAACGGCATGACAAAGTAGCAACAACAATGTGTTGGAACATCTGCAAGAAATACCGTCTGCCTGCAAGAAAGACGGGGTGGGGGGGGACCACAAAATAGGCAAAGTGATAGCAAAAGAAGAAGCTAAAGTGCTCAGGATTTTAGAATTCAAATAGAAAATAGAAGTAGAAAAATAGTAGAAAAAATAAACATACTGTAAATAAAAGCCAAAGACGCCGCCCTGAGTCCTTAGGGAGTAGGGCGGCATAGAAGAACTCCAAAATAAAATAAAATAAATAAATAGTGTCAATAATGACAAAATCACCATCAGTCAATTGCAAAAGGTAGCTTTACTTGTAACAGCTTACATCCTGCTGGATAATAGACCTTTATTTGCTGATATCATCAAACAATATCAGCCTATCCCAGGTCCTTATAATCAAACAATATCAGCCTATCCCAGGTCCTTATAATCATAACAATATCTGCCTATCCCAGGATACAAATGCAAAATCCAGTCTAATCATCTGTGTGACTGGCAACTAACCAGAACAATAATAATTCATTAAAATTGTCAAAATCCTTCTCCACTTCAAATTAAGCATAATCTAATTAAAGGGGAATTGTTTTGATTTTCTTTCTGAAGCTTTTTACTTTCTCAGGATTCAAATATCTTTTCATACCAATTTGGCATTCCCTATTTTCCATCAAACCGTCATTGCTACATAAAAGGGACCTGGACCTGGAAGAAGGAAAAGGCAACAAATACTTTTTAGTTGTTATAAAAAGGGTTAAAATCAACACCTTCAAAGGAAAGAAGATCCTTGTAGCTTCTACAGTATCTGATCATTCTTTTGTTCCCAACAGCTTGCTCTAATCTTATCATAGAATGACCTCTCCTAAGTCTCAAATAATTGACATCAATTGAGATATGGATTTGGTAATCGCAAACATCACACCCATGAAGCCAGATCAGCTGCAGGTGAACAGCACTAAAGGAAAAGGGAGAGGATGAAAAAAAGCAGATGAAAGGGTCCTTATTATATATTAAGATGCTATCACTACCTTAGTATTGTTATTATATAACTGTCTGATAAATAAAATTTCAACCACCACTACTACAAGCTGGAATGGGACAACTTGCCGCAGCCAACTCGCCACGGCCAACACACCACAGCCAATTTGCCGCAGGACAACTCACCGCGGGATAATTTAACAATACGATTTAATTATTTAAAATAAATAAAAATATTTTAATTTTTGTTATTCACGTTTCATTCTGTCCCTTCTTTTGCATCCTTTTGTACAAATATTAAATATTCCTAAAAATTCAGTTAGTCAGAACTAGTTCAGCATATATTGCAGACACCTAGATATGAAAGGGTACAAGCAGAAGTCAGTCAGAGATCTTTCAATTCCTAGCATATTCATGTGCATTATTCCAATACAGATAGTCCTTGCTTAGGGACCACTCAAATGACCTTTCAAAGTTATGACATTGCTGAAAAAGGAGACTTAAAACTGGCCTCAAAAATGCAGCTGTCAGTTTCCCAGTGGTCATGTGATTATGATTTGGGCACATGGCCACCAGAGTGCATTTATGGCAGGACAGTGGTCCACAGTCACGTGATCGCCATTTGCATCCTTCACACCCAGTTTGTGACAAGCAATGTCGCAGGGGGCAAGCTGGCAGGAACTCCCAAATTAGTTATTTGCTTCATGACGCCAGTCAAACTGACGTGTGTCAAACAAACCGACAGTCAAACTGTGAGTCAAGTGCAGTTGTGTGATATTTCACTTTACAACTAAGTCGTTTATTGACAAAGTTGCCAGTCCCAATTGCAGTTACTAAATGAGGACTAGCCCTAACTCTCTCACATAAGCTCATATACTCACCAGACACAATAAAATACTCCCAGAATTTCCTCAGGAAATAAAGCTCCAATAGCTTTTCAAAATATATTTATCATCTATGTGGCCTATGCAATTAGTAAAATTGAAACACTCATTTGTTCCACACCCAAGGGAAATAATTTCTAAATTATATACAGGATTGCATAACATTACTGTATCTCTCCTGTATGTACTTTAGAAACATAGTTTACATGTTATTTATTATTGTTAGATAAAACAAGCAAAAGTACTCAAATCTAAAAGAGTAAGAACGTTTCAACTTTATATTTTCCTCAAACCAAATGTGGATTGGATTTTGCCCACTTTTCTCCAATGAACTAGATGCACTTAACTGTAGCAAGCATACATACCATTAGATAATGTCCTATAATTTTTATTTTTCAAACTATACCCCCTAGAATTAGTTCCACAGAAGGGGGGGAACCCTCTTCTTTTAGCCTTTTGTAGAGAGGGCAGGTTTTTTTCCCTTTAGCCTCTTAGAACAATTGCTATGGACACCACTGAAAAGCAGTGTTGAGGTAAGAGGAGATGATGAGTATGTTTGAGATTTGTATTCTTTAGTCCCTGGCACAAATGTTAAAATCTTCACAAGCAAAAAGTGAGGGGGGGAACCCATACTCCACTCAGCCATCTACTTCCACATGGACACTGCTCCAGGGATGCCCATAGATTTTTTTTCTAAGGTACAACCAGTGGTGGGGCTGCTGCCTGTTTGTTCGCCCAAACCAGCTGTCCAATTCTGCACGGTTCGGAGAACTGGCA
Source organism: Diadophis punctatus similis (assembly GCA_023053685.1). Classification (NCBI taxonomy): domain Eukaryota; kingdom Metazoa; phylum Chordata; class Lepidosauria; order Squamata; family Dipsadidae; genus Diadophis; species Diadophis punctatus. The sequence continues at coordinate 54,337,606 of JALIGW010000002.1, read as the reverse complement.
AATTGGACCACCGGCTGACCCTGTCCCCGCCCATTTTTCGGGCCATTTTCAGGCCCTTTTTCCCGGCAAAAATCGGCCCAAAAAACAACCTGACAACAGTCCAAAATACGCCCAAAAAACAGGCCATTTTTTGGGTTGTTTTCAGGTCGTTTTTCAGGTGAAAGGTGTTTCTGTGTGCTCCCGTTTCTGTGTGGCACTCTCCCCTCAATGCTAGCGGCTGCCACTGCCCCCTTCTCCCTCTCCGTCTCCGCTGCTGGGTGATCCCGTGCGAAGAAGGGGGCTAGCAGAGAGGGGAGAATGCGAGATTGCTGCTTCTGGGATGAGGGGACCCGGGAAGCGTCTGGATCAAGCTTACCCAGCTTCTCTTCCTCTCGCAGCCAGCTTTCCCAGTCTAGCTTGATACAGTCTCTCTCTCTCTCTCACACACACACACGTGCACACACACACGCATGCGCACAAACAGGTTGGATCTTTCTTTCCTCCCGCCCCCCTACCTGAGACCCCTGGATTCCCTCCCCAACCCCGCCTGTCCCATACAGGTACCACCCACACAAGTGATGTAGAGTTGGCCACGCCCACTCAGTCACATGCCACGCCCAGCCAGCCAGTCATTAGGGTAGAGAACCGGTTGTTGAAAAATTTGGAGCCCACCACTGGGTACAACAGAAAGGGTTGACAGCTGACATTCAAAATCTCCAAAATCTATTGATCAGAGGGGTTAAGGCTACAAATTTTTTATGAAAATGTTCTGGGGCCTCAAAGGCGTGAAAACCTTGTCTTACAAAATAGCTGTGTGCCAGTTTCATTAAACCAGTAAACATATTGCAAAATGCAGAAACTATATCTCTTTAGAACAAAATACATGCTTATGCTAATTATTCTTACTCTGTATCAGTCTTCAACAAAATCACAATAGCACTTAGACTTATATACTGCTTCACAGTGCTTTACAACCCTCTCTAAGCAGTTTACAGAGTCAGCATATTGCCCCCAACAATCTGGGTCCTCATTTTACCAATCTCGGAAGATGGAAGGCTGAGCCAGTGAGACTCGAACTGCTGGCAGTCGGCAGAATTGGCCTGCAATGCTGCATTCTAACCACTGCACCACCACAGCTCTTGATACTCAATGCTTTTGAGTATACATCCAAGCATATTTACCCACAAATAAATTCAACTATGCTCCAGGGGATAATTTCTTAGAAATATGTTTCATGCTATAACCAGGCAAAATTAAGGGTCTCTGTTATTAACAAGTCATATATTAACAGGTCTGCAAGATTGAGCTGTGTTCACTAAATAACAGTAAGATAAACTCTAGGTGTGATGTGCAAATACCATATTTACACATTGCCAATTATTTATTTTACAATATAAACTCTGGACAAAAAGAAAGAGCAAGATAAAACCCTGACAATTTAGCAACTAAAAGTATAAATACTGAGGGGCAAGGAGTGTATATAAATACTGAGGGAGGGGGAGGAGCAGGACAATCTGCAATTTCACATGTAGTTGAAACCAGTTGCTTGATAACTGCAGGCATATCAAATAACATTTTCTGCTACTACACAATGAATCCTTGCCTCGCAAAACATAAGCAGGAGGAGGCCCATTCTGATAGACGACCACCAGAATTTAGGCTAAGCGGAGAAGTAAAAAAAACACCTTACAAGGCAGCCAACACACCATTTCATATTGTTATCTCCAGAAAATTGCATCAATGTGTGCATGAAGTCACTAGAAGCTCTCAGTGTGAGGGAGATTTTCACTTTTCAATTAAACAATTTTCAAAGCTTGTATATTAGATGTTTGTTCATAAAAGTGCTAAGCTTACAGCCTAAAAATGCATGCTTCAATGACTACCAATATGAACAGGAACTGAGGTAATTAGATCAAATTTTGTGAGGAAGGTGGACTTCTTCTGACCTTGTGAAATCAGGAAGTAGACAGGTTTTGGTACGCAAAAGCCACCTGTGAAGATCTGTATCTGATCTTGCTCTGTTGGTTAAAGGGGTGCAATTGGAATAGGAAAGTGGTAAATGAGGGGGTTGTGCTTCTTGCCTTGAAGGAGGAAGTCGTATAACTCCTTCTGAAGATCAAATTCTAGCTTTCTCTGTTTGGGAGAAGAAGATAGAAGTGCAAAAGGAAAAAACCTGGATGAAAGAACTTACTGGTATATAGATTAGCTTTTAAATGTAGTTTCAGATTCTGGTATACAGATGATCTCTGCCAAGACCTGGATACTGGGAGAACATGCCTCTTGGATCTCTCAAGATCATCTATCATGGCATCCTTCTAGATTACCTGAGAACAGTATTGGAGGCACAGTCATTCAGTGGTTTCACTCCTAGCTGTGGAATATAAGGAAGATGGCCTTGATGGAAATATGCAAGAATTGTTACTTAGGTAAAAGGGGCTGAAACACTTTTTTTTAAAGTCTAGAAAAATGACAACATTCTAAAATTGCTTAAGCAATAATAATGCGCCCACCACTCACACAAATGGAGCTGCACACGCTTGCCGCCCATCATTTTCACACCTGGTTCGGAACGGGTTGTAGCCCGGTAGTGGGCCATGGCCCAGGTTGCACTAGAGTGTAAGAAAGGGACAAAGATATTGCACAATCAAGTTTTCAAGATTCTGTTATTATAGCCAAGATCAATAAAGTAATTTTACCTTTTCTGATTTTGTCTACAATTTTGTCTGATTTTGCCTGACATCCACTGACTGGTTGGTTTCAGGTAATGATAATAAGGAGAGCTATGGAATTCTTGGTCCCTCCTGTATGGGATACCACAAGCGTCAGTTTCCTTCCCTTGTTCTTTAATGTCTACTGCTTGGGGAGTTTATTCACTTGAAGTATGATCATTATACAGGAATGATGTATAGTAGTGATTGCCTTTTTTAGTGACCATTCAGTGTTACCACAATAATGAAAAAGTTTGTTGCCAATAATCATATTTACAACTTTCACAGGTCTGTAAAACAAAGGAAAGCTAAAGTAAGATCTTAAGCAGAGTTAGTTTAACTTAGTGACCACTTTGCTGAATAACTGAGTTGTTGGTTGTAATAGTAGTCTCTAAATGAAGACTACCTGTATATTACCAGTTATATATTTCTACCCTAAGTCAGAAAGAAAATTCAGTGAACAATTTTACACGATGCCTAGAGATAGTTAATGACTAGATGGGAAGAATTGACTGCAATTGAATTTAGTAAGACAGAGCGATTTTGATGACGGAATAGAAGGGGAACTCATCAAATCTGCAGATGACTTAAGCTGGCGCGAATAGCCAACACTCCACAAGATAGGCTCAAGATCCAGAAGGATCTCGACATACTTGAACCCTGGGTCCTATTTAACAAAATGAAATTCAATGATGAGAAAAGTAAGGTTTTACACTGGCAAGAAAAATCAAATGTACAAGTATAAAATAAGTGGATATAGCAGCAACTGTGAGAGGGATCTTGGAGTCCTAATAGACAACCACTTAAATATGAGCCAGCAATATGCTGCAGCCACCAAAAAAGCCAATGAAATACTACACTGAATTAACATAGGGATAGAATCAAGTTCACATGAAGTGTTAGTATCACTTTATAAGGCCTTAATAAGACTGCACTTGGAATACTGCATCCAGTTTCAGTCACCACAATATTAAAAAAAAAGATGTTGAGACTCTGGAAAGAGTGCAGAGAAGAGCAACAAAGATGATTAAGGAGCTGGAGGCTAAAACATAGGAAGAATGGTTGCAGGAATTGGGTAGTAAAAAAGACTGGGGGACAGGACAGCGATGTTCCAACATTTGAGTGACTGCCACAAAAAAGAGGGGCTCAACCTATTTTCAAAACCACCAGAAGGCAGACAAGAAGCAATGGATTGAAACTAATCAAGGAGAGAAGCAACATGGAACTAAGGAGAATTTCCTGACAGTGAGAACAATTAAGCAGCAGAACGGCTTGCCTTCAGAAGTTGTGGGTGCTCTTATCACTGGAGGCTTTTAAGAAGAGACTGAACAACCATTTGTCTGAAATGGTATAGGGTCTCCTGCTTGAGCAGGGGGTTGGACTGGAAGATCTCCAGGGTCCCTTCCAACTGTTGTTATTCTGTTGAAACTGACGTTTAGCAGAGGCTCCTATGTCACATGTGGACAGCACATGTGCTTGAAGAAATAGGTTCATGATTTATCTTGGATTCATAGCTTCCATTTGATCAGCATGTGGAGATTTTGGTCAGGAGAACATTTGCATAGTATTGGTTGATGTACTAATTGCAATCGTTTCTGAAATGGGAACCTTTGGGGACAACCACTCATGCCCTCACCAGCTTGAGTGTGATTTACTGCAATGCATTCTCCTTGCAGCTACCTTTAAGGCAGTGGTTCTCAACCTTCCTAATGCCGCAACCCGCAACCACGCCCCCACCACAACCTGCCCCGCCGCTGCCATTTGGGTTCTTTTACCCTCTGCGCATGCGCGAAGCGTTCTGCGCATGCGCAGGGGGTAAAAGAACCCAAATGGCGGCGTCCAGGCAAAGTCTCCCGACCCCTGTGAAAGGGTCGTTTGACGCCCAGGTTGAGAACCGCTGCTTTAAGGACTACTTGGACATTTCAACTGCTGCAAAATGCAATTGCTGCAAAATGCAAAATGCAGCAACCCACATGGGGATAGGCAATAACTGTTTCAATGTTGTAACATCTGAAATGTGGAGGTTGTATGGTTGCCAGTATGTTTCCAAGAAGATTTCAAAGCACTGATTTTGACCTCTAAAGTCTTACAGGTAGTCCTTGACTTACCACCATTTGTTCAGTGACTGTTTGAAGTTGTGACAGTGTTGAACAAATAGTGGTTACAACTGGTCCTCAGGGTTATGGCTGTCCCAGCATCCCTGCAGTCACATGATTGTGATTTGGGAGCTTACCAGTTTGCACTTATGATAGTTACAGGAGCCTGTGACCTTTCCTACCATCTTCCCGGATAACTAATGAGAAAACCAGCAGGAAATGTTGCAAGTCACTAGGGTAAGTCCCAACACCTGTTCACGCTCTCCCAGCCCTTCTACACTCAAGCTTCAACAGCAACGTCTACCCTTCAGTGCACTCTTACCTCCCTCACACCCACCTGGGACTACCCACTTACCTGCCTGCCAGCCTGTCAGTGAGCCGTTTGGGACCTGCAACTTTCCCCACTGACTTCGATGTGGGAAGCCATCAGGAAGCTGCCTTGCGTAACGACTGTGGGATTCAGTTAACAATGGCAACCAGGACTGCAAGGATTGCTGTCACTAAATTATCAGTCACGCTTTACGACTCATTGCTTAGCAGTGGTTTAAATGTTAATGTGTTGCTGGATTTAATGACATCTCTTACTTTTAATTTATTAGCTAAGAAATATTAGTTGTATAAAGTTGCATATAAAAACCTTTTAACCATTCAACTTTTAAAATCTGAGTATTTTACTAAGTTACAAGCTATTACTGAGGTGTAACAGATAAATTGTGCAAAATGCCTATATTCAACTAAGATACACAATGAAGACAGAGATTAAACATAACACTTTAGAAATGGGACCATACTTAAAAAGGGAATGTTGTACTTACTGCGTTTATACATGTTCTTCTCAGCAAAATTAGATAACGTGATTTAATGTTTTATTATTTACCTATTAATACAGTACTATTTTAAACATGATGGTGGGTGGAACAGTCTCTCTCTTAAACTGCTGTGTCAAAGTTTATTTCTCAAAAGCACAGAGAACTGATAAAGTAGAATACAATGTTCTGGGGAAACAATGACAGAAATTTTTGTACACTATTGCAACATCTTTTGTTTTTCACAAAGTGTTATCAGGGCACGAGACATTCTTTCTGATTAAATAATTGACGAATGGTCCCTTTTAGAATCCAACTAATTGTTATTTCTTGAGCAAAAAGAAACTCTCACTTGTTATATGTAGTGGGATATAGTATGTTTGTCTTTCCTTTTACTGTGGAAAGTTATTCTTATCTAGAAAAATATCTGAAGGCACTCATATGGGTCACCTCTGTAGCATCGGAATTAATTGTATGCTAGCCATTCTCACATGATTAAGCTCCCACACTCAATGATTGGAAAAACAAGGTAGCAGCAGAGAAAAAGTTTAGAGCAGAGGCAGAATTTTAATCAAATAGGAAAATTTCCTTCTTAATAAGAGCACAGCTTTACTCTAACATAATTATTCTGCACTATGTATGTATTATGCCATTTTTACTCTGTTCTACTCAAAAGCCTATGGATGTCTTACATCAAATTATTAAAACTAAAAACAATAAGTAAAAACGTAATTAAAAAACTGATGGAGATGAAATGTGATGAAAATGTAAATAAAATATTCCCACATGACCAATTTAGGATATCTTAACTAAAACTCAAGATAATAATTTAAGAGATAATAGACTTTGTCTTTGTAAGAGCAACTCATGATAAATTTTGTTCCACTAAAATTCAGTATTATTAGATAAAATTTCCAATTATGTGTTGGATCTTTTAGCTTAAGGGGGGGAATCCCCCCCCAAAAAAACCTGATACAAAAAGGTATCAGAACAAACTGGGAAACTGAGGTATGCAAACAATGAGAAAGATGCACTGTAGAACTGTATGTACCCATTTATAATTTCTTCAGTGGCCTGAAACTGAATTACATAACCAGAAAGATCTACACAGATCCTCTAGCAGGCTGAGTTGCCTTATAGAACAACAGGAGTCAAGACAATATGGAAGTCTTTCCCAACCAGGTCCCCTCAGGACATTTTAAGACTGTATGTCTAGCATGTACCACATAGCTGAAGACTGGTGGAGGGATCTGAAGTACTGAATTGACCTAGATCCTCCAGTAAATATCATGAGTAAGCAAACTGCTAAGAGCAAATTATTTCATTGAACATCCTGCAAGTCACTTGCCTTCCAGGCTTGGAGATCCCAAGTCATTTTATGCTTTAATCTAAAAAATAATTTCTGGTATGTTTTCTATAGTTAAAGAAAGGAACTGAAGCCAAGACAATATAACTTAATTTGTGTGAAAGCTCAAGAAAACATCTTTGAAAAAAGAAGGAATGTTCTGCACAAATTACTTTCTACCAGATGGAGTAGATAGATATTACAGAGTAATATATACTGAAGAATCTAGGGTGGGGAAGGCTACTTCATACATTTACCAATTTGATCTAGTAGTTAAGGCACCAGGCTAAAAAACCAGGAGACTGTGAGTTCAAATCCCATTTTAGGCATGAAAGCCAACTCGGTGACTTTGGTCCAGACACACTCTGTCAGCCTCACAAGGTGTTGTGGGGAAAATAGGAGGAATGATTATTATAGCCTTGAGTTATTTATAAAAATAATAAAGGCGGGATTAAAAATAAATAAATCTACATTTGTCTGCAACCAATAGACTGAAATCTACTAGCAAAGTCTATAAACTGGTTCATTGTTCCATAAGCAGCAAGGGACATCACGGAGAGAAAAAAACATTTCATTCAAAAATGAATGCATGCAGTTAGTAGTAAGGGTTGCACAAAGCTCTTCCTATCTGTTTTGCCAGCTCCAAGTGCTAAAATAAAACTTTCAGAGTCTAGTAATTTCTGTGTTCCTATTTTAATACCATTGTCTAGCAAGTTAGACCCCCTCCTCAGCGATGTGAGAGGGGAACCACAAAATTTTTGCTTAGACTTTCTTTTTAATAAAAGAGATATATCAGAAACATTCATTTTTTTCATACAAGTACAGATCCCTTGTCTTTTTTTAATCTCTTATTACAATAAATTCAAGTGGACATGAATTTATGCAAACATGTGCATGTAGCCCCCTACTCAATATCTCAAAGATGTCCCAAATCTCAAGCAACATGCAGATGTTTCTCAAAGAAACATCAAAGAAAAGAGAGAAAGCAAGAAAGACAAAACCTGGAGACCATTATGGGACTAATTAGGATAAGACATTACTGTTACATTTGGAAATGTTGAATGCCACTAGACTATTTATTATTTCACTGAAACAGACGGGGTAGTGGTGGTAGGCTTAAGGCCATTCAAAGCAAGGAATCCCTTTTATATCTTATGCCCTTTGATTCAAACTTAAATATCATATTTGCTCCATGTGTAGCCCCTTTAAGTTTGTTACACTAACTGCATGCCTGACTTATCCGTCATGTAATAAATTTTTGCACCATCATAATCTCTCATAGCATACAATCTAATGGATAGGCAGTGATGTGTTCCTATTTTATCTGGAAGAAAACTAAGACATGAAAATAGTAATCCTGGGTGCCATCTTTACAACTACCAGCTACTCCTCGTTTGGCAGCTACCTCCCTTAGCAACCGTTCAAAAATAAGATGGTAATTTTTTAAGAAACTCATTTTCTGACCAATGCGCACACTTAAGACCAAATTTTGTGCTTAAAATACGAGCCGAGGTGGCGCAGCGGTTAGAGTGCAGTACTGCAGGCCACTTTAGCTGACTGTGATCCAAAAGTCAGCGGTTCAAATCTCACCGGCTCAGGGTTGAATCAGCCTTCCATCCTTCCGAGGTAGGTAAAATGAGGACCCAGATTGTTGGGGGCAATATATAAATATACATTGCTTACCGGTGCAAACCGCTTAGAGCAGTGATGGCGAACCTATGGCACGCGTGCCACAGGTGGCACGCGGAGCCATATCTGCCGGCACACGAGCTGTTGCCCTAGCTTAGCTCCAACACGCATGTGCACACCGGCCAGCTGATTTTTGGCTCACGCGGAGCTCTGGGAGGGCGTTTTTAGCTTCCGGAGAGCCTCCAGGGGGGCGGGAGAGGGCGTTTTCACCCTCCCCAGGCACCAGGGAAGCCTACTGGGCCCACCGAAAGTTGGAAAACAGGCCATTTCCGGCCTCCAGAGGGCTTCCGGGGGGGCATTTTCACCCTCCCCAGGCATTGAATTATGGGTGTGGGCACTCGTGCGTGTGAGATAGCGCACGCGCTTTCGGCACCCAATCAAAAAAATGTTCGCCATCACTGGCTTAGAGTGTGCTTGCACTGTGAGGCGGCATATAAATCTCACAAACAAACAAACAAACAAACAAACAAATAAATAAATAAAAATAAAAATAAAAATAAATAAATAATGCTAAAAAGATCTCTTCCACAAGGCCACAAGATTATTTACACTATAGCACCACCCACTTGACAAAGCCTTTTAATCCTGAGCAATATATTCACTCCTTGTGGTATAAAAGTTATACATACTTCTTGCTGAGATGCAAAACCTCCATATGGGATTTACACAGCATCGTCAGATCACACCCACATAAGAGACAGCTATAAGCATAGCTTTTATATCCCCTTTGGAGTCCATCAGAACCCAACGTGGTACAATGTCTAAGGTGCTACTTAGAATCAGAGAGGCTGAGGTTCAGGGACAGCCACAGCCATGGAAGCTCACCCAGAGATAGGATACAAGCCTAATGTATAAAAATCAGTGAATAAAGTACATTTAGAACAATCATGGCATCTGATGTCATGTCTTCCATGCTTTAATGTCAGGATCACTGCAGAGAATTGGGTTCAAAATCCAACCACACCAAATGATCACATTTTTAAAATAATAGCCAAATTAAACTTAACTTGAATGAATGCTAAGAAAAAATAACATACTGGTATAATGCAGTTTAGCATGAGGATTAATAAAGTTCCTTCAGGCTTGAGGAGTGGGTAAAAACAGGCTCATGCATTACAGGGTTGTTTTGGGGTTTTTTTTGCCAATAAAGCAAGAGCTCACTGGAGGATAGACTCATGTGAACAACAGGTGCAGCTCAGCCCCACTCCACATCCCCTCCTCTGTTTGAAATAGCAAATTCCAAAACATTCTATTCATGACCTCAAGAAACACAGGCTGAGAAGGCGCTCTTTGCTTTATCCATCCCAGCTTCCTGAGGATATTATTACAACTCCAAATAATACCTACTCCCACTGGACAAAATGTGCCAAGGTCTCAGGTCAGGGAAGGTTCTCCTTTTTACTCTCCTTAGTAAAGCAGCATTTTAAAAGACGAGCTCGGCACTCTTTTAAAAACAAATCTATCCAAAGACTAGTCAAAATGTATAATTATTACTACCATTAAGAAAACCAATAAATCTAGTGAGGTCTGAGGCTACCACTCTCAACACAGCAGTGGGAATTGGGTTCTCCAGAAATTGCTGAACTGCACCTTTCAGTATCCTTCACATGGGTCATGCCAGCCACAGCTGCTGGGGCTTCTAGTTCAGAAAACATCTGGAGGACCAGATGTTCTCCACCCCTCTTTAGAAGCAACATTTTTCTTGAGCCCTTAAACTGAAAGCTAACAAATAACAGCATAAGAAATTTAAGGTAATAGTCTGGTATAACTCAAATTTAAATGTAAAACTAACATAACAGGATTTCACATTGATTGTTTTCTCCTATATATGTCTCCCCCCCCCCCCCCAATATTATCTCCATCTTTAGGAAAGGCCCTTTTCTTTCAGCCTTCTCCTTATGAAAGTGTCACTGGGGCAGCAGAAAAGGTCTTTGAAATGGTCAGGAACAGTGTAAGGTTGAGCGGCCTCAGTAAATCATGACAGAGCAACAGTGGAAATCCACCTCTTCCATTGAACCTTAGATACAAAGGGGATTGCACGATTCAGACTATTAAAAAGACAGAGGGGGGGGGGGCTGGAGATTATAAGAGGCAGGTGAACGTATGAACACCGATTGCTAAGAAAGAAAGAAAGCCAAAGGTCACGTCATCAGACATTTCTGGGTAAAAGCAAAGAAAGGGGGCGTCAACCATCCTATGGAAAAAGAGTGAAATAAACTGAATGCAAAATGCAGACCCCAAAGCAATTAAAGCGGGGGCCCCCGGAATGGGAACTCACCCCCCAACGCACGAATGCAGCACCACACTATTAGGGTGTTTTTTTTTCTTCCTCCAAACCTAATCCATTAAGCAGTGGAAACGTTTTGGTATTCGTTGTAAGGCGATCCGCATGTGGAAGGTAAGGGATGTGTTTCAAATATCGTGGGTCTACGAACCACTCTCCATAGTAGAAAACTAGGGCGGCCAGCCACTGCAACTCCACATTTCCTTTATACTCGCCCGCCGCTGCCAAACGACCGCCACTCCCTGCAAACTAGATCGGGGGAGGGAAAAAAACAAACCCCACTACCACCATTTTCCAAAGACCATTCTTCCCGATCATGTAAAAGCGGCCACCTTCTGCGTTCTTTTTCTAAGCCAAGGATATACTGTTTATTCCACGCCTGGCGGGGGATACACTTCCAATGCAGACACCCCGCCTCTCCTGTAGCTACAACCGACCGCACACCGATTACTCTCCACCAGCTCGTTTCAAATGCCTACGTCGCCCCGGTCTTTCTCAAAAATACCGTCTCTCTCCTCCACCCCCACCCCACCCCTTCCACGATCCCCGAGCTCCAGCGTTGTGCAAATACGAACCTGGGCAAAAGCCTCGCCGCTCTCACAAGATCCTCCAGCGGCTGAAGGGGCTTTTGCAAAGCCGGAGAGCTGCTGCTCCTCGCCGCCTCTTTTCTCCTCCTCCCCTTTCCCGCCCCCGCGCTCCGCTGCAGCAGGCTTGAAAGAGGGAGACTGCGGTCAGCGGCACGCATGGGATACGTCGGAGAGGAGCTTACCTGCTACGCTGCCTTCCAACTTCGGTAGTGGCGGCTTTTGTGAAGAACGCGCCCCCCGCCGTCGCCGCCCCGGTTGCAGGAACCATTCAGCCGGGCCTGGCCGCCCGCACGTCAATTGATGGGAAATAAAAAGAGAGCCCGGCCGCACCGAGAAAGAGGAGGAGTTGGTGCCAGTGTGTAACAAGTTTGGGTTGCCCCGCAGATATGGCGGCGGTGGCGGCTCCAGCGAGGGAGGAGGAGGCCGAGCGAGCCAATGCAACAGCGGTCGGCTCACAGAAGCTTTTCTGCCCTCCAGCGATCCGCTTCGGGGAGAGAAGCCAGGGGAGAGGGGGGGGTATGCCTTGAGTAGCGGTGGGGGGCGGAGATTTAAAAAGCAGGGGCTGAGGAGAGGAGAATCACAGGGGGAATAAGACTGGATTTATTTAGGCTGGGATTTTCCCCCCTCCTTTCCCATTCCGTTCATTCAATTCCGATCAGGATCGTAATAATAATTAATGATGATGATAATAATAATAATAATAATAAATAATAAACCAACCGATCTTCGAGATCATGAGCGAAAGTCGATTTTGGGGGGTGGCTCGTACCGGGAAGATCTTAGTAGAGATTCACAAATATACGCATCCATCTACCTTTGGCTTCCTTTCTCCCCCCCTCGCCCCCCCCCCAAAAGATTGCAACAGCCCTTTGCTTATAAGACACCAAGGCTTCGATTCACGTGCTATTGTTACCGTCTCTCTGGTGGTTTTTCTGGGAACTGAGTGCAGACAGGCGAAGATATTGCACAACGTAGGTGTGTTGCAAACAAGGATCAAGGATCACTCCGGAATGGTCCGTTTCTCGTAGGGGCGGGGGAATATCATTTCCTATTTTCTTGCTATTAGTACACAGAGCTTAAAAGTTTGTAAAAAAAAAAGGCGCCCTTATGTTTTTTAGGAGCGTTTGTATGCTAAGGCAAGCAACCATAATCGTCGGTTGTTTCTGCTGTTATATATTTACACTTTGTCTAGGAGGTGCTCATTTTGAATCACCGTTTGCCCATAACGCGGCCATCTTCTCCCCCCCCCCCCGAAAGTTCAAATGACTAAAGGCCTTCATTTCCCAGAATTCTGAGAAAAGAAATATTAAGAAAGAAGCACTTGATCCTTAAACTGCCAGCTTCTTGACAAGCTAGACTCAACTGGTCGTCTGTTAAGACTTTGCTTGCACAATCTTTATTTCAGTAGTCCTGTTAGCTGCTAGTTACACACCTGTCCCACTGAGATGTGGGAGAATCTCTGCTTATCCTTGCTAATAATGTAAACCAGAATACAGGTACTCCTCGGCTTACAAAAGTTTGAAAGTTACAGCAGCACTGAAAAAAGTGACTTACTGACTGTTTTTCACACTTAACAACCAAGGGTGGGTTCCTCCTGGTTCGGACCAGATACCGGTAGCAACCCGCTGGTGACATCACTGTTGGTGCCCTTATGTATGCGCCACCATCTTTTTTTGGGATTTTGTGAAAAAAAAATTCCCCTTCCATGGCTTGAAAAAGGGCCCTCCCGCCCGCTTGTGGGTGAATTCTGACCTTTATTTCTTCCCCTGAATCACAGCTGATGAGCTCCTCAGCTGTGTTTTGGGCTAATTCCTGCTTCTAAGCATCTGAAGCCAAATCGCGCGAGGGGACGTGTGTGTGTGTGAGCAGAGCGTGTGCGTGTGCGCAAAATGTCGCAATGTGAACCGGTGGCGAAGGTAAGTGGAACCCACCCGTTAACCATTGCCGCATCCCTGTGGTCATGTGATCAAAATTTGGATGCTTGGTAACTGATTCATATTTATAAAGGTTGCAGTGTCCTGGGATGAAGTGATTATCTTTTGTGACCTGACAAAGTCAATGGGGAAACCAGATTCACTTAACATCTGTGTTACTAACTTAACAACTGCAATGATTCACTTAACTTTGGCAAGAAAACTCGTAAAATGGGGCAAAACCAGAGGTGGTATTCAGCCGGTTCGGTCCGGTTCGCCCAAACCAGTAGTAGAAATCGTGGGTGCCCCCCCCCACCTGCCCCGGCTCTATGCTATCCTATTTGTGCACGTTTTTGAGGCAGGGTGCATGCGCGGAAGGCTCGCATGCGAGTAAAGCACATGCACAGGTGGCCATGCGCATGTGTGGAGGCGCACACGCTCACATTTGCGAACCGGTAGGTAAGGTAAGTGAAAACCATTCCTGGGCAAAACTCACTTAACAAATGTCTCACTTAGCAATAGAAATGTTGGGCTCAATTGTGGTAAATTGAGGACCACCTGTAATAAACCTGTTGGTTCAGGAGGTCTGTTCCCACAGAAGTTTTCAAGCCTTTGCCCTATAGCTGGTAAAATGGAGAAAATAAAAACCAATCTTTAATTACCTCCTCTTGACTAGCATTTTTTGTAAAAATTAACGGTTGCCTTATTAGTTGCAAAGCCTCCTAAAAAAGCCCGACACGGGCAAGTAAAGTTTATTTTATGATGAAAAACATCCTTTTATACAACAGGTAACATCCAAATCTGGTCTTCCAGAATACACTGTTGTTTTACTAACAGAATGTGATGCAACCTTATATTTTTTCAAATGTTTGTTAAGCAGACTTTTCTGTGTCTTAATCATCTTTTTCTGGATAATACTTTGAAAGTATGAGAGTCTGCTTTTGAAACTGATGCAAAGTTCCACTGAATCTGGCACAGTAGTTGTGCCATGTTAAGGTTGCCAATTATCCTTTCCCCACAATCACATTTCTGTGCATTTAAAATCTGCATGTTGGGCAGAAAATGCAATTGCTACATCTTCACATTATTGCTATGAATTGGTGAGCTAAATGGTAGAGCACATGTTTTGCTTTTCCTATTCTGATCTCCTTATCTTTTGAAAGAATTTTGTCTTAAACCCAGAAGGGCCAATGACAGTCAAACTTAGGCATGGAAGATTCAGAACTGTTCTGAAGAGGGAATTTTTGCCTTCCAGATGTTACCGAATGCGTAGTAGATTCATCCACTAGGATTAGCAGTGGGGGATATAAGATGCTACCATTCAGTAAATTTTGGAGAACCAGGTTCTTCAATAATGGAACAGATGTGCCAATAGTCTGATTTGATAGAAAAATAATCTGCCTGGTATCCAATAGAACACTCCTATTGTCAAAACTGCAGAAAAAGTGAAATTTATCCAAATGTGTGTCTCCCCTTGGCAACTATATAGAAGTATTTCATCATTGTCACTTTTTTTTCAAGTCTAATCTATGTTACTCTTTATTCAAGTACTAACTAAATCCACTCTTGTTTGATTTTTTTTCTTAAAATCACAGCATCTCAATATGCAACTCTTAAACGAAATAGAGTGGGAGGGAGGAAGCTAACAATCTATGATGTGTATGGCTGTCACAGTATTCAACATAATTCAGTTGTTAAATACAGTATATACTGCTGGCCTTTTAAATATTAAGAGTAGGACTTATCATTTGTATACTGTGTTTTCCTTTCAAAATAGTTAAGATGGTGTTTATACTTTGCCATTCACTCCTCCATTTTATTCCTAAACTCTCACTTTGAGCAAGATTAGTACAAGAAGATGAGTTGCCCAATTATCTAATGAGCATCATAGTTAAGTAGGGCTTGACCCAGACATAGATCATATTCATAAGGCACACTATGCTATTTTGTGGTTTTGCTTACTGTATCATCCCAACATAGAAGCACGGTCATTTTGAGGTTAGGTGGAAGTTCTAACCACAATGTCACTTTACATTGCTGCAAAGTGGAGCTGTTCTCTGCTATTCTGCTTTTGTTTCTTATTCCTTCTGATTCACAAAGATTTTATTTTAAAAATGGGGTGGAAAAACCTTTAGCCTTCAGGGTCTTTGTGCCCCAACTTATCTGATTGGATCACCAAAGGTTTTTTTTTTTTTGGCCATTTGCAAACAAAAATAAAACAGAACATGCCGGAGACCAATCAACCTTGATAAGTACAAGCAAATTGTGAATTACCGTGTTTTGCTTTATTTCACTGGGCAATGCTTTTATCGTAGTACCGTTGAGTTATATTTAGTTACTATCTCTTGTCAATTTGTTCATGGGTTCTCTCATACTACTAATTCTGGCTTTCGGTCTCTTTTTCACTTCCCTTTTTTCTCAGACATGGGGGAAATTGCCTGTTTGTTAAGTCTGCTTTTCCTGTCTTCACAAAATACGGTAGTTAAATTATGATACCATCCTGCTGCCTTGTTGGAAATTTTGCATATTAGTTACTGAATGATTATTTGACTTACATCACTGACCATTTACTAGCTTCCACAGAATAAAGTTGGCTAATCTTCAGAAGTGACTAAACCATAGAAATAAGTGTAAGAATGATCAAGATATTATGTTTTCCTTTTCTCTCCTTTCTACTTCATCACTGATAGGCAGATGTGGTTTCAGGGGCAGGAGTAGACAAGGAGAGGCAAATGACTATTACATATATAGTCTTTGGCTTCCAAAACCACATTTGAAACCAGAATTTGTGTCCGTAAGCAATGCAGTTGTTTAATGAATTATGGCCAATTTACAAGATTTTTTTGTTGCAGTTGTGAAGGAAATCACACAATCATTAAGCGAATCTGCTTCTCCCACTGACTTTGCTTGTCGGAAACTGGTTAGGAAGGTAGGAAATTAAGATCACATGACCTTGGGATACTGCAACTATCGTAAATACATGCTAGTTGCCAAATGCCAGAATCAGGTTCATGTGACCGTGGGGACAATGCACCAGTCATAAATGCGAGGATTGGTTGTAGGTCAGTCTTAACTGAAGAGTCATATTTCTCTTGATATTTAGAAGGCCAATAAGAGTGTATTTAACAATGTAATTTTTTTCAACACTTGTAACTTCAAATGTTCATTAAACAAATGGTCATAGCCTTCTTGTATGTGTTTCATCAAGATGGTGCAATACTGTTTTCATTGTTTTGATGACAGTTTTTGATCTTACAGGTGTCTCTGCTTATAGAAAGCTTGCACTTCAGGGCAATACTTTATATTACACTGATTATTTGGGCAGAGACTAATAGCAATTTATTTTTTCAGAACCTGATACAGAAACTTCATGGCAATACACTTTGTATTACACTGACCATTAGAATTTAGAATCTGATGCACACTTGAGGCTAAACTCGTATCTGTCCAATGTGTCCAGGTGAAAAATTGGAGAACCAATGTAGCTCCACTTCCATTAAGTTTATTCCCACAAATTCAAACAAGCAGACCAATCTAGTAAAGTGAATTTCCAATTAAAGTAGAAGCAAATTATACATGACCCCCCCCCCCCTCTTTCTTCTCTGCCCGAAGGCCACAATTCACTACAAGAAGATAAAATATTCTAATTAGTAACTACTAGGTTGATTTAAAAAAAGAGATGATAAGCCTTACTGGATCAAACCAATACCCAGCTTCCCAGAGTGGCCAGTTAGATACCTCTATGAAAGTCACAAACGTGGCATGAAAACAGAAAGTTCTTAGCTTTTCTTCAGCAAATGATATTTTTTTTCAAATTAGGAGGTTTCATGTATCATAAATATCCCTTAATAGAGTTGTCTTCCAAAGCTATACTAACCCTCTCTTAAAGGCATCTAAATGAGTTGCAATCACTGTGTCTTTTGGCTGAAGCACTGTCCAAATAATGGCTTTCTTTTATCCTGAATCTGCCAATCAATTTATTGACCCTTTCAAGAGGATTCCTAATGTTACCAATCAAAGGACATTGTGTAGCAATGCCTTTTTTCGCCTCCCTAATGGGTTATTCTGTGGTAAGAAAAAAGGATGGAAAAAGCAGTAGGAAAACATAAGAGACTTGTAAGTGGGAGATATTATCAAGATTCCCTGTAAAATGGTTTGAACAAAGTAAGGCAATTTTATGTTAAAAGTCTCACTTGGAAACAGCCCCAGAATTATGAAGGAGGAGAGACCCTTTTTCTGTCCCTTTTCTATGTATCTTGGATAATCTTGTTTTCTCTGTATAATTCCTTTCATGTTACATGTGTATTCCAAAAGCGCTTGGATTTCTATAAGGGTGCTAACAATATTCTTCATATCCTTGATTTTTTTCAGGAAATCTTACTGTAGCACTAGATTGGCCATGTGGTGCTAATGGTGTCAGCATTAGCAGTTGTGAAAACAACTTTGGTGAAAAAAATTCCATCCAAAGTAGTGTTTGTTTTATCAATGTTAATTGCCAAATAGTGTGAGCAAGAAGAAGCAAGGTTAGGGAATAGAGACAAAGGGAAGGAATACAGTATTGGAAAGAGTGGACCGCCTCAGTCAATAACTGGAAACTTTCCCAGATCATCTCATTTCCTGAGTAAGGCAAACAATAATGATGTCTAGTAACTTGTTCCATTTAAACAAACAAACCGGAGCTCAGAGTTACAGGGAGCGGATAAAACAATACGAAGAAGCTAAAGGCAAATTCAGGGATGGTTAGATGTGAATGTGATTGTGCAGAGTCAGCTAAAGTTCTGCCATCAATTTCTCAGGGTTGAGCATTTTAAATTATCTTTGATGAAAGCCCACATTATGGAACTAAGTAAATGCAATGACAGTGCAATTAAGTATACTCTTGAAATACTTTTCATTTCAAAGAAAAGGCTTTCCAGATGACAAGGCAGTTTTAGCCATTTGCGTAGCATCATCACTGGCCTTTGCAATTGTGTGGTATTCTTATGTCAAGCTGTTTTATAGTTGAATGGGGAAGTATCTTGACAGCCTGGCAAATGTTACTATAGAAATGGTAAAGCCTGTTTCCTGGCCTTCAAGGGGCAGTTTGTGCTTTCAGAGGTGAGAAAGTAAGTGTGAGGCATTCTTGCCTCATCCCAGTTCCCACTCGGCTTCATTGTAAGGAAATGCTGGTGTTATGCGCCACAGGTCTGAAAGGCAATGGAGATTTGCCAGCACAGTGAGTGGGAATGGGTCATTAGTCTTTATCATTATACTTCTTAATGATTTCTTTTCCTTGAACTGCTTTCCATCAAACTGTATGTGACATTTCCCCCCAAACAATGAAAAACATTCAGAAACACTTGTTTTCATGCAACATAGAAGAGGGAGGACACTAGTGGTCTTTCCTCTTAGTTTGTGAAGAACATGGTGGATTTTAAAAATATTGTTTCCAAGTCAAGTGAACATCAGAAGAAAATTACGTAAATAGGTTTGAGGCTCTCTATCCCATGGCACCCCTCTATTTAAATTACTTTAATGAATTTAATGTGCTTATTTGCCTATCTTGTTAATTGATCCAATCATATTGCTGGGGGCAGTATATAATTATATAAATTAATGTAACATACCACACATTGCAGACAAATTTCAGATGCATGTCCGTAGCCAATCAACTGGAGCTCAAAGATTAGAAAGTCTTCCTAAATATAAGAAGAAAGGATGATGATTGAGCTTCTGAGAGAAGCATCTCCCAGGCCTGCTACCTCATCCAGGTCCCATGAATCTCTAAAAAGGAGGCATTCCAAGCAGGATTCATGAGACGACCATACTACATGGATACTGTAAACTTTGGCAAGACAGGGCCTTATATAATCTGGTGCTATCCTTAAAAAGGCTGTATAAATAATAACTAGGATTTTGAATTGGGCCCAGAAGCTAATACTCTAGGAAGGCAGAACAGCAACCTTGCAATGAAGAGGCTGTTCCACTAGCAGTCTGGCTGCTGCATTCTGCTTTAATTGAAGCTACCAGAAGGTCTTCAAAGACTGTCTCACCTGTGTGCACCACAGTACTCCAGGCACCTGATGACCAAGGCATGAATTACAGCTGCCAAGGCATCCTGGTCAACTGGTGCACCAAATGAAACTCTCCTGGCCAATTACTTTCACCAATGTATTAAGCAACAGCTTTGGTCCAGAAGAGCTACCAAGTTGTAGAGCAGATTTCCTTCAGGTAAAGCACAACTACATCCAGACTAACTACCAGGATCATTGTTAATGGGTTGTCTCAATGTTTATTGACAGAAGGCAATTCAGTCTTGAAAATATTTAATCTGAGCATGTTTTGTTCCATCCAGATTCCGATAGCCTGCAGACACTCGTCAGAATAACTTTTCAAACCAGAAAGGAGCAGGACAAAACTGGTTATGCTGGAAGAAGCTAACATAAGAAAAACTTGAGTTCAAAAATGGGGTAGATATTTCTTGAAGCTGTATATTTGAACTCTATTTTTTTTTGTCAGCTTCTGAATACTTACTGAAAAACTCAGAAAAAAATCATCAGTGCATCCCTTTGGAAAAGACAATGGGCAACAATTCTGAATGTTGTCTATTGCTCCATTCTAAGCCTCATTTCTCCTATTTCCTGTGATCACATCACCCAGAGTGGACTGTTTGCAGCCTATTTCTCAGAGCACATGTAATCAAACCCCACACAATTGTAACATGAAGTAAAATTAAACACACCCATAGAGGCACATCAAGGAAATATAGACCTCTCTGCAAAGGCCATTTTAATAAATAGACTTGAAACAATTCAGAAGCCATGCTATGCAACTTTCCCTAACTCTTCTGGTACGGGCCCCACGTAAGTTGAGGGCATGAAACTCAGTTCATTGACGAGCTCAAAAGAATATATCAAGTGAGTACTGATTCAGTGACAAATTTTCCACACTGTCTTGTTGAACTGAAAGGATATGTAACAGCTTACTAAGGAGTCTCTTCATTTATTCATTCATATAGATTTAAAAATACCCAACTCCCAGTAACTTTGGGTACTTTATACTATAAAGAAGCAAGGACAAAGAACAAAGATATGTGCCTTCCTCCAGGGGTGAAATCCTCCCGGTTCGCCCGGGCCAGTCCTTCGGCGTATAGCCGATGGAACTGGTGGCGGTCGCGGCGCGGAGCTTCTCCCGCCCGCTTTCCCGGCCCGGCTGAACGCCGCCATTCAGGTTATTTTTCCCTCTGTGCATGCGCGCGCATGCACAGAGGGAAAAATAACCCAAATGATTGTGTTCAGCCGGGCCGGGAAAGCGATGATTGTGTTCAGCCGGGCCGGGAAAGCGGGCGGGAGAAGCTCCGCGCCGTGACCGCCGCCAGTTCCATCGGCTATACGCCGAAGGACTGGCCCGGGCGAACCGGGAGGATTTCACCCCTGCCTTCCTCCCAAAAAAAGAGCCATATAGAATACAACCATACAAAACTTTACAGTAGCTCACCATTACCCTACCACAAGGATTAAGAAAATAACCAGGTTTTCAGGGCCTTCCAGAACATCTTCAAGCAGGGAGCCATACAGATATCGGGGATTACCATTCAAGCAAGCAGGCACTATGATAGAAAAGGCAGACTTGCAAAATTCTACTAGATAATATTTGTTTCATAAGAGGGCACCAAATGCACATCCACTCTGTTGGATCTTATCAGACAAGCAAAAGTTACAGAAATTTGGTTCCTTCACTAATCAGGCTCTATACTGTGAAGGGCTTTAGAAGTAATATCTAACACCTTTAATTACATCCAGAAGCCAATTGCCTGCAGTGCCACATTCTGGATCATCTATAGATTCTGAGTAGTTTTCAAGGACAGGTCTGTGTAGAGTACATGTTCTCATGAACATGCTGACATGCTTATTATGTTTTGTTGTTTGAAAGATCTCCGTCAAAGCCAATCAGATCAGTCTTGTATGCCTTTTACACTAGATTGAGGAACCTATAGTTTCCACCAAATCTCTATCTTTTTACATGTATGTGATGCATGTTATAAAGGGGGTGAGGTTCAATCATATAGTAGTTCTGCCATTTTGACTATTCAGCTCCCTGTCCCATATGGAGGAAAAATTCTAATGATTAAATTTGAGAGGTGCAAAAACAGACCTACATTTACCTACCAAATTGAAGGGAGGCTAATAGCCATTTATTGTGACAACCTATATTTTTCCTAGTAAGAAAGCAGAAATATGTTTATTAAGTTCCAGTTGAATTCCTAGATCCGCTTGTAATCTTGTGTTCATCTTGCATTAAACATTGTGTTCATTTGCTTCAGCTGCAAAATTTAATGTCACTCGCCCAATATTCACTGTATATTGCATTTTAGAGCAAGAATAAAAATTTACAAAAGATGTTGGAACTGCAAAACTATCAACATCACCATTAAGTACCTGGCTGTGTGAGTCTCAAGACAATCTAGCTGAAAGCTGTTGAAAAAAATTCAGTATTTTGTCTCCTCATAATGCCAAGAGATGTGTCATAAAAGAAAGGCAGCTAAGTTTTAGCTTGTCTAATCCAAAGATGCATCTTTGGTCCTTTAGCTCTATGATTCAGTCATTCTCTGCAGAATGAGTACTGATAAGATCATTAATAATATGATGTGTGACATGGAGCTGACTCCTAACTAATACTTTAAAGTAACCACAGACATTTCAAAAGATTTATGACTGACCAGACAAGTCAGGTAGAGGCAGTAATCATAGCTTTTCTGCTGAATCTTGCAAAGCTAGGGTTTTAATGTTAGTTTGGTTAACTAACCAACTAACCTCTAAAATATAGAAAATGTAATTAAATGCCATTATAAGCTATACACATTATATTAAATAGGTATGAATAAGTGCTCAAAGTTTGGTTCAGTTGGAACATATCTCCTAATCTTAAAGTTTCAGAGGCGCCTGATATCCCAAGGCAAATAAAATACTTTAATTAAATACTGTGTTTTCTGCACATTAGATGCAACAGATATTAATAATGAAAACCTGAATTAAAGTAATCTACAAAGCCTGAATGTACTGTACATATATAAAAAGTCCTCACACTCTGAGTGGAAGCTGTTATGCCCATAGGCTTTGGTAATGGCAGACACTCAAATTAGAAATACACGCCAAAATGACAAACATAGTGGAGGAAGGACAATTCAATGCAAGTATCTCATTTGCAGCATATTTAACTGTTTGCAACAAGGAAAAACAGATCCCCAGTAGCTGGGATTTTGATACACAGACAATAGGACTTTCCTAGAAAAGAATATTAGCAGTCTGCTGTTTAAAATGAACAACAAAATATCTGTGTGGAATCAGATCAGATGAAAAAGTTTAGTGTGTGAATTTCTAACAAGTCCAAAGTTCCACACTTGTCATTCCCTATCAAGAAAAAGAATGAATGAAGCTCTAAGTGACACTTGTGAGCTTGATTTATTCACGTCCCAGTGAATAGAAAAACAAGACTGCCATCTTTACTGGGAGATATTAAGCAACCCTTCCTGACCAGTGGTGGGTTCCTACCAGTGCAGTCCACTCTATAGCACCGGTAGCGGCCCCGC
Organism: Diadophis punctatus similis; assembly: GCA_023053685.1. Classification (NCBI taxonomy): domain Eukaryota; kingdom Metazoa; phylum Chordata; class Lepidosauria; order Squamata; family Dipsadidae; genus Diadophis; species Diadophis punctatus. The sequence goes on along the minus strand of JALIGW010000002.1, from coordinate 54,314,631 downwards.
TGGTGACGTCACAGTACTGGTGCGGTCGGTTGCCAGTGCCTGGGTGCTGCCATTTAAAAAAAAATATTTTTTTACATTTTTTAAAAAAAATTTCTTCTGCGCATGCCCAGAAGCCGAGCTTCCGGCACTGCGCATGCACTGCCTTCCTACCCCACAGTGAGTCCAAGCAGGAGAGGATGGCTGAGGGAGCGTGTGAGACGCTGAAAGAATGGGCGGCAGGAGCTATCTCCATTCCCCTCCCTTCAGCAATCCGAGAAGCTACGAACGCGCGGTGATGATCCTAGGCATTTTTGCACGTTTGAGGCTTCTGGAGCTGCTGAGGGGAGGGGGAATGGGCGGCAGGACCTATCTCAGTTCCCCTCTCTTCAGCAGTCTGAGAAGCCACGCCCACCTGTCACATGACCAGCAAGCCATGCCCACCCAGTCACATGGCTGGCAAACCACACCCACAAAATAAGCCACACCCACAGAGTGGTAGTAAAAAAATTAGGAACCCGCCCCTGTTCCTGACCTACTGTTTTCAAATGCATTGAGCCACAAACCCCGCAGTTCCAAACAATAAGAGTTGCAATTCATCTGCAATGCATGTAATGCATCAAGAAAGGAGCATGCTAGGTTGGGAAAGCCTGCCCCAAAATGATGAATGCTGACACATGTGTGACTGAGTTGTAACAATCAGTCTCTTTTCTGTAGCTCTGATGTTTTGATAAACACTAAGTTTGTATAAATATAAAATCGACACATGAAAGAAAATGCTGTTAAAATTTATCCTATGCTGGCATCAAATGCTGGTATGTTGTTTTCAAGGGACAGATTAAACTCAAAAACATCTGCATCATAGGACATCTGAATCTGTGATTGAACTCTTATTCATGTACCTCTCCCACATTAGTTCATTAGTGTATCAACATAACAAAATATAAATTGACAACTTTACACAAATGAACAGCTAAATCTTCATTATCATTATAACTTGAAGCTGCTTTCAGTAGTATTTGTAGGTACATCATAACAAATGCAAACTCAAAATCCAAAAAAACAACATTGCTTCCACGAATAGACAGCTAATTCTCCACCAACTATAAAGAAATAGATAATATTTTTATGCACACATGTGCCGGTACACACACTCAAATATTGTCTTGTAGCAGGTATATGAATTTGCTACAATTCCTTGCAACAATTGTATAACCTGCAAATATAAACTCTAGATCCGTGGTGGCGAACCTATGGCACGCGTGCCACAGGTGGCACGCGGAGCCATAGCGGCCGGCACGCGAGGGTTCCCACCGGCAAACCGGAAGTGCGGAAAAACGCACTTCCGGTTTGCCAGTGAGCTGTTTTTTGCACTCCGGAGGGTTCAGGGAAGCTCCCTGAAGCTCCGGAATGCAAAAAACTACAAAACGGACAAACCGGAAGTGCACTTTTTCGCACTTCCAGTTTGTCCGTTTTGTAGTTTTTTGCATTCCGGAGCTTCAGGGAGCTTCCCTGAACCCTCCGGAGTGCAAAAAACAGCACACCGGCAAACCGGAAGTGCGTTTTTTCGCACTTCCGGTTTGCCGGTTTCGTTGTCCCAGGCTCCGGTAAGCCTTTGCGCGGGGGGTGGGGGGGTGTGCGCATGCGCAGGGGGCAGCATGGGGGGGTGTTGTGCGCATGCGTGGGGGGGAGGGAATGGGTGTGGGTATGCGTGCGCGAGCGCGCCCCCCCTTTTTGGCATGCGAGCCTAAAAAGGTTCGCCACCACTGCTCTAGATGTACTAGACTAGACCTTAGTTTAAGATAGCAGCAGAAAACAATGAAAGTAATGTCCAATCTGATGGGCTAAACCGCTAATTGGTATAAATTAAATTGAAACTGTAATTGGTAAATAAAATATAGCTGCTTAACCAAAAAGCATATTACTCTTGGGTTTTGAACTTTTCATTGATTATCAAATAGTTCTAGGGACAAATCAGAGTACTTATTTCAATCTATAAAAGCTGTATATGGCTTCGTATCTACAGTAGGTACCTATAGAATTGCCTTCTCTTATCTGGTTTGGTCCATTTAATATGTTCTTTTTGGGTCATACCATACTTTCATTAAATAATGGGGGGAGAGGCCAGGAGTTGATAGTCTGGAATTATGTGGAATGTCTTCATCTTAGAATTAAGGCTTGCTTTGTCTTTGTAATATTTTAGGAGCTACTAAAGCCAAAATCTTTAAAAAGATCATTTGGTTGAATCATTCATTATTGCCATATTTAATTTATTTCCCTTTGAATTACTCACATTGATTTAATTATTGATGTTTTATTCTACTCTGTGATTATCTGTTTTATTTATCACTGTTATTATTATTACTTTCCATTGTATCATTGTAGCTTTCATCAGTTGTCGGTTATAGTTTTATTGGTTAATTAGTTACTGTGAACATTTTAATTATGGGTGTTTTTGTCAGTTGTCTCATAAATCTGTGAGTCTATTTGGATTCAGCAAAAGACAAATAAATAATAACTGAAATCATACTTTCAGTGAGGAATAATCTGCTCAAAATGCTAAGAGTAGGTACAGTAAGGCAAGATTGTATAAAAGTGCTTTAGCCCTGTAACACACCACGTTGTTTGCTCTGCAAAGCTTAGGAACAGGTTTGAGGAAATTGAATAAAATTGGTAAATGTAACACTGCACTCACATAACAAACTGCTAATATATATATATAAAAGAGACAGCCCAGTGAATAAAAAGGAAAGGCAGAGTTCCTTTTCATCTGTTCCCTTCCTTTAACCTACCTTTGTTGTGTTGGCAGGTTTTCAGTCCCTGTGATCTTTGTCCTCAGCTGAGAGGCATGCAAAGACCTGATATAACATGCTGCCCTATTAATTGAATCCCTTTTGCCCAAGCAAAACCAGTTCATTGTTCCATCAAGTATGGAGTTACAGAAGTTTTTCTGGAGATGGGAGGAGGTTTATTATTATTATTATTGTCAGGCAAAAGACTTTACTTCCCCCCCACTAGCGTTTATTGAGTTTCTTATTTGAAAGAACAAAGAGTAGTGCACTATCTCATTACCTCTCCAGCATCAATTAAATAAAATGCTACATGATAGTTTGCTAAGGACTTATTTATTTATTTATTTCTGGGGGACTGTCTTGAACAAACAAATCTTCTGGGAACAGAATTCTGACTGCCGCAGACTCATAAAATAGATTCAGAAAAATAAAGATCAGTCCTTTGATGAAGAGCTATTACAAAACATAAAAAGAACATTTTATTGTGGTATAAAATGTAGAGTGAATCTCCCATGCATAAAAAATAAACTGGAAAAGACTGGAAAAACTCTTCAGAATTTATGGGTAGCCCATTTAAAGTTTACTCATTCAATTGCAGAAACAACATTTACTTTCCTTAGTACCTTTTAGGAATCATCAGTGGTCACAACTAGGCTTAACCTCTGTTCTGTAACTGTGGTCATGAAGATTTGGATTATCTAGCTCTCAATTCTGTGGATATCAAAGAAAATTTATTCAAGCCTTTACTTCTCTCTTTATAGTGTTCTCCTGTTTACTTTTATTTTCACTCTCAACTGTTGATAAGATTTATATGCTACAGTGCTTACAATTTTGAATGGTTTAAACTACAACGTATGCAATTGAAGTTTTAAGTAATTATTGACTACTAACAAGTGGAGTAATCGACATTGGCCACTTTTAATTGGTGGATTGTCAATAAGGAAAGTGCATATTGTTTTGAAACTATTTCAGACATTTTTCCCTGGTAGATTTGCATTTAGTAAAATATGACTATTGTTTGAAAGAAAGATTCCTCTGCTTAACTAAACGAAGTAAGGAAATTTTTATTAGGATTCCCCCCCCCCCAGAGATTAAACAGTAAAACTGGAGAACTGCACTTAAAATCTGCACTCTTTTCTTTGTACAGTGGAAATAGCTAAATATCTTTTTTCCTCTTTACATAAGCATTAAGCTAAACCTAAAGCAAATAAATGCTTCCTGGAAAATAAATATATCTGTATAAACTACTCAAGCTGCTTTCCTGAACCATGACATACAAAGAACTATCCCCTGGAGAGGATTTTTGACTGAAACTTACTGAATAATAGCACTTTTGAATCATGTACATATAACCAATCAATATTTATTTTTGAGTATGATACACAACAACCTTTGTTTGTTTGTTTATTGTACACTTTAAATGAAGCTCAGCAGCTTTTAACTCCAGGGACTTATCTATATAAGATTTCTTGGCAACAAATAATGTTGTGGTTTTTTGTTTCTTTGTGTATCTGTTGTATGGGTGTTTTGACCTTTTCTTGGTGGGTTCTCCTACCCCACTGTTCCAATCTAGGCTATAGCATTAGGATTTCTTGGTTGTTTCCCATCTTACTAATAACCAGGTCTGATCCTGGTTAGCATTAGCTACACTGGCAATATATTGCTACATACATAAGCATGCTTTTATTTATCTGTAATCCGTAGCTGTACAAGTGTAGTTTTAGCAAAATTGGACTGGCACAAACATGAAGGTTCTTACTTATATTGTAGGAGGTTTGTTGTCTATCCAACTCAAGCCACAGGGCTTCACTTGGGTTTTTTATTTTTTTTATTTTTTTTTAGTAGTTTTCTTTTTCTTTTGCCAGAATTCCATAGCTGAACAGGGTGTCTGTGTATGAAGCAGAGAAAGGCTCCAGAAAAGATCACTGAATTGTTTATATTCACTGACAGAGCCAACCCATCCCTCAGGCATTCTTGCCTTGTGTTAGAGGGAGGGGGAAGGAAAAATGGGGGAAAACCCCCAACAAAATAGACTTGAATAAAAACAAAATAAATGCAATTGAATATCTAATAGCAATCACAATTTAATCAAGAATTTGAAAATAATTTTATAGTTGATCCATTTTGGGGGCAACTTTATGAATAATATTGTAAATGTGTTGTACTTAACCCAGTACAACATGCTACATTATAGTATGTAGCAAGTAACACACAATCAATGTACTAGTTGCCAGTAAGTCTTTTCATTTGGTAAGCAGTTGTTGAAGAAAACCCAACTAAAAAGACAACCTCCCTTTCTATCTCTATTATTTGTTGTTTTCTTTCTGTTTTCAAATGGTACAAATAAATTTTCACAATGGCAGTACAATAAAAAAGCAGATATAAAACCTGTTTGTGATCTTTTACGTCTTCTATTTTTTTCTTAGCCCTTTAGCCTATATCTCAAGAATTACAACGAATGAATTACAATGAATATACAGTATATTGCCTGGATACTGACGTTCAGTGGATAGTTTATATGAAGCCACTTCCTTACTGTTGGTCTGCTACAGTAAAGTTGCCCACAAAAGATTATTTTTATGTCTAAAGCAAAGGTGATGGGCAAATGCTGCCCATTTCATCATACTTGCTCCACCTAAAAGATATTAAATAGGCCAACTAGTTTGCTCCTTAAAAAAAAAGTATGTAGCTTATTGGGACTGACTATATGCTGTAAAATGGAAACAATACTGCTTCCTGTTTTGTGACGCCTCAACAGTTTTTGGTAACTGGTCCATATCCCAACCTGCATTACAAAATCACTGTCTAAACAACTAATTCCCACAATACTATCTTGTGCCCTAGAATAGGGCTGTCAAACTCGTGGCCCATGGGGCAGATGCATCACGCGCTGGCCACGCCCACGCCCGGTTTAGTGAAGGGGGGAAATCACAATACGTCATGTGACACCGCCGTGATGATGCAAGTTTAACACCTCTGCCCTAGGATGTCAAGCCACATAGTAGGGCTGTATCTTATGATTTATGTTTGTGTTTTATTCTTATGATCATGGTTTATCACTTTTGCTTGCATGTACACTGAGAGCTTATGCACCGGAGATAAATTTCTTGTGTGTCCAATCACACTTGGCCAATAAAGAATTCTGTTCTATTCTATGTGTATTTCTACACATTAACCCAGGAATATGGTTAACATTGCCAAATGCTCAATATATGTCTGATTCATTGCAGCAAAAACCAGAGTGATAGGTGAGGAACTGAGGCTGCATCCAAACATCAAATTCATAGGAGGTTTCTTGGATAAAACATTGGCAATGTTAAACAGGGTATATAAGCATTTAATTTAACAAACGTTTTGCATTTCATCACTTAATATAAAGCATTATTTTATTTGCATACACTGAGTTAAGTAAGATGTGGTGGGAGGTTTGATTATTCTGGCTATCGTCACCCAGTTTACCTGTAATTCCTGCTTTTTTCCATGGAAGAAAAAAAAGGTTTGGACTCTATCACCACAAGATTTGCTCAGAAATAACTCTTTTCACAATTTACCTGTCTACATGTAATGTTCATTTGCTAATTTTAAGCCTTTTGGGGAGCTAATCATACCTGATATTTAAGCAATAAATATAACTAATAAACTGAAGAACAGGATAGCTGGGAAGCAATAGGAAGTGAGAGGGATTTTTTAAATTCTTAAATTATGTAACTATAATATGCATACTACCAAAATGTGGGGGAGGGGGACAAATACAAACAAATAAGAAGAAAAATAGAGCCAACCTACATTTATTACAATAGATTTACAGTGCAACTCAGTTTTAAACAACAAATTAAATCTTGCCATATGGAATCATACTGATCTTTTTCATTAGCAAAGACAGTTTCAAAGAGTGAAAATGAACACATACTGTATCTTCAATCCAAGATTTTAAGTCTGAAGTACAGTAATAGTCACTCTCTAACAAAACAAAACCATGTTCTTGGGTTTAAGGTCAGACTAATAAATTCCAAGTTTAACATCCCAATATTCCAATAGTTTAACATCACATTAACATTTTTAAATCTTGTTTTTCATTGACAAAATTATATTAGCAATAGTTTGACTATCAGACCAAAACAGAACAGCTGTAGAAAAGGACCAAGTCATATGTGACAAACTCTCCTCAAAACATTATAGCTGTATTATTAAAATGTTGACACCCAATTCTTCTCAAGAATTCACAGAGGTGTCCAATAAACAAGAGAAATAATATGTTAATGAGCTTGTCTTAAGGTCTTAAAATAGTATTTAACATTTATTAGGTGTTAAAAGTTGTCAAAATTTATTTTGAAAGTTGTAGCAGTATTTAGCATGAGCCAGATATATGAGATACAGTCTCATACCACACATCACATATGCATCAGATCATTGACAATGCTCAGTGCCTTAGACTGCTTAGAGTCTACCACTGGGGATGTGTCTAGTCTGGCCATGTTAATGAGGATTCATAAAAACTGGAGCAGATCAAAGAAAGATAAAGAAGATAAAAAGCAAAAAAGCAAAATAGACAGCTAAGGTATATAGGAGAAACTGGGCCATCGGGATATGCTTTGCCTTGAGAAAAGACAACTGAGAAAAGAAATATTTATTTGTTTTATAGCCTCACAAATCAAAAGAGTAGGTTGCAACTTGTGAACATTTTAAAACATGTTAAATAAACCAATAATCAATCTATTTATAAATAATTATAAAGAATAAATAATTTCTTGTATTAGTTTTTATTATTGCAATTAAAATCTCTAATAAATCTTTAATATAAAATTATATATGAAGAATAATAAATCTCCCTTCAGATGGACATAAATAACTTTTAACTAGATTAAATAAAACTGTCTTCAAAGATCCGAACCACCGTCACATGTGCTTTTTCACCCTCTGCGCATGCGCAGAATGTTTTGTGCATGCACAGAGGGTTAAAACAAGAAAATGGTGACGTCCGGGCAGGTGGCCGGACCTCGCGCTGCCGCCACTACTGGTTTTCCGAACCACCGGCAGCCACCACTACCAGTACGCCCGAATCGGGCCGAACCGGTAGCATTTCACCCCTGCCTTTATTGCCATTTTAGCTTGGAATGTGAGAAAAAAGCAACACTTGATTTGCCCAACTTTTTTTCATTATATTGATTCTGAAAATAGTGAGCTGCTGTTTATGAATGTTGGACTTTGAAGAGATTGAAACACTCATGACAGGAACACGAAGACAAGCAAACAAAAAAGCAATTGATAAGTTGCTGAGAATTATTAGGGGTGCTGGAGGAAGAGAGATCAATTGAATTGCTACTGTATTTTTTTGGACCTAGGAATCGCTTGGAAGATTGATGCTACTCATTTTTGAAGAGACAATCTCCCTCAATCCACATCCATTCTGATTTTGATTAGCAGATCTCGGAATTCTTCTGAAAGATAAAGGAGAAGCCACAATCTCTGTTTTATAGAATCTGCACGTAAATGTGGAGGAGGTCGTACTGAGGTTGCAAGATCCAAATGCCAAATGTTGAAATAATAGTGAGGGAGGAGGGTGAGGTTTGTGGTAGGATTAAACTGTTTCAACAGTCTGTTATAAAAATTCAGTGTTGTAATGGGAAAATGATAATATCTTTTATTGGACTATTATCTTGTAAACTTACATGAATAAGAGTATGCATTCTGCTTTTGGTTTTAAAATGGGCTTTCCTATTTGACTGGAAGAGTTGTTTAGCTTGTAAAAATTGTAAACAACAGGTCTTAAAAGATTGCAATACAAAAATAAATGATGTTGAGAACAATTTTACATTTTCTTGGGTGCTATGGTACAAGCCTGCAAGGAGCAGAAGCAACTTTGATAGATGGTTTAAAATCTGGGTAACTGTGAAAAGCTATTATACTAAGTAAGAAGAAAAACAGACAAACAGTTCACAACCAAAATGGAAAATCAAGCTGGAAAATAAGATCAGTATGTGAAGATCAGATGCAAGCTAGCTAGAACACATGAAAGAAAATAAGCTAAAGATCAAGAAAACTAAAGAATACTTGATAAATATCGCCTAGAAACAAGGAAGATTAAGGAAGCACTGGAAACAATAAAGCAGCAAATAACAGCTATAGCCAAGATACAAAGCTCAAATTGCACACTAGGTAGAATCTCCAATTTTAGCCAAATCAGAAACATTTCAATCCATCAATGAAGATGTAGTGTTAATAAGTCAACACCTACCACAGAAGAAACAATGCGGTTTCTTATTGCAGTTGTGACAATTCAAAGAAATATAATACAACCACAATGCAGCTTGAATAAAGGAGATAGGTAAGGACAAAGACACTGAAGAACTTATAATAACAACAGAAATGATGGAGAAAAGGGCAAGGAAGATCCAGGATTGGTCTGCACCAGGTGAAGAATGAACTGCATAGAGTTTGGTTGAGATGCTGGTCTGCACCCACTTATTTCCAAGCAGCTTAACAACATACTGCAAGGAGGTATGAATTGAAAATTGGTTAATATCTGGTAAAACCTATCTGATAATGAACAATACAATAAATGTGGCAATAGCAACCAACCAGAGACCTATTTCAAGCTTACTTATGACTTTCAAATTACTAACTGGCATAGTAGCTGATGGAATTCAATAGTGTCTAGTTAAAAACAAGCTCTTTCCACCTGAGCAGAAAGCAGTAGTGGGTTCTAAAACCCTTTACTACCGGTTCACGCGCCCGCAGAAGCGTCCCGGGTGGATGGGCGGAGCCTCCTGTCACCGCCGCTACCAGTTCTAAGAACCGATCCGAACCGGGAGCAACCCACCGCTGGCAGAAAGGATGTCAAAAAACGGGGGCGCGCACGAGAAGATCAGCTCCTAATTGATTTTGGAAAACTACAAAAGAAGAGAGACCACCTTGAATGTACCTTGGATTGATTACAAAAAAAAGCATTTTACTCACTGCCACATGATTGAATAATCAATTGTCTAGAAATAACAGAAGTCAGTAGAAACTTCAGAAACTTTATTCAAAGATCAGTGGCACAATGGAAGACAAAGTTGCCGGTCAATGGTGATAGACTGAAAGAGGTTAATATCAAAAGAGGAGTCTTTCAAGGAGACTCACTATCACCATTATTGTTTGTCATTGCACTGATTCCTCTGTCAACAATACTGAATAACTCAGGCCATGGCTGTCAAACATCAAAAACATCTGCCAGGCTATCCCACCTCCTTAATCAGGATGATCTGAAGCTATATGGAAAAACGCCATCTGAAAAAGAATTGCTACTCAACACTGTCCCTATATACAGTCAAGATATTGTGGTGGAGTTTAGACTGGACAAAAGTGCCACCCTCACCATCAAAAGGAGGGAAATAGTGAAAACTGATGGAATCAAGATGCCCTATGAAAATCACATCAAGGGTCTGGATGAAGACAATCACTATGAATATCCGGGCATCCTTCAAGCTGACAACATCAAACACACACTGAAGTCAAGAAGGCCAAACTCAGTGGAGGAAATACTATCAAGGCAATTAACATTTAGGAAATCCCAGTCATTAGATACACAGCTGGAACTGGACTCAAGCAGAACTAAAAAGCCAGGATAGGAAGATCAGAAAAATAATGACAATGAATCATGCCCTTCATTCACACAGCTATGTTGACAGACTCTGCTTATCAAGGAAAATAATGATCATGGAATATTGCAAGTATACTAAGTATACAGTTGAAGAAGAAAAAAGGGTACTGGGAGAATATCTAAAGGACAGTGAAAAAGATGCACTGAAGCTAGTATATCATGAAGGTTACTGAGTACTGGCAGACCAAAACTGGCTTATAAGAAAGACCAAATGAAGACTAGAAAATAGACACAGCAAGGCAAAGTATTACAGAACATTAAAAAAAAAGCTAGCAGGCCAAGCATATAACAATAAGAACTGGCAATGGCTAAGAGCAGGAAAACTGAAGAGAGAGAAGGCCTAATTCTGGCTGCCCAAGACCAAACCATAAGAAGAAATGCATACAAAGCCAGAATTGAGAAGACAGCAATAGGCAGCAAATGCCACCTCTGCAAATATCAGGAAATGGTGGACTACTTAATTAGTTGCTGTGAGAAGATCATAAAGACTGACTATAAACAACAACACGACAAAGTAACAACAATAGTGCACTGAAATATTTGCAAGAAACACCATTTGCCTGCAAGCAAGAAGAACTGGTGGGACCACTAAATAGACAAAATAATAAAAATAGAGAAGCTAAAATGCTCTGGGACTTTAGAATTCAAACAGACAAGCACCTGCCACATAACACCTTAGAGTTAACAATTTATCAATAAGAAAGAAAACAAAGCTGGATAGTGGAAGTGGCAGCATCTTGAAACAGCAGAATGGAAGAGAAAGATCTGGAGAAAAATCACAAAATACAAAGACTTGCAAATAGAAATAGAACACCTGAGGTAAAAGAAAGCAAAGATAGTACCAATAATAATAGACACCTCTAAAACATCTGGAGCACCACTTGAATACCATCCACATTAACAAAATCAGTCAACTGCAAAAGACTTTACTTGGAACAAGAGGGGTTCTTGGTCGTCTCTGAGCTTGGTTTTTTTCTTGCAGACATTTCATTACCCAAACTAGGTAACATAATCAGTGCTAGTCTAGTCCAGGGGTAGGCAAAGTTGGCTCTTCTATGACTCGTGGACTTCAACTCCCAGACTTTCTGAGCCAATCATGCTAGCTCAGGAATTCTGGGAGTTGAAGTCCATGAGTCGTAGAAGAGCCAACTTTGCCTACCCCTGGTCTAGTCTAATAAACAACACTGGAATCACACTGGAATCCCCCCAGTTTAAAAAAAATGGAGAAACTGTATTCAGTCAACAAAAATAAGAAATGATGCTGTCTATCAAAATGATAGAGCCATCAAGTAAATACTTTTTCCACTTGGGGAAAAACTGTGACAGAACTAGAAAAAATATCAAAGTACAAAGATATTTACACTGACAAGAAAGGTAATATCAAGGTTTTCAAATTGTGACATTTGGCTTTGGAAATTACATGATCTCATAATCTTTAATGAATAAAATTTGATATTTTTTTTGAACTGTGGTGTTGGAGAAAATGATCGGAAGTACTTTACATCAATACTAGATGAGGTAAAACCAGACTATTTATTAGAAGCAATAATAATGAAGCTAGAATATTTGTGATACATGATATAAAGACAACTTTCACTGGAAAAGAAATGGATGCTTGAGAAAAATCAAGGGCAGTCAAAAAAATCAGTGGTATGACAAAAGCAAACAATGTTAATAAATTATCTCATTCTCTCTCCTGTGTATAGGACAGATTGATAGATTATTATTATTATTATTATTATTATTACGGATTTTGACAGGATCACCATATAACATTATGGCTGTTTCATATCGCTTTCTATTTCCTCCACATATTAAAAGTGAGCATGCAGAAGAGGCCTTCATCCTACAGTGGATAGACAATGGCTAAAATAAAGATTAGAAGTGAGGAGGGGAATTATACTAGACCTTTGTCCAGTGATGTATGTACATTACTCTGGATTGGGCCCAGGTATCAACATTCAGATTCAACTCCTTTAAATTTAAAATGAAGCAAAAATCAACTTGTTCTTCTGGTTTCCTTGACTTCATTATTACAAGATTCTTTTCATTTCCAAAAAAGCTCCCCTCCACCTTTATTCTAATTTTAACCTTTTTGATTAAAATTGAATATTGAATATTGAAAGCCTATATGCACTATATGCAAAAAGGCCAAAGTGGAAATGAAAGATACATAACAGCAGACAGCGTTTAAAGACAGTTAAACTTTATGAATTCCTGCAAACAAACAGTTCTGGTTTTGAAAAGGGTGTGTGCTTTTTTTTTACATTGTCAAGCGATATCACTGTTTCTGGGTAGAGAGTGGGAATTTTATAAGCAGGTGGCTGGCTGGGTATCAAACTGATATGTGACACTACTTGGTTTGTATGTGTATCTACAGTAAATGATCTCTACAAACAGTTCTTGCCTTTTCATTAGCAAGACTGTGTTGCATGGAGAGGCTGATTACTTAACAGGTAGATCTGCTGGTACTTGCCTCAGTTGGCAGCTGGGGCCACTTGAAAGTTTGTTACTCCAGAGCTGATCTAGATAAGCAAGGAGTGAGTACAGATTTTATCTTCTGCACATATTCCCAAGTTTTCATTTTAAAACAGTGGTGTTGATATCCATCCAGTTTGAAGGGCCAGCTCTGCTTTTTACTTCAAAGAAAAAGAGGCAGGGAGATGTTGTAAAGAATAATAATAAAAAAGAGTCCATGCTGGAGATAGTTAGGAAACAAATAAATAAATGGCTCCGGCCCAAAGATAAAAGGGTTCCATGTCTGAAGCAAGAGTCAGAGGATGAGACAAATAAGTCAACAAATTGACTTCTGCTGGAACTTTCAGTTATCCTGGTAACTGAATAGCAGCTGACTTCAAGCTACCTCAGATATTGTTTCACCTTATGAACAGGCCCCAGCAACAGGTTTGATCCCAGAACGTTCTACTTCTATCTAAGTCCAGCTATTCCTTTCTGGATTGGCTGATGCAAAGGCCTTTTTCTGAGTAGAGTAGACCTCCAAGGAGCTGCTTCCAATGATTGGCACTTCTTTGGGTTGTTTTTCCTCTTTACTAAAAAATGCTCTTACTTGGGGTTTGAGTTGGGAGCAGTGGAAGATGATTCTGACAAGTTGAGATAGAGGCTTCCTGGGATTGATTTTACTAGGCTTTTTATCCCTACTCCTCAAAATAAGGCTGTTGTTGTTGTTGTTGTTGTTGTTGTTGTTGTTGTTGTTGTTATCTCTTATTCATTAAACATGAAACAGTCAACTGAACATAATGTTTAATGAATAAAAGGATAATAATAAAAATAAGGCTATTATTATTGTTGTTGTTGTTGTTGTTGTTGTTGTTGTCTTACCATTTGAAAAATCACAACATAGAGTTAAAAACTTTTCTTCTTTGTGAAGGTTGCAGCAGAATGTTGGTGGGCTTTGTAGATCTCATCTGTGAGTTGAATAAACTGCCTAATTGGGGGTATGATTAACTGAATATAAAAATGTGCGCAAGAGAGTTATGTGCTGTAAGAACTGCTGTCATGCAATTACAAATATTTGATTACTTCGATCTTCCCTAGATATCAAGGGTTTGATTTGGATTCCATGAACTCTAGGAAACATGCATGCATTTTTGTCTCTTCTCTTTTATTCTGTCAGCACCTCAGAAGATTTGAGAGGGCATAAGCGCACCAGTGTGCCTACCGTCCCTGTCCTAATGTTCCCTCTTATCAGTACCCATCTTATGTATATAAACAATGTTATATCTATGTGTATTACCAATACGTACTTGACAAAATAAAATAAAATAAAAATAAATCTCAGTTTTCTGAGAACTCTTTGAAAAGCACAAGGGCTGCAAGAGAAAGGTGGAATCACAAACATGGACTACCTATTCCCATTCTACATTCCCATTCCCAGTACTAACTATGGGTGGTCTTTGACTTACAACCACAATTGATCCCAAAATTTCTGTTGCTAAGCAAGATGGTTGTTAAGTGAATTTTGGCCCCTTTTACGACTTTTCTACCACAATTAAGTAAATCACTGCAAGTTGTTAAGTTAGTAACATGGTTGTTAAGTGAATCTGGCTTCCCCATTGACTTTGCTTGTCAGAAGGTCGCAAAAGGGGATCACATGATCCCAGGACACCACAACCATCATAAATACGAATCAGTTGCCAAGCATCCAAATTTTAATCACGTGACCATAGGGATACCGCAATGGTCATACATGTGTAAAAGGTCATAAATCACTTTTTTCAGTGCTATAATTTTGAATGGTCACTAAATGAATGGTTGTAAGTCAAGGACTACCTGTAATATGAAAGCTCCAGTCTTTCATTAATCAGAAAAAGACAGCAAGGGTGAGCTTGGTGTTGCCTACATTGGTATTTGCAACCTCACAAGCAGGCTAAACCTTCCTGGAGTGAAAGGAGCTAATTGGTAATGGCAAAAAAGCAGAACTCTTTAACAACATATTTAGAACTACCAGATCTGGGTTGGAAAAAGACAGATTATCACTATATTGCAGCTGTGAGAGTTAAGAAATGTATATATTTCTAAGTATTGACAGTTTTTCTCTCTCTTTTTACTACCATATAGCCAACAGGAGATTTGCAGCCTAAATAGGAATAGCTCTTAACATAGCAGCACCAGAAATGTCTTTTTTTTTAATGTAACCTGTATTCGTACTGTTTTACTGAATATGTACCATATTCATTGAATATGGAGCAGGATGCTATAAACAAGAAAACTGTTAGAGATAAGAAAGAGAACATACACCAGTAGGAAGGTACATTGAATACACCAGTTGTTAAAAGAAAACAACTTTAATGTCATCCATAACATTAAAAAAACATTTTGTTTCTGAACAACGGCCTGGCCTGCACTTCATGCAGTTTGCATTGCTGAGACATCCCTAGCATGGGGGACCTTTGGGGAAGAAAGGGAAAACTGAAGACAGCTCCCCCAAAAGCTGAGCAGATGATCGTGGTGGAAGGAAGAGCCGGCGAGATCACCGACAAGTACTCCCCACAAGGATCCCGAAAGACAGTGATCTCCAGTGGGTTAAGGACTCTGGCAGAGGTTAAGATAGCCATCTTGCTCAAACTGTGTTGTTAACTGGTTTTCAGCTATTAGGAACTTTTGGATCAGCAAGTTTCCAGTTTTAAATACAAAAAATTAAGGACTCGCTATTTTTTTCTGGAATAAACAGCAAAAGGGTAATTAAAACTTTGAGTTTTGAAAATTACACATGGACTAAGGATCCAGATAAATTTGAAATAAGATTTTGGAATTCATTGTAAAAAATCCTGCACGTAAGAAAATGCTTTTGTTTGAATTCTTAAAAAAGAAAAGAAAAAAAAAGCCACTAAAAGAAATGAGAGGAACTAAAGATTGCAATTAAAGAAGGAGGATGTTTCAATTCAATGAACTAATACAGAATGAAGTAAAATATTTTAACACTGGACACATTGAAATATACTTTTGAACAATGGACCCAGAAGTTAATGTTAAGAATATCTGCATCTATAGAAAGAATGTATTTAAAAATATTATGGAAGGGGAACAAGTATTATCTGACACGATTGAAACTGATTTGAAAGTGGATTTAAAAATGACAGGCTACGAAAATGATACTGAGAAGATAGGTCACCTGGCAGTCCAACCAGAGGTGGGTTCCTGCCGGTGCGGTTAATAGCTGTTGTTCGGCGCAGAGCCGAAGACGCTGCTGCCGTTCGTGGTGCGGGCGCTTTCCCCGGGCGCTTTCCCCGCCCGCATGGACGCTGCCAATTGCGTTCTTTTGCCCTCTGCACATGCGCAAAGCATTCTGCATGCGCAGAGGGCAAAAGAACGCAATTGGCAGCATCCATGCGGGCGGGGAAAGCGCCCGGGGAAAGCTCCCGCGCCGCAAACGGCAGCAGCATCTTCGGCTCTGCACTGAACAACAGCTATTAACCGCACCGGCAAAAACAGGCAGGAACCCACCTCTGAGTCCAACCCAGCCTTCTAGCAATCACTACCAGTCAGCTGGTTTCTGCAATACACTACAAGTAAGACTGAATATTAAAATTCAGAAAACTGATAATAGCTAACAGATTTCAATTGCAGTTATTAACTGTGAATCCATATATAATTTCCTAAGTGGAACTGTGACCTTGCATAAGCAGTTCCAGTGTAATGAATATATTAAAATGGAAGTTTATTGGACTGGTCATCTACTTGCCTGTAGCTCCTTACTACTCAAAGATTCCAGCAAGTTTGTGCTAATAGTAGTTTCTATGGAATGAGGTTAGATAAAATAATCTAAGTACATTTGGAGTGAATATTTCAAACATGATTTGATTTAAACAGATCTTTAAAAATCAGTGGGTTGGGAAAGGATATACACACTCCACAATTATCACTGTCTTATTTGAAAAAAAAAAGTATTTCTGTGTTCTTTAGTCAAAGATGTGCAGAGGTAGGGTGGGCTTCAGTCTGTGGTGTTCACATTTTCTAAACTTATATGTAGTGATGCATGCAGAAAGCTTGAGAAACAATGTTTTGGAAAATGCACTCTTTCCATTTATTGCTTTAAAATTATGTGATAACAAAAGTCCTAATCAATTATTTTAATGATTCTGATGGAGGAAGAAGGGAGAATGTTTTGGGTATGTTGCTTCCAACATATATCAGGTTCAAAAACAGGAAGTACATTTTTCCCTGTGGTTTTTAATTTTCATTTTGGAGTGTAGCTCCGTTAGCTTCATAATGAGAAATGAGAACCCCAATGTATTAGCTTGTGCAGTTATTGTGTTTCTGTAGAATGATTTATCATATTTCTTTAGTAGTCATATGTTCCACAAACTAGAATGTCTAGATTGAGGCACACTAATGCATACGCCTAGTGGTTGCATTCATTTCAATAGCACGCAGACAAATCTGCTCATGATAATAAAAAAAATTCTCTGTATAGGTTTCTCAGTTAATAAGTAGGAAATCTTTCTTGCATAACATCTTATGTACAATCATCAGAATGCAATACTAGAAGATTGGAATTACCCAATTAAGTTCACTGGCAATAGGTTCAAGACCTGCCAATTTGTAGGATTCATTACCACGTGTCATGAACATGCCCACAAGCTTATCCGGTTTTAACAGGATTAGATGATTTAATGGAAATTGTATAACAAGAACCATGGGTTTTTTGATAGCTAAATGCACAAAGGTAATACAGCTCTCAAAACAGTTCCTGGAGAAAGCAACCTGCCTGTAGAGCATGGGGCTGGCCATTGTGACAAATTGCTCACTCATCTAAGCTTCAGTGTGATCTAACATTTTTTTGGCTTTTTTGTTTTAATGTTAACCCTGTTTTTGGATTGGAAAATATGAATTACTGTGGATAATAATAGCAATAGCACTTAGACTTATATACCGCTTCATAGTGCTTTACAGCCCTCTCTAAGCGGTTTACAGAGTTCAGCATATTGCCCCCAACAATCTGGGTCCTCATTTTACCCACCTCGGAAGGATGGAAGGCTGAGTCAACCTTGAGCCTAGTGAGATTTGAACAGCTGAACTGCTAAACTAGCAATCAGCTGAAGGTCGCAATGCTGCTTTTAACCACTGCGCTATCTCAGAGGTAGGATAGATGGATGGATGGATGGATGGATGGATGGACAGCTGGATAAGGCCAAATAAACTTTAGAGCACATATATAATACCTGTCTGCAAATCTTTAAAGATGCCATCTTTTCTTACAATTATGCAGTTTCCCTGCAGCTCCTGTGTCAGCCTTGGAAATGACTAGAAGCTTTAAAAAGTTGGAGATAGGTGCTAGGTTTGCACCCGAGAACATATTTTTGAAATTGAGTGTAAAGTGCTGTTCTCAAATACCAAGATATGTCTCATAAACAGCTTACATATAATCAGATATATATCGGCACATTTAAATCCATTATAATAATATAGTTGAGGAAATGAAACTAAGAGCAAATCCAGTGCTATTTATGCAAAGTGAAGAAGCAGCGGTTACTGGAAGTGAAGAGGCAGAATTACATATTGGCAGCGGTGGGTTGCTCCCGGTTCAGCCCAGTTCGGCGAACCGATAGCGGCGGTGGTGGGAGGCTCCGCCCACCCGCCCGGGATGCTTCTGGCATGTGCAGAAGCGGCGAACCAGTAGCGACGGGATTTACAACCCACTACTGCATACTGGGCTTATGTGCATGAAATGATGGAAGGAAAATATAATTTATCCATAAACATGTTTTGTGCTTCTTAATGTTGGGTATTGTATTATGAATGCAAATGTGATTTGATTTAAGACTAGTGTGTTACTTTCTTCTAGCTGCAGCTTTAAAAACAAGTGATAGATGGATTGCAACCCTGCCACTTTCTGGAAAGAACCACTGAGTGCCTTGGATTTCAGGAAAGAGATTTGTGTACCATTCATGTAGTCTAATTGCTCCTCAGCTTAGACACTACTCATAGATTTGGCATGGAGCATTGCAAAGAATAATCACAAACCTATTTGGCTTCTGTAAACAAAAGTGGGTCAAAGGGGAAATCCCAACTTGGCAGCCAAATCGGGTGTGGGTTCTAACTTACCTCGCTGCCAGTTCGCTTCCTCCCGTGCCGCGTGGCCATGCCTCAAGATGGCGACGCATGAGCAGTGCTGGAAACTCGGCTTCTGCGCATGCGCAGAAGGAAAAAAAACCTGGAAAAAATTCCCCCCCAAAAATTTTTTTGAAAAAAAAATCCAAAAAAAGAGATGGCGGTGCCCACGGACCAGCACTGACCGAACCGGTTCCATGATGTCACCAGCGGTTTGCTATCAGCTTTTTTTAAAACAAGTCTGTAGATCTGGCTGAACATGAGTTTATTTACAGCAGGAGTGAAGAGCCAGCTTCTTCTATCCATCAATCCCTTGGTGGGTGTTCTCTAATATATTTTGTTTTAACTTAACATTGCTGTGAGGAAACTGAATCCTAGCTGGCCAGCTATGCTTAAAACCTGTTTTGAATTGTCTGGGAAAGCTATTCCATTGCCTGGTCTCTCAATTCACTTCTGCCAACATTTCTTTGCAACAAATACACAAAGTTGACTGGCAGAAGGTTGCCACTTCCTAGCTCATTCACACCTACCTAAGAAAAAAAATCGACAATAATTACTTCATTGCCTAAGGAAACAGACATCTGTCAATTAAAGTCATCCCTTTTGAACAGCACAGAACCTAGCCAGAGGCCCGTAGTGGTTGTTTCTTTCTTGCCTATTCCTGAGGTTCCTGACTTGTATCTTGTATCTGAAGTCACTGGACAAGAAAATAAATATCAAGAACCCTGAATAGGTTTACCTTGCTTTGGTTTATATAATTGGATAGAACATACAATTGGGAAGAGCCGAGGTGGCGCAGCGGTTAGAGGCAGTACTGCAAGCCACTTTAGCTGACTGATCCACAGGTCAGCGGTTCAAATCTCACCGGCTCAAGCTTGACTCAGCCTTCCATCCTTCCGAGGTAGGTAAAATGAGGACCCAGCTTGTTGGGGGCAATATAAATATACATTGCTTACTGGTGTAAACCGCTTAGAGAGTGCTTGCACTTTGAGGCAGTATATAAATCTCACAAATAAATAATAAATAAATAAATAAATAAATAAATAAATAAATAAATAAATAAATAAATAAATAAATAAATAAATAAAATAAATAAAATAAATAAAATAAAATAAAATAAAATAAAATAAAATAAAAAAAACATTTGGGGATGGGTGGGTATATGATTTCTTATGCTATCTCATGCCTCACTGTTTTGTTCCTCTATTTTCTTATCAATGTGAATTCCTTTGCATCTTTAAAGGAACATGTTATCTTGCACACTGAGATTGCTTGGAAACACTTGTTAATATGGTTGGGCAGTGGGGCAGGTCAATGGGTTGCTTAGTATTTCCATATTAAAACCTCTCCCCTTTATCATTGTAGGATCAGAAAAATGGGAACAGCATCCCAATTTTAATGTTTAAATCTTATTTTTACTGGCTTATCTCACAAGGTGAAAATATACCAGAAGACCCCTCTGCCTTACTGTTAAGAGTATGATCCTCCAACTCAGGGCTGGGTTCCTCCCGGTTCGGACCAGATCACCTGAACCGTTAGCGACCCGTTGGTGATGTAATTTTGGCGTCACAGATCCAGTTCTGTCTGTGCTGGTCCGTGCTCGCCGCCATCTTTTTTTGTGAATTTTCGGCCGATTTTTCTGTGTTTTGATGCCTTCACAGCGTTCTGTGCTGTGAAAAAAGCCCTCCCTCCCGCCCCTGGGTTAATACTGACCTTTATTTCTTCGCCCTAAACACAGCTGATGAACTCCTCAGCTGTGTTTCCGGCTGAATCCACCTTCTGAGCATGCGCGGAAGTGAGCGCGCGCGCACGAAATGTCACAACGCAAATCAGTGGCAAAGGTAAGTGAAACCCACCCCTGCTCCAACTTCCACACCATTTGACTTCAACCAGTTTTGGAAAGTCTGCCAGCATCTTTAACTAGGAAATGATGGAGAGTAAAAACTGAAGATGGGAAGTTAATTTCATTGCTCTATGGACAACGTTCCCTGTAAGAGAAAAAAACGGTGCGCGGCGTTCTCATTTCATCTGCGCGGCCGTGCATGCGCACAGCCTCTCCCATTAGGAAATGCCGGCAGGAAGTTAGAAACTTCCGCGCGGCGTTCTCTGATCACGTGCGCTGCCACGCGGCCACACACTTTAGAGGGAACAGTGTCTATGGATATTGCAGTCCAATCAAGATAGTGCACCCTCATTTATGTCACCACTATGTGAACAAGACTGGGCACCTGTACGTTAGTTTACCTGATTGGTTGCTTATTAGGCCAAAGAGATTTCTCACTCTTCCATATCCCTAGCTAATCTACAGATTGGATTGCTTCTCTATCAGAAACAAGTCACTTCTATATCAAAAGACAATGGCTTGAACCCCCAAGTCGATTCTAAACAAGAAGAAGGCTTTCTTGGTTTTGCCTGATGACATGGTTACAGATCTTTCCTCTGGTACAACTCCTGAGGCGGGGAAGCGAATTTTTTTCATTTTGATGGAAGTAACTGAAAAAAATATGTAAACAGAGGGTTGCAAGAACAAGAAAGAATTCATTTAATCATTGTTTATAGCACACACAAATACACAAACACACTCACACAGCCAACAGAAAATCCACAAAAAGAGGAAGACTTGTTTTAATATTTTAGCAACCAGTTGCATTCATGGCAAAAATATAAAAGTGATTTGCCATTGTTGTCTTCCAGTATTTTTTTTAAACTTTCCAATCCAGCTTGGCATTTCCTGATGGTGCCTCATACTAATACTAATAAGTTCTAATCCAATTTACATTTTGAGATTAGCTAAGATTAGTTGCTCTCCCATACCTGCAGTTCAGAATCACCTTGAGATGGCATTTTTTAGGTTGATGAATTTGCTAGTAGAAGGTGTCATGCATTCAGGGACAAAGGATATGACTGCTGTAAAACTTACACAGAGAAGAATAGCCGCCTTTTTGCGTTCAGATTCTGGTTTTTGAAACTTCTACAGAGTTGTGGTGGTGGAGCTTCAAAACTTGCATTCAAATGAGGAATGTGAAGCCTGCCCTATCTTTTAAAATCTTTTCCCCTTAATTGGGATGGGGTTTACACAATAGGGAATCTTAAAGAGAAGTCTAAAAAAAAGCAGTTGACATATAGCTGTTGATTTCCTCAGCTGGTTAAGTTTCAGCAGAAGTGTTTTATCTTCAAAGCAAATGGCAGGAAGCCTCTCCTCACTCAAAAGCAATATAGAAGTCAGTGCTTGTTTCTTAGTCTTCTGATGTTTGTTCATTTAATTTGAGCAATTTCACAAAGATTCTTTACAATGTATTTATTTTGCTGTAGGTAACACATGACCACATGGATCTCTCTCTCTCTCTTCATTTGGAATTATATCAATTGAAATATGTAATACTTGGTCCATAATGTTAAGCCTTAGTCATTAATATAAAAATAACTATTGAGTATCTACTGCACACTTTTAGATAGAATTCACTCATATCTCTCAGTGGCATAAAAAGTGCAGTCAAGTTGTAGGTGTGTCTATGTGTATGTATATTTGTCTGTGTATATACATATACACATATGTTATATCGATATAATTGTATAGTATATTTATAGCGGTGTGTTGGCCTAGTGGTGAAGACGCTCACTTTCCACTCGGAAGGTTGAGAGTTCAATCCTAGGTAGAGGCCGATGTTTCTATCCTAAGGCACAAAGAAAAAATATCTGCTGCAAACTCCACATGGCATCAGGAAGGGCATCCAGTCAGTAAATGCTCAGCTCCATCCAATTGTCCTGACTCTACTCTGAACTAAGGGATTACAGGGTCATAAAAATGGAGTTTTTTAATATAGCATATTTATATACACACACAATTGGAAAATGTACATAATGGGAATTGTAGACCAACATATTCAGAGATCACCTGGCTCGAAAAAACTGCTCCTCTACTAATTGTATTTTATAGGCAATTCTGCCTAAAATTACCATTTAAAAACAAATCCTTCTAACAGCAGGTGGGTTGGAATAGCCGTGTTTACATGACATGTTAACTATGGTTTATTGAAATAACTAGTTGGCTTGGCTCATACCACATCACACTCTGGACCACAAACAAGCCAACCACATATCAGCCAGACATGTTGTCTGGATTCAGTCACTAGCAGAAGAAAATTTTTATTTTTCCTCTACTGCTATGAAAACATCATCTACAGGTTTTTGTGAATGTTTATTTATGAAAGATTATGCCTTTTAATAAAATATATTAGTCAGAAAAGGTGATACCAGACTCCATCTGATTTTTTTCCTCCAGATTCTTTCAGATCAAAGTACTGTAAAGGCATAGAAGCTGATTTGGGCAGTTGGCAATCTTAACTTTTACCCGGTGCCCCAGCACCCAAATAACTCATTTCCTCTCTTCCTTAGCTGATGCAGAGTCTACAGTGGGGCTTAACAATTAACGCAGCAGGTCCACACCTCTGAGGGAATGCCAGCATAATCCATTCTCCTTGCCATGGTATGCACGGAAATGAGATTGTTAGCTCGGCCTCTGTGGATTTCACCAGATGTCATTGGGTACAGATTAGAGGCAGGAAAGGGAGTGTCTCAGCAGCCAGTAGTTGCCTTTGCTAGCATGATTATAACCTGCACAAGGACAAAAATATATGCTAGAAGATACCCTGCAATATTAAACAACTGATGCTGTAACACAGTCAATTCAAGGCTGTCGTTTGGTCTCTAATAACCACTTTGTTTTTCCCCCTGAGAGGGAGCTGCTTTCAGGTTCCTAGCAGAGCAATATGGGGGAGGGAGGGAGGGAATCGGGGAGGTTACATGGGTTGCTGATAATTTTGCTTGGTTTGCAATTCGGTGAATGGAGGAGGTTTTTAGGCCCCGTGTTTGAAAACTATATATACAACAGAGCATAAATTATTCACTCCAGTGGACATTAATCAAAGAACAATAAGTATTAGCAGATCAGAATGCTTGAAATTAGGTTGGTGGAAGCTAAAAAACCCCTTGATGCACAAACCCCTCAGGGTAGACAAGATGACCTAAGAGTCTGCTTGTATTTCTCTGATTCGATTAGCTTAATTGCAACAAGACCCATCTTTTCCTAATGGAAATCTCTGCAAGTCAATTTAAACTGCCCTTCTACTATCCAAAAGACCTGATCTTTTGGTTACATCTTAATGTTTAAAAAGAATATTTGGCAGCTCTTGTAAAGTAAAATGAAAGTTTTCTTCCGCACAGCATTAAAACGGAAAACAAAACAAGAATTGTTAGAAAAACAAACAAGCAAGCTTTACGCACCATCCTTAACCATGAGGCTTTGCTAAAATAACTAACGCATCCAGTACTCTGTAATATAAAAAGTTGTTCTTAGTTTCAAGGAAAACCTCTATAGGTATTATGCTGCCCAAAACACAGTCTTTAACTTTGTGGGGAGAAAAAAAAATGAAGGGGGAAAAAAAACCTTTCTAAGGATAGGCATTTGAAATGAGAAGACCTAGAGGTTAAAAGCTGCAGAGGAATTGGATTATTTGGTGACTGCATGAGTATGCATCCCATCTGCTTTATGGATGAGCCTTTAAGTAAAAAAGAAAAGTCACACAGTAATGTATAGGGTTGATAGTGTCAGCACTGAGTGAATTAGGATTTAATGTGTAGTATATAACCTTGTAGCATGGGTCTGTAATCTTTTGAACAAATTGCAAATTGCAAGGATGAAGCTACTTATTGTCCATGCACACTTTTATTTATATTCTGTATACACACTTTATTCCTCTCCTACAGTGTTCCCTTCCTTCCAGTTGTCATTAACTGTGGAAAACCAGTGCTATGGTCCTCACCAATTAAGCGAAAGTTTGATCAACTGATTGGCAGAGACTGGATTGATTGGTTTCCTCCTATTAATGGCAGGATAACATTTGCAAAATTTGCCTATAGGAAAAACATTTGCCTATAGGAAAAACAGGGAGGGCTCCCTATGGCTCTACAAGCCATACTTTTTCTTGACAGGAGCTCAAAAAGCTGCTTGGTTCAGCTGATCATAAATGTAGAGAAGGAATTTAATTGTGTTATTCTTTAAGTTTGCAGAGGCTTACAGTTAAGTCCAGAAAGTAATATCGTTAGCCTAAATAAAAATGGAGCAATGAAAATACTTATTAAAAGGTAAAGTTTTTTAAAAGGTAAAAACAGGGAGAAAGCAGAACTACATAACTCGTTTTTTGCATCTGTCTTTACACAAAGGGAAAAAACAGTCCAACCTATCAAAAACAGCGCCACAAAAAAACAGATTAGGAACACAAATTAAAATAGGGAAGAAAATGGTAAGTGAACACCTGTCTACCCTAGACGAGTTCAAATCACCAGGACCGGATGGATTACACCCCAAGGTTCTGAAGGAACTGGCAGACGAGATCTCAGAACCACTGAACTATATATTTCATCCTGGAGCATCGGGGAACTGCCAGAGGACTGGAAAAGAGCTGATGTAGTTCCCATCTTCAAAAAGGGAAAATAAATAAATCCAGGAAACTACAGACCTATGAGCCTGACCTCAATACCAGGGAAGATTCTGGAAAAGATAATCAAGCAACGAATCAGTGAACACCTAGAAGCAAACAAAGTAATAACCAAAAGCCAACATGGGTTTGTCAAAAACAGATCATGCCAGACTAATCTTATTGCATTCTTTGACAAAGTGACAAAATTAGTGGACCAGAGGAATACTATTGATATAATTTACTTGGACTTCAGTAAGGCATTTGATAAACTAGACCATAACATACTACAAGAAAAAGTAGAAAAATGTGAGTTAGATAGCATCACGACCAGATGGATTCGTAACTGGCTGACCAACTACACTCAATGTGTAGTCCTTAATGGAACTGCATCTACATGGAGGGAAGTATGCAGTGGAGTACCCTAAGGCTCTGTTTTAGGCCCAGTACTCTTCAACATCTTCATCAATAACTTGGACGAGGGGATAGATGGGGAACTCATCAAATTTGCAGATGACACCAAACTCACAGGAATAGCCAACACTCCAGAAGATAGGCTCAAGATACAGAAGGATCTTGACAGACTTGAACATTGGGCGCTACCTAACAAAATTAAATTCTATGGTGAAAAAAGTAAGGTTCTACATTTAGGCAAGAAAAGCAAAATGCACAGGTACTGTATATGTGGTACCTTGCTTAATAGTAATAACTGTCAGAGGGAACTTGGAGTCCTAGTGGACAACTATTTAAATATGAGCCAGCAGTGTGCAGCAGCTTCCAAAAAAGCCAACACAGTTCTAGGCTGCATAAACAGAGGGATAGAATCAAGATAGTTCGATCCTAGGTAGAGGCAGATGTAGGGTCTCCTGCTTGGGCAGGGGGTTGGACTAGATGACCTGCAAGGTCCCTTCCAACTCTGTTAATCTGTTAAGATCATGTGAAGTGTTAATACCACTTTATAATGCCTTGGTAAGGCCACAGTTGGAATACTGCATTCAGTTTTGGTCGCCACGATGTAAAAAAGATGTGGAGACTCTAGAAAGAGTGCAGAGAAGAGCAACAAAGATGATTAGGGGACTGGAGGCTAAAACATATGAAGAACGGTTGCAGGAACTGGGTATGTCTAGTTTAATGAAAAGAAGGACTAGGGGAGACATGATAGCAGTGTTCCAATATCTCAGGGGTTGCCACAAAGAAGAGGCAGTCAAACTATTCTCCAAAGCACCTGAGGGCAGGACAAGCAGCAGCAAACTAATCACGGAGAGAAGCAACTTAGAACTAAGGAGAAATTTCCTGACAGTTAGAACAATGAATCAGTGAAACAACTTGCCTCCAGAAGTTGTGAATGCTCCAACACTGGAAGTTTTTAAGATGATGTTGGATAAACATTTGTCTGAAGTGATGTAGGGTTTCCTGCCTAAGCAGAGGGTTGGGCTAGAAGGCCTCCAAGGTCCCTTCCAATTTTATTTGTTATTTGTTTCATTCAAGTAGAGCTCAACTTCTGGTGATTTCTTCTTTAGCACTAGTGCAAAAAAGGTCTCTGTGTGTCTGTGTATTGGCCATGTAATACTTCACCTTCTCAGGTCTCTTTTCTAGTCTTCATTTGGTCTTTCTTGTAGGCTAGTACTCACTAACCTTCATGGTGTACTAGCTTCAATGCATCTTCTTCACTGTCCTTCAGATATTCTTCAAATACCTCTTCTTCAGCTGTCTGTTCTACTTGCAGCATTCCACATTCACCTATGCTCTTTGCTAAATAGAGTGTCAACAACACTACGTGGATGAAGGGTATGATTCATTGTCATTATTTCTCTGGTGCTTTGGAAAACAAGTTGACCCCCTCCTCTTTGTGGCAGCCTCTCAAATACTGGAATACTACAGTATTATCACATGTCCCCCCCCCTCCTTCTTTTCTCTAGACTAGCCAAACTCAACTCTTGCAATCGTTCTTCATATGTTTTAGTCTCCAGGCCTTTAATCATCTTAGTTGCTCTTCTTTGCACTTTTTCCAAAATTTCAACATCTTTTTTGTAACGTGGTGACCAATTTAGGGAGCTTGAAGAAATTGCTTTTTCAAATTGGGCTCTCCTGCTATCCATGTCCCAGTATCCAAATCAACAATCTAATGTGTTTTGGGAGTGCTAAATCCATGCTCAAAACAAGCCCACCAAGTAGCTGATTTGGGAGGTGTGGAGGGCAAAGAAATGATGTTATCCTGCTTTACCTGGCAGTTCAGATGACCTGGATGGAGTTTTGACAGTAGGTTTAGTGCTCTATAAAAAAAAGTGCTAAATGTGTCCTCAAAACAAGCTCTCTACACAACTAGCTGTCAGGCTAGGGAAGCTGTAAAGTGGGAGAGCCTTACTAGGCAGCATTCCTTAACCCAGCAATCAGCTATTCATTGGGCTTAAGAAGGTAATCAAATGACAGATAGCAAGCCTGACCCTCTGCAGGTGTAGTCAGATGTCAAAACCACACTCCACTCACACCAATGGGGTGTTTGGCAGAAGATATCTTATCAACTGATGATGTTCAGAAAGGTTACAATTAGCAAAGGCAACGCCACCATCTTACTTCACATAAATAATAGTGCAATAAGGGGAAAAAAATAACGTGGGTGAGAAAAAAAATACATCCAGGGATGCCTCCATAAAATGGTTACCTAGCCTTTCTGGTTTTTCTGAGGAGTGGCTCATACTTATAGGTTGATATAAACTATATCTACTAAAGAGTAGATATAGAGAAAAGTAGGATACAGAATAATAACCCACTCATAGTTATGGCAGTGATAGAAATGAATCTTCATGGTATGCAAAGATTCTATTTCACATAGAATAACATAATTGGAAGGGACTTTGGTGGTTTTCTAGATTACCCCTGTTCAAGCAGGAAACCCTATATCAGTGATGGCAAACCTTTTTTTCCTCGGGTGCCGAAATAGTGCACACGCGCGTTATCGCATGCATGCGCGTGCCCAAACCCATATTCAATGCCCCCCACGCACCCCCGCTCCCCAACTTCCGGTGGGCCCGGTAGGCCCATTTTTTGCCCTCCCCAGGCTCCAGAGGCTTTCTTGGAGCTTGGGGAAGGCAAAAACGTCCTCCCCTGCCCCCCTGGAGACCCTCCGGAAGCCGAAAACGCCCTCCCAGAACCTCTGTGCGAGCCAAAAATCAGCTGGCGGGTGCCCACATGCATGCTGGAGCTGAGCTAGGGCAACGGCTCGTGTGCCAGCAGATATGGCTCTACGTGCCACCTGTGGCACACGTGCCATAGGTTCTCCATCACGGCCCTATACAATTTCAGACAAATGATTGTCCAATCTCTTCTAAAAAACCTCCAGTATTGGAGCACCCATAACTTCAGGAGGCCAGCCATTCTACTGTTTAATTGAAAGTTAATCAAACTTTTCATATTATAGGCATACTGAGTACATGAGGCGAGCTAACCTGTCCAATATTTTCCCTGCTGTGAACAAAGAAGTGCCATTTGTGATTTACACGATGAACAATGTATTTGTTCATTTTGTTTAAAATCCTAGCTGGCTGTGACTTATTTCTGAGTAAATGTCTATCCAAATATAAATTTAGGTGTGTAATTTTGCAGGGGTAGTAAATTTCAAAATATGTGCAGGGGGCTCGAGTTGACATACTAATCTTTAGTTGACTGAACCAAGGTGTGGCTGCGCTGCAGGCAATACATTCTTTAATTGTATATCATCTAGCCGTGAAAAGTTTGCAGCCCATGGGTGAGGTAGGAAATGATTTTAATGATACAACTTCATATCCAGCTGACTTGGAATGATAATAGTTTGCTGCATCAAATAAATTGTGTGTCTACTTCAAGCAAGTTCATTCTTGCTCCAGTTTCTTCAACGTACAGGTTCAGCTGTCACAAGATTTGAGGTTGCAGCCTACACAAATTATCTGCACACAGTCTCAGAAATCTCTTACCTCCTAAGTCAATGATCTTTTAGAGCAGCCTTTCCTATCTGATTATTGAGAGCTCAACGCACATTTAGGTGATATGCTATGGCTATACCATAGCATTAAAAAAAATCAGAATACAAAATACAAACTTGGAGGAAACGAACTTGTAGATGACCCTCACTCTGACAAAGACCTTGGAGTACTCATATCCAACAACCTAAGTGCTAGAGCCCACTGTAACAACATTGCCAAAAAGGCACTAGGAGTTGTTAATCTAATCTTGCGTAGCTTCTTCTCTGGCAATATTACATTGCTAACCAGAGCATACAAAACATGTTAGACCAATTCTGGAATACAGCTCACCTGTCTGGAACCCTCACTGCATATCAGCCATAAATACAATTGAGAGAGTCCAGAAATATTTCACAAGAAGAGTCCTTCACTACTCCGCTCAAAACAAAATACCTTATTCCACCAGACTTGAAATACTGGGATTAGACAATTTACAACTACGTCGCCTCTGATCTAAATGTAGTTCATAAAATCATATACCAAAATGTCCTTCCTGTTAATGACTACTTCAGCTTCAACCGCAGCAATACACGAGCACGTAATAGATTCAAACTAAATGTAAACCGTTCCAAAGTCGACTGCAGAAAATATGACTTCAGCAACAGAGTGATCAATGCCTGGAATGCACTACCTGACTCTGTGGTTTCTTCCCCAAACCCCAAAAATTTTAACCTTAGACTGTCTACAGTCGACCTCTCCCCATTTCTAAGAGGTCTGTAAGGGGCGTGCATAAGCGCACCACTGTGCCTACGGTCCTTGTCCTACTGTCCTATTGTCCTCTTTTATCGTTACTTTTTACTTATGTTTATACAAACTACTACTATCCTATACATGTTTGACAAATAAATAAATAAATAAATACCAGTATTTGTTTTGCATTCATTAGAGCAGGTGTAGCCAAGCTCTGTTCTTGATTTCATCTGGCACCCTTGTTTATTGATGCTTATTAGATAACAACTTGGTCTGAACTGAGGAATCTATTCATTATAAATAATTTGTATTTGTTTCCTTGAAAGAGGAAATCTTATTTCAAGGCAACAGCTTGAAAGGGGAGAAAGTTTCCATGGCCATCTATGGGGAAAATCAGCAAAATCTGCATGGTGGCATTTGGAGTTTGCAGTTGAAACTACACCTCTTTTATACATGATTCTGTCTTCACTATGATTAGGGCTACTACCAGATGTGGGCTGCAGAAATCTAAACAACCACTAAATGGAAGCAAATGGATACAAGAAGCTCTTAACATGTTATTGTCAAGACACAGTTAATTGTATATTGTATCTTATTTTACTTTAAAGTAATGTTTCCCAAACTTGGTAACTTTAAGATGTGTGGAGCGGGGAATTCCTGGTGTTGAAGTCCATATATCTTAAACTTGCCAAAATTGAGAAACATTATTTTAAAGTAAATATAGGGGAACTGATCTGGACAAATATCTAGTGTAGAATATAAGATGATTTCTATTTTTACTTCTCACATATGATTTATGGAGATTAAAAAAAAAGGCAGTAGAAAAATTGTTCCATATTGTTGGCAAGGATCTAACTGGACTTGTGCACCAGGAATCAAGCTTAACTTTACAAAAGCTTTTATTAAATTTCACAAACAAGAAATTTTCAGATCTAATTTTTAAAGCAGGTTTTCCCAGCTTAGTATCTTCCATATATATTAAATTATTATATGTCATAATATGAAATGTACTGTACTGATCTAGAGGCCAATGGGCATGAAAAAATGATATAAAGGCAATACTGTAGATAAATAGTATAAAAATGTAACAACAGCTGGAATTTATAATTCCAAAAATGAGGCACACTTTTGCATGTTTTTTCTTCCCAGCAAATTTGAGAAAAGCCTTTAATGTAATCTAAATCTACTCTGAATCTAATTAGCCTTGCTGGAAACGTGTCAGAAAATTTCCAAATGATTCAAAGAAAAAAGAAGAAAAGGCATTTTTCGCTAGGAGTAGTTTATCTGATTAACATCTTTTGGATAGCTACAAATAATTATTTACAACGCATAAAATTTCATTTTTTGGCTATCTCTATAATATCCAAGTCTTAGTTTACATGCGGTGTAGAGACATTTAATATTCTTGAATAATGTTTTGATGAATGCAATGTTCTGGTATGAAAGCACAAAATGTATGTCCCGTCTTACTGTGGAAACAGTATATTAAAGTGTTTTCTTTGTTTCTTAGTTTTAGAGATAACTTACATGTTTATGGCAAGACAGCCTCCTACCAGTACTTACAGCTGTTAGTGCAGCTGTTGACTCAAAATCCATCCATCATTAGGCCTTTAAAATGGAAAGTCTCTTAACAGTTACTCATAACTTTTTATTTAGCTGACAAGATGTCACACAAGGTTCAGTAGACTCCAGGGAACCTTATCACCAGTGTGTTTGATCTACATAGTAAGCAGATTGCAAATGCTGTGTTGCATCTTTGGCAGTCATCAAATGGGAGCCATAATCATGTAATTGTCCCTACATTCAGAAGTTAAGAATAGGTCTGTGACTTCAACATTTGGAGAATGAATCTGTACAACTTGAAAAAAGCTTTAATGGGCAGGGGAAAGTTTAAATACTTGATTGATTTAACAGGACATTTTAAGGCATATGGGTACAACCTTGTGCATGTTTATTCATAAGTAAATGTGCTCTATGAAGCATTTGTAGAACCACATTTTTTTTTAAAAAAAGTTTTCCTTGTGTGCAACTCAGCCAGCATTGTGAACCGACTGCTTTGGGTTAGCTTACTTCTGTCTGATCAGGAGCTCCAATGCTGACCTTAGTCCATAAAGAGCCGAGGTGGCACAGCGGTTAGAGAGGGGTACTGCAGGCCACTTTAGCTGACTATGATCCGCAGGTCAGCGGTTCAAATCTCACCAGCTCAAGGTTGACTCAGCCTTCCATCCTTCCGAGGTAGGTAAAATGAGGACCCAGATTGTTGGGGGCACTGTAAATATACATTGCTTACTGGTGTAAACCGCTTAGAGAGTGCTTGCAGGCGGTATATAAATGTCACTAATAAATAAATAAACAAACAAACTTTATATTACACTTTATTCTGGACCTTTATTTTTCCTCTCATTGAAGAGTTTTGTTAGAGTGAAAACCAATCTAAGCTCTTGGTGCCATGTTTAAGGTACT
Organism: Diadophis punctatus similis; assembly: GCA_023053685.1. Lineage (NCBI taxonomy): Eukaryota > Metazoa > Chordata > Lepidosauria > Squamata > Dipsadidae > Diadophis > Diadophis punctatus. The sequence continues at coordinate 54,282,023 of JALIGW010000002.1, read as the reverse complement.
GAGGTTAGCCATTCCCAACTACTTACTCTATTTCCAATCTTTACATAGTCATGTTTACACAACACATCAACAAGACTAGGAAATCCAGCTTCAGGTTCAATTTAACTAAAGAGTTTACAGACTTATTATCTTACAACCCAACCACTTCATAGGGTTGTTATTATGAAACTAACATGGGATGAAATCCTCAGGTTTACCTTCTTGAGCTCCTACATGAAAAATGAGATACACACGCAATAACATATCAGTAGACAAAAATTGGATAAGATTGTGCTATATATCAATGAAATACTTCACGCAAGTGTGGGGATTCCTTTATTAGAATAAGATAGAATGTTTCACTTGGAGCTTTATAGATTGAATAAACATAAAAATAAAACCAAAGCATTTCTAGGAATGGGGCCAAAGTGAATCTGGCTGTTTTACATTTAAACTTTTGGGTGTTCATTTAACATTTTAGGAAAGAGGGGAAAAAAAAACACCATTAAAGGTTTATTAAAAAGGGCTTCCTTTCAGGCTGTAACACCCAATGTCATTGTATTCCCGAGGCTTTGGGATTAAGAAAGAATATGCCTCTTCTGCCATCTAATGGTCAAATATAGTATTTATATTTTCAATTTATATTTTGAGAAAATCCATTTTTCTTTCTCCCTAGCATGTCTCCTAGCAACTGGAAACTTTTTTTCAGTAGCATAGTCTATGTGTAATTAAATTAAGGTTCAATAGATTAGGGAATCAATAATAGCTTATATAGCCAGGTCAGATCTTGACATATTTGAGTTACAGAGCTGTATTTCTGTATGACACAGGGAAAACTGGAATAGACTAGTTCTCCATGCTATAGGGCAGCCATCCTCAGTTGGTACTTAAGATGTTTTGGACTTCATTTTCTGGAATTCCCTACCAGCATGATCTTTGGGATGGATAATAATGGGAATTAAAATCTAACAGCTAAATGAAGAGGACATTGAGGACTGTTATTTAAGAGGAAATGAGGGATAAAGTATGTTATCCTATAACGGAATGCTAAAAAAAAAAAAGCTCCATTGAGTTCAATAGTATTTATTCTCAAGGAATTAGCCAGGGATGTTTACTTAGTAAGTACTACTGGGTCATGTGGAATTAACACATGAGGATAAATATGCACCCAAACTAGGAGATGGTTCCGTGTACATCGAAATAGGAGTACTCTTCATTGACTATAGAACTTGGAATTTTCTTTATAATTCAGATTCAATAGTATCACAGTATGCTATGAAATTGATAGTGTTGCAGAGGAAAGCTATGGGGTTAATGGAAATTTAGTGTGGTACCATTTTATTGTTTCCTGATTGCTTATTTGTACCCTATGACAACCATTAAATGTTGTACCTCATGATTTTTGACAAATGTATCTTTTCTTTTATGTACACTGAGAGCATATGCACCAAAGACAAATTCCTTGTGTGTCCAATCACACTTGGCCAATAAAGAATTCTATTCTATTCTATTCTATTCTATTCTATTCTATTCTATTCTATTCTATTCTATTCTATTCTATTCTATTCTTAAATATATAGAAGTTGTAATTCTACATTTGTACAAATTTCTTTCCTGGAAAAGATTTTCCACATTACTCCCTACAAGGATATTAATAGCATTTAAAAATACATACAGTATATATGTAAACAGTTCTGCTTATCAGTGAAAAGAAACAAATCTAAATTGATGTCAAGGGTAACAAATTTATCATCGCAAGCAACACCAAAGCTGTCTTTATCTCACAATATAAGAACTATATATATATATATATATATATATATATATATATATATATATATATATATATATATATATATATATATATATATATATATATATATATATATATATATATATATATATATATATATATATATAAAACCAACCCAAAACTTTGCTTCCCACAAAATAGTTTTATTCAATACATTTCTATTTAATATCATCCTCTGATGTCCTTTACTTTCTTCGTGTTACAATCATTACATATGTTTATATCTACATGTGTGTGCTGAGATAGTTCTCATGATGATATAAATCTTAGCCCTCTCCCTTATCCCAGCCACAGCTCCATCAATAACATCACTCTCAACTGTAACTTAAACCCAGCACTAGCCATAAATATGCACCATAGTACTAATTGTTGCAATAAATTTAACCTCAGTGATATTTAACATTAAGCGTAACTCACCCTAACAGAACTATACTTATTTATCTTAAGCCTTATCCCAGCATGCAATTGAATCCATAAAGAAATGAAAGTGATACTACCGGTAGTCGGGGTGGATTCCACTTACCTTTGCCACCGGTTCGCATTGCGATGTTTTGCACGTGTGCGTTTTCCCCGTGCAATTTCACTTCCGCGCATGCTCAGTAGCAGGATTCAGCACGAAACACAGCTGAGGAGCTGATCAGCTGTGCTTCGGGCAAAGAAATAAAGGTGATTATTAACCCGGGGGCGGGCGGGAGGGCTCTTTTTCAAGCCGTGGAAGAGGAGAAGCCATCCAAACACGGAAAAATTTACCAAAAATTCCCAAAAAATGATGGCGGCACCCACGGACCGGCACCAACCGAACCGGATCCATGACGCCATCGTCGCGTCACCAGCGGGTCGCTAACGGTTCGGGTGATCTGGTCCGAACCGGGAGGAACCCATCCCTGCCGGTAGTACAGTTCATGTCAGAACTGTACCAGCATTCCTATTCAGAACAATTCAGGCACTTGAAACATAGAACATAGAATAACAGACTTGGAAGGACCTTGGAGGTCTTTTAGTCTAGTGGTCCCCAACTTTTATGGCTTGGAGGACCAGCAGCGGGTGTGGGGGGAGAGGGGATAGTTCCTGTGGCTGGCAGGTGGGCATGCGCGAGTGCGCACAGCTCCATTTGTGTGAGCGGCGGGCGAGCGCAAGCAGCCGCTACTCACACGAGGGGAGCTTAGCACGTGACCGCAAGTGGACACTGCTCATATGATGGGTGTTCACACATGTGCACATGCCCGCCGGCCGCTTGTGTGGCCTGGTTCCAAACAGGCCACCGCCTTGGGGTTGGGGACCTCTGTTCTAGTCCAACCCCCTGCTTGAGCAGGAGATCCTATATACCAGTGATGGCTAACCTTTTACTTGTCGCGTGCCGGCACCCATAATGCAATGCGGGTGTGCATGCATGCACATTACCCCCCCGCCCTCCCCCTCTGGAGGACCTCTGGAACCTGGGGGAGGCCGTTTTCGCCCTCCCGGAGGCTCGAGTAAAGCCTCCGAAGCCTGGAGATGCGCACTGCCCTCCGTGCATGCGTGGCAGATACCTGAAAATCAGCTGGCCGGCGGGAGGCACGCGCGCATGCGCGGTGGAGCTGAGCTGGGCGACGGCTCGCATACCCGCAGAGAGGGCTCTACATGCCACCTTTGGCACGCGTGCCATAGGTTCGCCATCACGGCTATATACCATTGGAAGGTGGAAGAAGGAAAAAGCGCAGTGTTATCAACAAAAGAACATGCCCTGAAGTGGAATTGACCCCAAACTTCTACAGGAGTGAAGTACTCTGGAACATTTATACCTTTGAACATTTGCATTTCTAATTTGGATTTTGGGGTCTAAATATTTTCAAGGGGGTAAGATAAAATGTGAACTACTGATGAAAAGATGAACAAGAGAGATGTAGAGTAAATTTGAAGCAAATACATTAATCAGACTCATTTCATTAGAAAATTCCTCTCTAGGCAATCTTTTTTAGTGATTAATAGCAGGAAATCAAGTCACTGTGAAGGTAGTAAAGATTCTTCATAGAATAGAAAAAAAGTTAATTTTTTAATGTAGTGACCATAGTTGTAATATCAGATTGACATAACAGTTTTAGGGTTGAAACAATCTTCATATAATGTATTTGAGGTAGTCCTCAAGTTACCACCACAATGTTGCGAAGTGAAATATTTAAATAAGTTTGTCCCATTTTACGACTTTTCTTGCCAGAGTTGTTAAGAGGAATCATTGCATTTGTTAAGTTAGTAACACGGTCGTTAAATGACTCTGGAATGCCCATTGATTTTGCTTGTCAGAAAGGTCACAAAAGGTGATCCCATAACCCCGGGCCACAACAACCGTCATAAATATGAACCATTTGTCAAGCATTAAATTTTGAACATGTGACCATGGGGATGCTGCAACGGTCATAAGTGTGAAGAATGGTCATAAGTCACTTTTTTCCAGTGCTGTTGTAACTATGGTCACTAAGTGAAATATTGTAAGTTGAGAACTACCTGTATAATGTATAGTATAAAATTTGATGATTATAGTTTTCTCTTCCACCTCCCCCCATATGAAGAAATGATCAGAACGGAGTGTATCACATCCAAACCCAAACCAGCCATGAAAAAATGTTATTGTTATTAGTTACTTTTTATTGTTATCTACCCATTAAGATGCAACTGCACTTGAAAAAGCACTGCTTTATATCGAACTCAAATATATCGAAGAAGCCCTTGCAAGATGTCTACAAGGTATGATAAAAAAAGTCAATATAGCAGCTGTGACAGTGCAATCGAAGCTTTAGCTGGTTTTTATGTGCACAGCCGCCATCTTGACTTTTTTCATCGCTTCCTATGGACATCCCCGATCCAGGGGTGAAATGCTACTGATTTGGGCGTACTGGTAGCGGTGGCCACCAGAGGTTCACGGCAGCGCGAGGCTCCACCCACCCGCTTGGACATCACCACTTTCTTTTTTTTAACCTTCTGCACATGCGCAAAGCGTTCTATGCATGCGCAGAGGGTGAAAAAGCACACGCAACGGACGCGCACGCGCTTCTGAACCGGTAGGGAAGGTAAGTAGATTTCACCGCTGCCCCGATTCCTAATGTGGATTGGGCATTAGAACATTATAGCAATAGTTCCTAACTCCTTTTAGGACTGTGGGGACATGTGGAATTTGGAAAGTATGTTGTAGGCATTCCTGCTATGATGATCACAGAAAGTAAAAATAAAAATTATATATCCTAAATTGATGCATGTACAGACACAATTTACTTAGAATCAATCAACTTAAAAAAATAATAATCTTAAAACAGAAAGCCTGGTGGGTAGCAGAGGAACACTCTATAGACACTAAACTGTAATCCGAGGCTTCGGCTATTAAAGGATATAATTATCTCATTTCAGCTAAGAAAAATGGATTAGAGGTGAGTCCTCTGTGATATGAAAACCAAGAGAAAGCTGAGAGGTAGGACCAAAGAAATTAAGGAGGAGAAAACAAAAAGTGTGTGTGTGTGTGTGTGTGTGTGTGTGTGTGTGTGTGTGTGAGAGAGAGAGAGAGAGAGAGAGAGAGAGAGAGAGAGAGAGAGAGAGAGAGGGAGGGAGGGAGGGTGGGAGAGAGGGAGAGGAGAGGAGAGGAGAGGAGAGGAGAGGAGAGGAGAGGAGAGGAGAGAGAGAGCGCACAGGTAGATAAGGAGGAAAGAAAATTTCTCATTGTTTTTCTTTATTCGGACAATGCCAGATTTTCCCCAAATATTTTCTCATTTCATAAGCCTGGAAAAATGAAGAAAAAATATTAAAGAATTAGAAATGTTCAACCAACCTTTGAACACTTCTTACTTTCTATCCAATAATAATAAAGTTTCTATTCCTATTACTTTTTTGGTCTGCTAATTAAGGTTTGACTGGAAAAATACTAATTTCACTTGCCTTCTCCAAGTGGCAAGTATTAAAGCCTGTAAAGCCATCTCTAGGAGCGCCCTCCATTGCTGTAGATTTCATAGATTAAGTGGAAGCAGTGATGTTTTGAACTCATCCCTATAATTGTTTCCCATCCTAGATCTTCAGGTGCATGTACAAAGATGAGGTACTTACATCATAATGAAGACCAAGGTTATGATAAGCTTCCATAAATAGATAATTGGTGGCCTTGATAGCCTGGACTTTTTCTAGACGATTGCTGGATGTTATGTACTTTGTGAAATGCTGTGGAAGAAGGGAAAAAAAACTATTTCAGAATAATTTAATCACATAAATATCTTTCCAGGGGGTAGTTGCAACATCAGACAAATTTCAGAAAGAGGCACCCCTCCATCATTGCCCAGCCAAGTTTCAATGACACATGCCAAGCCTGCTCTCTCATAGGTTTCCTGCCTGAGCAGAGGCCAACACAGTCCTGAGCTGCATAAATAGAGGGATACAATCAAGGACCAGAGAGGTACTAGTACCACTCTATAAAGCCTTGGTCAGACCACACCTAGAATACTGCATCCAGTTTTGGTCACCACTCTACAAAGAAGACACTGAAACTCTAGAGAAAGTGCAGAAGAGAGCAACCAGGATGATAAAGGGTCTGGAAAATAAAACATACAAAGAACGGTTGCAGGAACTGAGCTTGGCCAGTCTGGCGAAGAGAAGGACTAGGGGTGACATGATAGCAGTGTTCCAATACTTGAGGGGATGCCACAGAGAGGAGGGGGTCAGGCTGTTCTCTATGGCACCAGAAAGCCAAACAAGGAATAACGGATGGAAGCTGACCAAGGAGAGATTCAACCTGGAAGTGAGGAGAAACTTTCTGACGGTGAGAGAGATCAACCAGTGGAACAGCTTGCCAGCGGAGGTTGTGAGAGCCCCAACACTTGCGACCTTCAAGGAGAGACTGGACTGCAATCTGTCTCAAATGATGTAGGAACTCCTGCTTTAGTAGGGGGTTGGACTAGATGACCTCCAAGGTCCCTTCCAACTCTAATAATAAATCTAAATCTAAATCTAGAAGACCTCCAAGGTCCCTTTCAACTCTGTAATGTTCTGTTCTGTTCTGTTCCTACAGCACAAAAAGCTGCAGTGAGGATAAGATCCTGGTTGGTTCTTCCTTCCTCCTGTCTATTTATGGACTATTATTCACCCTCATCTTTTTTTAAATACTTACCCCCAGGATGTTATGGAGATGCTCTATTGTTGGTGCCTCAGTCAACAAGCCCTTAAGCATTGCTGCAAAAGCCATGGAAGCTTGTCTATATAGGGTCTGCAAGAAAACAGAGAGCAAATCATTGCTGAATAATAGTTTTGCTCTCTAGAAATAGTACATCTGAGTTATGCGGGTGGTTGTTGTTCTTTTGAGTTAGTCTCGACTTCTGGTGATTGCTTAGACAATCTGTTTGCCATTGCTTTTTTTCTGAGACCGAAAGAGAGTGACTGGCCCAAAGGGGCTTTATGCCTAAGGCAGGATTAGAATTTATGGTCTCCCAGAATATTATCTTAAAGAACTGTGCCAAACAGGTTCTCAGGAATATGCTATAGAAAAATATATTGTTTTGCTTCATGAAATGAAATCCTATTTTGGAAAAAGATTTATACCGTAAGAATCATGTGGTAACAATAATGGAGTAATGTATATTGGCTTCTTCACTTTACCTAAAAGATGCAAAATTCCCTTCTAGTTCAAGATAAAGTATAAATCTGCACTTTTAATCAGACAAGTATCATAGATCTGATAGATGCACACTCTCATATATTCAATTTCAATAGAAATTTACCTTATCACAGATTTCTAGTTGCCGTTCAGGTCCATTTCCTATGAGACGTCTTAAAACAATATTCAGCAACCGTGTTTCCAGGTCTGGGGTTATGGGTGGCTGGATTTTGCTGGCAGGAGGTGTGAGATTCTGAGTTAACAAGATGCTGACCAGAGCTTGTAACTATATACATATACAGAAAGTCCGCTATTAGGAGAGACTCTGTGCTCCTGATGCTGCCAAAAGCCTAATTATCTGCTCATGAATCCACTATAAGACCATGGTCCTAGACCAGGGGTCTGCAACCTGCGGCTCCGGAGTCGCATGAGGCTCTTTGGGCCCTCTGCTGTGGCTCCCTGTCGGGTGATCCCATCACTGACTGGTCCTACCCCTCACCCTCCCCTCCCAGTCACTCCTTGCCTAGCCTGAGAAGGTAAGGGCAACGGCGGGGGATGAGAGGGAAAGAGTGGGAGAGAGAGATACACACACAAAGATACAGAGGGGGGGAGAGAGGTGGGGAGAGAGACAGAGAGAAATACAGAGAGAAACAGAGAGGGGAGAGGGAGGGGGAGGGAGAGGGAGACGAAGAGAGAAAGAGGGGGAGGGAGGGAGGGAGAGGGGGGTGTCGGGATGAGAGGGAAAGAGTGGGAGAGAGAGATACACACACAAAGATACAGAGGGGGGAGAGAGGTGGGGAGAGAGACAGAGAGAAACACAGAAACAGAGAGAGAGGGGAGAGGGAGGGGGAGGGAGAGGGAGACGAAGAGAGAAAGAGAGGGGGAGGGAGGGAGGGAGAGGGGGGTGTCAAAGGTTTTTGTGGCTTCCGGTGTTTTTTAACAACCAGTTGTCCCTAATGACCGGCTGGGTAGATGTGGCTAGGGGGGGGTCATGTGACTGGGTGGAGTGAGTGACATCGAGTTGGCCACGCCCACCCAGGTTTTGTGGCTCCCGGTGTTTTCTTTTCTGTGGGAAACGGGTCCAAATGGCTCTTTGAGTGTTTAAGGTTGCAGACCCCTGTCCTAGACTGTTCACATTCCTTCTTGTGAGGGAGCAGCTCTGTTGAAATCAATATTATTCTGTTTACATGTAGACATGCAGTACCATATTCTAATATTTTCTTGCTTACATTTTTGCAATATATGCAATTTTCTGTGTGTTCATCATAGAAAAGGGAGTAGAAATCTTTATACGAACAAATGAACAGACTTGGTTCATTTTGGTGGGGGGAAGAGGTAAAGATCCTTGAGACACATTTTTTTAAAACAGATTTTTGTAAACAATAAGTTTGAGGATCCAGAATTTATCTTTAAACCCTTTGGAAGAACCAACAATATTCAATTTATTGCCCTCATTTGTTGAATTGTCAGGATTTATGGATACTATGGTACGTCCTCATTGATTTGTTAGCTCTTTTTCCTTTTCACTTCTGTTTATTTTCCTGAAAAGCAAAGCTTTCTCTGTCATCCAGAGAACTATTTTTAATCTTAAGCCACATCACTTTAATATTCTTTATAGAAGGACTGTTGAAGATAAAACCCACCTTAAATTAGCAACTGCATTCATACAATTTATCAGAAGAAAAAGAGCAAGAGGGTGTTTATAGTGTTCCTCCAAGGTTTCCTAGAAGAAAATAACAGAGAACAGAAAATTAACTCTGTGCCTATTACAGGCATTGGCCCATGTTCCTACAACTTCTTGAGGATAGTCCAGCATTTCCAAAACAGAATATACTACAGATAGCCTAGATCAGTGGTGGCGAACCTTTTTAGGATTGCGTGCCAAAAAGGGGGGGCGCACTCGCGCGCGCTCGCATGCCCACACCCATTCCCTCCCCCCCACGCATGCGCACAACCCCCCCCCATGCTGCCCCCTGCGCATGCGCACACACCCCCCACCCCCGCGCAAAGGCCTTACCGGAGCCTGGGACGACGAAACCAGCAAACCGGAAGTGCGGAAAAACGCACTTCCAGTTTGCCGGTGAGCTGTTTTTTGCATTCCGGAGCTTCAGGGAGCTTCCCTGAACCCGCCGGAGTGCAAAAAACAGCACACCGACAAACCGGAAGTGCGTTTTTCCGCACTTCCGGTTTGCCGGAGGGAACCCTCGCGTGCCGGCCGCTATGGCTCCGCGTGCCACCTGTGGCACGCGTGCCATAGGTTCGCTACCACGGGTCTAGATGTTCTTTTCTTTAGGAAGCTGCTGTTCTCTCTTTCCAGACTCCCCCCCCCCCATTGAAAATAGTCTGTACCAAAATCTGTTTTCATACCAGTAAAAGCAAAAATTAATGGCCCAATCCTCTTTCCCTTTTAAAAAAAATCATTTTATTAATGATTGCAATTAAAAAGTATGAAGTAATATAAACTAAAAAGAATAGAATGAAAAATAGAAAAGAAAAGAACAAGGGGGAAGAAATAGAAAAGCAAAGAAAAATAAAAAATAAAAGTGACTCCCCCCCTTATCACAATAAATACAAACAAATTTGGTAACTTATTATTGTATCTTAAAAATCACAGATGCTGTCTTTCTCCTATAACTCACATCTTAGCGCTGAAAAAAGTGACTTATGACAGTTTTTCACACTTACAACCCTTGTAGCATCCCCATGATCATGTGATCAAAATCTGGATCAGAGGTGGATTCCTACCGGTTCGGACAGGGTTGTCCGAAACGGTAGCAACCCGCTGGTGATGTCATGATGACGTCACGGAACCGGTTTGGTTGGTGCCGGTCAGTGGACGCCACCATCTTTTTAAAAAAAAATTTTAAATTTTTTTTTAATTTTTTTCTGGGGTTTTTTTTTTTTTGAGCATGCGCAGAAGCCAAATTTCCAGCACTGTGCATGCATCACCATCTTGTTTTTGGCTTTTTTGGGGGGGAATTTTTTTTACTTTTTCGGCACTGCACATGCGGCGCGTGAGGAAGCAAACCGGCAGCGAGTTAAGTTAGAACCCACCCCTGATTCAGATGCTCGGCAATGTGACTCATATTTATGACCATTGCTGTGTCCCAAGATCATGTGATCACCTTTTTCAACCTTTTGACAAGCAAAATCAGATTCACTTAACCGTATTACTAACTTATCAACTACAGTGATTTACTTAACAACTGCAGCAAGAAAGGTTGTAAAATGGAGCAATACTCATTTAACAATTTTCTCACTTAACAACAGAAAGTTTGGGCTCAATTGTGATCATAAGTTGAGGACTACCTATAATTAATTTCAATTCTTATTCCAAATCCACTTGGTTCCTTAATCCATGTTTAACTTTCCAGAATCAATACTTTACACACCCTTTTGCTTTTTATTCCAAAACATAATATTTTTCTAAATCCTTACACTCATATTTAAAGCTTCTTTCACAAAGGATAAAGAGATTTACCCGGTGAATATGATCAAAACTTGAAGCTCATAATATTTCAAAAGCAATAAAAAAATCATTTCAAACATGATTTTAAAAAATGAGGCCATTTTTGTCCATAAAGACTGTGCTAAGACTATGAGCTTAAATGGAATCCCTTGACTCCCAGTTGCTTGACTCACAAGGCAACTACGAAAACCTCAGTTCCTGCCAGCTACTCATGAGGAGCAGCTGTATAGAGTGTTGTAGGCAATCTCACAATCTCTCCTTTCTCTGGAGAGATTTTACTATCCATGATTCAGCATCAGGCTGAAATCTCTGCTGTAAACTCCATCCTATTCAGACAGGAAGGTCTAAACATGCCATGACCTCACCAGAAACCTCTGGCCCAATCCTCTTCCCTCATGGACAGACCCTGGAGTCTTTTACTCCCAGATATTAGCCCTGCACCCAGCATATGGATTACAGCTCCAAAATGGCCAGTTGTTAACCATGTGATGAGGGCTTGACGAATAGCAGGAAACAAAGTAGCATAGGATTCTTGTACCAGCTTCCTAGATTCCCACTAATTAATTAATCAGTCCAATGTCTACACTGCCCACTTAACTGACTCTGAGCAGTTTGCAATAAAAAAGTATAGCAGTAGAAAAATGCAGTTGAAAACCGATAAAAACAGAATTACAACAAGGCTAAAATGAAGATGTTAAAAAGTTAAAAGAAGTGGAGGGAGTTTTCAACTCCCTGAATTCGTCCATAAACCATAAGGGAGTGCTGGGTGTGATGGGCTAAGAGAAGTGGATCCTGTATCCTGTGGAAGGACAGACTGACTGAGCCTCCATGCTCTTCCTTCTTGGCTCTCCCCCCCACCAAGATGACCCACCTGCCAATCAAACAGCAGCTATCAATGAAATAGTGTTAGGAAGAGATAGGGGGAAAGGGGGAGGAGGAAAGGAGGAGGAGGAAATACAAGATGGCTGCCGTGGGGCTCTGCAGCTACAGGCCTCATAATGAATAGGCTGAATAAACAAACCCAGGCCCAGAAGTCAAATAAAGAGGCAAACTCAAAGATAGGCAACCCTGACAAGGAGAAGCAGCAACAGGAAAGAAGGCATCAACTGAGAAACTTTGGAAGAAGCATTTATTTCTTTCCCTTGGAGCGATATGAACTAAAAGTTTTTCAAGCTATTTCCCTTGGAACAAAGACTGGGAAGAAGAGGAAGAGAATCAAGAAGTCCAGCCGAGAATAAACCAGGATGATAAAAATGATGATAATAAATGAGAATAAACCAGGAAAATAAAAATGATGAACAGTAAGAATTTGACAGAACAAAAATAAAAAAAATAAAAAGCCAGAAAAGATAAAAGACAGACTCTATACAAAGTGACAAGAGGTAGATGGATTAAATGATACAAATATAGAAGACAGTCATAAACAAATATAGATAAAGAATAGAAAGATATGAGAACATAGTGATACAGCATATATTGTTGATAAAGAGTTTATAGAAAGATGTGTAAAAGAGAAAATTGTTTTATTATTGATATTCATTTCTGTACTAGTTTTTGTAAGCTTTCTTTTTGTAAAACATGTCCTCCCTCCACGCATGCACATCCCCCCCCCCACACCAGCCACTGAAGGGAGAGTCAAAAATCAGATCAATTGTCCAAATTTTCATGCTTTGTGTCTTTTGGGTTTGGGTCAATCCAGTGGTGGATTTCAAATTTTTTTACTACCGGTTCTGTGGGTGTGGTTTGGTGGGCATGGCATGGCTTGGTGGGCATGGCTTGGTGGGCATGGCTTGGTGGGCATGGCAGGGGAAGGATACTGTAAAATCTCCATTCCCACCCCACTCCAGGGGAAGGTTACTACAAAATCTTCATTTCCTCCCCACTTCAGGGAAGGTTACTGCAAAATCCCCATTTCCTCCCGATCAGCTGGGACTCAGGAGGCAGAGAATAGATGGGGGCGGGGCCAATCAGAGGTGGTATTTACTGGATCTCCAAACTACTCAAAATTTCTGCTACCGGTTCTCCGTACTCCTCAAAAATTCTGCTACCGGTTCTCCAGAACTGGTCAGAACCTGCTGAAACCCACCTATGGGTCAATCTGGTTATTGGTGATCAAAGAAAACAAAACCTCTTAACATGTAACCTGTAACAGCCCCTATTAGGCTAGTGGGATCAATCAAAAAATGTTCACCTACATCAGTGACTTTGCAAATTGGTGGTATTTTCTGTTCACTGCCTTCTGCTACCCTCTCTTCTCCAAAGGAACAGAATAAACTGATGTTTCTATACTGCTCGCCAATGTTTCCACACAAAGTAAGCAGGCATACATTTCTGTGTGCATAAACTTTTATAGTTGATCAAATTTACAATGTGCTGAGTAAGTGATACTCACAACCAGTTCTTATACTTATGTCGGTCACATCCCATGGCCACAAGATCACCATTTGTGACCTTCTTTACTGGCTTCCTATAAGCAAAGCCAATAGGGAAGCTGGTAGGAAGTTGCAAATGGCCACAACATGATGTCCTTGCTTAACAACCTGTAGTGATTTGCTTAACAACTGGAAGTTATCTGACATTGTGCTTTATGACCACAGCACTTAGCTACAGAAATTCTGATCCCAAGTTCTACTGTTACCTGAGGACTACCATTATATGACTGATATCATCATAACTCTGATACTGTTGGTACAAATGGTACAGAAGAATACACTTACCACAATTGTTTCTACTATTTTTCCTTTTTCTGCCAATGGGCCATAGACAGTATTCATGGCATTCAAAAAGTTGATAAATATATCAATGCCCTGGAAGTTACAAAAGTCAGAATGTTAGTCAGAAAGTTTAAAAGGATCAAAGTATGCTATCTATAATTATTGACTACATTAGGTTGAAGTTGGTGCAGATTTTCGCTGTCTGCTATGGTAGAATCTTTTTTGGGACAACTCAAGTCACAGAGAAATTGCTTATACGCATTGCAGACAGGGAGGGAAGCCCTGGCCCACCCGTCCTTGCCGTCGCTACCCCCTTGCCCCCAGCGGCGGCGGTTCTTGCACTGCTGCTTCCCCGGCGGCGGCAGCAGCGGGCGGGGCAGCTGGCTGCCCAGCCAGCAAACACTGACTTGTGCGCCTGAGTCGGCTGGTCGCTCCTGCCTTTCCCCCTGCTGCTGCTGCTGCTGCTGTTGCTCTTCTGGGGCTGCGTGGCTGCGTAGGAGGAATGCTGGAGACAGCGCACCAGCTGGGAAGTGGTCACACTTCCTTGGCAGAAGTGGGGGGGGGGGGAGCTGCATGGCCCCCCCAGCTCTTCTGGGGTGCCCGAACCGGCCAGGTGCTCTGGACCACTGATGCGCCGTGGGCTGGGTTTGGCCATGCAAGAAACCCGCTCGGGCAGGAAGGGAGGGAAGCCCCGGCCCGCCCATCCTGGCCGACAGCTCTGCTCCCCTAGGAAGTGACCGCCGGGATCCCCTCTCTGCGTCTTTTGGCACAAACGCCCATTGCTCTTGACGTTGCTGGACTTCACCCACGCATGTGTGCCAGAAACCAGAAGACCAAGTGGCCGACGCGCATGCACGTGCTGGAAACAGGAAGTTCATCTTCCTGGTGCGCGCATGCGCACTGGCCAGCTGCTCTGCCGGTTTCCGGTGTGTCCGTGCATGTGAAAACCAGCTGGCTGGCGCGCCGGAACCCGGAAGAGCAACAGGCGATGGCTCTGCGTGCCCGGAGAAATGGCTCTGCGTGCCACTTCCGGCACACGTGCCATAGGTTCGCCATCACGGGCATAGGCTGACACTTAGCTAGGTAATCAGTGCAAGTTTCCAGTCAATATTTTTCCCCAGCCCTATTGTACTTTTACTATACTACTGGGGAGAGATATAAATGTACAGTAGTGATGCCACCTGGGCCATGATATCAGACACCTGTTGTGAATTATGTAAATTATGTCAGTCTAGAAAGGAAGCAGATTATATAACGTGCATCACTTGTACAATGATGTCATGACAGGTGTGATGTTAACTTGCACCACTTTGCCATTCCCCAGATTAGCCATCCATCGGAAGAGTTTTTTTTTTAAATATACCTTTTCTCCATTATTTATCTGAATATCAGGGGAATATGCTGGTGGAATGTCTCCCCCGTTGTCCTGTTTGCTGGTGTGTTTTTCTTGATTATTTTTTCCTTCTTTCCGAAGTGGGGAAACCTTTGATGTCATTTTACGAAAGAAGGACCACACTTCTATCCTAGAACAACAGGGGAAGGGGATGAGCAACAAGAATTAATGCACTTTCATCTACAGTACATGACAGCAATTCATTTGTAATTCAATACATCAAGTATGATGGAAAGATCCTAATGGCTTTTTTGCAGCTGTTTCCTCAGGATTTGAGATTGTGGATATGTCACTATCTT
Source organism: Diadophis punctatus similis (assembly GCA_023053685.1). Taxonomy (NCBI): domain Eukaryota; kingdom Metazoa; phylum Chordata; class Lepidosauria; order Squamata; family Dipsadidae; genus Diadophis; species Diadophis punctatus. The sequence goes on along the minus strand of JALIGW010000002.1, from coordinate 54,266,754 downwards.
TAATTGTGTTGGGATGTATCTCCACAGGGAGAATAGCTCTTTCCTCATAACTGGGGGCTGTCAAAGGGAGCAGCCCCAGAGGGGAAAAATTGTATTTGAACAGACAATTCAGGCTCCCTATGACTGCTATTGCTCTTATCTCCTTTTCCATACTGCTCTGGAATATAGAAGCCATAAAAAAAATTGTACTTACATTTTGTGTATCTTTCACTGTGTTGTCTTTCCAAACCAACCAATCAACAAACGGACCTAAATAATAAATACTTATACATGATCAACAAATAGCTGTAAAAAGGTAATGTAATAAATCAAGGGAATAAATTACTCCCTTTATGAAGAAAATTGATAAATAAAAAATGCATACATACATATATAAATTCAAGCATCCTAGCTAATCAATAATGATAAATACGTAATAACATATTGAAAAGAAGTCATTCAAAAGATCAGAGATCCAACTAGCCCAGAAGACTTTCAAAGGGCCTCTCTGACCTTGGAGATCAGGAAATGATTTCACAATGGAGACCTTATCATAATGGCGACACAGCAGAAAAGAGGTCACAATAGCATTACCAAGCTGATGCAACTTTAAGCATTTAACCTGTTTAGCCCCAAGGGGTTTTTTATTTCTATTTTTTAAAAAATCCATGTTTCGGGCACTGTATGATGACTTTTTGTTATTTCTCCCTCTTTTCTATGCTGCACCAGGGTGGGTTCTAACTTACCTCGCTGCCGGTTCACTTCCTCCCGCGCCGCGTGGCCGTGCCTCGTGAGCGCGCACATGCGCAGTGCCGGAAACTCAGCTTCTGCGGATGCGCAGAAGAAAAAAAACCCAGAAAAAAAATTCAAAAAAAAATCAATCCCCCCCCCCAAAATGGCGGCACCCACAGACTGGCACCGACCGAACCAGTTCTGTGACATCATCATGATGTCACCAGCGGTTTGCTACCAGTTCAGGCGAACCGGTCCAAACTGGGAGCAACCCACCTCTGGGCTGCACCATCCTCTTGTGACTAGAGTCTAGTCCATATTATGATACTCCATTTTATTTGCATTGGGCAGAACTGACTTCAAGTAGGGTGGCCAAAACTGGACACTTTTATAATGAGTTGGATAAAGTAAGACATATTCAAAGGGCCCAGAAGATGATCAGAGGCCTGCAAACTACATCCTATGAAGAAAGTATGAAGAAATTAAGGCAGTTTTGCCTTGAGAAGACTGAAAGGAGACTCATCAAGTACTCATAAAGTATCTGAAAGTTTGTTACATAGAAGGTCAACATTTCTTGGAATCATTGGTTTAAATTACAGAAAGGTAGGCTCCACTTCAATTGGAACATTAACGGTAACCGTGTTCAACATTGGAATCAAGTGTCCAGTATGGTAGTCTGATTTAAGATACTTTGTTTATATTACAATTTGAAATTTTAAGTTTGAACAAAATAAGACATTAGGCTTTGGCTGTATTATCTGTATTATTAACTGTTATGATATTAACTGTAATATCAGGATGAATTTCTATGAATAATTATAGTACTTATTTATTAGTAATTCCATTTATTTATTAATTAAGCACCCCCTCTTTGGATACATTCAAGCATGCATCTGTTATATACGTTTTAGGTTGGAAATGTGCATTGAGTAAGAAATTGGATCTGATGGCCTAAATGCTCTCTTCTGATTTTCTGATTCTATGAAAAGGCATATCCACTGATTACTTAACCCAGAAAGAAATGTGAACTGAACTCTTCATTTTTTCCAGTTGAGGTTCTGTTAAATTAAACTAGCATTCCTTTTGTTTTTAACCCAGATGTTGGTGGGTGTATCATATTCAACAGAAAGGGAAGATACATGTCCCTGTTGAATATATTATTTCCTTTTCCTTCTCTCAGTGCTCTAAAAAATGTTTGCTAATGGCCCTTTTATAGCCAGAGAAATGCCGACTGAGAAAAAGTCATTTGGTGACCTTTGAAACCTCTCTTTTGTGTCATTTGTTTTAGGTCAGGCAAAGCATACGGTCTCCGAACAACCTCCCAGCTGCTCAACCTACCTCTAAATATGCCTTTTAAAGTTCTAGCCTTACTATTTGACTTTTGTGGGTGGAAGAAATCAGATGCAGCGCTTCTTTCTTAGATGAATGAGCCAAACATAAAATTCTATCCAGCTAAACAAATGCCTGAGCTTTGTGTAATATTGCATGTTGTGCTATTGATCTTAGCTGTGTACTTTAGTTAATTTTCCAGAAAACCAACCGTTCCATCTTCCAATCTGAACCCAGTTTATAAGATACTTAGAGGTGATCTGGATTTGTTTTAATTTGTGGCCACTGAATATGCTATGCAATTTCTTTGATATTAGTAATATGATATAATAATGGTATTATCGTGCATTGCCCGCATTTGTTTAACATGAGAAACAACATCATTTTAACAATAAAAACAAATAAATCAATCTAACAACTTCAGATTGTATCGATCAATCCAAAGATTAAGCCAAATCTAATTTTGTAATTCCCAGAATTCCCCAATCAAATTGCATTAAAGGACAGGTCCTCTTTTCCCATGATTATTGAGAGAGCTTTGATGAGGAACTTTATGGCAGAAGAGCCTGCAGCCTGCGCATAAACATTCCAAAGTTATGTGAGGATATGTGTAAAAATCAATATTTCAATAATTTCCCCTTTGTGTGCCTTTCTGGCTTCTTTTTCTTAAATTTGCATGTGATCAGATATATTTCTAGACCCAAGGTATATGGGTGCACTCTGTGATTCTGTCTTGCAATGTCTTCTACTACAATAAATTGTATACCTTCTTTGATATAAATATAACCACATTCTAAATCTTGTTCTTTCTTTAAAGCCTGTGTCTAGTATTCATTGTGTTGCACTATTTCATTTTTTCCACCAAGCTTCTGTTATAGAAAGTATTTCTGTTCTCTTTTGCAACTAAACACTAAACTAAAATTCTCATCATGACTCAAATGATAATTTGTAATGACTAAATTACCCACAACCAAAAGTTGTCCATTTCCAGAAGAGTATCCTTGATATGAGAGAGTGAGTTCATCATCCAAACACCCTTTATCTGAAACATTCTTACACTTGAAATGATGGCCTTCTCCCTTAAGACCTTTGTTCTCCCTAACAGCTGGTACCTTGGGAATTGGATGAAACAACCAGAACCAATAGGTTCTTATTTGCATATTTCTTTGCTCTAATTCAGTTACCTTTGTTTCAGTGGAACAAACTGGTTTCTTCAGAGTTTAGACCTCATTGCCCTAAGCACAAACCCATGACTTAATCTACACTGCAATTTATTTATTTATTTATTTATTTTGTTATTCTTATATGCCGCCCAACTCCCGAAGGACTCAGGGCGGCGTACAACAAAGAGAAATACAAGAATAACCAAAATTTCATTTGAAATTAATTGAAAATCACCGTCCTCAGGTTTTTTCCCCCCATACTAATTAGTATTGGTAAAGTCTTGCTAATTATTACTGACAATTTGGATTCCTTCTTTAAATACTCTATGCTCTAAAAGCCACATATCATTTTGCAACATTTGGATCCCTAGGTTCCTCACAGAATTATTAAGTTCACTTTGGCACTATATCTGTGGAGATGGGAGACCAGCATACTTCTCTCTCTCTCTCTGTTTTGCTGATAAATGTCTGTGGTCCTATTTCAGAGGTCTTCAAACTTGGCAACTTTAAGACTTGTGGACTTCAACTCCCAGAATTCTCCACCCAACATAGCTGGCTGGAGAATTCTGAGAGTTGAAGTCCACAAGTCTTAAAGTTGCCAAGTTTGAAGACCTCTGTCCTATTTGGTGTTTAGTACAATTGCTCTGATTGGAAGTTTCCACCTGCCTCTCTTCTTTTTAGAAAGAGTGCTGGCTAGGACCAGACAAGACGACTACATAAATTGACTGTATTAACTTGTGACATTTCTTATCTATAGTATGTAATTGAAATACTTTTGGGAGCATATTTTCAATAGAACTTGGTTATGAATTTGTAAGCTAAATTGCATCCACATTTTTTTTCTGGAAGCCATGACTTGTATATCCACAAGGTGGCAGAATTCTATTTGACATAGAAAAGGTTCTCCTTTCAAAGGAGCCAATACATAGAAACAGCTGCTTTCATGTGCCAGAACAAAAAGACTACAAACCCCAGAGGGTAGGGAGAATTTACAAAAAGAGTTAACACGGGCTTTTTGATCTGCTGTAAGCAGAATAAAGGCTGCATTTTATCCACTGGGAGGCATTTTTCTTATCTTAAAAACTTGAGTTTTAGTCAATTATTACAATCAGAAAGATGTGCATCAATCATCCAGCAGGTAGCGCTGTTAACCTAAAATTGCTGAAATGAAAGATAAGACCGCAAGGGGAAGGGGGAAACAGCAGGGGAGACCTCAGCATGAATAGGATGTTCATTTCTTTAATTCAAAAGACAAATTATTTGTGCTCTTTTCTCTATTTGAAAAAAGTTTTTTTTTAAAAATAATCCAATAAAGAAACAATTGGATTCTCCCCTCTCTCTCATTAATTGCAAAGACTACTCTTCCAGCCTGCAGAGCAATCCATTCCTTCAGTGGAAATTCTACAAGCAGGCCAGGACAGTATAAAAACTTGCACCTTTTGTTCCCCATTCATCCATTCACTAATATTGGAATATTTAGCCATCCTGCGTAGTCTACCAGCCACTGATAACCGCATCGTTCAAGACAGCTGGTGGGAAACCTGTGGACTTCAACTCCCAGAATTCCTGAGTCAGCATAGCCCACCCTTCTTCGTCCAAGATATGCCTCCTATCTTCTTAGCTGGTGTCTGTCGTACCTTGTTGCAATGAATTCTGTAAATGAATTCTGGTCCCCCCCCCCAGAACTTCCTTCCACTTGGATCTGAATCTTCATTTCTCACTTCCAAAGACGACCATGGGAGTCCACCTTTTGGAGAACAGGTGTAGCAGCCCTTTCTGCTTTCCACTTCATAATAAGACTGGCCCAGTCAAGCAGAGAGGGCCACAGGCCAAGTGTGGCTTAAATGATGTCCTGCAATGTCTGAATGCGTGGCCTAGGGGCAAAGACAAAGGCTGATGAAAGCACGGCTCTGGGGGCAAAGACAAAGGCCGAATAACGGAGCCTTTTGACAAGGAGACGGGATCGCGTGCTCCATGAAGGCCTCCAAATTCAATTGCACTTTGGAAATGTGTGTGTGCGCGCGCGCCGAAGTGGAGACATTCATCAGCAGGAGCAGATTGGCCGACCCCAGAGAGTAATGCAATTGTCCCCCTCCCTCCCTCCCTCCCTCCTCGCACCCCCTCCCTCCGCCCTTCAGCGCAAAGCAAATCTTCAGCCAGTGGCAGGTGGACAGTGCAGCTATGAAGAGAAAGCCTCAATTGTCTGCCCTCCAAACTGCCACACGCCAGACCTCCGCTATTGTGTGAGGTCTCCATAGAAATGCAAACGAGCAGCGTGTGCCTTCCACAATCTGCTCACAGCAGCAGCTCATTAGACATGCCGGACTGGATCCACTCTCATTCTAGTGAACTTTGCAGGAACTTTCCCTGCCCCCCCTTCTACTCCCCCTGTTCAGTCTCCACTTGTAGCAAAAAAAAAACCTATGTCGGGTTGCTTCTGCAAAAAAAAAAAAAAAAGTCCCGCGGCGTTTTGAGACCCTAGCCGTTAGAAACCTGAGCCCTGGGACAGATGTAGAAGTGGGGGGGGGGGGCGACGGAGTGCCCCCGCCTTGTTCATTTAGTTTGGGTTTGGCAGCAGAACACATTACTTGATTTGGGAACAGGGTGGAGGAGAGACTTTGCAAAGGGAACCGTTTCTTCACAAGAAAGAAAATACCCTCAAGGAAAAACTCGTATCGCGTTGAAGCGCGGTTGGCGGAACTCCTGCCACCAGTTGCCCATCTAAGACAAGCTCCTCTCTTTTGAGTCATCCGCTCTTCCCTCCGCCCCGCTTCAAAGATGAAACTATGTCGGCCGCAGTCTGCCTAGTAACATCATAACAAAAGCAGCCGTGGCAGATTCGAGCCATTGAAATCCCACCCCCCGGGCCCCTTCCACGCCATTTACCCGCTCAATGCCCCCCCCCAATACTACAGAAGCCCCCACTCCTTCTCCCACGTGGCCTCCCGGCACGAGCCGGGTCTACCCGACTTGTCGGCTTAACATAACAATACACGCCAGGCTCAGCCAATCAGAGGTGGCGAGATTCCGGCAGCTGCCGGCACGGTAGCTCGGCAGCCCTTATATAAAGGGCTAAGCGCGGCTCCTCGGCAGTCAGACGCGATTGAGACGTGAGAGGGAGAGGTGTTACCTGAGACAACTTCGGCTTTGGGAGGTGGTTTTTTTTCGCCGCTTTTCTTTATCCTCTCTTTTGCCGAACCGCTTTCCGGAAGATTATTATTATTTTAATTTCCCTTCGAACTGCGGAGCCAGCCCTTGTGTGGATAACCCTGGTGTTTTATTATTTTTTTCCCCTTGTCTTTTGGACCATTATGACTCTGGAGGAAATTCACGGCCAGGAATCCATGCCTGAAACGAGCGACAGGTAACTAACTTAATTCGTCGGAACTGTTACTGAAGGCTGAGCCCCCCGGGGAAAGAGAGGACCGAGGGGGGAATCTCGCGCGAAGCCGTTCCTCGCCTAGGTCGGCGAGGCTGAGCCCGGAGAGAGCGGCGCGTCTGTTGTTGTAGCCCCGGCGCGGATAGACCGCGGCTCCTTCTTCCCGGCACTGACCCGGCTCTCCCCCGCTTCTCTTTGCAGTAGCACCAATAGCAGCGCTAGCGCAAGCGGAACCAGGATGCAGAGCGCCGGCAAGGCTCTCCAGGAGCTGCTCGTCGCTTCCCAGCGCCGTGGCTGCCTTACCGCCGGCGTCTATGAATCTGCCAAGCTGATGAATGTGTGAGTATCCTGCTCGATCTGCGCTGTGTTGGCTGGCCGTTGTTGGCAGCCCAAACAACGGGGCCGGCCTTTAACCAGGGGTCTCCAACCTTGGCAACTTTAAGCCTGGTGGACTTCAACTCCCAGAATTCCCCAGCCAGCTTTGCTGGGGAATTTGCTGGCTGGGGAATTCTGGGAGTTGAAGTCCGCCAGGCTTAAAGTTGCCAAGGTTGGAGACCCCTGCAAAAGTTTAAACTATAGCTAGCTTGGTCCTTTGGGAGCGAGGGCTTTAAGCTCCTTTCCCCCCCCCCCTCTTCCCGTGGTTGGAAAGAATCCCCGGATCCCTGCTAAATCTGCTCCCCCACATTTTTCTGCAGTGATCCAGATACCGTGGCTTTCTGCGTCTTGGCCGCAGATGAGGAAGACGAGGGAGACATTGCCCTCCAGATCCACTTCACCCTCATCCAGGCTTTCTGCTGTGAAAACGATATCGACATTGTGAGAACAAACGACATCCAGAAACTCGCTGCCATCGTGGGTGCCGGAGAGGAAGCTGGGGAGCCCCGAGATCTACACTGCATTCTCATTACGGTAAGTTGTTTTTTGTTTTTTTTTGTATCTGCTTAGAGAGGGCTGGTCCCTTGAGCTTGCAAAATTTCCCGGTATGTTTGTGACTTTTAAATACTTGACCTTTACGCAGGGATTAGGTAGAGTGTGGGATTTCCCCTACTTCTCTCTTCCTCCCTCCACCCTGGGAGTTGCTTCTGTGGCGCTAGTCATATTTCTCAATTGCAGAATAGTGATTGGTAGAGCAACTTTTTGAGCCTCTTGGATATATATCTATATCTATATCCAAAGCCATGACTGAAGAGTTTCCAGCAGTAGATTATTCTCAAGGGAACCAATTTTGTACATTAATTGACATCCCTGAAAATAGCATGTGAATACTGAGGGATTTAAAAAGCACATTGGTTTCCATACAAAACCATTACAACTAATATTTGGGATATTGTAGTTACCTTTTATTATTACAAGTAAGGAAAATGTTTTGATATAAAAATACTAAATGGTTTCTACTTTCACTAATAGCTTTTGCATTATTATTATTTTTTATTGTAGAATCCCAACGAGGATGCTTGGAAAGATCCAGCCTTGGACAAGTTGAACTTGTTTTGTGAGGAGAGTCGAAATGTGAATGACTGGGTGCCCAATATTGCCCTTCCTGAGTGATGGAGGCTGACCATTCAATGCGTAGAAGAGGTTCATACCTTTTGTTGCATTCCCTCATCCTGGAGTTACACATCTGGGCAACCCAACAAAGTGGCTGATTCTGGGGATTAGCCCGGTCAACAAGCTTGGATTAAGTCGCTCAGTCAGCACACGGTGGGATCTTGTGGAGAAGAGAAGAGAAGAGGGACGGGGATGGCTTATTATGCCAACAGGAAGTCCCCACTAAATTGCAGTGGTAAAGGAAGCTGGCACGTCTGGAGCTGAAAAAGTATCTCATGTTTTAAGGAGCAGAAGAAAAAAAACTCTTGCTGGTCTCCAAGTGAGATGAAATATTTGTGGTAGCAAAATAGGGGAGAAAGTTGGAAAACTGAATACAAGTGGCATGTGAACAATATGTGGACACTGTAATCAGGAATGATTGATTGGGGGTACTTAAAAAGTCCCCAAAAGACTCTAAGCATAGTACATACTGGTACCATTGTATTGATATAAAAGTTCAATGAAGACTGATCTGTCAAGAGGACTTTGGACTATATGTTCTGCATTGAAGATCAATTTTGCAATAATTTTTAATTTAAAATGATGTTGCTGTCAAATATATATTTTGTAATAAATTTTGAAGATTAACTTCTATGTAGTGATGGTCTTGCTTATAAGGGGTGGTTGGGAAATGGATTTGCAATCAAAGTTTTATACATCTCTATATATAGAGAGAGGAAATCTTCAAAAGATGTAACAAGGTACTCCAGTACTAGGGGTTGATACAGTCTTGGGCTGTAAACTTGTTGCTTTTTAAAATAAGAGTGCATTTTCTACTATGTGTAGCTCCAAAACACTGTGGTTCAAATGTTCTGCTTAGTATATCCTATGGAGATAATCAGAGCTCCCTGAAATAAATTTAAAGTTATAATAATTAAAAATGAATGGGACTTAGTTATTTTTGTAAGTCAACACAATACCTTGTATACAGATTAAAATTTTAAGGTTTGGAGCAGCACAGTTTTTTTATCCTTGGCTGGGAAAGATTTAGGCAGTGAGTGGCTGGACAAAGGAAATGCCTTCCATTAAAGTGACTTGACCTTTCACCCAACACATTGCAACAGCTGCTTCTCACAACAGCTTGCAGGACTAAAGAGCTGCATGTTTAATGAGTCCTGCTAATGTAGGTCGCCTTTGTTGTGCACTGAGAGAGCAGCACATGTTACGGGCCAGCTGAACATTCAAAACACTGAAGGAATAAAACATTACAAAAATGGTTTTGTAGTATCAGATGCCGGACATTGACATGAGCACTGTTCATTCAAAGATGAAAGCATTGGAGCAATGTTTCATACCCATCTTTCTTTTCTCTTCAAACACATTTTATCCTGCACAGTTGATTTTTGAGAGATACAAGCAAGACTTAGGCTGAAGCATTGGATAGAATTGCACTGGAAATATGCAGCTGGAGTGCCAAAAACTTGCAACTGCTTCAAGCTTGTCTGCTCGTTTTGTCCATCTGCCATTTGCTGCAACAAGAGAATCATTTCAGCTTCTCAGTTGCTGGAAGAACATTTTTAAAAGACAAAATAAACAATAAAAATAAAACGTGTGGATATTTGGTTCTTCGAAGAATGGTTGATTTGCCTTGGCATTATGGTTTGACTTAGATACTATCTATGTTAATTTTAATTAAGCAATAAACACCCCTTTTCACTATTTTTTTAATCTTATCAGCCACATTTTTCATCTTAAAAATTGTGTAGTAGAACAGGTGTAGTTTTGGTGCCTTTGGGGAATGAACATTTTGTCTCTCTTCATTTCACTCCAGTGAATGAGCACTGTGAAGCTATCTCACCAGTGTCTGATATTATTTATCCTTGCATTTGGACCTGAATAGCTGTTTACATCTTGGGGAGAAAAATCATTTGCAGCCCTGGCATTTAAAACTATTCCTGGCATGATTGTATATATCACATTCCCCATGGTGCTATTTGGTATATGCTTTCACTAACTATGAAAAACCTTTTTAATTGGTGTTGCAGCTGACATAAGGAAAGGGCACTGCACCATGTAAACAATATATACTCCAAGTTAACAGTGTACTGTTACCCCCTTCATGTGTAATTATGATTCTGTGTGTGAGTGCCTGCACACACGTGCACCTGTATACCATCAAGTCACTTGACTCCTAGTGACTATTTGGACTAATCCCTGCAGGGTTTTTTTTTGTCAGAAACAGTTTGCCATTGCTATTTTCCCAGGGCGGAGAGAGAGTGACTGGCCCAAGGTCACCCAGCTGGCTTTGTGCTTAAGGCGGGACTAGAACTCATGATCTCCCAGTTCCTAGCCTGGCGTCTCGACTCCCTTGCCAAACTGGTTCCCTATTATGAGTTAAACTTTTGTCATCTGAATTCTACAATATGCAAGGGCAACTGGATAATTTATATCAGTAAAAGACTCAGTGAAATGAAATTCCATTAGTTCTTGATAGTCAAACTGAATCTGTGCTACAATTAGTGAATCGTATTTCCTATATATGAACTAATAAATTCAAACACAGATTCTGAATCATTTCAAGCTCTTTACTAGATGTGGTGAAGCTCAAAACTATTCTAAAGCCATTTCACAAATGGCTCGACTAAATATTCATCAGTGAACATCTGGATGAAGTTGCTAAAGTAACTCTTTGACCATGCCTTAGGCAGAAGATTGCATAGGAGACCTCAGTTACTTTTGGGTTGATAAATATATTTTTTCAAGGACTTTACAGGATTCTGCTAGTTTGTACCATACATCTCTCCTGATGTGGTCTGTACCCAAGAACTAGGGAAAAACAAACACTATCCTGGAATAACTTAATGCAGAGCATGAGTCAAAAGGGGATTGGGCGGCCTATAAGAGCGTTTAAATAAATAAATAAATAAATAAAAGCAGTGGCATGAAATAACTCAATAAACTATTGAGCTGATAAGATGGAAAGAAGACCTTAAAACAAAGCAGGCATATTGTTATAACTGGAGAGACAATTTGTTGTGTACACTAGTTATACTTGTCAAGAGCAAAGTTATACTTCATTTGTCTAAGCAGGAAAGCAAAACAACATTCAATGAACTTGCTGCCCTGAGGTGACACTGTTTCAACCATGTGACAAGATGTACTATAGAATAGGTTGGTGAATGGAAGATCAAAGCTGTGGTTGTTTCTCTTGATAAATCACTCCAAAATGTACTAGCACACTAATCCTAGAACACATCTATTCAATAGAAAATCCAGGCAGTTCTATAAGCTTCATTGGACCTCACACACATTTTGGATTGGAGATGTCCCCCAAACCCTTAAAGTAAGAGCAGTAAATGTACAGATTTTCTGGTTATCTACGTGTAAACTTGGCAACCCATTTTCTCCATTATTGCCGAACCCCATCATCCTTAACCATTGGCTATACTGGCTGAAATTAACACAGACTTCAACAATGACTACAATGGTTTGGTCCTTCATTCCTGCTTTTATTATAGATATAGCAGTAACAAAAAATGCAAAAGGAAAAAAAAGTGGAAGTACAGGGAAAGTACATTGAGCAGAACAAATCTCCCTACTATGTCTTCACTGATCCAACAAAAGCTTTTGACACTGTAAACAGGGAGATTCTCTGGACCCTCCTGAGACACTAGGGATGCCCAAGAAAATTCGTGAAGTTGATTCAGCTACTCCATGATGGAATGATAGGTCCTTTACCATGGTGATATGTCAGCTGCATTTGCCATTTCTAATGGAGTGAATCAGGCTTGTGTGCTAGCCCCAGTCTTGTTCAATCTGTTCTTCCTTGCAAGTTGTCACATGCTGTCCAAGGTCTGAAGAAGGAAGTGTATATCAGGTTTCTGTTAGGTGGGTGTTTCTTTAATCTCTGCTGCTTGGATGCACAAAGTACCTTCATAGGGTCATTCAAAAAACCCATCTTTGCTGATGTCTGTGCACTCCTGGTGCACAAGACAGTGTTCTGCAATTGATGTTGAACAAATTCTAAGATGCTGCTATGCTCTTCAGCCTGACTATCAACCCGAACAAGACTGAAGTACTTTACCAGCACATGCCAAATACCAACCCAATAGATGCAAAAATCATTGTTGATGACATCCAGCTGTCAAATGTAAATAACTTCAAATTCTTGAACAATGGGTCTTTGGGCAAAGAAATAGACTCCAAGATCAGCAAGGTCAGTCAGGCTCTGGGACAACTGCGTATTAGAGCACTCAATTAACACCTTTGTATCACCACAAAGCTGAAAGTGTACAATGCTATGATGATCCCTTCCCTTCTAGGTAGATGTGAGTCTTGGACTCTGTATCAATGACACATCACAGTGGATAAATTTCACATGTGACTTGTGCACTCCATCCTTGGCATTTGTTGGCAAGACTGTCTCTTCAACACAAAAATCTTGGATTATGCAAAGTTCACCAGCATTGAGTCTCTGATTATCAGAGCCCAGGTGCAGTGGGTGGGACACACCATTAGAATGGATGACCGTAATATGCTTCCCTATTTCTTCTATGGTGTATTAGAGACTGGAAAGAGGCTATATAGATAATAACAAACAACATGTATTGTAGAATACTGTATACCATACTCATAGTTTCAGTAACACACTTCCAGTGACCCACATATGGCAGCAGATTGAGAGAGGCTATTATTAAGAGCCATGGTGGTGCAGTGGTTAGAATGCAGTACTGCAGGCTACTTCTGCTGACTTCTGGCTGCCTGCAATTTGGCAATTCAAATCTCACCAGGCTCAAGGTTGACTCAGCCTTCCATCCTTCCAAGGTCGGTAAAATGAGGAGCCAGATTGTTGGGAGCAATATGCTGACTCTGTAAAACTGCTTAGGTAGGGCTGTAAAGCACTGTCAAGTGGTATATAAGTCTAAGTTCTATAGCTATTGCTATTATATGGAAACAAAGTGTGTGTAATGGCAACATAAGTAGAGTGTACAGGTGAAATTACAGTATATTTAGCTTTGGGATGTAACATTTCCAGTCCTGCAAGTGATAATGCTGATTACATTGTAGGCTTCTAGATCTATACATGGTGGAATATGGAATCAGAACTCTGGTTGATACTTTGGCGTGTAGAATATCATGTTAGAAACTGTGTGGACCTATTTGCACACTCTACATGCCTCTATACACACACACACACACACATATATACATACATACATACATACACATATACATATACATATACACACACACACACACACACAGAGTGTATATGTTTTTATTCAAGTATTTACATTTAAAAAGTGACATAAAAAGACATACACAAAATCAAGAATTAGAGGAGAAAATGGAAATTCAAATTGTAAAGAAAATTAAATATCTGGGAATCACACTAACAGCAAAATGTAGTATGATTAAGGAAGATAATTATAATGAATTGGCAAGACGAATAGAAAGAGACTTAGAAAAATGGAATAAATTACAAATCTCACTAATTGGAAGGATCTCGACTATCAAAATGAACATACTACCTAAACTGCTATATTTATTTCAAACAGTACCAATTAAATTAGAGAAGAAATATTTCGAACATTTGCACAAGTAGAATATACAGTACATGCCTGTAGATGCATTTTACCCAATGACATGTGGGCACATTGGGTTTACATACATGGAACGCTGCATGCCCATGACTTCCATGATTGATTCCAAAGTGTACGTGCTAGATCAACTGTGATGTGATTCACAGGATAATGGTTGCTTCCCACATGTGCTCTAGAGCCTGTGCCTAATCGGATAACAGGAGTAGGAAAGGGTCATCAAGGTTCTCAATACCGTCAGTATCAATATCATCCTCAACAAATGCCAGCAGCAAAAGTGCTATCAAATTACATAGTGTCTTGATTCCTATCACTGAATAGAAGCGTGTCTTATGACCTATCTGATCAGTAATGAGACGGGAAGGACAGCATCTACCTTCTCAGCTCATTACATGGACCCATTGCAAGCATCCATTAATACAAAGATTTACACCATCCAGACCAGTGGTGGGTTCCTACCGGTGCGGTCGACTCTGCCACACCGGTAGCGGCCAGCAGATTATGCAATTTGCGTGCGATGGCTCCGGTGCTGTCTTCACCGGTCTGTTGCGCGTCGCTATCTTTTTTTCAGAATTTTTGGGCTTTTTTTGCTTCCTGCGCATGCGTGGAAGCAAAATGTTGCGAAGGGACGCGCGTGTATGAGATTCTGGTGATTTTTTTGCTTCTGCAGAAGCAAAAACAAGCAAAACAAGCAAAAAAAGCCAAAAACAAGCTGGCGGCGCATGTGCAGTGCCAGAAACTCGGCTTCTGCACATGCGCAGAAGAAAACCCCCGGAAAAATCCCCCCCCCCAAATATAAAAAAAGATGGCGGTGCCCACGGACCGGCACCGACAGATCCGGTTCGGTGACGTCATCATGACGTCACCAGCGGGTCGCTACCAGTTCGGGAGAACCGGTCCAAATTGGGCGGAAACACCCCCCCCCAAATTGTAGGGCATGTAACAACCAGTAAGAACTGATCTCTGATACGCTTGCACAATATTTTATTTTATCCCTCAAAGTGTAATCAAGTATGTCAGTAAATCTGATTTTACGGACAGGGCCAGGGGTGGTTTCTTCTTTTCTTCGCTGCCGGTTCGCTCCTTTACGTGCCGCATGGGTGTGCATGCGCATGCGCAGTACTAAAAACCCAGCTTCTGCACATGCGCAGAAGCAAAAAACAGCTTCTGCGTGTGCACAGAAGCAAAAAACAAGATGGCGCCGCTGCTGCCACCACCGCAAGAGCCATTTGGGGGCCTGGCAGGCCTGGGTCGCTGCCGGTTCTAGTGACCCAGGCCGCCAAGTTACTACCGGTTCCATAGAACCAGTCCGAACCGGGAGGAACCCACCTCTTGATGGGGCATTAGCTCAAGGAAATCTAGGATATGTATGCTCTGTGTATGTTTAC
Source organism: Diadophis punctatus similis (assembly GCA_023053685.1). Lineage (NCBI taxonomy): Eukaryota > Metazoa > Chordata > Lepidosauria > Squamata > Dipsadidae > Diadophis > Diadophis punctatus. The sequence goes on along the minus strand of JALIGW010000002.1, from coordinate 54,251,657 downwards.
ACATATGTGGATATGCAGTACATTACCATGAAATAAATAAAACCAATGTATGAAAATGACATACTGTGCAAAGCACAAAAGGATTGTGCAACAGCTACCTATCCCTACCTTCTAGATTTATTATTTTCAGTTATTTATCTCCCCAAAACCAAAGCTAAGGCAGAGAGTAATGCCAGAGGCAGCAGACCAATGTTTTCAACCTTGGCAACTTTAAGATGTGTGGACTTCAACTTCCAGAATTCCCCAGTCAGTATGCAAAGTCCAAATCTAAATCCGCTGATCAGAATGGCATGCAGACTTTGTCTCTTGGACAAAGGCTTTAGAGGCATTCCATACTAGTGAACTGGTTCATTTATTTAGCTCTGTGCATACCATTGTCCTTCAGAATCAAATGTGAAGCTTCTCTTGGTCAGTTGTATCACAGATCTGACTGCAGAAGAGATGAAGATTTTGCTTCCTGAAAAGAGATTGGGGGAGGGGGAGTTGGTAGAGGGAAGTGGGGGAGCTCTACTGACTTTTTTTTATAATTCACCACTTTGCTATCTAATATGATCATCTTCTATGTGCCATGATTTTTTATTTTTTAATAAGCCCAATGAAGCATCTGATTCCTCATTGCGCCCCAAAAGGGAACAAACGTATCATGCAAGAGAGTATTTCATTATTTAACTTTAATTGGTTCCATCAGGCTTATTAGGGGCTATCTAATGTGGTAAGTATCCAAAGTCAAGTTTCATCCCATCTCCGGTTATTTTAATCAATTAATACAGGTGATTTTCACTGTATTTATTATTTATAAATCTTTAAATTACTTGGGTGCTGCTTTACTTTGTTTCATTACTTAAATCTTTTGTACTTCAATTACTTCAGTTTCTTATATATTTAAAGCATCTTACTATAAATTTTATCAAGTGAGTATGCTCTATGATATCTTAGCTTTGAAGTTCAGCATACGGATTTTTTTAAAAAATGAAATAAATTCATAAGGAGCACACAAGTGATCAGGAAGTGGAGATCTTTGAGTTTGCTTTATCTTCAGGCCACTTAGTCATCCCTCCCTTTTCACTCCAGGGGTGGGTTCCTACCGGTGCGGTCCAGTGCGTAGCTCAGGTAAGGGCCCGCCGATAACGCAATTTGCGCACGACTGCTCCGGTACCATCTCCACCGGGCAGTCGCGCGCGTTGCCATCTTTTTAAATGAATTTTTTGGGCGATTTTGCTTCTGCGCATGCACGGAAGCAAAATTGCACCAAAATCTCACGAGGGGATGCGCGCGAGCGAGAGATTTTGGCGAGATTTTGCTTCTGCGCATGCACAGAAGCAAAATCGTGCCAAAATCTCACACGCATGCGTATCCCTTCACAAGATTTTGGTGAGATTTTGCTTTCGTGCATGCGCAGAAGCAAAATCGCGTGAGGGGGCGCGCACGCACGAAGCATGGTGAAACGCAGAGCAGCGCACTGGTCTCGATACGTAAGCAACTTGCCCAATTCACCCCCTATGTAGAATAGCACAAGTCTGCACAATGGATATTATATTTTGTAACTAGTCCCTAAATCAGCCTTCCTTAAACCAGTTGGTGCCCTCCAGAAGTGTTGGACTAAAGCTCCCATCCTCCGTAGTAAATGCTACTAAACCTTGGAGCTGTGGACTAGGCCATCTGGGAAGCACTTACATGGAAGAGGCTGCCTTTAACTGATAAGGAATAAAACAGGAAACTCCCGATGAGAAGATTGCCTTGCTTTCTTTTCCTGGCTTTGAATTGCATGAATGGACATGTTATTTCAGATAATTAATAGCAAGCTCAAATCCAGTATCTACATGTGCATGGTTTACATTAAGCTATTATAGTACGGAAGCATGTTAGAAAGTAAAGTAAACATACCATGGTTGAGCTCCAAAAATCTGGAAGTCCACTAGAAGAAAACCATGATAGAAAACTGGTTGGCCAGATTTTTTTCCCCAGCCAAAATACAGATGATATTTTTCAGAATTACTAATCACCACTCTTCATGCTAAAGTCAAAGGCTTAAACCATGCAATGTTTTAAGCGTGTGTGTGTGAATCTGATCAGCAAAATATGGATCATATTGGAATATAGTTGTACTCTTAAGGCTAATTCATAAATACCGGTATATACGTGTCATTGAGTGGTATACATTCTAAGGACTCATCTCTGCTTCCCCTCCCCCCACATATCATTAATATTTCTCAAGAAACTCAGGGCGGTGGGCATGATTCTCTCTCTATCCCCCTTTTTATGTCTATTCAGTTGGATATGATGGAGGCGCAACACAGTCAGCCTAATTGAAATATATGGCTGTACAAGGTTGGTACTTGTTTTCTTTGGTTTGGTGTACAATGTACACCATTCCTTTCCATTAGTCTTTTTGGTGAGGATAATGTAGACCTACCACATCTGGGTTACAAAAATCTGGACAATCACTATATGGCAGAAAAGTGTTAGAATTTTCTAATTTTTGTCTCTGCTGTTCGGTGGTCATCCGGATTTTTGTAGTTCTGATATAGCAACTCTAACTTATCAGGACTGAAATTCAAAACATCTGGAGATATCACGTTACCTCTTCCATCATGCTCTCACTCATTGATGATTCATTACTGAAAATGTGTTATTATTAAGTGTTGTTGTGTAAATATTGCATCTCTGATTAACATTTCACATCAGAAACCCAGTACTGGATTTTGTACTTGCTGACTGCAAATATCTCTTCACATTCCATCCTAAGGATGTTTTCCAAGAGTCCCATAAAATTTTAAATTTATTATGGACCATATTCAGCCGTATAAATACCATAAATCCTTTCCATCTCTGCTGGATATCTTTAAAACCGTCAAAGCAAGATAGGAAAAATAATTGCCAAATAAGCTATGTACATTATTTAAATTCACATGATGCTGTAGCTTTGGACAATTATGATTACTGTTCCAGTGGTGGGTTGCTACCAGTTCGGACCGGTTCGCTTGAGCCAGTGGTGGAAATTTGGCCCCATTCGCTGAACCGGTAGTGATGGCCAACTTGCCATGCCCCTGAACCGGTTCCCTGGTCACCGCTGCTTGAAAGTGGCTGGCAACAAACCCACTGCACATTTGTTTATTTATTTATTTATTGCATTTCTATGCCGCCCAGCTCCCAGAGGACTCTGGGCGGCTAACAACAATTGCAAATACAAAAAGTATAAAAACATTAAAAGCAGATAAAAAAAACAGATTTAAAAACTCATACATACCCATTCATGGCCGGATCTCTCATTATAGCTGTGAGATCAACAGCCCTGAGCCTGCCGGAAGAGCCAGGTCTTAACCGCTTTTCGGAAGGCCAATAGGGTGGGGGATCTCCGGAGGTAGTTGGTTCCAGAGAGCTGGGGCAGCCACAGAGAAGGCCCTCCCCTGAGGGCCCAACAGCCGACATTGTTTAGCTGACTGTGCATGTGCAGAGAGTCAGAACCCAGATGTAACTCATGCACTTCTGACGCGACGTGCACACTTCCGAACCAGTAGGGAAAGTAAGAGAAACCCATCCCTGTACTGTTCTGTGTAGAAACCACCGTTTGCAAAAGCAATGGCTTTTCATTTTGATTACAGCATTAACCCAAGTAGCTTGTGACAGAAACAAATAGCTTAGCGTTCCTAGCTCTGACATACAAAGATCCAGATGGCCCCCAAATGCAGCAAAGAATGTCTAGATGTGGTAGAGAAAATAAATCTAACAAAATGGAGGCTATATTCTTTCTCCTCCATGTTTTTTTTTGGACATGACCAGAACCAAACCCAGCTCTTCTTTGACTAATCCTACCACACCTTAATTGATCCTTCCTGCCCTCAGACAAAGCCCTCTGCAAACTCATCTATATGGGAAAAAAATAAAACCCTTGCTCATTAGCTCCAACAGAGGCCAAGGGCAGCCCTAATAAGGGAATTGCATAGTAATCAGGTGAGAAATGCTAACATTCCATTCTCAGTCACCTGATGATCTCAACATTCCATTCTCCTTAACAAGAGGCTTTCCCAGCTGTTGCCCCTCCCAAAATGACTGCTTTGCCTAATAATACAGTAGTATAATACTCCAAGTGCACTACCTCAGGGGTAGGCAAAGTTGGCTCTTCTATGACTCATGGACTTCAACTCCCAGAATTCCTGAGCTAGCATGATTGGCTCAGAAAGTCTGGGAGTTGAAGTCCACAAGTCATAGAAGAGCCAACTTTGCCTACCCCTGCACTACCTCAACAAGAATCTGTCTCCAAACTGACCAGCAAATAGATCTCTAGAATTTCCCACCTTGTAGCTCTGTATAAGACCTTTGCTTTTCCATCCTTCAGGTTCTTTTTTCTTGTAAAACCAACAGGCACTCAACAATGGCAATAAACCTGGTTATTTATCCCCAGTGTTGTACTCTACTTTTGAGTTACTCACAACACAGATTGTTTTGCTGCATCCAATGGTCGCCTCAATTCCACCTCTGTACACCCTTAATCCAGGTGCCTAGAAACTAGATTTCTTTTCTAAAACTGAGTATTTTAATTTAGCTCAAGTGATGTGTGTGTTTTCTTAGTGATGGGTATATACTTTAGAAATCAGTTCTTTGAAATCTTCATGAGCCCAGGAGAAAATAATAGAGAAAGCAGGAAAAACCCTAGCCTCTTATTTTAGCTGAAAAAAAGTCCCTTGATTCACCTAAAAAGTTTTACCCTCCATAGCCACCTTGTTTTCAGAGAAATAAACAGGCTGCAGCCACAAATTCAGATTACCTTACATAAATCACTGAGAAAGCTTTCCCTGCCCTTCCCGGCAACTCCTGGAGCAAGTAGTTAGAGAAACTAACATTTCTTAGTTTCTCTTTCTCTGAGCAATTATGTGGCGTATTTTGCCTATCAGAAGCAACTTCCTTCCAAGCGAGAGCTGCCAACAGATCTGTTTGTTCAGGGAGCATTTGATTCCCAACTTTGATTTTTCCAAATTTATATATATATATATATATATATATATATATATATATATATATATATATATATATATATATATATATATATATATATATATATATATATATATATATATATATATATATATATATATATATATATATATATATATATATATATGTCAAATCATGGAGAAAAATTCAAACAACTCCAAGAATATTTGATACCTGCCCACTCTTGCTACTATAATTATTTCAACTGGTTTCTGAAAGTCGTGAATTTAGCATTAGCAATCACTGGGTTTACCCCTCCTCCTTCCAAAGACCAGAAACTCTTGCTGAGTCATACAGTTGGAACTTTCTTCTAATCGAAGTCCTGTGCCTTTAACGGTGGTTATCAGGCTGAATTTCCACAAGTCAATCTTTCCCTGCCCTGGAGAACAAAAAGCTGCTGCATGATTAGATTTGGCTCACTATGTTGTTATAGGAAGGCCAGGAATCCTTCTAGAGAGGATGCAGACAGTTCAAACCATGGGCAATTAATTGCCTTAGGGAGAAGATCAAGTCACTGATTCAAGTAGCAGAGTATTTTTTACACTGACCAGCCACAGTTCTTCAGGCTTTGCGGCAGGAGTTTCTATTACATTTGTATCTTATCTTTGCTATTAAAAACTCAAAGCAGCAGGCATTATTTTTCCTGCTATCCTATTGTATATTTCAATTATAAGTATATACATATACATGGATAGGCAGGAACTGTGGCATTGGTCAAAATTGCCCAGTAAGTTTAAACATGGTTCTTCACATTCCTGCCTTATATTAACTACATTAGACTTGTCTTAAAATCACAAAATTGCATCTCACTTATTTTGACCATGTCATACAGGGGAATTCACTGGAGAAACAAATTATATTTGGAAAAGTTAGTGATAAAAGGAAACCAGGCCACCAAAGAGCAGGGTGGCTGGACACTATGAAAGCTGACACCAGCCAGAGCATAGAAAAACACAAAGAATTAGTGCAAGATTAGAAAATATGGAGAGACCTTGCCCAAAGAATTGCCAAGAGTTGGACACAACTCGCCAAGAGTTGGACACAATAACATTATCATCATTAGATTTGTCTTATTGATGGATAAGGACAAGCACTTCATGCAAAGGAAGAGAGATGCTAGATATAACTGAGTTTTTGTTGGCCATGAATAACTTTGGGGTGTTGTAAGGAATATCCTTCTAGGTTCAGTTCCAAGTGGGGAAAAAGACACTGGATTCATGGAAGTTGCTTGGAAAGAAGGTTTAAGGGTGGACAGGAGCACATGGCATGAGCTCCTGAACAGAAAAGGTGGATCACATGCTTCCAGATGTTGGGTGAAGAGAAAAGGAAGGAAAAGATGCTGAGTCCCTTGGTTTTATGACCTCGGTTGGGCCCCATCTCTTAGTTTCCTGTTCCTGTGTATGTAATGCACTCCGATTGGCTGTCAGACTCCCATGGGGCCATGCAGGGGCAACTCTGTAGGCTGTCTTGAGTCCAAGCTTGCTTGAGCTCCGCTGGCTGATGCAATCTTCCCAGCTCCCATGTGGTGTAATGAAAGGGCTTTGGGCAATTCCTAATATGGCTCTGTCTGAAGGAGGTAGATCTTTGTTATTGTTGTGGCCCGCCCGCAGCTTCTGCAGCCTGGGCCTTTGGAACCTTCAGTACCTCTTGGCAGTGCTGAGAAAGGAGGGGCTACTCCTTTCCTGAATGCAAGAGCACGCAGGGCTGCCAAGAGGCAGAAAGGTTTACTCCGGAGGAGGTCTTTTCGGGAGTAAGACTTGGGGCTAATTGGTCACTCCACTAGTCTATTTAAGATCATCAGTTGCAGCTAACAAGCTGCAGAGAACAACATTTGAAAAAGAGACCTGTCTGATCATAGCTTGCTCCATGACTCTTGTTTTGGCATTCTCTGTGTTGGCTTGGATTATCAAGGACTAATTTCTAGGAAATTTGCCAACTCTTGGAAACTCCGTAAGATAAACAGATTCAATTGCTCGTCATTGTCTTTGAACTCTTTGAACTGATAGCCAGCTATTAATGAAGCTTAATTGATAGCTGGTTGCTTGCTGATAACTGTTTGTAAATTAGTGTGTGCATCTTGTTTACTACTAAGACGTTTTATTAGTAGCCTTTGTTTCATTAAATAAGTGTGTACAAACTGCTTGTGTGGTTGTGTGCTTCATGGAGACAAAACAGTTATGTAGAATAGACTGGTCCAGGCTATTAACAAAGGTGGGGGGGAGCTGGGCCATTCCTTGATGGCACATTGACAAAGGTGGGGGCTACTAAGAGTGAGTCTGTTTCCTGCCTAAAAACATGTTTCTCCATTTGTCAGCGAGGGATATTCTATATAATATTCTGCCTTTTTAATATTTCCTAGGATATTTCATTTTTCTAGGAGAGGGGTAGGTGCTAACTTCCTACAGGGGCATTGAGAAAAATCCCGTTGGGTATCTTCTCCTCTCTGCTAACCATTTTACTATACTATTCTTGTATCTGGGAGGACAACATTGACCTCTTTTCTCTTGCATATAGAGAAACAAATAGCTTTTCAGGAATATCTAAGGACATGTGTAATCTATGGCTACTTTAAGTCAGGTGGCTCCTATGCAAAGCTTCTCCCTGACCATGTAATATGATTTTTATGACAGCATCTCTCAACTATACCAGCATTGTGATAATCACCCGAACCCCACATCTTCAGCTATAAAGATACAGTGATCACAATTTTTATTCAGAGTTTTTATTTATTTATTTTATTTATTTATTTTGTCAACACGTGTACAAGATAACAGATGTGATATAAACATAAACAAAAGCAAAGTATGTATAGGTAAAAATTAGACAATAGGACAGAAGGACAGGGACGGTAGGCACGATGGTGCACTTATGCACGCCCCTTACAGACCTCTTAGGAATGGGGTGAGGTCAATTGTAGACAGTCTAAGGTTAAAGTTTTTGGGGTTTGGGGAAGAAACCAGGTAGTACATTCCAGGCACTGATTACTCTGTTGCTGAAGTCGTATTTTCTGCAGGCGAGTTTCGAGCGGTTTACATTGAGTTTGAATCTATTGTGTGCTCTTGTATTGTTGCGGTCGAAGCTGAAGTATTCATTGACAGGTAGGACATTGTGGCAGATGATTTTATGAACTACATTTAGATCAGATCGAAGGCGACGTAGCTCTAAGTTGTCTAAGCCTAAAATTTCAAGTCTGGTGGAATAAGGAATTCTGTTGCGAGTAGAAGAGTGAAGGACTCTGCTTGTGAAGTATTTCTGGACTCTCTCAATTGTATTTATGTTTGATATGTAGTGCGGGTTCCAGACAGGTGAGCTATATTCAAGGATTGGTCTGGCAAATGTTTTGTATGCTCTGGTTAGCAGAGTAATATTGCCAGAGAAGAAGCTACGCAAAATTAGGTTGACAACTCTTCATGCCTTTTTGGCAATGTTGTTACAATGGGCTCTGGCACTTAGGTCATTAGATATGAGTACTCCAAGGTCTTTAACAGAGTGAGGGTCGTCTACAAGGTCGTGTCCTCCAAGTTTATATTTTGTGTTTGGATTCTTTTTGCCAATGTGTAAGACAGAGCATTTGTTTGTTGAGATTTGTAGTTGCCAGTTATCAGACCATTGTGATACATGGTCAAGATCTTTTTGAAGGGTGGAAGTATTGTCGGTGGTGTTGAATAGCTTATGCATTATGCATTATGAATTATCTTATGGAGTTTTTCCATAAGATCTTGGGTTGCAAAATTACAATGGAAAGATTCACATTTTACTGTGATTTTAAACTAAGGGATTATAATATGAGACTCCGGGGCCTCCAGTATGTTCCCTCCCCTCAAAAAATCTTTGTTAGAGCCTCGAAAACCTCTTCTGCTGTGAATACTTCTGCTGAATTATTATCTTTTAATATGGCCTAATAAAACTATTCAGTACATGTACTTTAAGGCTTTTTGTCCTGATCCTGTATTCCTGTTGGAGTATAAGCCTATTACATATCAGACAAAGATCAATTCTGTATAGGTAGTCCTTGACTTAATAACCATTCATTCAGTGACCATTTGAAGTTACAATGGCTCTGAAAACAGTGATTTATCACCAGTCCTTGCACTACAACCGTTGTAGCATCTTCACAGTCACATGAACAAAATTCAGTGCTTGGGCAAACAGCATGTATTGCAATGTCTCAGCATTATGTGACCCCCCCATTTGTGACCTTTCCATCCAGCTTCCATCCAGCAAAAGTCAACAGGAGAAGCCAGAGTCACTTAATAATTGTATGATTTGCTTAGCATCTGTAGTGATTCACTTAATAATCATGGCAATAAAAATAAAATTGGACACAACTCACTTCACAACAGCCTTGCTTACAAATGGAAATTTTGGTCCCAATTGTGATGGTAAGCCAAGGACAACCTGTATCTTAAAAAAGGGTTACCGTATTTTTTGGAGTATAAGACGCACCTTTCCCCCCCTAAAAGTGGCTGAAAATTTGGGTGCGTCTTATACTCTGAATGTAGCTTTTTTGAAGCTTTTTTTTCCAGCCCTAATGAGGTGCTAACGATCTTCCCTGGCTCTTCCCCTGCTTGCAGGCTTGTTTTCATTGCTATTCCTTCGAAGAAGATTTTTTTCAGCCCTAACGAGGTGCTAATGATCTTCCCGGCTTGCAGGCTTTTTCATTTCTACTCCCTCCGAAGAAGGTTTTTTTCCAGCCCTAAGTCTTTGCAGGCTTGTTTTCATTGCTATTCCCTCCAAAGAAGATTTTTTTCAGCCCTAACCAGGGGATAAAATAACACTGAAGCTGACCAGATTAAAGACGCTAGCCAGATGAATACCTGGTAGGTAGATTTCCCCCCCTATTTTCCTCCCCAAAAACTAAGGTGCATCTTATACTCCGGTGTGTCTTATACTCTGAAAAATACAGTATATGGAAGAGGAACATGAAGTGTATGAGACGAACGTGATAAACAGCGTGAATTAGGAAGTAAAATGAAAATAAAACATATTGCATATTTGTGAAACTAAGAGCAAGGAGAAGGATATAATTCATTACAACAAAAATGGCCTGTTCTGGATTTTATGAAAATATCCAGGAAAGTGATGGTGTAGGTTTGATTATAAACAAAAGCCCTAAAGCCGATGTTCAAAAATATGAATTTACAGTGTTGTGGGTAGGTATGAAAATAGGACTCCACAGGCAGGCGATAACTGCACAATGCTGTTGTGGGAATGCCGATAGTGGACTAACTAGATTTGAGTTTGGTATAAATTGTGCAACATTCTGAAAGATGCGATGTGGGGGGTGGGGAGATATTCTGTTGAGCTCCATGGATAACTGAGAATGAGACAAGACAGATAAAGAAGTCAGGCCATTTGGAGACCTAAGAATGAAAGTGAATGCTTACTTGTGAGCATTTAGAAAAATAAGTTTTGTTTATTTCAAATATGTGATTTGAAAAAAAAATAACTAAGACCTACAACATACTAACTAAGAGGACACCAGGATTAGAATACTAAGGATAAACTGTTGGTATAATAGCACTCAGGGCTGCACATATGAGGAATAGTGTTTTGAGGAAGATGTTTTCAATTTCCTTTGCTAGAACTCTCGGTATAAAATGTTCAAAGCTTTCATTTAAGTTTAACAAAGACATAACCATTGTTATGTACATATGTTGTGCAGTACTTTCATTGACATAGTTGTTTACAACTCATCATTCATTAATGTGTACCCAGCCTACTCCATGACTATAGCAATGTTCTTTGTATAAATGTAATAGAAAGCATGTTTTACAATGAATAGCACAACTGAAAGACATAACAATAACATGAAATATAACAAACAATTGGAGGAATAGGTTAATAAGTTAATTTTCTTTGGATTCTCTTTGTAAGCCCAACCTGAGGATAGCTACCATCATGCAAATTAGCCATTAATAGACACATAGACATAAACAATATTTACATACTATGCAAAAAGAGACAATCAACAAGCTAAAAAGGGAACAAAAAAGCCTCCTCACCAGCAATCAACACCCAGATGAGCATAGATTAACTCCAAGATTAACATCAGACTAACAATCAAGAAGTAAACAATACACTGATCAAGGAACTTCCAAGGAAACTAACAGTAAACAGTCCAATTAAAGAACTTCCAAGATCATTCTCACCAACACTGACAGGGCAAGTCACTAGAATATAATCTGAGAACACATCCCACTCATTCCAGCAGTGATAATGTTACCTAAATTGGGTAATGAAATGTCTGCAAGAACAAAACCAAGCTCAAAGAGCACCAAGGACCCCTCATTTCAACCTTGAGCTACAAATATTCTTCTTTATTGGTACCATCATACTGTGGTCATAGACATACTTAAGATAATCTGTGTTGTGTAAAATAAGAGCTGTGGTGGTGCAGTGGCTAGAATGCAGTAGTACCGCAGGCTAATTCTGCTGCATGCTGGCGGTTTGATTCTCACCGGGTCAAGGCTGACTCAGTCTTGCATCCTTCCGAGGTCGCAAAAATGAAGACCCAGATTGTTGGGGGCAATATGCTGACTCTGTAAAACGCTTAGAGGGAGCTGTAAAGCACTGTGAAGCGGTATATAAATCTAAGTGCTACTGCTATTGCTCTAACCCAGTAACTTTAATCCATTGGAGATTTTATAGTAGTTTGTAGTGCTTTGAAAATGAAACGTGGAAGTGTCAAAGTGGTGACTGCTGAAATGGGCTGTCACCAACATCCGAATGTTTTGTACTAGGAGGGAAAAATGATCTTCATCATTTGATTTTGCAGTGAAATGGAAATCGTACCAGGAAGAATTGTACTAGATACTCTTCAATTTAGTGTTTGTAAACAAATCTTTTGAAGAAGCCCTCTACCGGGTAATTCAATAGAGAGCAGCTGGTAGCCAATCACAATGTCAAGTTTCCTTCCTATGATAGCACTGAAGGTTATTCAAGGTCCTATCACTTTACAGGGTAGTATGAACACTTGCAACATTTGTCATCATCACATGTTTCTTCTGGAATAACAAACAAAACTTCAGAGGGTAGACTCTAGGGGCATTGTGACTGATGTCCTATAGAGTAAGGTATAGATCTGGTAAGAGGATCTTTCATTCTTTCTGACACCAATTTTGCACACTACAGTACTCATTTTTCACTGCATACATCTTTATTCTGGAAGCTGGTAAGAATAAACAACATCTTCATTACAAAAATCATTTGATTTCTTTTTGGGTCATTTTGTGGTTCATCCACTTAGACAGACACAGTGTAAACTTTCCAATTTGCAGGAAATGAAGAAATTTTAAGGTCTTGCTTGGAAATGTTCCTCTGGCTTTATTTATACAGTGAGTTATTTAGGGCAAAGGGGAAGGTGTCTGAATGGAGGTTTTGCTAATTCTTGACTAAAGTGCAAGTTTGCTATTGAGAAATAAAAGAAATACATTGTGTTATACCTAGAAAGGTCAACGAGTTCACACCCAATTTGTTCTAGATAATTCTAGCACTGAACAGATTAATTTCGTGACAAGGGAGCAGTTTGATCTATAAGTCTCCATTTCTCAATGTATGTTCCACCCTTATTTCTCAGAAACAGAGAACGTCTGATTGAGTGACATATTGTCACCTATACATATCCATGGCAGATCTGTGGGAAGAGGATTGTTTTCAGAGCTTCACGCTATGGATGTCTGAGTCCCCTCCTCTGTCTTCAGTTTTACGCAGCTTTAATCCATAAACCTGATCACAATTCCAACTTCCAGTAATTAAAATTAACATATAAAAAAATTAAATATGTCATAATAATACCAGGAGCAACATCCATCATAAAAATAAACACTAGCCATCAATGCACCTGGATTCCTCTTCTCAGCTTTGGGAATAGCTAAATAACATGCCTGATTCATTCCGGGAGCCCAACAGAAGGGGCAGAGATTTACAGTAATAGGGATGAAGCTATTCTTTTTTTTCTGGGGATAATAGCTCTAGATGTGGGGGAGGTGACTGAAAAGGATCTTCTCCTGGTCTGCTCTAAGCAACAAACTGTAGGATCTAAATCCCTTAGGAAATCCTCACTTGTTGGGCGGATTCCACATTGAACAAGAGCTGTCAAAGGTTGTTTCAATTGTTTATCGAATTGTTATAAGTGGGCATTATAGATTATAGACCTGTACCTTAGCCTGTAAAGATAGGATATGCTCTAAGGCATCTGCTTATTTGGAAGAAGGGTTGCTATCAACCTTATGAATAATTGTTTGCTTATATGTATTCTGCCAACCTAGCAATTCAAAAGCATGCAAATGTGAGTATATAAATAGGTACCACTTTGGTGGTCAGGTAACAGTGTTCCATGCGCCATGGCATATGGCCATGTGGCCAGATGACCACAGAAATGTCTTTGGACAATGCTGGCTCCCTTGGCTAAGAAATGGAAATGAGCACCATCAACTAGAGTCGGACACGAGTGGACAGGGCAAACCTTTAACTTTATATATCAGGAAGCTCATGACTTCTATATAATAGATCCATTCTCCTGAATTTTCTTTAATTATCTAAAAGTCAAGTAAATGTGTATTGCCAGCAATCCAACTATCTCAACTCTAGAGCTGCCATATCTGAGTTGCAAAAATCAGGATGTCTGCTAGATGGATGCAGAGGTAGAATTGCCTGGATCTTTTTGCTGCTACATAGACTGTTGTAGTTGTCCATTCTACTATATTTATGAAAGATTATTAATGAATCAAATATGAAGAAGTTCAAACATAATACATTTATTTATTTATTTTTATTTTATTTGTCAAACATGTACAGGACAGTAGTTGTTTGTATAAACATAACATAAGCAAAGAAGTACAGATAAATGAGGACAATAGGACAGTAGGACAGGGACGGTAAGCACAGTGGTGTGCTTATGCACGCCCCTTACAGACCTCTTAGTAACGGGGAGAGATCGACTGTAGACAGCCTAAGGTTAAAGTTTTTGGGGTTTGGGGAAGAAACCACAGAGTCAGGTAGTGCATTCCAGGCATTGATCATTCTGTTGCTGAAGTCGTATTTTCTGCAGTCCAGTTTGGAGCGGTTTACATTTAGTTTGAATCTATTACGTGCTCGTGTATTGTTGCGGTTGAAGCTGAAGTAATCATTGACAGGAAGGACATTTTGGTATATGATTTTGAAATGAAACAGAACATAGAGTTATCTAACTAATTCACTAAGAAATTAATTTCAAAAGTGTTAGGGGTGAGAATAAATCTCCCTAGAAGTGATGTTTGATCTTTCTCTCGGAGCTCAGACATTTAGAAATAAAGCCGAAGTTAAAAGGTCTAATAAAATAGTTATTTCGGTACAAAAACAATAAATTCTGAATAATTACATTCTTGCTAATTAAATGCGACCGCTCCCGGTCAGAGCCAAACCACAAGAAGAAGAATGGAGAATCAGGAATGCACACATACGCATAAGATCACATCACGTGTCCTGCTTGTAATGGAATGTACCATAAAGTAAAATAGGGATGCATCACCCTGCATATACGTACAACTGACAATATTCACTACGTGACAAGAAGTATTTTGCCAGGCAGTATTACGGGGAAGTCACAAATTGCAAAGGACGCAGACTAATCAATACGTGGAATGACCTGCTCATGCATTCTCCATGCGGTTCACTCCCTTTGAAACATAACATTGAGTCATAAGAGAGAGTTGGCCTTGCAGGTGTCTGGATATTCCCTTTGGTCAGAGCTGTGTTAGAGCATGAATGAATGAGTGGGAGGGGTGACTTCTTCACAGGATAGGATACTTTGATCCTGCTCCTCCTTAAGAAATAAATAATGATCCACTTAACTTTGCATAGAAATCATCTTCACAGAAGTTCGCATGCTATAAGAATTATGTGTAAATCAGTTGTGGGTTGTAAATAATTTTGCCACCGCAGAAGCGTCCTGGGCAGGTGGGTGGAGCCTCCTGCCGCCAGCGCTACCGGTTCTAAGAACTGGTCCAAACCGGGAGCAACCCACCGCTGGTGTAAATTAATTCCTAGAATGGCATGTGTGCACACAGGTATAGAAGAGGCAACTTTGAAAACAAATGAATGTTTGGAATATTGTTTATCACTGTCATTGAAATCTGGACAGGCATGTGCTATAGGCAGCCAAATACATGCATATATTGAAAATGTGATCAAAACTCTGAATCAGTTTTAAAAGTGTTGTGTTGATCCCTGCAACAACAAAAAAGGGGGGGAGGGAGAGGAGACTAGGGAAATTATGACATCCTCATGACCCCCTCCTTGTTTTTCTTTTTTTATACATTCACTCCCCTCTTGTGATAGTTACCACATCTGTTTGAATACTCTTTCTGTTTTTCTTCCATATTGAAGAGAGTGATTAGGCTGACTCAGAGTTTTGTGAAAGCTTCCTCGTCAACACTGGGAAGTTACTTCAGCTGATCAGCACCTAGTTCATAAATTCAAACCATAATAAATCCCAGTTATTTCTATTCCCGAAGCCTTTCATGGACACCTCTAACCAGTTGTCAGCATTCAGAAAGGGAGGCCTGCAACTGGTATGCTACGAAGTATGAAAGCAAGCCATATTCATTTCCATCTTCATAGTCCCAATGCCATTCTCATTCCAATGTGCAACAAGTGAGCGGAGGCTTTAACGTTAGGGCTCGGCGTGTGTGGGAGCTTCAGCAATGTGGAAGGAAGAATCTGGATTCCCGCGGAAAAGCTGACTATTCAGAATTGTTTTGAAAGGCTGGTTTAAAAATATTGTTGGTACCTTATCATAAATTGCCAGGGTATGCAGAGAAGCTGGCTAAAATGAATTTTTATGAGAGACTTTCTTTACTCCAGGGAATCGGGTTATGTGAAGTTATTTCACAATACACACACACACACACACACACACACACACACACACACACACACACACAAACACACACACACACACACACACACACACACACACACACACACACATATATATATATATATATATATATATATATATATATATATATATATATATATATATATATATATATATATATATATATCTCACACACATACAAACCATATTTTTTGGAGTATAAGATGCTCCGGAGTATAAGACGCACATTCATTTTTGGGGAGGAAAAAAAAATCTGCCTCTGCCTAGCAGCATCCATTGGTATTCATCTGGCTAGAGTTTGCTTGCAGCAAACAGCAAACAGCCTGGTCAGCTTCAGCATGTTATCACAGCCTGATTCAGCACGAGCAGCTGATTGGTGGTTGGATCGGCCTCCCGGAATACTGCCAATCAGCTGTTCTAGGCTGTGGGGATTGCCACAGCCCATCGCCACCTCTGCGCGTCATGTTTTTGGCCTCCGCGCGCCGCATTTTTGGCTTCCGTGCGTTGCATTTTTGGCCTTCACATGTTGCGTTTTTGGCCTCCGCACACTCCATTTTAGACCTGTTCCAGGCTACAGGGATCACTGATTGTCGCCTCCGTGCTTCACATTTTTGGCCTCTGCACGCCCCGTTTTTGGCCTCCATGCATTGTGTTTTCAGCTGGTTCCAGGCAGCGGGGATCGGCGGCGGGGGTGATCCCCACTGACTAGAACCGACCAAAAATGTGATGCGCGGAGGCCAAAAATGGGGCATGTGGAGGCCGAAAATGCAATGTGTGGAGGCCGAAAACGCGATTCCCGCAGCCTGGAATGGGTCTAAAATAGAGCATGCGAAGGCTGAAAATGCGATGCACCAAGGCCAAAAGCGGCCGAAGGGTGGGGGCTGGCAGGTGGGCAGAGCTTCAGCAACATTCACTCTATAAGATGCACAGACATTTCCACCCACTTTTAGGGAGGGGGAAGAGCATCTTATACTCTGAAAAATATGGTGTGTGTGTGTGTGTGTGTGTGCGTGCCCAATTTTGGAATTTAATTTGAGTTTGAGAATTGCTGAAAAATGGAGAAAAGTTATAAGGTTAACGATGTTAATGTGAAGAATCAATAAATTCAGGTTGTACCTTTCACATGACCATTTCATCTCATTTTTTAAGAGTCTTGATCTTTCAGAAAAGAATGAAAATATTTTCACTTTCATTTTTAACAAATCCCTGTGAATTTCAAATTAGTTGCATCCAAAGATGTCATTGAATATTCAACCACATATTTTGCTTTTTCATGTTGCAATTTTTAAAACTTCCCCTCTGCTCTTCATGTTTTTCGGCTGTGAAATTCAGCATCAAAGGATTTTAAATGTTTTTAATCTTACAGATAATTGCATCATATAGGGATTTTAAACAAGGATCCAAATGACACTACTGTACAACCCTGGAACAGTTATCAAATCGTTCCCTCTTCCCATCCATCATGATCAGGGGCGGGTTCCACTTACCTTTCGCTACCGGTGCGCATCGCGCGTCCCGTCACGCGATTCTACTTCCGTGCATGCTCAGAAGGACATTTCAAGCCGTCTCGTCACGCGATTCTACTTCCGCGCATGCGCAGAAGGACATTTCAAGCCAAAACTTACAAAAAAAGATGGTGCCGCGCACGGACCGGCACAGACCGCACCGGAGCCGGCACGCCTAAATTACATCACCAGTGGGCTGCTACCGGAACGCCAGCACTGGACTGCACCGGTAGGAACCCACCCCTGATCATGATCAATCAAAATAATATCAAAATAAAAGAACCTGAATTGACATGTGAAATTTCTTACCATGGGGTCAATGCATGGATCATTTCCTAACACTTTTAATTTCCAGAACACTGACAATTAATAACAAAGTAACAAATAACAAAGTCGGAAGGAACCTTGGAGGTCTTCTAGTCCAACCCCCTGCTTAGGCAGGAAACCCTACACCACTTCAGACAAATGGTTATCCAACATCATCTTAAAAACTTCCAATGTTGGAGGATTCACAACTTCTGGAGGCAAGCTGTTCCACTGATTAATTGTTCTAACTGTCAGGAAATTTCTCCTTAGTTCTAAGTTGCTTCTCTCCTTGATTAGTTTCCACTCATTGCTTCTTGTCCTGCCCTCAGGTGCTTTGGAGAATAGCTTCGCTCCCTCTTGTTTGTGGTGGCCCCTGAGATATTGGAACACTGCTATCATGTCTCCCCTAGTCCTTCTTTTCATTAAACTAGACATACCCAGTTCCTGCAACCATTCTTCATATGTTTTAGCCTCCAGTCCCCTCATCATCTTTGTTGCTCTTCTCTGCACTCTAGAGTCTCAACATCTTTTTTACATCATGGCGACCAAAACTGGATGCAGTATTCCAAGTGTGGCCTTACCAAGGCATTATAAAGTGGTATTAACACTTCACGTGATCTTGATTCTATCCCTCTGTTAATGCAGCCTAGAACTGTGTTGGTCTTTTTGGCAGCTGCTGCACACTGCTGGCTCATATTTAAATGGTTGTCCACTAGGACTCCAAGATCCCCTCACAGTTACTACTGTTGAGCAAGGTACCACATATACTGTACCTGTGCATTTTGTTTTTCTTGCCTAAATGTAGAACCTTACTTTTTTCACCATTGAATTTCATTTTGTTAGATAGCGCCCAATTAGAGAAACTAGAGACAATAACTTGTTTTTGAGACTACTGAGTGCTCCTTCAGTTACAGGAATTTTGTTTCCAGAGCTGCAATTGCTGAAAGTTCGGGTGATTTTTATTTTAAATGTCTGAACATAATGTATCTTTTCTGTGCCTCAGAGGAGACTATACTGATAACATCACATGAAGCTCGTCCAAAAAAAAAGAAAAGAAAAAGAAAAGAAAAGCAGAAGACGGGAAGAAATACCAAATATGGAGTTTAGGTTGACTTTGGCTTTGTAAAGTCTTCAGAAAATCTTGTATTATCCTTTGTGCATCCATTTTATCAATAATCTCTTTCTTTTATGACTGTCAAAAGGCATAGATAAAATTACTTTCCCTGCTTATTATCCTGTCTACCTATGGAATAAAAATGTAGTATGATAGGTTGGCGCACTTCCCTGTTTAAAGAATAACTTTCAAAAGTTTTATCATTTCTTCTAAGTAGAATGAATAAGAAGGTAACACAATTAGAGTCTGTTCTAAAAAAATGTTTACTCAGAAATCAGTCAAACTGCTTGTATAATTCTACATAAATAGAGCTTGCATGGAGGAAGATAGAAGCCTATCTTTGAAAGAAAAAGAATCAATCCCTGGATGGTTAGCGTGGACTTGGACTATTAAGTGCTCCTTTGCTTACAAGAAAGACTATTGGGAAAAGCATGGAATTATTAGTGTTCCTTCAGAAGTTAAGGATTGTGACTGGGCATTTTCTCTTTGCTTTCTTTTTATTGGTCCTGTGGGAATGAATTGCAAAGCACTCAGTGCCCTTGGTACTAACTGAGTTGCCACTTTGGAAGTTCCTGCAGCAAGCTGAATGTAAGGCCCATCAGATCATATTGGCTTGTTTTAAAATACCATATTTTGCGGAGTATAAGATGCACTTCCCCCCCTAAAAGTGGGTGGAAATGTCTGTGTGTCTTATACAGCGAATGTTGCCAAAGCCCCGCCCATCCACCAGCCCCCACCCTTCGGCCATTTTCAGACTCCGTGCGTACCATTTTCACCCTCTGCATGCCCCATTTATGGCCCGTTCCAGGCTGCGGGGATCACCACAGCCCATCGCTGCTGATTGCTGCCTCCGCGCATCACATTTTCGGCCTCCTCACACCCCGTTTTTGGCCTCTGTGCATTGCATTTTCAGCCAGTTCCAGGTAGTGGGGATTGGTGGCGGTGGCGGCAGGGATCCCCGCTGCCTGACATTGGCCAAAAATGCGATGCACAGAGGCCAAAAATGGGGTGTGTGTAGGCCAAAAATGCAATGCATGGAGGTTGAAAATGTGACACGCGGAGGCAGCAATCGGCAGCGATGTGCTGTGGAAATCCCCGCAACCTGGAACAGGTCTAAAACAGAGCGTGCAGATGCCGAAAATGGGACACACAGAGGCCAAAAGCGCAATGCATGGAGGCACCGATGGGCTGTGGTGATCTCCACAGCCTGGAACAGCTGATTGGCGGTATTCTGGGAGGCCGATCCAACAGCCAATCAGCTGCTCCTGCTGAATCAGGCTGCAATAGCTTGCTGAAACTGACCAGATTGTTTGCTGTTTGCTGCAAGGACGCTAGCCAGATGGATACCGATGGATGCAGAGACAGAATTTTTTTCTTGTTTTCCTCCCCAAAAACTAATGTCCGTCTTATACTCCGGAGCATCTTATACTCTGAAAAATACGGTACATTTGTCATTGTAGTCCCAAAGGTGCTTTTTCAGGAGGCAACTGGACTTTCTTGTTTTTTCTTTGAAGACGTTTCGCTTCTCACCCAAGAAGCTTCTTCAGCTCTGACAGGATAGTGGGGAATCCCTTGGATGAGAAGTGAAACATCTTTTTGTGCTGTACACTGCCCTGAGTCCCTCGGGAGTTGGGCGGCATATAAGAAAACCAAATAAAGAAAGAAAGAAAGAAAGAAAAAACAAGAAAGTGAAAAAGCATCTTTGGGACAACCATGGCCTGGATGACTGAGAATCTCTTGAGACATTTGTCATTGTCCTATTTAGCTTTATGAATGCATTATACTGAGTGTTTCGTTTTGGGCACGAGGGTGGGGAATGTAAAGAGACAAAATGGAGTGCCTCTCTTGAAGTGTTTTGTGCAGGGATGGGTACATCATTGAAGAAGGGGCTTTTAAAATAAGGAAAACTCATTGTAGATGCTTGACATCTATTCTATTTTTGGTGTCTCCCCTACAATTCAGTATACCTTCTGATCTTGTGCTGCTATTTTTAAATACTAGGTCAGTCCATTATATGACAATTTCCATGTGTAATTTGAAGATTAGAAGACTAACAATGTTTATTACTGAATCTGAGTGGATGAGTTTATTGTAGTTCATATTATGCAACTTTGCCTCCTGGCGATTTGGTCCAGCACCAAGTAGCGTGCTTTTTTTGTTGCCATTCCAACTTCAACAGCCAGTTTCATACAGTGATTAAAGGCGCTGGGAAAGAAACCAGGAGTTCTAGTCCCACCTTAAGCATGAAGCCAACTGGGTGAGTTTGGGCCAGTCACACTCTCTCAGCCCTAGAAAATTGCAAACAACTTCTAAAAAACTTGCTCAGAAAACAGCAGTGAACATTGATTATTCTGTTTCTTATTTATTTTATTTTATTTGATATTTTGCTTTATATGCATTGTAGCCGACCTTAAAACCTTCTGGATAATGGGCATATAGATATATTTAAAAAATCAACGGTGACATTTCTAAAACCTGTGATTTTTTTTTAAAAAAATACACTTTACTTAGAAAACCTAAATGGTAATATGTATAGTTAAAATACTTGTTATGTATATTGTTTGGCCTCAGTGACCTCCAGGCTGTAAAATTTCAGAGTATTAGAGAATGGGAGTATTAGAGAAGACCTTTACTGAATAGCAAAATGTATTATTCCCATTTAAATAATAATAATTTGCACAATAAATTTGGAGTAGATATGACTTCAGGGTTTAAGGGATATCAGATATGTTTCTTATGATCTAAAATGTGATTAGTTCAATAAAACATCTTCTTAGGGTGTATCGCATAACTGTGATTAATTTTAAAAGGCTGGTTTTTATTTTTTCTATGTTGGAGCTGTATTACATTTAAAGGAATTTTGATATATAGAATACATTAAAGATGTATCTACTTATAGGATAGATACTATTACTATAGTGAATAAAGTTCTTTGAAAGCAATTAAGAGTTGAAAATATTAATGTATTTAAATTGTTGCAAAATGTCCTCACAGAGGAATGTTTCTGCTACAAATTCTATTACTTAGTCTAAAGTTTCATTGCTTTTCTTTTGAATAATTTTTTAAGCAAAATTCACCGAACTCACCCAGACTTGGTAAATATGTTCATGATTGTACCACGACAGTCCTATTCATATCTTTTCCAAGTCCGATTTTGTCTGATTACCTAAATTCCCATTTACTGTAAGTCATAGAATTACAGTACACATTTTATTGATAGATTGTGAAATATAGGGGGAAAAAGGACTAGATTTCAACTCTTTGGCTATAAGTGACAGAAGCAAACAAGAGACACCCTTCTGATTTCTTGAGCCCTTTCAAACAACAAGCAAACGAGTAATGAAAGATCCTGCCTTGCTTTTCTAGATCAACTATAGAGCAGGGGTCTCCAACCTTGGCAACTTTAAGACTTGTGGACTTCAACTCCCAGAGTTCCTCAGCCAACTGGCTGAGGAACTCTGGGAGTTGAAGTCCACAAGTCTTAAAGTTGCCAAGGTTGGAGACCCTTGCTATAGAGTACTTTTAATGGCATGCTGGGAAATAAAACATGGCTTCTAGTTTACCAAGCCCTACTTATACTCTGGGAGTTGAAGTCCACAAGTCTTAAAGTTGCCAAGGTTGGAGACCCTTGCTATAGAGTACTTTCAATGGCATGCTGGGAAATAAAACATGGCTTCTAGTTTACCAAGCCCTACTTATACATACTGACGATCATCAGTATTGCTTGACTTCTGGTGAGTCTCTTCTTTATTTCCATGGTTAAAACCATCAATTGTAACATCCATTTCGAGGCTTGGTCTTGAGCCCTGCACATATAAATGAATAATATTACAAAGCATAATCTATATCACAGCACATAAATATGTTTGAACTTATTTAGTTAAAACTGCCACAGAGTCACATGCAATATAATTCCTCTGGAATATTAAAAACATGACCCCAACTTAAACTCTGAAACACTTCCCATTGCTCACACTTCAGATTCTACCACATCCTCAAAAAGATTTGTTAGTCAAACCCATATAACTGATACTTTTAAATTATTGTCAAGTGAATCCACTGTGGGGAATTCTTTAGGAAAATGAAATCACTTAGTTAATGGCTTGTAAGGGCAATTAGGAAAGGTATCATTTCTGTGGTCCTTCAGTTGTTGTTACCTGAGTTTTCGCACCCTAGATCTAGCTAATGTGAATTTCAATTTCAAAGCTTCCCATTTCTGTATTTTCAGCTGCTACAAGGACAGACATGGTTCTGCCTTTTCTGTGACTAACATCTCCAAAAACATATCGCACAAGATGATTTTAAAATACTGTAAATTTATGCTCCATCTTATCAACATAATTTTGATAATATTCACAAGTGTGTATTCTGTGCTTAGCCTACTATGTGTGTGATAACTATTGAAATGGAGATGAATAGGGAACTGCTTTTGATTATAATGGCTCAGTTGGATTCCTTGGAGCCTGACATTAAACTGGCCTGATTTTAAATTTACATCACGTTTTTTCCTCTCCAGTCTTTCACCATCGCTGTAGTAGATGGGTTCATTCAATGGTTTGGACAATAATGTCCTCTGAAATTCGATACAGAAATGTTGCACTCATGCAGAGAATCATAGCCTGTAATATCTGACTACAGTAGGACTCATCTGTTCAGGTGGCTTTTTTCCAAACTGGAATCCTCAGATAGATTGAGACTGACCTGTTCTGAATGACTGGCTTCACTGATTAAGACTTTGAGGAGCCCCAGGCTTTAAACATCTGATCATAGGTGGGTTTCAGCAGGTTCTGAGCAGTTCTGGAGAACCGGTAGAGGAAATTATGAGTAGTTCGGAGAACCAGTAAATACCACCTCTGACTGGCCCTGCCCCCATCCATTCTCTGCCTCCCGAGTCCCAGCTGATCGGAAGGAAATGGAGATTTTGCAGTAACCTTCCCCTGGAGTGGGTTGGGAATGGAGATTTTACAGTATCCTTCCCCTGCCACGCCCACCAAACCACGCCCACCAACAAAATTCGGGGGAAAAAGATGGCGGCGCCCACGAACCGGTACCGGCCGATCCGGTTCAGTGACATCATCGTGACATCACCAGCGGGTCGCTACTGGTTCGGGTGAACCGGTCCGAACCAGGAGGAACCCACCTCTGCTGTATCTACTTCAGAAATACTTTGGAAGAAGTTCTTGAAGTCCCAAAGTGCTGCATCCTATAAAGAGAATATCTATAAAATGGTATACCGTTGGCACCTTTCCCCAGATCGCCTGGCAAAGATGTTTCCATCGCTATCACCTAAACGTTGGAAGTGTAAAAAGGAAGCAGGGAGCTACTACCACATGTGGTGGTCGTGCCCCAAGGTTCAAGTATTTTGGAAAAAGATTAGATCTTGGTTGGAACAGATTCTAAATGTGAAAATGGAATTAAAACCAGAAATGTTCTTATTGGGGATCTTCCGGAGCAAATTTACTAAAGAAGAAAGATATTTAATTTTACAAATAACAACCGCAGCTAGACTACTATATGCCCATAATTGGAAATCTGATATTATTCCCTCCTCAAATATGATAATTAGGAAAATTTTAGAATGCTCAGAAATGAGCAAGTTAACAATGGACATCCATCAAAAAGACAACTCTGATTTCTATGAAATATGGGCAAAATGGTATTCCTGGTTACAATCAAATAAAAATTTAAAACTATGGACATAGAAGAAGACTTGATCCGAAAAATCTTTCCTTACCATCTCCTTTATAACAATAAAAATGATTATTATCGATGCACATAATCCGAGGATATAAATATGAAAAATAATGTAAATATGTATAAATATGTTTTAGATTAGTTTGAACTAAAGAGTAAAAGGGATAAAGGTTAAAAGCAACCAATGTAGTAAGATTGCAAAACTGG
The DNA here is from genome assembly GCA_023053685.1 of Diadophis punctatus similis. Taxonomy (NCBI): domain Eukaryota; kingdom Metazoa; phylum Chordata; class Lepidosauria; order Squamata; family Dipsadidae; genus Diadophis; species Diadophis punctatus. The sequence continues at coordinate 54,226,957 of JALIGW010000002.1, read as the reverse complement.
ATTTAGTTACATAAAGATATAGCTGTTAAATTGAAATGCCGTTTTTTTTTCTTTTGTGTATTAGTGTTTGTACTTTTTTTTTCTTTCTTTTCCCTTTTCCCCCTTTTCTTAATGTTTTCTTTTTTCTTTGATGTTGTGTGTTATTATGTATGTTCTTTTTAAAGCTTAAAAACCAAATAAAGATTATTTTTTTAAAAAAAAAAGAAGTCCCAAAGTGCTTTTTTTCTCTCTTCGGGAGGCAACTTGACTTTCTTGTTTTTTCTTTTGAAGACATTTTGCTTCTCATCCAAGAAGCTTCTTCAGCTCTGACTGGATGGTGGGGGAATGGAAGGATTTGAAACATCTTCAAAAAAACAAACAAACAAGAAAGTCCAGCTGCCTCCTGAAGAGAAAAAAAAGCACCTTGGGACAACCATGACCTGGATGACTGAGAATCTCCACAGACTTTGAGAAGATCTTGAAGTGTTTTGAAGTGCTAAACTATATGTCTTTGCTCTCCACAAAAGCTGCACCTTTTTTCACATTCATGTGGATCCCTGACAAAAGTAGACTATATTAATAAATAGTACAGGGATGCTGTGCACATGCAGGGATGAGATCCGAAACACTTCTTCAGGAACATTTTCAAAATATGCACACCCTTACTGACCATCATTCTGGTCAAGACTTCAATCTCTTTAACTGTCTTTTCTCTGTAGCGGTTATACTGTTCTATAATAACACTGGAGTTATTGAACATAACATTTCTTAGTATTTGTATAAAATTATGGACTTTCTTGGGTTTCTTGTAGAGACACAAAGGTTGTTTAAGTTGGCAGCATATGAAGTTCCTGCAAACAGAAACTCTCTAGTTGCTGCCTAATGGAACAAGATGACCTTAACATTGCTTTTGTTAAAGGCAAGGCGTTGGCAAAGAGTTGATATTTGAACCACTGTTCATTCCACATGCAGGCTTGCACAGTGACATTTAAAAACAGTGGCCAAAATGAAGAGTGAGGGGAAACAAATGGAATTTCAAATAATTTCTGGGAGGAAAAATTATGCTACATTATTTTGAATTATAACAGTGCTTCTTAATGTACAACTTACATATGATATGCTGATTGTATAACACCTGTGTCCTTGAGGCAATTTCTAAACCTCCTGCCTGCCAACCAACCCTGAGCAACAAATATTCTCTTCTATCAGCCTCCTTGTTATATCTCTTCCCTTCTCCTGAATACTTGCATTAAAACAAAATGTTACATTCAAGTGCTAGGGTTCTCCAAGCATCTGCACTCAACTGATTCCTCATCATGGCTTTATTGGAGCAGAGGAGAGAGTTCTATGTTACAATTTGGTACTGAATCTCAGAAAATAATGTGAAGAGACTAAATACATCTTTGATTTGATCTAGATGGGCCTTTTATTGTTCGGTCAGCCAGTTGCTTTGGAGAGTTCATGATCAGATAGACATCATTTTGCCAGGGTTATCTGTCACTAACTCCTTCTTTGACTTCTTATCAGCTCATGCTTCTTTCATTAATGATAACATCTAGCTATCTTATCTTCTGTCGGTTTGATATAATGTTAAGGTATTAAGGTCACACTCTCTCAGTCAAACCCACCTCAGAGGGCTGTTATTGTGGGGAAAATAAAAGGCAGAAATTTTACACATACTGCCTTGTGCGGTAAAACAAAAGTGGGGTATAAATCAATTAAATAAAGTTCTCATTATATACGCAAAACAAATATGAAATAAATAAGGTGATAGCATACAACCATGGCCCAGTTTTGATGGAAACTATCCAGTGGCTTGTTTGACTGATTGCTGTTCCGGGGTGTGTGTGTGTGTGTGTGTGGAAGGTTATCATTTTTATTGTTCTGTGTTGGGTTTTTATTTATTTTGTAAGCTGTCACTGAGCTTGAGTGGGCGGCCATATCAATTTTCTAAATAAATAAATACTCTCACAATTTAGTGCAAGTTAATTGCTCCCTATTCCAGTCTGTTACTTTCCAGTCATCCTGCAAATATTTCAATAGGCAGATGAGGTGGTCTCAGGGGTGAAATCCAGCAGGTTCTAACAGGTTCTGGAGAACCGGTAGCGGAAATTTTGAATAGTTCGGAGAACCGGTAGCGGAAATTTTGAGTCATTCGGAGAAATGGCAAATACCACCTCTGGCTGGCCCCAGAGTGGGGTGGGAATGGAGATTTTGCAATTTCCTTCCCCCAGGAGTAGGAGGGAATGGGGATTTTGGAGTATCCTTCCCCTGGAGTGGGATGGGATGGAGATTTTGCAGCATCCTTCCCCTGCCATGCCCACCAAGCCACGCCCACCAAGCTACACCATGCCCACCAAGCCACGCCCACAGAACCGGTAGTAAAAAAATTTGGATTTCACCACTGGGTGGTCTAGTATACCCATCCATGTGATTTACTTAGTCACAAGTTTGCATAATTACTAAGGCAAAAAGTGTATCTTTTGGAGCGCCTTGCCTTCTCCGTTATTCCCCAGATGCTAGCAGTTGGATCGCTGTTGCCCCTGCCACTTCTGAATCCAGTTTGTACATCTGGCAGTTCTCATTCCATGCATTGCTGAAGTCTGGATTGCAAAATGTTGAGCGTTATCTTACTAGCATGTCAGATAAGGGTAAGTGTCCAGTATTTTAAGCATTCTTTAGCATCATCCTTTTTTGGTAGTGGAGTATAAACTGACCTTTTCCAGCCCCTTGGCCACTGCTGTATTTTCCATACCTGCTAACAAATTGAAGGCAGTGCTTTCACTGTTCATCTTGTAAGGTTATAAACAGATCTGCTGGCAATTGCAGCACCTGGAATTGCACCCTCTAGAACAGTGATGGCGAACCTTTTTTTCCTCGGGTGCCGAAATAGTGTGTGCACACGCTATCGCACGCACGTGGGTGCCCACACCCATAATTCAAAGCCCCCCACTTGCCCCACCCCCTGCGTATGCATGCACGACCCCCCCACTCCTCCGTTTCCCGACTTCCAGTGGACCCTGTAGGCCCATTTTTCGCCCTCCCCAGGCTCCAGAGGCTTTCTTGGGAGCTTGGGGAGTGCAAAAACGCTCCCCCCGCCACCCCAGAGGCCCTTCGGAGGCTGAAATCACCCTCCCAGAGCCTCTGCGCAAGCTAAAAATCAGCTGGCGGGCACGCACATGCGCGCTGTTGCTGAGCTAGGGCAACGGCTCGCGTGCCAGCAGATATGGCTCCGCGTGCCACCTGTGGCACCCGTGCCATAGGTTCGCCATCACTGCTCTAGAATGATGTCCCCCCAGAAATTTAGGTGACTTCTCCTATCCTTATCACATTTGGGAAACTGTTAAAAACTTGTAGCAAAGGTGCTTTTTCCCAAAAACAACTGGATTCCCCCACCACTTTTCCCCCTCTGAAAACGTTTTGCTTCTCATCTAAGAAGCTTCTTCAGTTTTGTTTAGTTCAGTTCTGAGAACTGAAGAAGCTTCTTGGATGAGGTATAAAATGTTTACAAAGAGAAAAAAAACAGATAACAGATAACAGATTAATAGAGTCGGAAGGGACCTTGCAGGTCATCTAGTCCAACCCCCTGCCCAAGCAGGAGACCCTTATATCTGCCACAACCTAGGATCGAACTCACAACCTCCTGATTGTGAGGCAAGAGCTCTACCTGTCTAGTTCTCTTTTGGAAAAAGCACCTTTGGGACAACCATGACCTGGATGATTGAGAATCTCCATAGACATTTAGCCGTGCACTGTTAAAACTCTGTTCTTCTCCCAGGCATAGGACAAGGTGATTGTGAAACCCCCTTTAGTTACAGTATACAGTAGTTGGTTTAATAGTTGATATATTGTTTTCCCAGGCATCTGTGACTTTTTATATTTATTATTTTCTCTTTGTTTAAACTACTCAGAATAGTCAGTAGTTAGGCTGCCTCAGAATTTCATACATTTGATTAAAAAAAAATTCAACAGCCACTGCAACTTAATGGGAGCAGTATTTTCTAGGGCTCATTTAATTTCACTTTTCAGGCTATCTGGCTCTAATTCAGTGATCAAATTGTATGCATCTGGAAACATTTTCCCCATGGGTAAAGTAAGTACACTTACTTTATATACCATCTTTTCTCTAAACCTTCCTACTCCTGTAAATTTTTGCCCCTTTTGCCTTTTTTCATGCTCATCTTTACCTAAAAGATCAATTTATGTACTTTTTTTAAAAAATAAATTGATTTATTTACTTATTATGTATCTTCACTTGGAATTCTCTCTCTCTCTTTTTTGCATTGTTGATCTTTATATAACGTTTTGCCTTTCCTTGCTTCTCCCCGAGCACAATATTTTGCTGAGAGCAAGTCTTTCTCTCTCTTTCTCTGTTGTCTTTTGCTTCCCCTCTTCCTTCAGCGCATCTATTTGGGTCATTTCACCTTCTTTTGCTCTTTTACATTTCAGAATATTTTTTTGCTGAATACTTTTGTCTTAATGATGTCATGAATTTCAGTCCGGAGTTGTTCAGGCACTGTATTTATCACATCAGATCCATTAAAGTTATTCTTTACTTTCACTACATAAACATTTAGAATGTTGAGGTTAGATCATGGTGACCTGGTGATTTTTTTTTTTTTTTTAGTTTGAGTTGCAGCTCTAAAAAAAAAAGGTCTAAAGCACACTCAGCACTAGTTCTTGTTTTTATTGATTGAATACATCTTATCCATCTATGCTTGCAGGGATTTTGGTGTTGTCCATAGTTGTTGGAAGAAAATATTTGCTGTAAACAATAAATCATCTTGACAGAACTTGATTGGTCTGGCTCCTGTTCCATTTTATACACCACGGCTATTACATATCATGTCCAGATATTCCAGCTATTATTTGATTTCCAACTTTAAAATTCCTATAATTAGCATGATGTTCGGTTTTGAAGTACTGATGACAAAAGATTGCTAATTGTCCTGGAAATGTCCAACCTCTTCATCTGTTATGGAGAATACACTTGTACAACTATACCAGGGGCGGGTCCCTAATTTTTTTACTACCACTCTGTGGGCGTGGCTTATTTTGTGGGTGTGGCTTGCCAGCCATGTGACCGGGTGGGCGTGCCTTGCTGGCCATGTGACCGGGTGGGCGTGGCTTCTCAGACTGCTGAAGGGAGTGTAACTGAGATAGGTCCTGCCACCCATTCCCCCTCCCCTCAGCAGCTCGAGAAGCCTCAAACGTGCGAAAATGCCTAGAATCATCACTGCGCATTCGTGGCTTCTCAGACTGCTGAAGGGAGGGGAATGGAGATAGTTCCTGCCACCCGTTCTTTCAGCGTCTCACGTGCTCCCTCAGCCATCCTCCCCTGCTTGGACTCATTGTGGGGTAGGAAGGCAGCGCATGCGCAGTGCCAGAAGCTCGGCTTCTGGGCATGCGCAGAAGAAATTTTTTTAAAAAATAATAATTTTTTTTAAAAAAATGGCAGCACCCAGGCACCGGCAACCGACCGCACCGGTACTGTGACATCACCAGCGGGCCGCTACCGGTGCTATAGAGTGGACCGCACCGGTAGGAACCCACCACTGAACTATACGGTAATTTTGATTGGCTCGTTTTGGATTCAAATGAAGAAGTTTTGTGTTATACTGGAACATAGACTTTAACGCTCATTTGTTAACAATGATTTTCTACTTCTTCTATGTTTTTTTTAATCTATCCCCATGCTCTTCTGATATAAAATAACCTATTCCAATTCATTTCAGTTTACTGATTCCCAGAATATCAATATTCAGTTTTGACATTTTTATTCTGACACAACTTCATATTTTCCTTGGTTCACAAGTCTGGTATTCTGTGTATCAGTATACCTATCTTTGCAGTACTGAATTCTCTTTTTGTTTCTTGGCGTACCAGCATCTGGATGTCTGTCTTTCTATAATCTAGCCATATCACATGCACTAGTGTTATATATACTGCTTCTCTGCTGTTCTCCAATAACTTGTTGGAAAACCTTTGACCTGGGAAGATCATCTTTTAATATAATGTTGCTCCTCTCTTAGTTGCAAATGTCATTTAGAATTCTTGGCAAAGACTTGGAGGATTATCATTTCCTTTTTCAATGATTGTATCCAGTCTAATCTCTTATCTACAACCTGACCATTGTAGATCTTCTAAGAGTATATATTTTAAACAGTACAGAATAGATCATAGTGTCATTGAGATGTACAAGCGTCTTCATCATGTAAGGTAATGAGTAGGACTGAGCTTTTACCTTGTTTATTTCTGTTTCAGAGAAGGAGAACACGATCCTGTGGTTCTTAAGGAAAATTTGATTGAGTTTTCTGGGACTTACTCTTACATTAACTAAATACCGTATGTATTATGCTATTGAGGTCCTTCAGTGAAATCAGTGCTGCAATGTAGTGAAAATGTAGACAGTATTTGGATGCTTGTTGTGTTTCCTAAAAATGTTTTTAAAGCCTTCAAAACCGCCCCTACTTTTGTGGGCTTTTTAATGACCATCTGGTTGTTCACACCTGACACACTGTCATTATTTTCGGCATTTATTTTCAATTCTCTTGTTTAAAAGCTAATAGCCAATGGAAGAGCTAAAATGACTGTCAGAGCTTATGGCCTGTGTCAACAATTACAGCAGAAAATAACAAGCAGCTGGAGTGAATACATCCCGGCCCCATCTTTAAGCTCATGTTTTGTTCATTCATGAGTCTATTGAACAAAATAATGCTTTGCTACAAAGGTAAAGCTCTTTGTAGACAGCGTTCAATTCATGAACAAGATAAAGACTTAAATTTGCAACATATGTTATTTATAACAAACCAATTGGCTTCCTTTAATCAGAAGAAAGGAGAGCTTCATAGGAGCAATCATTGTTTTCCTCTCCATAAGGCTTGGTGCTTATTTGACTCTTTTTAATTTATGTTTTCATAACATCATTTAAATGACAGCACGAACCCTATGACTAAAGAGCAAAGTCTTGCCATTTTCTCTTATGAACTTCCCCAGCTGTTGCTAGATCCCTGGGAACGTCTTCCTTTAGACTAGTGTTTCTCAAATAGTGGGGTGGGCCCCCCTGGGGGGTGCGGAGTGATGCCAGGGGGGGCGCGTGTGACCCCGTGGAACATGCATGGTCCCTCTCGATCGATTCCCCCGGATGGGGAGTATTTTCCCAGTTGCACTCTGCTCCTAGCCCGGAAGAGAAGGCGGCCAGGCGGGGTGGCTGCGTGGGTTCTTGTTCTCGGCGGGCGCCCCGGTAGCCATGAACGGTGTGGCGAACCTGCTTCTGGACAAGGAGGAGCATCCTCTGCAGCTAGGCGAAAGCTTCAAACAGCACCCTAAAGCCTCCTTCCACACCATTCGCTGTGAGTGCATGGCAGAGGTGGCGCTTATGGGCCAGGCCGGCGACCCCAAAACATTGGCTTGATTAAGCTGGCCTGGCCCCGTGTCAAAAGAGGGCCCTAACCACGGTAGCCTATGCCTGCCTAACCGAAAACAGGCTCCACTGAGTTCAGTGTGACTTACTCCCAGGCAAGTGGGTAGAGCAGCCTTCCCCAGCCAATAGTTTGCTTGCAGCTTATAATAAGTAAAATAATAAATATTAACACTAAAATTCTATTGGGGCCCAGTTCGGAGAGTTGGGGGTGCGCGAAATGTTCACTTCTTCCTGGGGCAGGGGGGCGTAACAGAAAATAATTGAGAAGCACTGCTTTAGACACATTCTTGCTGACTTTTTCCATCACCTGTCAATGTAATGAATTCAAAGGCAAAAAGATAGGAAGGTAGGGTGGCCATGAGACATTGGTTATAGGGCTGAAGGTTCCTGGACCAATGAAGATCACAGACATAGAGATGTAATATCTTCTTTAGGCATGCACACTTGAGGTCTTGGATTAGAAAGTCCTGACTTTTGAAGGATGATATCAACCTGGCTGGACCTAGTTTCACTTGACTCTTCTTATACCATATAGAAGAGGAGTGGATTTAAAGGTAGCCCTGATTTAACTCTCCATCATGTCAAATATGACCTTAGATATTTAAGTCTGGCCTTCTTTCAAAGCTTGCTAATTTTATTTTGATAATGTGAATGCAGATACTAAGTATAATTTCCTTAGTATGTCTGTAGCATATTGTAAATTATAAAAGAATATGACCTTGCCCTAAAATTTGATGTGAGGAAAGTCAGAGAAGGGAAGTAAAAAGAGGAAAAAAATGAATGAAAATGTACATACTTAAAGAAAATGACATAATATTTAACAAGAACAGAGATCATTCAAAAGAAAGTGTTAAAATATGAAAGCTGGCATGGAGTTTGGGAAACAGCAGCAATTCAGCCAAACAAATTCTTTGGAAAAGCTTTCGTCTTGCTACATTTCTGCAGAAATCATGAAATGGCAGGTCAATAAAGAGGAAGATCGATATTTGGATTGTCAACTTTTTATTATACATACCATAGAAGTTTAGTCATCCTCTGGCATGTACAAATAAAGTATGACAAAATTTTTGGGAAGGCTTTACTGCTTCATTTCATTACCCAGAGCATAGAAAAGTAGTATTGGTTCTAAAGGAGATTTAGTTTAAGGTAGTTGCCTTAAAAATGAGTACTCATTCTTATATTGTAGTCTATAAGAACAGCACCACAATGAGTCAAAGAACTGAATAGTAAACAAGTATGAGATGGGAACTTTAACACTTCCTTAATCTTTCACAACCATTATTCAATAGATAGACATCTATTATAATAAAACCAGAGGCGGGTTCCTAATGTTTTTTACTACCACTCTGTGGGCGTGGCTTATTTTGTGGGTGTGGCTTGCCAGCCATGTGACCGGGTGGGCGCAGGCCTCAGGAGCTTGGCAACGGCCAGAGAAGCGGGGGGGCATTGCCCACCCGCAATGCATCCCCCCACAGCGGGAGCAGCAAGACCGCGGCTTCTAGGAGGCTCCGTCCGACCTGAATGCTTCTCCCCATTCCATGATCCTAGGCTCTTGCCACCCGTTCCCCCTCCCCTCAGCAGCTCGAGAAGCCTCGAACGTGCGAAAATGCCTGGGATCATCACTGCACGTTCGTGGCTTCTTGGACTGCTGAAGGGAGGGGAACTGAGATAGATCTTGCCACCCATTCCCCCTCCCCTCAGCAGCTCAAGAAGCCTCGAACGTGCAAAAATGCCTAGGATCATCACCGTGCGTTCGTGGCTTCTCGGACTGCTGAAGGGAGGGGAATGGAGATAACTCCTACCGCCCATTCTTTCAGGATCTCATGTGCTCCCTCAGCCATCCTCCCCTGCTTGGACTCACTGTGGGGTAGGAAGGCAGCGCATGCGCAGTGCCGGAAGCTTGGCTTCTGGGCATGCGCAGAAGAATTTTTTAAAAAAAAATTAAAAAAAAAATTTTTTAATGGTGGCACCCAGGCACCAGCAAACGACCGCACTGGTACTGTGACGTCACCAGTGCTATAGAGTGGGCTGCTACCGGTGCTATAGAGTGGACCGCACTGGTAGGAACCCACCACTGAATAAAACCCATAACCTGGAGATGCTGCAGTCTGTAATATAATACATCTACATATCTTTTTGTCCCATTTCCCATCCCCCGATCTCTGTGGCACAGAGAATTTGCTTTATCAATTTTGTGCACAAAAAATGGCCCTTTTGACAAACTTCTCTGTAATTGATGCTATCCTTGGAGAACCCTCACTATGCTAAATGAGATCTCCAGAGGAAAGTTATTTCAGATGTGCACTTATTCCTCGAGGTCAAATTATTTTCCAGCAGAAAATCTCACAAATATCATCTTTTCCTGATAGTAAAATACTGTGATTACACCTAAAATGCTTTTCATTACACCTAAAAACAGCTACCTGCAATAAATGCCTAATAGTAGAGCTGGCCTATATAATCCCTACAGAAACTGCCTTTGGAGTATCTTCTGGCTTTCTGTAACTACTCTTTCGTACACTAGTAAATATGTTACTGTATTTTTCCTTGTACTTTTTGTATTCCTGCATTTTCCATACTGGAACAACTTTACATACAAGCTACCAAATAAACACACCCATCAGTTTCAGAGTTGGAAAGTTTGTGGTGGCTGAGGAATTAATTTTTTAAAAGAAGAAGGATGCTGGAATATGATCATGAAGACAAATAAGATTTGTACATTATGCTTTAAAACTATTTTATGTATGTAAAAGGAACAGGAAGTCATGGCTTTGGGATATGTATGATGGTTTACTGCTGAGTTTCTGTGGCCTGCTCTCGGGAATATTTAATCATTACTTACAATAGGTTTGTGTGTCAGATGTAGCTGGTTGATTACCTACTCTTGCACTGATTGAAAAACTTGACTGATCAAAACACTGTTAAGTCTGGTCTATGCAAGAATGTGCTTGAAGCTGAGAGAAAAGAGATCCTTCTCATATGCACATTCCCTAGGGCTGTGCTTACTGTAACAAAAATAAGCCAAGTTTTGTTTTGTTTTTGTTTTAAAGCAGCAAAGTCTTATTTGATATAATTAGCCCAACAGAAAGACAGAAAGTTACCATAATCTTATAATGGCAGCAAACGCAAGGATGGAAATGTGCTGTTCTTGCTGAAAGAATAATAGTTCTTTCTCTCAGATTTGTTTTCCTCCCATCTCTCTATTATAAGGGACTGGGCTGTTGTGTACAGGGATGCAAAGCACCTTCTCTAGTGTTTTGCTATTCTCATCGTCAGCCAGCCGTGAGGCAGAGTTCTTGGAACAAGAGGCGAAATAAAACTGGTCTTGTGGACATTGGCCAATTTCTTCTCCTCATACTTGTTGTTTTAGCTCAGGCTGCCCTCTCTTTGCAGGAAACTTCCCTCAGATGGAAGCCGGCAGTCGCGTCAGACCATATTTACTCCTTTGTATGCTTACCCAATACAATGCATGCTGTCCCTCAGCTATTAGTGTGCACTTTGGGATATAGCTATGGGTCAATATTTGTCACAGTTACTTTGAGACTTCATTAAAAATGTAGGCATGGGATTTCTTTCCTCTTCCCCCTCTTTTATGAGATTCAGATTCACCATTGAGGAGGAGAAACAGCTCACATTATCTCTGTTTTGTTTTTTCAATTACCTAGGAACCAGTAGCAAAAACATTCTGTGGTTTCATATGAATAGGTAGTACTGTACTTCCAAACTATAAAGGAATATCCAATGTAACCTGATTTTAGACTGAGAAGAAAAACGATGCGTAAAACAAGTTTACTATCTGTTTGTTTGCAACTGTTCTTTGGGGTGATTTCAAATAAAGCCAGGGTTGTCCGTAATACTGCTTGCATGCAGCATTACAATACTGCAGCATCAGGTGTTGTCTATCTTGTTGCAGGAGAAAATAAGTTTCCTTGGTATCAAGACAGAACTGGATACATTTGGATTTTGGTTCTAATGCTCTAGTTGTGGCATTGTAATTGCTACTGCACCTTTCTACAACTTTTTTATGTAAATAAAGAATAGATTATATCACCTGTAGCTTTACGGAAATTGCATGAATCATATTGCTCCAGCTACTGATTTGCACAAATATATAATTAGAACTGGGATATTTGGTAAGCATAATTCCTCCCATAGCAAATATTCAGAGGTGTTGTGTGCACGCAAACAGCTTTCTGTAGTCAAAACACACTGCCGGTGCACAGGCAAGCGGAATTAACGATCATGCAAGAGAAATACAGCAAACAAATCCGAGGGAAAACCCTTAAGAAAACTCTGCAAATAATACAATTTAATCTAGGTTTGTTTAGTGCTATACAATGCAGAATTATTCTTAAGAAAGAAAGAAAAAAGGGAGGAGGGAGATAGAGCGGCACATCCTGTAAGAGGACACGGATGACTGAACAGAAGGATTCTACGCTGCAATATTTTGTGGCAGTTCTTACACCTACATGCCCAAGCTTTCAAATTATCTAGTTTAGATCTACTGTCAAAATCATGGATGTCCAACATTTTGGCTTGCCTGGGCCATATTGAGTGAAGAGGAATTGTCTTGGGTCACTTATAAAATAGATACAGTAGTTAATGTATATAAAATCACATAATAATGTTAAAGGTTTTCAATCTTGACAAGCCTCATTACTAGCTGTCTAGGGCGACATGGTAGCCTGGTCTACAATACTGATGAACACTGTGTACCATTAAGTAAAATTAGGAGCAGCCAAATGTGTCAAATGCTGGTTGGGTCAGAACTCTGGATGCTACACATTCTGTCTTGTACTGCTGAGATGCTCCATGGTGGACCCTTTCTCTGTCAGGATGAGAATAACTCTCACTAGAGGCGAAAATAGATCTTTTCCTGGAATTCTGACATTAGAAATGAAACCGCAGTTTAAAGTTCTAAGTAAAAATATTTATTTTGGTACAAAACAAATAAATCCTCATTAATTACATCTCTGATATAAAAACACGTCTTGCTTCCACAGAAGCTGGAACAGAAGGAATGGACAGAGAGAATGGAATGTACACATGCGTACTAGGAACATATCAATCACGTGCTCAGGAATAAGCCATTATATTAGATAGGGATGCAGCTCCCTGCATATACATATAACAGGCAATAATCACTGCGTGACATTCTCATCCTCGTACTGCAGCATTTAATTACCTGATTCAATTACCAGTCCAGGGTCTAGTCTACATAGGTGGCATGGACAGCAAATATCTTGAGACAATGCAGTTGGCTTGGTGAGCCATGCAAATCTACCCAGATCCATTTGATCAGGCCACCTTGGTAGTGGTAAGCAAACCAAAATCATGAATTGCATGAAGCTAAATGCTGATTGATCAGAAGCTTCCTTGCCTATGAACTCTTCAAATATTTAATGAATAATTGATAAATTATTGGGACCTCATGAACAGTTTTGCAACTAGGACAGTTAACACGTGTAGAACATCAAGGAATGCTCAGAGTTTCATGGAAAGGGTATTGCAAACCTTCTTGGAAATGTAAGTTATGATCCATTTCTCAAATTATTACAGAGGCGTAGCAATTGGGGATTAGCTTTTAGATGTTAATGTCAATAATAATGTTACCCAACCCTCTGGGTCAAGGGAGTTCAGGTTAAACATAGTGAAATTAATTACCTTATACTTTTCATGATCTCCTTTGTACTTGGGGGCTAAGTATATGAATTGATCTATAAATGAGATTTTACCTTCTCATAGCAGTTAAACAATAAGATATATGTGATGTCAAATATAACTGCTCCTTTTGTAGATTGTGTAAAAACATAGAACTTAGCAGTTTGATTCTGAGACATTGGGTTTTGGAATTTTAATAAACTCCATTGTTTTGTTTGAAAATATAAACAAGTGATTCATGTAATTTTCAAATAGTGTGGGAAAATTACTTCAGGAAGTATTCAGCACCTTATAAGTTATGCAGTCACTAGTATTCCCTGGTGTATTCTGCTGGATTTTAATATCCTAGCAAATATTAGTGCTAAACCAACAGTGTACAACAGATCCAGCTGTATATAAAGGTGGTTGTTATAGAATTCTGATTAGCTATGCTATAGTATGCAAAGGATAGGCAGCTGAATAGGCAACTCACTGCAAGTAATATCAAAATTTGTATGTGCACAGAATTAACCTATTCCAACACTAGAAATCTGCTTCCCTGTGTAAATTTACCTCAAATTTGTCAAATTTGTAGTCTAGCTATCCACAAATTACATAAAAAGAAAGACCCATGTCAAAGCTTGGAACTATTTGAGGAAAGGTTGTATACTTCATGTGTGTGTATGTGTACATAATAAATACAATTATTGGTATGGTAAAAGTTGGTGACAATTTTAAGACTGCTGTGAAAGCAAGGGTTATGTCAACACAATTCTTTGCTTCAGTGAGTTTAAATCACGGCCAATTAGAATGCTGAGTCTCATCCAGCTATTCTTCCCATAATTTTTTTTCCTAAATACTTTTTAAAAAATCTTCTGCTAACTCTACTTCCCCCCACTGCTTGCGCAGACTAGTGCTGGGATGGTGCCAGTTGGCTTTCTTAAGGTTCCACAATTGGAAAATGAGTTCTCTGTTAGTATATCAGCAGCAGCTGTGATCACGGCAAAGGCAGCTCACTCTCCCCCCTGCACAAAGTATTTGCCTGCCCCGTCCACTCATTTGGGGAAATATAGTTATGGGAAACAACGTATTGTGTTAGAACAGCATCATGAATGCTTTTATCGCTTAATCCCGCAGATTTTGTTTGCCAGGGACCTTGGGACAAGAGACCCCATGACTGATAGCACCATGGAATTGTGGTTAGCCAAAGTACAGGCAGTTCTTTAGTGAATTTTGTTGACTTTCAGCTGAATTGTGCAACTTAATCCAAGATATGCTCTTTGCTCCTGAGTTAGTGCCTCCAATTCGCATGCAACTTTTTTTTTTTTTTTACTAACGTACTATTTGATACCAAGTCTGCAGAACAGGAGTGGCATGCTGATGAAGCAAAGGAAGACATACGTTCTGTACTGGACTTGCTGACTTCATAAGAGAGTCTGATAAGTAACAGGAAGAGTCAACAGCTAGTTCTTCCAAGGCAAAGAAAGCAAATTGGAGCTCAGGGCTTACATGCTACAAAACTCCTCCTGCACCCCCATCAAATAGTTTAAGTAGGTGTATCGTTACTGCCTTCTTCTTCATGGGAGGGGGGGGCTGTTTTTCTCTAATGAGACTTAGTAGTTGTGCTCATTTTTAACATTGAGAAAATTCCCACAAAATTGTTTACGTTTCGGGGCAAACACGTAATGCTTTGCTTCTCACACAAACCTACATCATGAATTGCATTGGTCCTGGAATATCTCTCCTGATTAATCATCTTGATGAGCATGGAACTGTTTTTTATTCAATATTAATTATTATTTTTTGGAGTATTCTTCCCAAGCCCAAAGTATGCAAACAATATAGATGAACAATTTACAAAAGTAAATAGTAAACTGATGCATAATATTCTATTATGACGCTTGCTTTCACTTTGGGGAAATGCATGATGAAATAGGACTCTTTTCATTTGGTTTTGAAATGCAAGGAGGGTTAGAGCCGCTTATAGCTTTGTGGGGAGAGAATTCTGCAAAGTGGGAGCTACTGGCAAGAAAGCCTGGTGTGATTTTCAGACCCAATCTACTTTGCAGGTCCTTCCCTTAATGTTCAGAATGGATATTCCGATCCAAAGTGCCACTTTAGGTATCCTGGCACTGTTCCATGCAAATCTTGAAAGGTAATGCCCAGCATTTTGAATTGGGCTCAGAAATCTACAGGTAGTTAGTGCAGTGACTTTGAAAAAAGATATTCTGCACACGTGTCCTGCCAGCAGCCTCACAATTGCATATACTTGGACTTGTTCCAGAGGATCAGTTTGAAGCAGAATAAGGGCTTAATCTATGTCAGATTTCCATCCCCCCAATAAAATCCATTGAAGCATTCCTTCTAATTTTGATAAAACTGCTGAAGGAGTCATCCATCGGAAAGTACACTATAATTAATTCAACTGGGAGAAGATTGTTTAGTATTTATTATAAAAAAGAAAATTTCAAGGCCTGAAAAGGAAAGAGCCAAGTGCTTTTAAAATAGGTGGTAACTTCTGGGATTGCGCTTCAGTCTGCCCGACACATCTACCAGACTGTGGATGGTGGAATTTGATATCATGGTTAACCGTGATACTAACTTTGCCGAATAAACGGCCATGGATACCTAGCAGAATGCCAGCTGGATGTATGACTGGAAACAGAATGAAAATGTTACCGTCAAAATGTAGCTTATATCCAAGGACGGTATTATGTCCCACTGAGTAAATAAACATGCTCCTGCAGAGGGCATCTGCTCTGCCAATAGTGGCTGCATGCGGAAGAGTGTAGCCTGGAACAGTTATAGTGGCACATCCAACAATGAGGGCGAAACGCATTCATTCATACTGTAGTGTAACAGCAGCACAGAAGGCAACGTGCAATCACCACCTATATTTGCCCAAGAAAATAATGAATGACTGAAACGGTATTGCTGGTTGCAAAATGTTAGTAAGAAATGGAACTAAAGAAGAGGTAGAAGATGGGGAACTGAGGTTTGTATTTGGAATTCAACTGAGTTAAAGATATTATCACACTAACCTTTAACTATTGGTCAGAAATATGTGTTTCGTAATAAAATTTAGAGAAAAACCAATGAGAACTGGAACACTGCATTTCTAAGATGAATAGATTATGTAGTGAGAGAGAAACACAAATGAACATAAGAATAGCTCTTATACTTAAGTCCAAATGGTTATCTAGTGAAACATATTAAGTCCAATTGGTTATCTAATAAAACATCTCATTTGCCCCAGTGGTGAACAAGAGGTTGTTATAAAAATATAAGAGCATCTCTTCCCACTGGGTTATGCCAGCAATTGCTACCCCAAAGCCAACCATCATGCCTAGAAGCCTTTATAGAATTACAAATTCCCTTCATTTATGCAGTGATGTCATAATGCAAGATAATTTGCTCTTTATTGTCTCCCTTGTGGAGGGCCACAGTTCCACATTTGAACTATTGCCAAAAAGCATTTGAACATTCGGAAACTCAATATTTTTCATTCTTAAAATAGTTTTTTTTAATTAAAAAGATTTTACATATATAAGTACATTAGAAGAAAAAGTATATAGTAAATATAAATAAAGAAAAAACAAAAGATACAAACAATGGCAAAGAAAAAAAGGAGATAGAAAAAAGAAAGAAAATAAAAGAACCAAAACATGAAGAGAAATACCGTATAAAGAAATGGCTTCTGATCTTGCTCTTGGCAGCTATACATTCAATTCTAATCAAAGCTCTCTTTATAAGATTACATCATAATTCCCTTTTTATAACCTATTCTTTCTGATCATCAAAGCCATTAAGTCATAAAATCATTTTCTTTTCAACATTTTCCTTAAAACTTGATTTTATTTTGCATTATCTGTGGTATATTATACATTCTAAGCTCCTATTGCTGAGTAGTTTCGAATAATCTTCTGGGGCGCTTTTATTCTCTTTATCTGACTGTTTCCTTACTCCCTACCTCTTCTTCTTGAGAAATTTCTTCCTTTGAAATCAAATGCAACTCTAGGTGTTTCCATACAAGATTCTTATTCTGGAATTGCTCTGCATCAGAGGTGGGTTCTAACTTACCTCGCTGCTGGTTCGCTTCCTCCCGCGCTGCATGGTTGTGCGCATGCGCAGTGATGAAAATTCTCAAGAAAATTAAAAAAAAGCTGGAAACAAGATGGTGGCGCATGCGCAGTGCCGGAAACTCGGCTTCTGCGCATGCGCAGAAGAAAAAAATGAGCAAAAAATTCCCCCCCAAAAAAATCCAAAAAAAAGATGGCGTCCACGGACCGGCACCAACAGAACCAGCTCCATGACGTCACCAGCGGTTTGCTACCGGTTCTATAGAACCAGTGCAAACCGGGAGAAACCCACCTCTGCTCTGCATGATTCAATAAATGTTATGGGTACTCATGATTCCGAATATATGGTCTATTTGGAACCCTCCAGTATACCTGTTGCCTTGACTGAAATTAGTATTTCACAGTAAATCTCTGTTCCTTGTTTGAAGGCATATTATGGTTTAAATTAGGGCTGAGGAACTTTTTCCTATGAAGGACATTCAGCACCAGGAAAAATCAAATGAATGCAACATAGAACAATGAAGGGCTAGATACTTAATTTTCAATGAGCAAATCTACCCCCCCCTTTTAAAAAAAATGTAAATACATATACAGGGACCACAAGCAAGAGATGAAGCAATTCCTACAAGGGCAATCTGGCAAGTAAGGATTATTGAAATAGGCAGGAGATGCAAAGCAGCTGCTTGAGAAAATTTCTGCTGCAGGTTCCCCATTCTGCATTACTATTACTATTAGTCTTCTTATCGTTCCTATCACCCATCACCTCCCACCTATTATGACTGTATGACTGTAACTTGTTGCTTGTATCCTTACGATTTATATTAATATTGTTTCCTGATTGCTTATTTGTACCCTATGACAATTATTAAGTGTTGTACCTCATGATTTTTGACAAATGTATCTTTTCTTTTATGTACACTGAGAGCATATGCACCAAAGACAAATTCCTTGTGTGTCCAATCACATTTGGCCAATAAAGAATTCTATTCTATTCTATTCTATTCTATTCTATTCTATTCTATTCTATTCTATTCTATTCTATTCTATTCTATTCTATTCTATTCTAGATGCAATCCGTGGTTGTCGTAGATTGGAAAATAGTAGCATATTAGGATTTGCTCAAAAAGGCAGAACAGAAAATATTTAGAATATGCAAAGGGGGAAGTGATCATGTGGCTGAAAGAATGTATGAGCCAGTGACATGTTCCTTTAGCAATGGCATTTAGATTTATATACTGCTCCATAGTGCTTTACAACACTCTCTGAACAGTTTAGAGTCAGCATAGTGCCCCCAACAATCTGGGCCCTCATTTTACCCACCTCAGAATGATGGAAGGCTGAGTCAACCTTGAACCAGTCAGGATCGAACTCCTGGTGTTCGATCCTGACTGCTGCCTGCATTACTTCATTCTAATCACTGCACCATCAGGGCTCCTCCAGACCACAGAAGTATTTTCACTTATTAGATATGAACTGGTCGTCATTGTTCAGTAATATCAGTACTCTAGCCCATTAAGATTAAATATGCAACATGTCTGTGGCTTCTGATGGAAGATGAGTTACAACTTAATCCTGTTTTCCATTTATGAAATATAAGTGTCTAACGTATTTGCTTGCTTATGGCCATGACATAAAACAAAAGCATCTAGATTTATGATCAAGAAAAATATTTGCCTATTCCTTACAGCCCTTAAAATGCAAAAAACTCTCCCAAAATAACTTGGATATACAGCTTTGTAACGTCTTCTGTCTTTAAATAAACCCAGACTAGTTTGCAATGTAAGCAAAAGCTAGCAATAATCATTTCAGCTGAATCATGTAGTAAAAGTATGACTGTGTAGATTTAAATGCAAATTCTTTCCTGGCTGTAGTATTAGCAGAGCAGCTGCTCCATTGTAAACTTATAAAACATTAACTTTGGGGAAGAACGCTTGATTTCTTCCAGAGCTGACAATTTGTCAAGATTAGTCAATTCCCTGATGACGTATGCTTGGGTTCTAACAGTTGGACTCAAATAAAAGGGGAGAGGGGATTCTCAAACACCCAGTGTAAAAATCTCATTATGGTTTTTTAAAAAGACTATCCTAAAGTAATACAAAAAACAATGTAATATTGTTGGATGAGAAGAGCCCACCTCTTATTCAGTATTTGCAGGAAATCAAAGAAATTGAAAGACTAGTCACACGACTAAAAAAAGATAAGATTGTGAATCCAAGCAGAATGGATTGGCAATGTCTCAGACTCAAACTGTGTTTTATTCACTGAATTTCAGAATATGATTTGTGCATGTTCACTTGGAGATGTCCTTCAGTTTCCAGCAGTTTGCTTCCGTCTTGGATCTAAAAATATTTAACAACCTACAATGTCTTTCATTCTTCTCACCTTCTCCTTTTATTTAACCTTAAAGCTGGTATGATGTATTTATCTTTTTTCCTTCATAACTTTTTCCTCTGTGAAAACACACACACACACACAGTTGCTATTGCCTTTTGGCAGAACATCGTGTTATGACATTTGATCAAATGCAAGCCTTTGGCCACTGTCATTACAATGATTTGATCACATGGCATTCGCTGTTTGTTACCCAGGGACAGGTTTTGGAAATCATTTTTACCCTTATTAAAGATCCCAACTAATTTGGGAAGGGCTTCCGAGCAAAGCAAAGCAAAGCTCTTGCATTTCAACAAGCAATGCTAATTTTTTTTTTTGGGGGGGGGGGCAAATCTTCAAGAGGTCCTCTCTCTTTGCACCTTTGCCAAGTCCCCCCCCCCCCGCAACAAACTTGCATCCAAATTTTGCAGAATGCGGTAGGCGGTATCAGATAAATCTAAGTCGGGAAACTCTCCAGAGAATGTCATGACACCAAAGGTTGCTTCAGCTGGTTTTTTTCCCCTCAGTACAAATGGAGAAGTAAACAAAAACGTATCTTAGGAGAAAGAGAAAGGGGATTTCTCTTGTTTATTTTTGCTCCTCCGAACTCTCCTCTCTTCCCTCAACAGACCACGCAGAGAGAATGAAGTGGTGAAAAACACCCAGAGTAAGAATAAGCTGCAGCCGAAACATTTTGAAACTTCCACTATGCCCATCCTTGCCATGTGAATTCCTGTGAAAACAGCCCTGGGTTTCGAGAGAACCGCGAGAGCAAAAGGTTTGCGACGCTCTGAGCTTTCGTCGGCGTCTTTGAAGCCAAGGCCTGTTTTGCAACAACCTGGCTTTCAAACGGCCTCCCGTAATTGCTAACAGGACTGGCCCTCTTGCTTGCGTGCAACTCCCATAGTTTGGACGGCAGCGGCGATTGTTACACTGAATGCCGCTCAATAATCATATACATGCTGTTCAAACAACAGGCCCAGAAGCTTGCAAGGATCTGAGGTTGGCTGGGGCTTCAAGTAGCTGAAATCGTGTTTTTCTTTCGGTAACTATTTGCCGGGCTAGTGCTCCGGGGTTGTTTACCTGATGATGACGATGACGACATTATGTAAGGGGTATGATTACCCTCGTGCCTGAGAGTTATTTGTAAATAGGAACTTTGCAGCTAATCCCCCAAATGTTTGCTACACTTCGCTGCTTCACAACAGTTATCAGGCTCTGGCACGTGATGAAACTCCTGTGTTGTTTAGCTCTCATTTCTAGACTAAATTCTGCTGCAAGGTAAGGACAACATGGCGTGCAGGGAAGGCTTCCTCGTCACCTGTTTAGCCAAGCACTGAGCATTTTCTTTTATCTTGGAGAACAACAAGCCAAATATCACACTGCTTTCCTGAAACTTTTTTTTTTAAAGCTGGGGACACTGAATTTTCCATAGGTAGTTGTGTTGAAATGGGACTTTCAGCAAATGCAAGTTGCTGCAGGAGCCCTATCTCCTTAATAGCAACCATCCTAATACATATGCACTCCCATAGGTGTTTTCTTAAGTGAACATTTTCCTGCTGAGTGGGGCTTACTGTCAGATGGGTAAAGAACAGCATACCTGAGCAATTACTCTGGAGCAGGCTTTCCCAACTTTTGGGCCCTCTGGGGTTGCAGTCTAATATAGAAGTGGTTCTTAAGAATGCAGGCAATGATCACCTTCCAGAAATCACCTCAGCCAAGCAATACATTGTACATATTACATGTTACCTAGGAATTAGTGTATGATGCTTATTTCCGCTTTCATGTGTTCAGGTCAGTGGCAGGGTCCATTGCTGACATCAGTTAAATTCTCCAGGTCATAGGTAGAATAGTATTTGTTTTGTATGCATTTTTGAAAATGTAATTATTTTGCTTTGCTTCATTTCCATAGCCTTCACATTGCATTTTTAATGTTTTCCATGCTAGTTATTAGAAAAAACATGTGTCTTATTAAAAGAAGGCAAGAGTGAGTGCATGAATGCTCATGTGATCTTGTTTGGGAACATACCAGGTGGGTGTCTTCTTGAAACTCTATCAGGACAGTCTTTCTGATTGCACATGGTACTTTCCTCTAGGAAATTAGTTGCTAACTTCTAGGAAATGAATTCAGTGTTTATGAACTTCCAAATACTAATCTCCTGGTCTGCCTAAATACAAAAACAGTGAGCATGATTGGTTAACTTCCATGTATTTATACTGTCTGCAAAACCCACTCACCATTGCTCTCCCCCCCTCCCAAGATTAAATACCCTCATTCTTTTCTGCTGCTTAAAAAGTGCTAGCTTTTCAGCAGAGGGAGAGGATACAGTACTAAAATCCAGATCTAAACTACAATATAAATCAGAAATAAGGGTGGGGAGAACCAAATCTCCACAGTGATTCCTAAACAAATCAGATCTAGCCAACAGCAATTTTAATATTTAAAAAGCCAAACAAAATCCACAGATGAATCAAAAGTTGGAATTAAGATTGCAGGGAGAAATATCAACAACCTCAGATGTGCAGATGACACCACTCTAATGGCAGAAAGTGAAGAGGAACTAAAGAGCCTCTTGATGCAGGTGAAGAAGGAGAGTGCAAAAGTTGGCTTGAAACTCAACTTTAAGAAAACTAAGATCATGGCATCCGGCCCTCTCAATTCCTGGCAAATAGATGGGGAAGAAATGGAGGTAGTGACAGATTTTATTTTCCTGGGCTCCAAGATCACTGCAGATGGGGACTGCAGCCAATAAATTAAAAGACGCTCCTGGACTCTGGGGTATGGTAGAGGACAGGAAGGCCTGGAGGAACGTTGTCCATGGGGTCGCGATGGGTCGGACACGACTTCGCAACTAACAACAACAATAGTATATGAATCCCTTGCTTTGTTCTCTCCCTGGAGGCCCAAGTGCTCTGAACTAAAGAACATTGGCTTCTCCCATGATATTTAACTGTCATCTGATTTCTTTACTTAGAACTTCATTGCTGCGTAGGAAGCTAGGGAAGCTGCAATCTGGCAGAGAGTAATATTATAGTGAAAGGCAGGTTATTTACTCCTCTCCCTTTGGCCTGTTATTTCATAACTAAAGTTAAGTGTAAAAATTCCATACCCAGCCACCAGGATTTTACTGAACATGAGCTCCCATTTGGAAAAACAAATAAAGCAATTTCTTTCCATTAGCGTAAGGGAAGGTGCTTTTATTCCAATGGAGAATAAAATTCTGGCTCAGAATCAAATGTGGGGAAAAAAAGTTGAACTTTGGCAGGAGTCAAAACTATGATTTCCCCCACTTTCACTATGTAAGATGAAAGTTGCCTGTGAAGTTCTGCAGCTGTCACATCAGTTGCAGGACCCTCTTTTTATAGAACAACATGTGCTCATTTAGTACATTCAGACTAATCCAACTGGGTTGATTCAGAGCATAAATTGAGCCCTATGGCTGCAAAGCAAACTGGGCCTCCCCAATGGTAAGAGCTCAGGTGCCAGGTCCACCCACTCCTTAGGTCAGGGGTCCCCAAACTTGGCAACTTTAAGACTAGTGGACTTCAACTCCCAGAATTCTCCAGCCAGCATAACTGGCTGGAGAATTCTGGGAGTTGAAGTCCACAAGTCTTAAAGTTGCCAAGTTTGAAGACCTATGCCCTAGGTTGTGACAATTGAGGATGCACAAAGCAGGGGCATATGGCCTGTTCCTCCTTGCTGCTGCTGCTCTATTAGGCCAGAGCCCCAGGAAAGGCTCGGGAAGAGAGCTGCCAGCACTAGTGAAGCTGCCAGGGTCTCTGAGGGCTCCGATACAGTCCAGGACCTCCTTGGCCCCCTTCCAGGAAGTCCGCAGCAGAAGGACCAACAGTCTAGGTCAGGGGTCCCCAAACTTGGCAACTGGAGAATTCTGGGAGTTGAAGTCCACAAGTCTGAAAGTTGCCAAGTTTGAAGACCTCTGGTCTAGGTAGACCAGTGTGGCTGGGGAATTCTGGGAGTTGAAATTCACACATCTTAAAATTGCCAAGTGTGTGAGAAGCAGTGGTGTAGAGAGAGACCTGGAATTTGTGCACACTGGGAGGAGTGGTGACATTGGAAGCTCATCTTTCATGCAAGGTGTTTTTTGGGCAGTGGTGGTGATGGAGAGGCATCATCTGTGTCCCTAGACAGCCTTTCCACTGGTGTTCGTGTCCCCATTCTGGGCTAATCGGATTTCTTTTATAAATGTATATTGACTGTGGATTGTTGCCATCGGTATGGGTGGAGGTGGATGGTTCCCCCCCCCCACTGTGTTTTGTTTGTAAGCCGCCTAGAGTTGCTGTGAGCAAGTAGGCGGCAATATAAATTTTCTAAATAAATAGATAAAATAGACAAGTGTGTATCCTGGCCAAGGCTATTTCTAAAAAAAAAAAGAAAACTCAGGCTCCATTTCCCGACAGGCCCCAAGGAAAACACTTCTCTCACTTTTACTATAGTTCAGTGATGGCGAACCTATGGAACGCGTGCCACAAGTGGCACACGGAGCCATATCGGTGGGCATGCGAGCTCAGGTCCGGCGTGCGCATTTCGGGCCTTCTAGGCCCATTGGGAGTCAGGAAACAGGCTGTTTCCAGCCTCCGGAGCGGGTGGGGAAGACTCATTTTTTGCTCTCCCCAAGCTTCAGAGCCTTTCTAGGAGCCTGGTGAGGGAGAAAACGGCCTTCCCCACCCCTTCCCCAGGACCGTGGAGGTCCTCCGGAGGTCGGCAATGGCCCGTTTGCAGACTTCTGGTTGGACCGGAAGTCCCATTTTTTTTGCTCTCCCCAGGCTTCAGAGCCTTTCTAGGAGCCTGGGGAGGGCGAAAATGGCCTTCCCCACCCCCGGAAGCCCTCTGGAGGCCGGAAATGGCCTGTTTGGAAATTGGGAAATGGGCCATTTCTGGCCTCTGGGGGGGTGGGGAAGGCCGTTTTCACCCTCCCCAGGCTCCTAGAAACTCTCTGGGGAGAGCGAAAAATGGGCGTGCTATCATATGCCGGGAGCAGGGGGGTCACGAACGCATGCAAGGGGCAATGGCATGGAATTTTGAGTGTGGGCACATGTGCGCGCCCCCCGCGCTCCCCCTTTTGGCATGCAAACCAAAAAAGGTTTGCCATCACTGCTATAGTTACATCAGAGGAAGCAATAGGACTCATTGGCCTCATTTCTCACCAGCTGAAGGTTGACTCAGCCTTCCATCCTTCCGATGTCGGTAAAATGAGGACCCAGATTGCTGGGTGCAATATGCTGACTCGGTAAACCGCTCTGAGAGGGCTGGGTAAACACTATGAAGAGGTATGTAAGTCTAACTGCTATTGCTGTTGATCCATATCAGTGTTAGAGAAACCATTCCCACCATTCAACCCCTCCAACATTCTCCATATTTGGAATGCAGTTGCAAACCAACATATAGTCTCTGTAACAACCCCAGAAACAGCAGTAAAAGCCAGCAATATCACAAAATGCTTAACAAAGCTGCAAATGGCTTCCCAGTCAACTGGTTCAATTTGACCCCACTGGAAGTTCTTGGCCTCCCTTCTCAAATCTGCTTTGAAACGGGGATTCAGTGGAAAACCCAGCAAACACTTTAAAACTTTCCGCAGTGCTTGTGCCAGAAAACTGCTTTGCTGGCATCACGTTGCAGGAATAAGGTTAGTAGACATCTGAACAGGCAGAGGAGGACTTGTGCAATTGGAAAGGAGGACAAATAGGGGGAAAGGAGGACACACTAACCATTTACCTTTCTTGGCATCCATGACAAAAATTACAGTGAAAAATTGCAAAACAAAACAAAAACCCTGTACTTAAGCCTACATGTGTATGAAATTACTTTTTCCAACCTCAGAAAGACTGGTTTTTCAATTTCAGGAATGTGCTAGAACCTGTTAAAGAGACAAAAGCTTTCAGGATGTAACTGATTAAGGTCTGGTCAATTTCAGGCAGCAGGCAAGCTGGCTGAAGGGTACTAATCAACTAATTAAGTTAACAGAGTTGAGCTTATTAACTTGTGATTAGCACTTATTAGGGAAGCGCTGGGCCATAGAGAAAAGCTGCTCAGGAAGAGATACTCAAAAAGCTGCATATTTGCTTTTAAACCTATGCCTCCTAGGAGGAGGAAATGAGGACAAAAAAGGTGTCCTCCTTTTGCTGGATCTTTGTTAGAATGGATTCCTGCACTACACCTGGGGTTGGACTACCTGATATCCAGGATCCTTTCTAATCCTTATATTCTGTGACTTTATGCACAGGGATTGGAGACTGAATGATCCTATGGCAGTGATGGCGAACCTTTTCGGCACTGAGTGCCAAAAAGATCGTGCGGAAATGTTGCGCGTCTGTGTACGTGCTCGTCGGGGCCGCGCTCTGGAAAAGCCGAACTTCTGGTTACTAGAGCGCATGCGTGCCCGCCGATCAGCTGGCAGGTGCGCATGCGCAGGCTGGTTTTCGGCACTGCCACGTGCGTGACGGGATCGCGCTCCGGAAAAGCTGAACTTCCAGGTTCTGGCTGCATGCACACCCAACAATCAGCTGGCCGGCGCGCATGCTTGCACCGGTTATCGGTACTGCCGCACGCGTGAAGGACAGCTGTTCGTCGCACGAGCGTATGCACTCCAGAAACCCAGAAGACAAACAGTCAAGGCCATGTGTGCCAGGTGACATGGCTTCGCGGGCCACTTTTGGCACACATGCCATAGGTTCGCCATCACGGTCCTATGGCGTTCCCAATGGAATATTTTATATAAATCTAGCTGCAAAGAAATACCATAAAAGTGCTTGTCCAGTGGATTAAAATGTGAACTCAGACAAGCACTTCTCTCTCTCTCTCTCTCTCTCTCTCTCTCTCTCTCTCTCTCTCTCTCTCTCTCTCCCTCCCTCCCTCCCTCCCTCCCTCCCTCCCTCCCTCAACCTCCTTTCCAAAGCCTCCCAATTGATATGCAACAAAGAAAACAACCACCCCTATGTTTGCAACTTGACATCTTCATCCCATTATTGGCATACTTATTCCAATACTTGAAATGCAGTTGCAGTGTTCTGTAACAAATTTCCAAAATTAGGTTTCAGAGCAACACTTTCATGTCACTGATTCAGAAACACAAGGGCAGGAAGTTTAAAACAAAAAAAACCCAGTTGGAGAGTTTATTTGTGCCCTGGCTGTTGCTAATTCATTGGCAAGTCAAGCCTTTCCTGGAAATCTGAATTTACTTGATAGGAGGAGGAGGGGGGGGGGAAAGGGAGGATGGTAGTTTTAACAGGTGGCTTGTTTTTTTTTGTTTTTATTTTGAATCGGCTTCTCTTGCTGAGTGTAGTTGGGATTATCATAACTGGGAGCACACTTCCTGGATTCTCGAAAAGAGCCTGGATTGAATGGCACTGGATGCCTGCCAATCCAACTGGCTAGCTATTACTGCTAATTTGCCAAGGAAAAGAGTGTAAGGTGCTGTTCAAATGACAACAACAACTTCAGCTCCCTTAAATTACTCCTCCAGCTTTCTTCTTTGCAAACCGAGTGCACTGCTAGAGGTATTCATCCTTTGTGATAAGCCTTGTTCATTTAAAATATATATATATATGTTTACTTTGAGAAGGAAAAGCTTACCTGGGAAAGGATATCAATAGTTCATAAATGATAAACGCATGAAAAACACCTTGATAAAGCTGTCTGTCAGAAACGTTGGCTTAATCTATCTAAGTCATCTTGCCTCAAAGGGTGGTTGTGAAGATATAGAGAAGTAGGATTTCCATGTAAGCTTGTTTTAACTCCTAGAGGAAAGATGGAGCCTAAATCTAAACATTAAAAGCAACATACGCAATAAAATACGCAAACTTTTTGAGCAAAGTAACTCCTGCAATTCTCCTTGTTGATACTGTACTTACTTTTCTATTCCACATCCTGCAATAGTCCTCTTTGCTGCTCTGCAAAATATGTTCCCCCTCCTCCCTGGTAGTTTTTAAACTATGATCTAATAGAGTTACATGCTTTTCATATCTAGCTTTCCTAAAGGACTACATATAACCACCTTTGTACAGGGGCCTACAACATTTTTCAAACTGAAGTTTGATTTCCCGTTGATGCTCCTCTGTCTTTATGTCTTGGGCCTGAAACAGTTCTTGGAATGCCTGGAGTCTGGCAAACTGCAAGAGTGGACTGGACGGATAGAAAATGCTTTGTATTGTTGTCTGGTGTAACGTTGGTGGAAGGTTCTAATGGGAATCTCTTCCTATCATGGTGAGTTCATTGTTTCCCTTTATTGTGGGTGGCGTGATATTGTTTCTGACAATATCTTGGGTTGTTCGATGGATGTGGAACAGGGGTGGCAAACTTGATTTCATTGAAATCGAGCCGCATCAGGGTTGTGTTTGAGCTCGTGGGCGGGGTGGGCATGGGCAGTATGACGTCACTTGTGTTGGGGGGCGCCTGTGGTGCTCTGCCAGCGAAAACGGCTGCGACAGCCTCCTGCAACCCTCTACCAGCAAAAATGGAGCTCAGCCCCCCTCCCTCATAGCCCTCCTGAGAGAGGCACCGTGGGCCACTCCTTCGCTATTTCCAGGGCAGCCCGGCAGGCCAGATCGAAGCACTCCATGGGCCGGATCTGGTCCCTGGGCCTTGAGTTTGACAGCCCTGATGTAGAATGAAGTTTCAAGGCATGCTGTGGGCGTCTGGTCTTTTAATGATTTGGGGGATGTTCTGGTTGTGGATTTTTTTTTTCTTGGGTTGAGAAATATGGGACATGACAGTCCATTCAGCTTCATGGTGAGGCCACCTCTGTCTCTTATCACTCCTGATGTAATGTGAGCATATTGGCTTGCTGTGTTTGTTATTCTGGCTAAGTCAATATAATGAGTCTTGAAAAAAATTAATTGAAAGCCCTTTAGAGTTTAGCTTTATCCTTATAGACTATACTATAGCATAGCACTGGATAAAGACAGCAAATGTCCGATGTACATTGAAAATTCTTTGTTACATTTTTCTTTAAAGAAGTTATCTGAATAGACATTTAAATGAGAATTTCTGCAACAAAGGTTATTTCAGAATGCAGGGACTGTACCATTGCTTTATTTTTGTGTTTCAAGAAATATGTTCAGATGTATTTTGTGTATGCACGCACAGTGCATTATATTGCAAACAGTACGGTAGGCTAAAATGAAACAACACTCTATTTTTGCTTGAATGAATAACACTCTAGGAAAAAACACAAAATAAACAATAAAATCCACATTTTGTTTTGTCTTATAAAAATGAGAATTGTATCAATAAACATGGGGTTTTTATTGCAGCTCTCACTGAGTTAAAAGCGTACGAGACTTGGGTCATTTATTATTAGAGTACTTTTTCAGAATATTAGACATTGAATGCTCTACGACTTTAGAATTCTGCTTGGCAACCAGACCACACTCCCATCTGCTGCAGCACATAATGTGATAAGACAGGATCTCTGGCACAAGCCAACTTTCATTCTTCTATTCACTCAGATTTACCCTTTCAGCTTCCCATTGTTCTTTGCTAATGGCCTTACAGTGGGTCTCCCAGTTGCCTTTGGAGTTATCTGGAGGCCACGTTGGGGGTGGGGAGAAAAAGAGCCTAATCCCCCTTTGAATTTAAAGGGGCTTCTCTAAATGAATGATGCAAATGGGAAGAGGCTGCCAGAAATGTCTGCAGCCTGCAGCAAGAGGATGTTCAGCCACACAGCAGCATTTTCCAGCCATCAGCTGCTGCAAAGAGTTGGGCCTTCAAGTCCCAGGCTGGGCCTCCTCCTGTCCCAACATTCCATCCAAAGCTTCTCTCCCCACCCACTCACCCCCTGCCATCTGTAGGCCCTCTAGTTGCCACAAGGTCTATCTGGCATCATCCCCCCCCCCCCAAGCCTGCCTTGTGCAAAGATGGCCCAGATAGGGTGACAGATGGGGCTAGGTTACAGCAGTTTAAGGCTAGACTGAAGCCTGAGAGTGTGTGCCGATAGCTCAATTCCAGACCAATGAACAAGAGAAAGGGTGGGGGGCGGGAGAGGGGAGTGAGAAGACACGCTTAAGGGAGCTCTGTTTCAACCTGACCAGTTGTGCATCAGAGAAACCACCTGTGTTTGCAGTTCCTTCTGCCTCCAGAGTCACTCAAAATACACAAAAAGAGAAATTCTCTTTCACCATAAGTTGTAGGTAAACCCCAAACTGGTATGTACAGTTAATTTGGAGGAAGTGGGAGAAGCAAAGTTACAAGAACAAGGAAATATGCTTACTTTGCTTTAGTGGTCAGAGTCAATAGAAGTGATTTTATTGTTCAAAACAAGATGGGCAGAAGACAGCTGGTCTGCTAATTAAATCTTACTTGGACCTATGGGTGATAGGGCAGCAAAAGTAGGTGAGAGGGCATGGGATAGGATACCACATCTAGACATCCAGTACACGGCAACCAATCCATCTGCTCCCATCTAGTGGTCATTTGGATTTTTGCACCCCAAAGATAGCCCAAATACAAGATAGGTGCCTCGGATAAACACCAACCTCCATTTTACCCATCACCTGATATCTAAGGTAAATCTCTCAGTCTGCCTAATGGCAAGGCTTTAGAAGAAGAAACATTGGTGAATGTTTCCCCCTTGGGTCAATACTAATACAAAAACGTTGATTCAAACAAAGAATTAAGGTAGAGAAAAAATTTCTGTGCAGTATCTTGAACAAGGGTGTCAAACTCAAGGCCTGGGGGCCGAATCCGGCCCAAAGGGTGCTTAGATCTGGCCCGCGGGACCGCCCTGGAAACAGCAAAGGACTGGCCCGCATTGCCTCTGCCAGCGGAGCTCAGGAGGGCCGCCTCCATTTTCGCTGGCAGAGGGTTGCAGGACGCCATCGCAGCCAAAAACGGAGCTCGCAAGGGCTGCGGGTGGCCCTCCTGAGCTCTGTTTTCACTGGCAGAGAGTTGTAAGAAGCCTTCACAGCCAAAAATGGAGCTCGGGAGTTTGTTTTCACTGGCAGAGCCCTCAGGCCACCACAGGCACCCCCAACACAAGTGATATCGAGCTGGCCATGCCCCTCAAGGTCAAACACAACCCTGATGCGGCCCTTAATGAAATAGTTTGACACCCCTGAGCTAGAACATGCATATAAATACATATACATATGCATATGCATCGGGTGGATTCCTCCCGGTTTGGACCGGATCACCCGAACTGGTAGCCCGCTGGTGAAGTCACGATGACATCACCGACCCGATTCAGTCGGTGCCGGTCCGTGGGTGCCGCCATCTTTTTTTTGAATTTTGTTTGAATTTTTTTTCCCCTTCTGAGCATGCACAGAAGCCGAGTTTCCGGCACTGTGCATGCGGTCACTATCTTGTTTTTGGCTTTTTAATTTTATTTTTTCTGGATTTTTTGGCACTGTACATGCGCCCACGAGGCGTGCCTACGCGGCGCAGGAGAAAGCAAACCGGCAGCGAGGTAAGTTAGAACCCACCCCTGATATGCATATAGATATACATATGCGTACAACAATATCTGGGGATGGATATTGCTGGCAGTGCTATAGTAAGCCTCATTCCTTTTCTCTCTCTGTGTTGTGTTGTTGCACAAGTTACCTGATAGGAACAGAATTTGAGGAGCATGGTTGCAATTGTCAATCTGAAAAGGCAACAAAAGCCTGTGGATGCTGCTGCTCTGTGGGTGCATTCGTTACTTGTTACATTAAATTCTATTACAAGTATATTTTCCTTAGTAGCTTGCAACAAGTTTTTGAGTCTTGCAAACATCTATTGCTCATCTAACTCTAGTCATGTGATTTCAGTTTCATCATACATATGTGTTCCGGTACTTGCCGAAGTGTCAAGCCCATTTATGCCTTATTCCTGATACAATGTTTGGACATACTGATTTTTTGTTTATTTGAAAAAGGAAAAATACCATTTAGACTGGTGTTTTTCATACTCGGCAATTTAAGATGTTTGGATTTCAGCTCCCAGAATTCTCCAAACAGCATACTTAAAGTTGCCAAGTTTGAAAAATGCTGACTTAGATCATATATCGTAGGACGTATTTACTCTACGTTGTATATTAAAACAGCAAGAGGAGATGATTATTTCAATTCTGCATCCAATTATCTTCATCTATGTGCTGCCACTGGATCAAGTGTGCATAAAAGTAAATAGAAACTTTTAGTGTAAATCTACACTAGATGGATTAAAAGCAAGCAATTTGCAGAAATAATGCATAGGTTTCAATTACCATGCATACAATGATTTTATTGTTTAATTTTTAAATTCATTAAATGTAAATTTTCAGATGAGAAATATACATATTTTATTACCATTTGTCGGCTTAAGTAGTTTATTGTTTTAGTTTTGAGCTTATTTTTATTCAGAGGCAAATGTGGCCTTTGTATCAAGTTTATCCAAAAATAAAGTCCATTGATTTCATTGGGGTTTACTTCCAGGTACATATGAGTAAATGAACACAGTAGTGACAGAATATAAGTACGATTAATCAGAATCGGTGGTCTCTTCTTTAGGTGGAAGCATTATTTTATCCTCCAACATGTCTATTTTAATGAAGTTAAATGATTTAGAATTCTTTGCTAACGGATATCCAGATTTTGTAGCCCAGATATGAAGTCCTATTTCAATATCCCATTGAATATATGGACTCTTTAAGACTCATTAGATATTTGTTTTGTTGCTTGTGTGTAGAGTTTGTGTTACCAAGTGAAGGGAAAGAAAAGGCAGGTTTTGTCATACAATAATAACTGAACATTTCAGAGATTTTCATTAGCTTCAAATTTAGGGCTTCTTTGAATGGAAAAGGTTTTTTTTTTAATTTCAAGAATTGACTTATCTAACCTATTTAATTAAGTCGGACTTATTTCTAAAATGGCTAGAATTACTGTTTTAACCAGGTTTTAAACAGTGATAACAAACTCCATGAGAGTTCTACTTGAATTAATTGCATTTATCTTGACCGCAACTTGCTATGGCTATGAAGAAGATCTTTTTATTCTCTGATTTCTGCATTGTCGAATCTCATGACTATGTCTGCTTTCTTGGTATGATCAGCTGTACGAATGCTCTTGATGAGCTAACGATGCTCTTACAAACTAATTTAAATGGTATTTTTGGTTCCTGATTTCCATTTCAATAGAACTGCTACGTACTGTATGTTTTTGATCTCTGTATAGTTGTCTATATGCGGATGGTTGTTACAGAGAAGGCTGTCACTCTCTTCAGATTTGATAATAATACAGAAAGCCATGCCACACTGCTGAATTAGCTGCGTCCAAAGTCCAGGCACGTGGCCTCAGTCCGGCATGCAAATGAGCTGGAATGCTTTTGCCCCCTGGCCCTCAAAGCTCCAGGCAGAAGCCGGACTCCCGCAGAGCTATTCAGCAGGTGCTAAGTGGAGGGCAGGTGTACCATTGGCCATATGTTGCACTTAGTATAGTGTTTCTTTAAAATTCTGTAAATTGCAAGCCAGGTGAGAGGAACCGAGCAAAAACAGGCATGTGCTTAAAAAGAGCAGAGCTTAGACGCATGTTCAATATGCTAATAAAGGTCGATCATTATAGGCAGTGATTTTATACCGGTTCTTTGGTGCTTATCTTGAAATAAACATGATTCCCCAGAAGTATTCATGAAAAGGATTCTTTTTTGGCCGCTTAGTTTATCCAGGAGACACGTTATCAGATGGCATTTGTCATTCTCAATTTCTTCAGGCCTTGTATCCTTCAAGATTTGGCTTAATCAGTAGTTAGATGTTTTCTCCATAGATTTTTCGGCACACATTTCAACTCTGCTGAAAAACACCAAAGCAAATGCAGTTGGTTTTTACGTGCTTTCTCCACCCCAAAACCTGAATTGTCTCAAATGCTCAAGGGAGCCTCCTTTGATCTTTGTGCAGCTGCTGTCTTGTTGCTGCCAACCCAGAGCTCAGACGAGACAGGCTTCAGAAAAAAAAAAAGACAGCATACAAAAAAGAGGGCAAAACTGCACATTTAAGTTGAACGGCTCTATTTTCTTAACCTCCAAGGCTGCTGCTGCTGAATTTTGTTCTACTTACATCTAAGCAAAGTACAGTTGAAACCTAATTTGAATCTTTAGGGTTTTCATTCTTGTTGGCTGTAATTTTCAGTTACTTAAATTGTTTAGAAGGTTTCACTTGCATGCATATCGTTTACTGCTGTAAAACAGTGCAGGCACCCCTGCAGCCTTCAGTTTTGCAAAAGCAGAATTTTTATATGCAATGTAAACATATGTAAACAATTTTTAAGAACACACAGAGGGTGCTTCTCATATGGTACTCTTATAGGTGCCTGATAATCCTGTGAATGAGAAGTTCTCAAACAGAGTCCCTGAATTTGCTTTATCGCTTTTAGCCTTTGTCTAGGTACATTTGTTATAGTAGTTCTGCTGTGGAAAAAGTGTGGAAATCGTAAGAGTAGAAAGTCCCATGGAATACTTGCAGAGTTTTTTTTTTTAATCTATTCAGTTTTCAGGTTTGACAACTTATACATGAGCACTGACCTTTTTTTCAGTTGCAGAAATGCTTTCTGCGCAGGAAATGAATCATGCTCAAGGATCCCGACGTCTGCCAAATAAGAAAGACAAACTAATATTCAGAACCGGGCCCTTAGTTTTGTTACTCAGACAAGCGAAGAGTGCAGATCATTGCTATTGCTCTTCCCCTCTTTACATATCGACTGCATACTCTGCTACTTGCACTTGTATCAGAGCAGCCAAGCATTATTTGAAGAGTGTGCAGTAGGCCTAAAGGAACACACCTTAAGCGCTAGCTTCTTCTTTCCCCTCATACCCTGTAATTTCACAGTTGATCATTTCGGTGTGGCAAAGTTATAATACAACCAGACAGGGTGCCCTGCCCTTTCGAGATGAACTTTTTGTTCCCCACCAAACAAAGCCTGAAAATGTTGACTGTGGCTGGCCAAAAAGTGGCCTTTGGGAGCTCGTGCTGCCAACTGTTGAAAATTTACAGCCATGTATATCTTTCTATTTGCCCACTCCCCCCCCTTTCCCCCTTGTGCGCCGCTTAAGGAGGCCACAAGCCTGCAGCTGACAGCTGTGCCCTGGGCGGCTCAGGAACAGCTGCTTTTTTTTTCCTGGGGTGAAATTAAAAGATTAGGGGGCTGTGGGCACGTGCTGGCTTCTGGGGGCCAAGACAAGGCTTGATTTAGGGTGGAACTTGTCTGCAGCGACTGACAAAGGGGCTGGATTTTGCACTCGCCATGGGGTCAAAAGGGGGGGGGGAGCACTCTTTACCAGAGACAAAAGACGGGAAGGGGGAGGAGGGAAAGTCTCTGAAAAGAGCGCTTCGGCTCCCGCAACAGCTGCTCCTGCACCAGAAATTTGAGAGTCTCCTTTCACGAACACAAGAGGCCCGTCGGAGCAAAGAGGCAGAGAGGCCACGCTTTGCCAATGGTGCCATTGTTGGCAGCTGAAGCGAAGGGAGCTTCCAGCAGTCTTTCCAGATTGTACCTTCTAGGCAGAGATGGGTGGGGGAGGAGGAAGAGGAGGAGGAGGATTGGCTAAGTGCAAGGCCCAAGGAAGCAGAAAAGTGTGCCACAGCAGACCACACAAGGGGGAGTGAGCCTCCTTCCTAAGTTGAAATGTGTCCACGGGTACTTGGACATCAAGGGAGATAGTATACACAAGGCTATAACATTTATTATTGGTAGATTTCTGAAACTTGAAAGCTTACACATAACACCAATAAATACTGGAATCAGAAAAGATATTTTTCTGACCTACCTTGCTTATTTCTTTATTCTTGGGAGTCCTTCTGGATGAAGCATTTATGCAACCTGTTTTCATGGACCTTGGTGGGGGAGGGCAACACAGTTTCCACTTGTAACTGGCTCCATCCCTCCTCTATCCAACCACTTTTTTCACAATCCGACTTTAATTTTTTCTTTTTTTAAAATCAACACTGCCAATCCATTTTATTTGTATGCCCTAGACAGATAATCATTTAAAACTGTGTTTTTCAACTTTAGTGACTTTTAGATGTTGATTGTGTGAGTTCCAAATACTTTCAACCCATTGACTGGGGAATTCTGGGAGTTTGAAGTCTCCACATCTTAAAGTTCCTGAGGTATGGAAACACTGCTTTACAGAAATAATCTAAAGGATACAGTTGCTCTTATTATTATTGCATGAGATAGAAAAGTTCACTTAAAATCCATTCAGGACATGTGAAATTATATGAGAGTTCTGGTTGCAATAATAAATTAATGGCAATGAAATAATTGAGTACTGCAACTGGGATAATGTGTTTGTTGTGACTTGTGATAAGATACTAGACTACAGTATAAACATGTTTTCAAGATCTTTCAAAACACACTGCTTCTGACTTCTAGAAGGCAGGATGAAAATGTCAGGTTATTTTAACCTTGGCAAAAATTTGGCCTATGGTCAGAGCCATTTGAAGAAATGGAGATACTGAGTGCAGAAGAAGACAGTATGTAATATACATGAGCTTGTCCCAGATCTTCTGCTGTTCTAATATGTTGAACTACAGCTACTATCCCTCTCAGGAAGCATGGCTGTGCTGGCTAGGGAAAGATGGGAGTTGTAGTCTAAGACCATCTGAAACACACCAGTTCAAGAAATGTTCTAACACACATCTGGTGTGCTAGAATAATCCCTGTATATTCCTGCTTGACTTCTAGCTGCAAAATCATAAATGATTAAGTACAGAACAACCCCGAGATAATTTGTTCAGCAGATCAAATGGTTTTGAAAACTATAGCCAAATATGAGAATGTTTATTGGAAAAGCTCAAAGGATGGCAGGCGTTTGAAATGTTTGTTCCAAATGAACAAAAACACAACTCTGTAGGTTCCTTAATGTGGATATTGAAAAAGTTAATAAAGCAACTTCCTTTCCTCCTGTTTGTAGAACATAAATTTTATGGCCCCAAGCTGTTACACTATTGAATGGTTTCTGCACTTCACATTTGCCACCAGCATAGTTCAAACTTCAGCTGTGAGAGAAAAAAAAATGTGGAAAAAGAAAAGTCCAAGAAGGAGCTATTATTTCTTGGGCCATTATTTGTGGGGATGGAGAGATACAGTCTTGAGAAGTCCAATCTTTTTAAAAAAATTATTATTAAAATGGTATGGAGTACAATTCTTTAGTATATGCCTGAAACTTGATTTGAGATTCATCAACAAACAAGCAACCCTACATGATCTCTGCAGTTGCCTTGAAAGATTAAGCAAAATACAGGTAGCCATCGACTTATGGTCACAATTGAGGCCACAATTTCTGTTGCTGAGCAAGAAAGTTGTTAAGTGAATTTTACTTCACTTTACGATCTTTCTCGCTACAATTGTTAAGTGAATCACTGCAGTTGTTCAGAGTTGATAAGCAAATCTGGCTCCCCCATTGTTGTGCCTTGGCCGCGTCCGGCGCCGAGTCTGGAGGATCCGGAGGACGCGGAGCCGCTCATGGTGCAGCAGTACCAGCCTATGTGCCTGGCACCAGAGACGGCTGGTGATGAGGACTCGGTGCCAGAGCAGGACGATCTCCCAGGACCTTCTGCACCTGCGCAGCAGAGTTCTTCATCAGGAGATGAAGAACTCATGCTGGATGCCAGAGCACGCAGAGCAGCCAGAAGACAGGACTGGCTGAGTAAGCGTCGGTCCAATCGGAGGAAGCAGTGAGGGCTAATTGGGCCACGCCCTTCAGTGGCTATATTAAGCCAGGGTAATTAGTGCTCATTGCTGAGAACAACAATTCAATGACCGCGGCATATCCAGAGTTTCGTTTCTACGTCTGTTTGGGAATCTTATCACCAGCTTCTGCCAGCTTTATTCCGGGAAGCCAGCCAAGTTGTTCAGATAAGAGAAGGATTAATGAGTCTTGCTTTGAACTTTTGTCTGTGTGCTATTTAACCCTCACGTAACCCAAAGAACCTTATTCCTGAAGACTTTCCGTTTGTGTTGTTTTGGACTTCTAAACCCTCTGAGTTTTACTAAGAAACTGTATTAGTAAAAGGAACCTTTTTGTTTGCCTCCCAACGACTGTGTGTGTGTGTTTCTGGGGAGTTGCGGTGCTGGGTCACAACACCCATTGACTGGGACCATCATAAGTATGAGTCAGTTGCCACGCGTCTGAATTTTGATAACGTGACCATGGGGATTTTTTAAAGTGTCGTAACTTTGAACAGTCACTAGACAAACTCTTGTAAGTTGAGGACTACCTGTACATGCTAGGGGAACAATGCTGACCATTTCTCCCATCCTCCTCCCATCTATCACAATAAAAACAATGTGGTAGAACAGGGGTATCAAACTCGATTTGATTGAGGGGCGCATCAGTGTTGTGTTTGACCTCGAGGAGCTGGGGTGGGCGTGGCCAGCTTGATGTCACTCATGTCAGGGCGCTTGTGGTGGCCTGAGCGCTCTGCCAGCAAAAACGGGCTCCCGAGCTCTGTTTTCAGCTGTGATGGCCTCCTGCAACCCTCTGCCAGTGAAAACAGAGCTAGAAGGGCCGCCCACAGCCCTCCCGAGCTCTGTTTTCGCTGGCAGAGGCACCGCGGACTGGTTCTTCATTGTTTCCAGGGTGCCCATGCGGGCCAGATCTAAGCACCCTGCGGGCTGGATCTGGCCTCCGGGCCTTGAGTTTGACACCCCTGTGCTAGAACATAAATGGTTTGCACCAGGGTAGAGCATTACTCCTCCCACTATCAAGTACAAGGCAAATTGTCTATGGAGATTGTCAGTCATCCAGGTCATGGTTGTCCCAAAGATACTTTTTTTCAGAGCTGAAGAAGCTTCTTGAATGAGAAGCGAAATGTCTTCAAAGAAAAACCAGAAAGCCTGGTTGCCTCTTGAAAAAAAGCACCTTTGGGACAAGGCAAATTGTTCAGAGACAGAAGAGCTCTTCACTTGAAGTCTATCACTTTTCCTTGCTCAGCTTCAGTAATTTGCAGCCATTAAGTCTGCACAGACTTTTCTGCAGTTTGCGTAGAGCACAGATAGTACAGATAGAGTTGATGTGTACTGAGCTCAGGAACAATTTGGACACCCTAAATGCAGGACTTTGCTTTCCCTCCCAAATGTGATTCTGTGATGCAGCAGGTAATCTAGTGTAATGTCACATGAAATCCCTGGCCAATGCTCTAAAGCAGTCTTTCCCAATCTTAGCAACTTTAAGACGAGTGGAATTCAATTCTCAGGATTTCCCAGCCAGCCATGCTGGCTGGGGAATTCTGGGAATTGAAGTCCGCTCATTTTAAAATTGCTAAGATTGAGAAACACTGCTCAAACAACTGTCTCTGTTTTCACCCAGGGCTGAACCAAAGCTGGCATTTATATTTCATATGTGCAGTAAAGAGAGGGCTGGAATGTGAGTTTGGAAATCATAATGGCGAAGTTGTGTTATTGGTTCTACCATTGCCAGTAATAATAGATGAGACGTTAACAAGCAGACCATTGCTTTGCACAAGTGCTCTGTAATTGTGGATTCATTATCCTTCCATATAAATATTTGGCAGTACCTACCATTTCTGTACTACTGCTTTAAATACACCAAAATCTACACTGGTAATTAAGGGCAGAGAGTCCCTGACAATGGGGGAGGAAGACACAAATATCCCATCCCAAACATATGCAAATTGTGGTATTCTCCTCTAGGAGTCCAAAGGCAGCTGCCTTCCAATAGCATCAACTCATGCGTGTGGAGATCTCATTGTTTCAGTCTGCCTCTTTGGTTCTTTCCCTGAGAGAGCAGGTGATTGTCAGCAAACTGGTTCTGCCTGACCTAAATGGCTGGTCCCTTGGGCATCGTGATGCCCAAAAAGAGCCCACGATTGACCTAGTTGCAACCAAACATAGATGAATTAAAACTGGAAGCATCCCTTTCCTGCTAGGATCTGCCCACCCAATACAGAGAATGCATGCTAAGCATCCCCAGCTACATGTGGTACAGCAGGAGACCATGTGGGAATGAGCACATCCTGTGGGGTTGCCTTCTTTGGGGACAACAGTTTTCCTCTTCCTTCCTGAGGAGGATATCAGCTCCTTCCCTTAAAGCAGAGGTCTTCAAACTTGGCAACTTTAAGACTTGTGGACTTCAACTCCCAGAATTCTCCAGCCAGTCTTAAAGTTACCAAGTTTGAAGACCTCTGCCTTAAAGCTTTCAGGGAAGACCTAGCTATTCCACGCAAGCGCTGAGGAAACTGAGCACTGGAGAATGATCAGTGTGGTATCTCTGGGATGAAAGAATGGTACTTAGGGACATTAGGGATTTTGTTGAAATATGACTGATTATGAACTTTTATTCTTTATTGTTGTTTTGTTTAGCAGTGTTAGATTCAGTCATCCAGTCATTTTGACTGAAGTAGCATAAAAGGTATAGAAGTAAATAAATACAGCATATGGTGTAGTGGTTAAAGTGATGGAACAAGGAGTAGGGGGACCCAAGTTCTAATCTAGACCATCCTCAGTTCACTGGCACTCACCAGGTAACTTTCATCCAGCCACTCTCAGTTGAATTTACCTTATAAGATTGTTGTTGTTGGGAAAAATAGAAGGAGCATTTGTATGCCATCTTGGGCTCCTGAACAAAGTAGGTTGAGTTAAACGAAATAGATAATTCACAAAGGTAGTTGCTACAGAGAGAACACTGCGCACTATTGCTTTAGTCATCGCATGCTTACAGGTAATCTTCCAACGTGTGATCATAATTTGGACTGCACATGGAGATCATGTGACCTCAAGATGCCGCAACAGTCATAAATACATGCAGCCAAATTTTGATCATGTGACCCTGGGAATGCTGCAACCATTCTAAGTGTGAAGACTGGTTGTAAATCCCTTTCTTCAGTGCTGTCATAACCTCAAACTGCTTCTAAACAAAATAGTTGTAAGTTGAGAACTACCTGTACCACAAAGATATGTACTAAATACTTAAGCTGAAACAGCTGTCGGTCTACCTGGGTGAATGACCATGAGCACCTGTGTAATTTTCCTCATATTTTTAAAGAAAAAAGGCTACAACTGGGCTTCTGACTTTTATTAAGGTGTGTAGTATATACCATATTTTTCGGACTATAAGATGCACCGGTGTATAAGGCGCACCAAGATTTCAAAGAGGTAAGTAAGAAAAAAAAAGTTTTTGTCCTCCCTAGCCCCCAGGAGCACTCTGCAAGCCTCCCAAACCCTCTGCGCACCCCGTTTTTTGCAAAAATGGACTCTTTTTTACCCATTTTTGCAAAAAATGGGGCACGCAGAGGGTTTGGGAAGCCTGCAGAGTGCTCCTGGGGGCTGGGGGAAGGCAAAAACACAATTTTTACGAAAAATGAGCCATTTTTCACCCATTTTTTTGCAAAAAGGGGGTGCGCAGAGTGTTTGGGAGGCCTGCAGAGTGCTCCTAAGGCTGGGGGAAGGCAAAAATGCCCCTGTTTTTGCAAAAGCCCATTTTTGCCCATTTTTTTTGCAAAAACTGAGGTGTTTTTGCCTTCCCCCAGCCACCAGGAGCACTCTGTAGGCCTCCCAAACCCTCTGTACACCCAATTTTTGCGAAAAATGGGCCCATTTTTCGCAAAAATGGGATGCCGGGCCGGGGCTTCGGGAGGCCAAAAATGGCTGTATTCGATGTATAAGATGCACCGACATTTCCACCCGCTTTTAGGGGGGGAGGAAAGGTGCATCTTATACTCCGAAAAATACGGTACTTCAATGCAATGTTCAATCATTTATAAACAAGGATTAAAGTCAGCAGCGCATTGGTATTAAGTGTCTATTCCAGTATTTCTCAACCTTAGCAGGTTTAAGATGTGTGGGCTTCAATTCCCAGAATTCTCCAGCTACCTTAAATCTGCTGAGGTTAAAAATGCTGCTCTAGTCTTAAAACCGCATAAGATCACTTTGGAAGCCTCTGGGCATATAGATTACTTTGAAGAAAGGCTATAATGTTCACAAAATGCCTACTAAGAAAATATACATTTTTAAATGAATGATGGTTTTCTTTTGGCTAATACATGAAAGTGGAGCTCTAATCAACTAATTCACACTTGCAACATTGGTTGCATAGATGTTTTCTTCACAAGGGCCTCTGTTCTAACCACATTCGTGCCAAAAATGATGAAACGTGCATTGTGACATCACAGTGCAATTTTTGCCCTTTTCTACTTGCGTGACAACAGTGCACACAAATATGTAAGGGGTGGAGTTTGTGTTACAATGCCATTGTGCCTCCTTGCCCACCCCCTGCCTGTGTGTCTGTATTATGCATTGTCCCAGAACAAGCCATTGCATAAACCTCGGACAGTTTATCTTGAGCGGTCTTCCATGTTTGTCAATCTCTTTTACATGGGATACTAAACCAAAGAAAGAAAGAAAATGCATATTGTAATTCTAATTTGCTGTGTCATAGCTTATCCTTCAGCTAAAACATTCATTGCCAAATAAGGATAATAAACTGCGCAATCCGAGAAACGGAATTCTCAGTCGCCCACATGTTCTAGAACGGATTCGTGTCCCTAAATCCGAAGGAGTGAACTGAATCAGCTCAACCCCCCCCCCCCCCGCATTTCTCCCACTTCATTATGCAGAGATCTTCTGTCGTCTCCACTCCCCCACAGAAAAAGACACTCAGTAACTGAATGTAGAAGAAAACCACAGCCTGTGGAATGTAGGTGAGAGCCCATGTTTTAATGACTACCTGGGCATTTGTGCAAAAAAAAAAAAACCCTCAGAAGTTAAGCAGCCTGATTGTTGCTTGGCTAGGTGATTGGGAGAGGGAGGAGGGGAGGGAGGGAGAGGAGGGTAGCAGGGAATCTTAGACTGGAAAGTTGAAAGAATATCCCCAAAGACAATGGCTAACCACATCCTTATTGCTGCCAAGAAAATTGAACATACACTTCTTTGAAGTTAGCAGAAATGAAGTTTTGACTTAAAGGAGCTTTACCTTTACCCTGCCAACAATCTTCTATCAAGGCACTGAGCAGTTTCGACAGAAGCCCAGTGAGGGCTGGCTGCAACCATAACTGATTGACAGTTGGTTAAAGCTGTGATGTTATCTCCGCTGTGCACAAAAGTCACAGCTGCCTGATGCTAACATCACAGGGCGTGGGGGTTGGGAGGGAAAGTCCCTGCTCTCGCCACCTTCCTTGCTGGTGGAGCAGGTGACTGCCAGCTGTCTGAATCCACTTGACCCTCTGTGCCTGGTCCCTTGAGAGGCACAACTCAGAGAACCAAACAATGCAGGCCTCGCCACCCCAAAGAGAGCCCAGAAACCAAAAGCTTCAATGGGGCTTTGGGGTTCCACAGAATGCCTCTGTATTTTCGGAGAGGGATTCAGCAGGTGCTTCCTCCTCAAAGAACTGCAGCTGTTAACAAAAGCTACACAAATCCTTGCTGGGCCACAGAAGAGGACTTCCGTGGACTTGGGATTCCATGCTGCAGCATAAAGAGGGCTGTGGGTTCACTAGGCTTGCTCTGCCTGAGTCCAGAATCCTTCCTGATGTTCATCTTGGATGGTATAATATTAAAAAAGAAAATCCCTCTGGCCATGTGTAAAGTGCCTTCACAAACAAGTCTATAAGCACCCTCAGTTCTCCTGTAGTTGGAAATAGGGCTTGCTGAATGTAATTCTCTCCCTCCCTCCTTTCAGTGGCTGTAATCCACAACATTATTTTGATTCATTTCTTTGTAGTGTGCTTTCTTCCAGACAGATGGCTTTTAGAGCTTCCAATTATAAGATATTAGGCAGGTTATCTGTCATCCTCTCCAAACTCAAAAAAGCATACAGAAATAAAAGGAAGGAAACTTACAGATAGATTTCATCATTGTCTGGAACTTCCCCCAATAAAATGCTAAATTCATGGACAGGAAATTGTATAGTAAATGTACCCTCTATTATCTTTGGTATGGCAAGCAATTGCATGAACATAAGCTTTTGTTGACTCACAACAGGTTGAGCCTAAAGGTTCAGTTTTGGTGATCAATGTGTTTATTCTGAAATGTGTCTGTGTCAATTAGAAGCTTGCCCGGTTATGTGGAGAGTTCCCTGTTATGTTGTTACAGAGTGGTTGTTCTTACAGGCAATATCAACCTGTAAAAAGAATGGCACAGCAGTGGACTGAAAGCACTACCAATTAGTGACAGGAAACGTAACACTAAGTTTGGGAAGTCATAGTTGTTTGGATCTTATTATAAGAAAAGGAGACCAATTCTGGAAGAGAGTCTGACAACATGGCTCTACAGTGTGTCACTGGATTTCTTGGAGGGCCGAATCAGCATTGTAGTCCTCCCCAGGCCAGCTGAGGGTGGGGAAGATGGGATGGACGCCCTCCTGAAGCACCCTGCTAACCCAAATAGGGGGCAGGGGGGGCGAGGGCAGCCCCCATGTGCCCCATTTTTGGCCTGGATGCCCTCCTGCAGCACCCTACCGACCAAAAGGGGGCATGCGGGGCTGCCTGTGGCCCCCTGTGGCCCATTTTTGACCTGGGCAGCCTCCTGCAGCACCCTGCTGGCCAAAATGAGGCACAGGTGGCCCCCACACAGCCCATTTTGTCCAGTAGGGTGCTGCAGGAGGCCGTCCAGGCTGAAAACAGGCTGTGAGGGGGCCAGCCGTGTCCCCCCCCCCCGTGACCCATTTTTGCTAGCAGAGGCATCACGGGCCGGTCCTTTGCTATTTCCAGGCCGA
Source organism: Diadophis punctatus similis (assembly GCA_023053685.1). Lineage (NCBI taxonomy): Eukaryota > Metazoa > Chordata > Lepidosauria > Squamata > Dipsadidae > Diadophis > Diadophis punctatus. Next base: position 54,182,829 of record JALIGW010000002.1, on the reverse strand, counting down.
CCTTGCGAGCCAGATCTAAGCACCCTGTGGGCTGGATCCGGCCTGCGGGCCTTGAGTTTGACACCGCTTCTCTACAGACTATAAGTGAAGCCAGGAAAGACTTCTTCTTATTCTTTGTGTTATTCCCATCTTTGTGTTATTCGCGGCAGTGGTGAAATCCAATTTTTTTTACTACCGGGTTCTGTGGGCATGGCTTGGTGGGCATGGTGTTGCTTGATGGGTGTGGCTTGGTGGGCATGGCAGGGGAAGGATACTGAAAAATCTCCATTCCCACCCCACTCTGGGGCCAGTCCATTCATCGGCTTTTTCAGTCATCCTTGGGGATGCCAGCTGTCAGTGTGCAAGTTGAGTGCAAGTGCCCACCTCACAATTGTTTCCACATCAGCTCTGACCATCACAGCCTTGCTTCTCTCATTTTTTCTGGAATTGGGGTGACTTTGAAAGCCTTCCAGATGTCTTTTTTCATAATACAATCCAACTGTGTGACCTCCAAAGATCATCTCATCATTCGCATTTTTACTATATGCAGTGTCTGTTTGTGTCTCTTCATCATTGGCCATCCTCCCGCCCCATAGAGTGCCACTGGGTGGACAACTGTGTGGTAGATCTTTGATTTAAGGCACAGTGTATTCTTTTGGTCAGAGGGGATGGCAGTGACCTGGTGCCACTTCAACTAGGCAACGTTGATTCATGCCCGGGCAGCCAGAAATGTGTCACCATCAGTTGTTATACGGGATCCAAGCTAACGAAAATCAGAGACCTTTACAAGTGGGGTGCCATCGATTATGATCATACTATCTGGATGCTGCATTCCAGGTGTTCAGTTTGCACCAAATTAAACCGCAGTCGAAATTCATAGAGGCGTGTCTTCCATTGGTTGACCAGTCACTCAATTCCATCCCAGGTCTTGCAAGCCAGCATAACATTGTCGGCATAGAGCAAGGTCCATGGGTACAGCATTTGCAGGTCCACAGTCACTGTGTCCATGCACAGGATGAACAGGAGTGGTGACAGGGCAGATCCTTCAGATGGAAAACGGTTCTGTGACATCAGTGGAACAGTCGATAGAGCTGGTGGCATTGTTGTAGAGGAGCTGCAGCCAGTGGACATAGGCCACCGGGACTCCATGAGGGTACAGATGAGTTTATGCGGGATCTGATCAAATGCCTTCTCTGTAGCAAGAAAGACCGTTCTACTCTTTTCCCTGTGCCTCTCTGTCAACAGTCAAGCAGCATGGATCTCACCCATCGCTCCATGACCTTTTAGAAATCAGCACTGGTTTGATGAGATGGTGATGATGCGCCAGAGGTGGGCATCAATCACACGTTCAAAGATTTTAATTGTATGGCATGGGAGGTGGATTGGTCAGTAATTGGTGCAGGCAGTAACATCAGTTTTGCCTTTCCAGATGGGTACTGTGACATTGGTCTATGCCCTTTAAAAAAAAGTTTTGCCAGGAATACCACTCCCTGAAGTCCCATCTTCTTCCAGATTTTGGCTGGGATGTCATCTCATCCAGTCACTTTACCATTTTTCATGGTGCAAATGGCAGCTGCAACTTTGATGGACATGATGGAGAGCATCGCACCCTGGGCTGGGTTGGCTACAGGGATCAGGAGGTGTGGAAACTCCTCATTGCATATTCCATTAAAGTGATCATGCTTTGATAAGCCAGGAAAGACTTATTCAGGCATTTCTGATAAACAGAGTGGGGCACAAAATCAAGCAGGTGTCTTGACCCTCAGCTTCATCCATGCCATATATTACTTCCCTCCTAATGCCTATGCATTTAGGAAGAGGCTTTCTATAATGCACTGTCCACAGTGAGAACCGGTAGCGGGAATTTTCCTCCGCTCGCCAAACCAGCAGCAATGGCCAGCTGGCCACGTTCCCGAACTGGCTCTCTCAGCGGCGCTATAGGCGTCACCATCTTGTTTTTCGCTTCTGCGCACACGCAGAAGCTGTTTTTTGCTTCTGCGCATGCACAGAAGCAGAGTTTTCAGCACCGCACATGAGTGTGCTTGCTTCAGACGCGCTGGCCCACGCGGCGCGGGAGGAAGCAAACCGGCAGTGAGCGAAGTCAGAACCCACCCCTGCCTATGACGGAGGGTTTATCTACCAGTGCAACTTGAACCTCCACGAAGAACCAGCCAGCAGCCCGTCATCTCTGGTTGTGCATGGGGCAACAGTTCATATGTTCTTTAAATACAGGAAGACTGTGCCTAAGTGTATGATTTGTTGTACATCAGATATTTAAACTGCTGCATAACAGGTAGCTGTTAATAGCCATGTAGAATAACATCTGTTGCTTGAGAATAATCAAACCATGCACAGAGAAACCATTCTGTGGGAGTACAGTGTTTTGAATGCATAGCACATATGGTTGTTATTCTAAGTCACATTTTCTCAGAAGCAACTCATAGACATACTTTCTTTGATCCAACATGCAGAAGGGTTTTGTTCTCACACCGAATACCAGCTGGAGATGCAAGATATACATGTCTCTAAATATTCCAAAGGCTGCAGAAAACAATGCAGCTTCAGCTTTTCTCTTCCTCCTGCAGCCCTTCACAACCTGTTATGATCAAAACTCAAATCCTGCTTACAAAAGGCATGAGAAAACCCGCAGTCTCTGCTTAGCTCTTCCAAGCACTGTAGAATATTCTGCCACGTGATCCATCTGATTACATTAGTACCTCAAGTAATTTCTTAAAGGAAAACAACATTGATTCTTTGAAGTTCAAAAGTAGGTTTATAAAGCCATGTATAACTTCTGTGCCATGCTTAGTTGCTGAATAAATGTTAAATACAGTACTACTGTTCATAGGCTAAAATATTTATTACGAACCCTTAAATATATTTGAGTGGTGAGATGGGTAAGTACAAACCAGGCTTTTAAAAGCAATTGTACAACAAAACCATAATGACAGTCCTTAAAATTCAATGCGTCCTTTGCTGAAATAATGTTAGCTGCAGAATGTATTTAACAATATTTTAAAATTATCAACGTGCAAATTGGAATTTCCTTCTGAAATTGCTCCTTTCTAAAACTAATGTTATCGTGCTAAACTAATTAACAAAAGAAAATACAATACATAAAACATTATTAATGAAATAACATCACTCAAAACTAATCACAACAAAGACAATGGGCCTGGAAAATTATGTCCTAAATAATCCCAAGTTGTCATGCACTGCTTCCCTTGCACTTTTGTCATTAGGAAAAAAAAATCCCACAAATTAGTTGACTAACAACATATGTAACAAATTGATTGCTGCAAATCAAATATAGCTTCCTGTGTTAATATTTTTTTAGCCAGCTCCCATGCCTGGACCACACAGGCAAAGAGATGGATTTGTTTAGTTCAAACACTAAGCAACAGCTAAAAAGGCTGCTTTGCACTTGTCCATATCACCATTCTCTCTCTCTTTTTAAAAAATTAATATTTTTAATTTTTCCAACTTACAAATCAATAAACATTTTTAACAGTACTGTGTCATATGTTTCACCTAGTTATTTACAATTTAATTATTTACATTTACATTTATTTCTATACATCTTTATTCCTCTGTTCTAACCAATCACACAGTTTATTCCAAACCTCATAAAAATCCGTTTCTTCTTTGCCTTTCATTTCCATTGTGAGCCTATACATCTCCGCACATTCTAAAATCTTATTTATAATCTTTTCATCATTTGGTGTGTTTTCCGATTTCCAGTATTGCGTGTATACAATTCTTGCAGCTGTTATTATTTGTAAAATGATGTATTGGAGTTGTTTCTTTATCTTTTTGTCAATTATTCCTAATAAAATTAATTCCGGTTTGAATTCTATTTGTTCTCCTATTATTTCTTGTATCCATCTTCTTATCTGTTCCCAATACTTTTTTGCCTTAGGACATTGCCACCACATGTGATAATAGGTTCTTTCCTTACTTTTGCACTTTCAACAATTTGGTTTCATATTTATATACATTTTCGCTAGTCTTGCCGGTGTTAAATGCCATCTATAAATCATTTTATATTGGTTTTCTTTAAATGCAGTACTTGTCCATATCACCATTCTCACTGGTTGACCAAAGAGTAAGGTTTCAAATGCAAATTTTAAAATCAAGCTTTCAGATCAGGGTCTAACTAACGACCATATTAGCGAAGTGCTTTTGAGAATTGTAGTCCTAAACGTATCTTGGGAAAGTCTGCTCAAAATAGTAATACTGGCATTACTTGTTATAGCAAGGGATATACTGTAATGAAGAATGCTTTCAACATCAAGTCTAAACAAGACCTACCGGTTCTTCAGATGAGCTGTGTTGCTAATTTTCACAGCAACAATCTTTAAAAAAAAAAAAACCTGAGCCAAAAGGGCTCCCTATGATTTTCTTATCTCTCTCACCTTTTTAAAGCAGAGACATAAAGATAATGGTTTTCTTATTGCATAATGTTGCTAGCACAGGTAGTTCTTGACTTACAACAGTGACCTTTCAAAGTTACAGCACTGAAAAAAGTGACTTATGACCATTTTTTCACACTTACAGCTGTTATAGCATCCCCATCATCACGTGACCAAAATTCAGGCAGTTGGCAATTTACTTACATTTATGACGGTTGCAATATCCTGGGGCAGGGATCAGCAACCCGCGGCTCTGGAGCCGCATGTGGCTCTTTCATCCTTCTATTGCGGCTCCCTTTCACCAGTTGGCACCACAATTTTGAGAGGAGCTTCCAGTTAGGCATGGCGCACCAGGAGACTATGGCAAGGGGCGGGTTTTCCGGTCATCTCCACAATTGATAGGGCTGTCTGTTAGGACAGGTAGAGGAAAAAGGACGCCGTGCTAGGAGGAGACTCTATGGTGGGGGAACCGGACTTCCGGTCGGCTCCAGAATTGAACGGGGGGCTTCCTGTTAGGACCTTTGTGGCTCTTTGAGTGTTTAAGGTTGCCGACCCCTGTCCTGGGGTAATGTGATCCCCCCTTTTTAACCTTCTGACAAGCAAATTCAATGGGGAAGCCAGATTCACTTAACAACAGTGTTACTAACTTAACAATGGCAGTGATTCACTTAACAACTGTGGCAAAAAAGGTCATAAAATGGGGCAAAATTCACTTAACAACTGTGTCGCTAAGCAATGGAATTTTTGGGCTCAATTGCTGTGGTAAGTCAAGGACTACCTTGTAATGGGCATAACATCACTTTCACATCTTTTTAGAACTTTCACGCAGAGCTTATGAGGTTCTCCAGCCATAGCTGGACATAAAGGCAAAGCCTTCATGCACTCACCATGTCAACTTAAACCCACTGATTTCACACTTTCAACAAGTATATTAAGGTGAGGAATGTGAAAATAAACCTGCCTTCTTAGCTACATTATTGATGATCTGAGCTTGTGAAATGGAAATGACCTATTGTCCTCGGTAATAAAAGTTTCCAACTCCTTGCTGCAACTGTTTTTTTGAGATGGATGAAATTTATCTAGGAGCTGTTTTGATGAAAAGTTCATGCTTTTTAAGGAAAAATATTTTTTAAGGAAGAGTTAGATGTCTTCATTAATTGGGGTTTGAAGAGACAAATACTTTCAGAGTCCACCACATATGAAAAGTTGGCAAAGGCTATTTTAGAAGAATGAGGTAATAAGAAATGTGCAGTATTGTATGCTTCCTGCTTATATAATTACAAGTTCTTTTGTTTTATACCTGTACATCTGAAGGTTAAACTAGATCCTGACTTGCACAAGCAGAGTGTCCTTTGTGCACAATCACACACATACTCTGTTCCAGGGGTGGGTTCCACTTACCTTCCCTATCAGTTCGCATTGTGACGGAAGTGCGCGTTTTGCGCACACTTTCACATTTTGCGTGCGCATGCGCAGAGGGTTCTTTGCACCACTGTGGCGACTGGAGAACCGTTTCGGGGGCGTGGACAGCCGGCCATCGCTGCCGGTTCGGTGAGCGGGGGCAAATTCCCGCCACCGGTACGGGTGAACTGGTCCAAACCAGCAGCAATCCACCACTGCTATGTTCTTGCTATAACATACCAGTGATAAAGAAGTAGTTGGACATGCTACTATTGTGTGTTGCAGTAGATAAAACTGAATAATGGGCCAAACACAATTAACTTCTATGAAATAGCTAGAAAAGACTGCTGATGACACTCCAAGCAACTCTACAGTTCTTTCAAACTACATGATTCAACAGATATTAATCTCTCTCTCTCTCTCTCTCTCTCTCCCTCTCCCTCCCTCCCTCCCTCCCTCCCTCTACACACACACACACACACACACACCAGTCATTTTGCCTGAGGCCTTCCATACATACTCATTGATCACTATTGGCCAATGTGGTGATCCAGCTTTATAAATCTGTTTTGCTTTGCTGACCCACATTGGATTCCCCCCCCCCCCCAATAAGTCTTATTGAGTTGCTTCTAAGATCCAGTGTATCTTGAAACAGTGTGTCTGATCCCAAATCCTAGTTTCTTTTCCAGTCCTGGTTTGTTCTTAGTTCCTGACTGGTTTTTTTTTAGTTCTTGCTCATAGTTCCTTAGTCTTGATTTTCCAGGCTGCTGCCATTGCCAGGTCAAAGGGAAGAGTTTCATTGTTTGTAATTCTAAACAATAAGACCATCCTACCAGGGCATTAACAGTTTTATTATTGTGCATGATCCCTCATGGCATTTTTGGAATCAAAAGTATTCTTACTAAATAACAGTCCTGCTAGATTAGCAGGTGATTTATGTGCCCCTCCAACCAGCAAATATTTATAGAAAAGATAATGCCAGTATCTAATTAAAATATTAATTAATTGTACAGCAATACTGTACAAACTGACAGAGTGAAATGCAAAGTTATGATCCACTTTCATGTCAGTTTTGAAAAGTTTTAAAAAAAGAAGGTTGAAAAAAGATATGTCATCCTGCTAATCAATTGACCCAAGAACATTTTGTACATACAAGAGAACTCCAAGGCATAAAAGTATTGTACATTTAAGTCATAATGTTCTTTAGTTGCCACAAACTAACAAAATCAATATGTAAAAAGGGAAACATACAAAGAATAACACTAGCTTTCCAAATAGCAAAGAAACAAGCAGAAACTGTTACACAACATATCACATCAGCATGCGGAATTTGAGTACTAGAAAAACTGGCTGTCAAACTCTTAAAAAGACTACATATTTGCTGAATGAAATGAATATTACAATATGATTTCAACTCGGCTAGTCTGAAATTAGGAGGTGAAGATCTTATTAAATAAAATCATAGCAGCAATATCCATGATCAACAGACTACTGCGTTAAAAATATGACATATGATGATCAAAAGCCAACAATCTAAGGTCTGAACGATTATTCCAATTGAATTTCAGCATTCATGTCAGCTTTGCAACGCAAATTAATCATCATCTCTCCACTCCAATCCAGGCCTCTCCCAGTTTGTCGTCTTCTCATGGATTCTTGTGGTTACTTTGCTCATCTTTAAGAAAGGCTGGGGTTTGATGTTGGCTTGTACAATAAACCAGGATTAAAACTATGGCTTAGTGTGATGTGGCTGTGTGTATATGAGAGAGAGAACGAGAGAGAGAGAGAGAGAGAGAGAGAGAGAGAGAGAGAGAGAGAGAGAGAGAGAGAATTAGTTACTTAGAAAACAGATAGGGCAAAACAGTTTGTCTACATTAACTGTTGTGTATCTCTATATATTTGGTTTCTACAGTAACTAGATATTTACTTTTTCCAGTTTAAAAACAAAATATCATTGCTGCAGTTTCTGGGCAAGCCTCTCCTGGCTGTTGCATTGGACTGTCTACCCTACTCGCTGCCTGGGGGAGTTGGGGCAGGGAGGCAACATAGCTGCTCCACTTCATTCTTCTTTCTGCTTCCCAAGCCAGCTGCTACTTGAATGCTGGCAATTTCAGTGCTGTCATTGCACAAATGGAAGAATGGAGTGATCTAGCCAGAACAGAGGGAAAGAATTCAGACAGCCACCAAGAAGAAACCTCAGTCAGACAGCCACCAAGAAGAAACTTGTTATTTATTGTCTGCTGCTGCACATAACTGCAGCTTTCATATTCAGTAGCAATGTTTGAGGGCATTTTGGGGGAGGGTTGCATCCAAGGTTGGAGAGGGGCGGGGACACACAGTCTGGACTCTATGGGTTATATACTTCTCTTTAGCCAATGCTTTACTTAGGACTGGCACCTCAGCTAATTGCATTTAAAGACTCCAGTGGCTGGCCAGACACTCTAACAAACATAGTGCTAAGCAAATTAATGCCAAAGGCTTCATCACATTTTCCACAAATAGTACATTACCACAATTTATTGGAAGTATTCTGAACTAAATAAAGCTTTGGCATAGGATTGATAAACCTTGGGATTTATAGCAAATGCTTCCTCTGTGTCTGAGGAAAAACAAACAGCTCCACATTTGCCATTCTGGATTCAAACACAAGAGACGAATCTATTGCAGGCCTAGTCAGAGCTCTTTATGAAATTATTATTTCAGTCAGTGTGGTGCAAATAGAAGTTTAAATGAATAGTTTGGGCACATAATTTAATCTTATCATGAATGATGAAAACGTTCTAGGGCTAAATGTGTTGTTCTTAGAATGCTTTGTCTAAAGAAAACACATGGACCTAGGCTGGAATCCAAACTTTTTTCCATGAATAACAGAAAGAATAAATAACATTACCCTTATCTTATTGTAGACCAAGTGATAAAGCATGTGGCCCTTGAAAAGCTTGAGTGTGTGCCTCAAGTGGGGTGGGGTTTGCTCTTATTTTTATATACTAATAGCTTACCCTGTCAATATTATGGGACTATTCTTGGCTCCCCTACTGAATCACTAAGAACACTCCCACCAACACTGATAGGGCAAGCCATTAATATATTAAAAACCAGAGCAAACCCTATTCCCTTCTAGCACTGATGATTTTACCTAGTTTGGTAATGAAATGTCTGCAAGAAAACTGCAAAGTTCAGAGAGCACCAAGGATCCGAAGTTCAATCTTGAGCTACAAATATTGTCTTACATTTAAATATGAAATTGCCTTATTCAATTTTTTTTATGCAACTCTGCACCATGTTTCTGTCATGTCATCTAATTATAGCAATGCCAGTGACTGGAATGTGCAGATACTATATTTATTTGGTCTTAAAGTCCAACAACTGTACTTTGGATTTCCTTCAACTTCTTGGCATTAATTTAAGTACAAGGAGAAAAAGAGCACAGGAGAAATTAAAGCGGTACAAGTAGGTAAATACTAGAAATCATGCTCAAGCATTTAAGAACCAAGCCAAGATGAGATTATTTGAGCTCTGACTTTTTCATTAGAGATATGAGTTTTGACATTCAGATTCATGCAGCCCCCCAAAAAAATTGTGGAAAAAATCAATTAAGTTTTAAAGAAGATTTACATTTTGAGAGGATCAGGAAAAATCAATTCAATGATAGTTTTTTTTTAAAAGAGCTTGCTATTGAAAACATTTCTGCGGTGGCTGCAGCCATGCTTTTCACCAAATCATGGATTGAGCAACATGGTTTAGTAGTGAATGAGCCAGAAAAAAGCCAGTTCAGTCTTACAGATGAGCAAAATTTACATATCTATTTGTAGCTTCCTGGTCGGTTACAGATTTTCTCTCCTTTCTTTTCCTCAAATAATCATGATCTAAAACCTGATGTATTCAAAATAATATTAGGCCAACTTCATAAAGAGTGTTGTCAAAGAAAACCTTCAAGTGAAAGAAATGTATCATCCTTTCACCTGAAGATAAGGGACAGATTGCCATGGTGAAATTCTATCTATGTGGATGCTAAGTATTGACACCAAGTAGTTGGCACAAAATTAATCAATTAATCAACCAATCAAAAATTGTTCTTTCATTGAGGAATATTTGAAAGAGTCTTAAATTTAATGCCACATGGCTTTGAAAACTACAGTGTTCACTTTTTATTCCAGCATTGGCCTCTTCTTCAGCAGGTGGTTTGAAATTCATATACAATAGCTACAGGAAGTCCTTTACAGGAAAAAACACGGCAACTGTAACTCCAGGGTGGAGTTTCCACATGGAGCAACCAACAACTTAATATTCTCCTTGGTCTGTATTAAGTAAAAGAAGGTATTTGCCCTCCAGCCTATTCTCATGTGCCTCTCTTCAGTGGCTTGAAGGCAGAATATTTCCAAGAACTATTAGATGAGATCAGATTATATTTATAATATCTTTTCACCACTTTTATGAGCACTGAGGAATCTAGAAGCAGCTTTACCTTGATGCTATTCAGTTTCCTGGGAGATGATGTATTTCTTCTTTGTAATGTCTTATTACCTGTCCACCAATTAAATATTTTGGAAGTAGAATCCTAAAGCAAGATCCTGAAACTGAGTTCCCCCAAAGCATGTTTAATGTCGTACATGGGTCACTTCAGCCAATTCTAACTAAAACACTCCTCTGTGTTTCTTTTTGTTGCAATTTAAATGCTGTATTCCTTGGTGACTTTTGATGTCCAAATCTGTGTTTATTTCCTGTACTCTCATCTCACCTCTATATTTTAATGATGCCATTACCAAAAACTGGAGAGTCAGTTCATACAGAAAGAGTTGCTCTACTGATCAGCTTGTTAGATACAGCAATAGCAATAGCAATGGCACTTAGACTTATATACCGCTTCATAGTGGTTTACAGCCCTCTCTAAGCCAGTGGTTCTCAAGCTGTGGGTCGCGACCCATTTGGGGGTCGAACAACACTTTCACAGGGGTCACCTAAGACCATTGTAAAACACATATTTCTGATGATCTTAGGAACCTCCAGGCAGGTCCACCCACATGCAAATAGACTACTGAAAAAAAAAAATCTCCACCATGGGAATTTCTGAGCATGCACACAAGCCGAATTTCCGGCACTGCGCATGCGTAGCCATCTTGTTTTCGGCTTTTTTTTTTGCAATTTTTTTTAAAAATGGTACTGCGCATGGATGCACATGCAAAGCACATGCGCGCCCATGAGGCGCGCCCATGCAGGCAGGAGGAAGCGAACTGTCAGTGAGGTAAGTTAGAACCATCCCTAAGTTTCCTACCGTAATAATTTTATTATTTTATGGTTGGGGGTCACCACAATATGAGGAACTGTATTAAAGGGTTGCGGCATTAGGAAGGTTGAGAACCACTGCTCTAAGCCATTTACAGAGACAGCATATTGCCCCCAACAATCTGGGTCCTCATTTTACCAACCTCAGAAGGATGGAAGGCTGAATCAACCTTGAGCCGGGATTGAACTGGCAGTGACCAGTAAGTTAGCCTGCAATACTGCATTCTAACCATTGTTCCACCATGGCAGAGGTGGGATCCTGCCTCTGATTGCCGGTGCGGTTAATCACTCAGTTCGGCGCAGAGCCAAAGAAGCTGCTCCCGTTCGCGGAATGGGAGCTTTCACCGGGCGCTTTCCCTGCCTGCATGGATGCCGCCAATTGCGTTCTTTTGCCCTCTGCGCATGCGGAATGCTTTGGGCATGCGCAGAGGGCAAAAGAACGCAATTGGCGGCATCCATGCGGGCGGGGAAAGCGCCCGGCGAAAGCTCCTGTTCCGCAAACGGGAGCAGCTTCTTCAGCTCTGCGCCGAACTCAGCGATTAACCGCACCGGCAATCAGAGGCAGGAACCCACCTCTGCACCATGGGCTCTATCCATGCCCACGACAGCGAGATGTAGTCTTAAAATCTTAATCTACACTACAGAGAGGTAAGCATGGATAATTTAGCCTGGGTATTTATCAATTACAGCATGTGAGAACTCTGAATTATATCAGATTGTGGACAATAGATTGGCCTTTCTATATTCTGTATGTAATGGTTTTTGACTGGAGAAAAATAACCATAAATTAACAGCTTCAGGTAGTTCATTATGTGAAGTTGAGGACATGACCGAGGTTTAGGGTGTTGTCTAACTTCCAAACATTCCAGGAGAAGTGGAACAATGATTCATTGCTACTGGAAATAAGAGTTCATCTGGATGGAGCTCTGGATGATCATCACACCCAACAGTCCTTGTTTTCATAAATTGTGAGTCACTATCAGATTTCCTTTCATGTCCCTTGTTTGTTGCTTGGTTTATTGCCTGGTCTTACATACTGCTTCAGCTTCCCAACTCTAAGCAGTTCCAAAGATTTCCCATACTGTAATTAAATGAAAAACGCCACAAACAAAACTCCAATTGTAATAACACTCAACTGGTGTCCTACATTCCATACCTGGGGTCAACCTTCATCAGCCAGCACTCTCTGTTACTGTTCAGCCCCTGCAGAAGATGCAATTTTTAACCATTTCCTAGAAGTAGGGTAGGGACAGGCCATTCTTGCTTTCAAGGGCAACCTGTTCCAAAGGCAGGAGGGTGCAGGAGAAATTTGCTTCCAGCCTCCCACACACATCAGATCTGTCATGAGTGGGGGCAAAGAATGCCCCATAGCTGGTTTCTTTCGGTTGGGAGGATTCCAGCTTGGAGCAGAAGATTTAATTCCTGATTACAGGAGAAAGGGACAATCAATTAATGCTTTTGCCAATATATTTGTAACATGGATTATGTCATCTCTTTTAGGGAGCAATGGTAGTCCCAGAGCCAAGAACATTTTTAGTTTATTTATTTATTTGTCAAACATGTATAGGATAGTAGTAGTTTGTATAAACATAAGTAAAAAGTTACGATAAAAGAGGACAATAGGACAGTAGGACAGGGACGGTAGGCACAGTGGTGCGCTTATGCATGCCCCTTACAGACCTCTTAGAAACGGGGAGAGGTCGACTGTAGACAGTCTAAGGTTAAAGTTTTTGGGGTTTGGGAAAGAAACCACAGAGTCAGGTAGTACATTCCAGGCATTGATCACTCTGTTGCTGAAGTCGTATTTTCTGCAGTCCAGTTTGGAGCAGTTTACATTTAGTTTGAATCTGTTACGTGCTCGTGTATTGCTGCGGTTGAAGCTGAAGTAGTCATTAACAGAAAGGACATTTTGGTATATGGTTTTATGAACTACATTTAGATCAGATCGGAGGCGACGTAGTTGTAAATTGTCTAATCCCAGTATTTCAAGTCTGGTGGAATAAGGTATTTTGTTGTGAGCGGAGAAGTGAAGGACTCTTCTTGTGAAATATTTCTGGACTCTCTCAATTGTATTTATGTCTGATATGCAGTGCGGGTTCCAGACAGGTGAGCTGTATTCCAGAATTGGTCTAACAAATGTTTTGTATGCTCTGGTTAGCAATGTAATGTTGCCAGAGAAGAAGAGTAATTTTTATAAAGGCTTCAGAAAAAAAAAAAGGAAATGCAGAATTACAACATTTAGGAAAAAAGATGTACAGATGTTATTCAGTTCTCATTTTGAATGTGCTTTTTTTCTGTGAGTGTGTCTGTGTGTGCACCTCCTCTGTGTGATCTCTCTCCTTCTCATTAACTGGCAATTAGGGAAATTAAATTTCTCAGCACATTTGGAAGCCTATCATGTGCAGGAGCAATTAGCAGCTCTGAGTTTTCTTGCCCTGTCAGGGCCTATTTCATATTCACTCATTGTCACGGTAACCTGCTATGTGACAAAAGGCATATGACGTTGCACAGGAAGCTGTTAGATACAGAGAGGAGATGTTTTGCTGTCTAGCTACCCAGGCATGCAGTCCCTACATGGTACAGTTTTCGAGAATGGAATGTTCCAGCCAAGGCCTTTTTCCAGCAGGATTTCTTCAGTCCTGAAAAGAAGCACAATATTTTTTACTTTGGTATGTTCTGAAAACATTTCTGGGCCATTCCTCTCCCCCGAATGTTCAGCTGATGCTGAATCAGTGTACTCTTAAAACAAAAGTACAATCCTATCACCATAAAAGCGCAAGAAGATATCAGATTCATCAAGAAGCTTCAGCTGTGAATTGGGACAATCGTCCATTCCCATACCCATGTGCTTTGTACCATTTAGGCTTATGCGTGCAAGAAGAGCGTTCTGTTATTATCCTTCCTGTGGCCTGCAGAGGTTGCCCAGAGTGGATGAGGTCATATATTTGAGCCTCTTTTTGCATTATGGGATGGTTGTTAAGGAACAAGATGGGTACCTTAAGTCTTCAAAGAGTATCAGGCATCTGTTTTATTCCCTTAAAAATTCTGAAATTTGTTTTCCGAACCCAAAAGCTCAGTTCATTTTGGGTATGTGGCCAATGTCATTCATGCTGCGTTTGGTGCAACATCAAGTCAACGGAATTTAGGCAGCTTTGCAGAAAGTGAACATAGCAGAATATCTTACATAGAAAGCAAACCATTCAAGATCTCCAGAGGGGCTGTCTGGGAATATTACTGCATTCCTGGACTCTTCTCATCAAACTGTTCATTATAACGTTTTGCATTAAGAAACAATTTTTTTTAAAAAAGCAGAGAAACTAGTATGTCATAGAACTAATTTCCAGCCTGTGGCCTCTCCTACATTTTCAAGATTGACCCTGGATTCCAAAAGCTTTCTCAAAAATAAAGATGATGAATGGCTATAGACTAGTGCCCCAGGGGTGAAATCCAGCAGGTTCTGACAGGTTCTGGAGAACCAGTAGTGGAAATTTTGAGTAGTTCGGAGAACCGGCAAATACCACCTCTGGCTCGCCCCAGAGTGGGGAGGGAATGGAGATTTTGCAGTATCCTTCCCCTGGAGTGGGGAGGGAATGGAGATTTTACAGTATCCTTCCCCTGCCATTCCCACCAAGCCACGCCCACCAAGCAACACCACACCCACCAAGCCACGCCCACAGAACCGGCAGTAAAAAAATTTCACCACTGCTAGTGCCTCATTTGGGAATATGCTCACCTGCCAAGAAGAAAGATAAATGATGATAATAGGAAGCATTTGTATAGCTTTCAATATTTTGCACTCAGATAGATCTCCCATGGCTTTATGAGCAAGCCCTCCCTTTTATAGCAGGCATTTTGATTTGCTGTCAACATATTCTCAGGTTTCTAGCTGAGCATGGCTGGCTGGGGAATTCTGGGAGTTGAAGTCCACAGGTCTTAAAGTTGCCACAGCGGGACGCTCTTATTTTAATCTTAAATGATACTGTGTTGGTTGCAACCTAAGAAGACATCAGACTGAGATCTAGCTTTCTATACTAGTGGATACCTTGCTAGGGTGAAAAATGAGGGAAGAAATTGCTTGTTTGAATTGTACCTTCTGCCTTGGGGAGGAACAGTAATGACATTGTAAAGGTTGTCCCAAAAGAAACACGGACAAGTTTTTTACTAGTGTAAAAAAAAGAAAGAAAACCTGTTTACAGCTTTTCCATTTAGCCCTCTACAGTTCATATGTATTGAAATTGCTGAAGGGTAGTAGCAGTTACCTCTTCTATAAAGCCATGCCTGGATAGTGAAGTGCATTCTGGGTGTCTGAATTTCGGCAGGCAGTAAGAAGGAGCCACTTCTGTTTATTCATCAGTTGTTACTTTGAGGACACACAGCTACCCTTTTACTTTTGACTAGTGTAATGCATGGACATTGAAGGCAAAGTGGAGAGCCTCCAACTTGATGAAACTAACCTTGTCATAAATCACCAGAAAACTCTAACCCTTCCTAGAAAAACCTGCAGCGATCCTCTTGTTTGCTTCTTAGCACAGGATTGCAGCATAATTACAGGCTTCCAAGGCCTTGTCAATCTGGTTTCAGAAAAAAAAAAACACAACTCCACCCCTTAGCTTTCCTGGAATGCAGCTATGATGACACTGCCTGCAATGCAGCTGATTCAAGAGCAACTGTGGGGTTTGAAAAATGGTCTGGTGGTTTTCTTCTTCTTCGGAGAACACCAATGCTCCCCAAGAAAGCATTAAAGATATCCAGCATTGCTGCTGCTGAAAAATGCCACCCTGTTTCTGAAGACTTCCAAACATTTGGAACATGCTGGCTCTATCTCTCACTAGCTAAATATTTAAGCAGCTGCGTACTGCCGTTGTATTTCAATATGTTATTTTTAACATGCGGCCCCATTTCCCTACGTAAAACTGCTTCTGTCAGTGAGTATCTAGTGAGAAGAACAACCAATAAAATTCATGGCCATTAACGTGGAGGACAACTTTACTTACTTTTCCAGGTGCACTTCAGATATCCAGCCTTTGTGCTACTTTCCATGCAGAATGCGCTTTTCAGGTGGAGTACCTGAAACAAACAGCAGCAAAGAGAGAGAGAGAAAATGTCCTTTAAAGAAGCAGAATTTTGGAAGTCAGGCAAAGGAGATGAAAGGAAGTAGTTTAAGTGGGTTGCAAAAAAAAAAAAAACATTGGGAAGAAAATAAAACATTTCAAAAGTAACTTCAGGATAAGCAGTAACTTCCAGTAATAACAAACTGCTGTGCGTGCAACCCACTTAAAATATATATTATAGATTCCAAAAGTCTTTGAAGAACATGCCTTCTTGCTCCCTCCCCACAAATAAGCTGCCTGCTTTCTTGCCTCCATCCCCCCATCAAAAGTAGAAACCACATCCTCTCTTCTTTTTTCTCTTCAGCAGCTTCTCTTCTTTTAAGTAGCTATGTGGTTCCTGTGGCCTTTTCCAAGATTCAGCATGGCAATTGGCCATTTCTTAAATAAGAGGAAGCATTTCCTGATGACCTTACGATTGGTTAATATTGAGTCCTTTATGGTTTTATTTTTAGCAGCTGCTCCATTTCAGCACATACCTTCTGTTTCAGCGTAAATTTGTTGAACAAGAAAGGGATAAAGAGAAATACATTTATTCCTATCAGTTTTGAAGTCCATTTTCTATGAAAAGTAATTGCAGACAAAACAAAAGCATTCAAAGTTATCGGAGATAACTGCTGGGGATTAAACCATACAGAGCTTTAAAATTTAAATCATAGAGTACAGGAGGGTAACGGTAAGAATGATAGAAATTCACTAAAGGATCCAGAAGCATGAATTCAAACTTGACAACTTCAAGATGCATGCTGGCTGGGGAATTCTGAGAGGTGAAGTCCACACTTTTTAAAATTACCAAGTTCGAAAAAACGCTACCCTAAAGCATCAGAAGAGAGGTAGAAAAGTACAAAAATGACACAAAAAGTACAAAAGAAATAAAAAACATAAATCTGGTCTATCAACCTAAAGCTTTATGTCTATGTATTGTTTTTTAAAGCATTTGCTCCTCATGTCAAATCGAAAAGTGGTTTATCAAAGTCCACAATTAAACAGTAAATGAAAACAATTGATAAAAAATATGTATTAAAACTTAAGGGGAAATGGACAAAACAATGCAAACAATAAAACAGACAAAACAATAATAGAGTAAAAAGGCATGAACATCATAAAAGCGTTCCAGCAAGGTAAGACATCCTGGAATAGTGACTGCTTTGTTTAGTGACCATTCATAGTTAAGATGGTGATAAAAAAGTAATTTTATGACCTTCACAGATCTGTAAAGCAAAGGAAAGCTGAAGTAAGATCATAAGTACAGTCACAGTTTCACTTAGTGACTGCTTCGCTTAACAACTGAATTGCCAGTCCCAATTGCGGTTGCTGGACAAAGACTGCTGTAATTAAGAAGTCTAGAAGACTTAAGATGTGGAAAAGGATAATAAAGAGGGAGATTTGGCATGCACCTGCTCCTGGATTGCCACTCACCTCATTTTAGCATGGGAGGGCATTTAGGGCAGGTCCTCCAGGTATGAACTTAAGATAGGTAGGAATGCATGGGAAGAAACTTTCATATAGATATTAAGGTTCCAAACCAAGAAGGGTTCTATGAGTTAAAACCACTCCCTTGAATTGGAAATAGAAGTGAGCTGGAGCCAATGTAGGCATGATCAAATCTGGTAAGTCCTGTCTGTGACCTTCATGTCTTGTTTTTTCAGTCCATAATTTATTTTGTCCTGATTTGTACTGATTTGTTAGGAAAATATCTGTTATATTTTTTGTAAAGTTGGTGCTAAAATTTAAATGAACGTTCATGCACTTTTCATAATGTCTGCATTTTGTTTGGAGTTTTGCCTAACGTCCATATCTTTTCAAACTATTTCCCTAGATGTAGTGCATTTTGGTACTATTTTAATGAATACCAAATTAATATTTTGCATTTCAGGAACCTAATAAGCACATCTTTGTACATTTTATGTACATTTCTAATACAAAAAATGAATGCGTGCAACAAAAAGTAGCGGCATTTTGCCTGAGAGTATGAAATCGTTGAATTAGATAGGATTATGTGAAAGTGAAAGTGAATCTAATTTCTTCTTTATTTACTAAAGTGGTGGAATAATATCATCATGTGTGTGCATGCACATGTATGTAGATAAAAATGTTGTTGTTGTTGTTGTTGTTGTTGTTGTTGTTGTTATTATTATTATTATTATTATTATTATTATTATTATTATTATTATTATTATTATTATTATTATTATTATTATTATTATTATTATTATCCCAATCGGGCTTTTGAGTGCATGGCAATAAGGCATTTTTCAGGGTTCAAAAAAATATAAGACAGGGTCTTATTTTGGGGGAAACACGGTAGTTGTGAAGTGAATATGGCTTCCCCATTGACTTTGCTTGTCAGAAGGCTGCAAAAGGTGATCACATGACCTGGGGATCTTGCAACAATTATACATATGAACCAGTTGTCAAACATCTGAATGTAAGTCATGTGACCATGGGGATGATGCAGTGGTCGTAATTGTGAAAAACAGTCATAGATCATTTTTTCCAGTGCTGCTGTAACTTTGAAAAGTCACTAAATGGACTGTTTTAAGTCGATGACTACCTGTACTATTATCCAGTATCCAATCTTCCCTTTTTTTTAAGGAAGATGGTTGAGAAGTGATGGGACTTCACCTGCAAAGGGCTTTAGATGAACTGGATTATCTGAATTCCTTCTAGTGAGTGGACATGGAACAGCACTAGTTACATGGGTTGAAGGCCTTTACAGGATCTAGATGAGGGTAATGTGACCTTCCTAATCCTGTTAGATCTCTCAGCTAAGTTCAATATCATCTGAATCATCTGTGATATCCTTCCGAACTATTGTAAGGGCTGGAAATTGGAGGCATTGTGCCTGGTCATTCTATCCCTTCCTAAGTGGATAGTTCCACTTAGTGGAACTAGTGAAAGGTAGAGGGGTGTTTTACATTTTTGTATCATTCTACATGGCTCATTTTTCCCACTCCTGCTTTTTAATATCGATTTAAAACCCCCCGAAGAGACCTGGTTTGGGTTAGGTATCGACAAGTTAATGATACTTAGTTATACACAGCCACACCTGGGTTGGGCTGGAGATACTACGGAAGTCCTGACATTGGGCTTGGTTGCTGTGAAGAATTGGATTGGAAAGAAAAAGCTGAAAAATAGGAAGTATTACCGGTATTTGGGGAGAGACTTTCTGGCTCTCGTTTGGCTCCAGTTTTTATTCTGAATGAGTAAGACTTCCCATAAAGGAACAACTCTGTGATTTAGGTCATGCTATGCTCATGGCTACTGCTAGAAAGGCAGTGGAGGCTGTGACTTGGTAGCCCTTACCAGCTTTGGCTGGTGTGCCAGTTTGTAATCCTACCTGGCACAGGAGGACCTAGGAACAATGACCAATGTCTTTATCTTTTTTAGGTTGGACTACTGTAATGTGCTCTACGTAGAGTTTTGAATGAGCTGAAGTGGTGCAGTGGTTAAATGCTGCGACTGCAGGCTGACTGCTAGTTCAGCAGTTCAGCTGTCCAAATCTCACCAGGCTCAAGGTTGACTCAGTCTTCCATCCTTCTGAGGTCAGTAAAATGAGGACCCAGATTGTTGGGGGCAATATGCTGAACTCTGTAAACCGCTTAGAGAGGGCTGTAAAGCACTATGAAGCGGTATATAAGTCTAAGTGCTATTGCTATTGAAGACGACCCACCAATTGCAAAGGGTTCAAAATCAAGCAGTCCAGTTTCCATCTAGAAACCGCAAGATTTTGGTTTAAAATGCTTACATTACACCAAGACAAACACTCAGGTCAGCAGGCAAGTAGAGAACAGCTTTCAACTTTTAAATGGAACAATTAATGTCCCTGAATCATAGACTTGCATTTACCAAATAAATGAAAATGAAATGTGTAATGATAAAGAAGGAGATTGACCAAACTGCTCCATTTCTGCAACCCTTCAGCTCTGAATATGTTTAGAGGTTAAGACGCAACAAAATACCCATCCTTGCCCTACCACAAAATTGTAATAGATCCACATTCAAATCTTTAATTTGACCAAGCATTAGATGCAGAAGTAAGCTTTATAAATAAAAAAACATCCTGGAATTTTACGCTTTTGAGTCATGTTGAACTTTTTCCTCCTGAAAGCAAACACCCTCTTTGAAATCGCTTTTTTTAAAAAAATCATCAAACTTTGTGAAGATTTATTTGCATAGCTGCCAATTCTGTTGAGTAATCTCCCCAACACTGAAGGGAAATTATTCTTGTGATTCAGGAAACAGTCTGACTCTTTTGGTTAAGTACCACTGTGTGCGTTTCTTTAAAGTCTGACGGTTTTTTGTGAGCTCACAGGTGGTTTCAAAAATGTAGCGCTTCACTTTTAACTCCCCCTCACACACACACTATTCCATGATAAAAAGAAAGCTAGGATCTTTTTCAATAAGCTGTTTTTCGAAAAAGAAAGAGAACTTCAAGAAAAGGAAACCCGGTTTGGTTGGAAAAACACAATTAAAGGCTGCTTTCATATCTGGTCATTTGTCTTCCCTTTGGAAATTCCAAGTGGTGCTTGCTTGCTTCTGGAAATAATATTTCTCTTGGGCAATATTTACATGCTACATTTCACAGTGACCTAGAGGTCAGGGTAAAGCAGTGTCATGAGATAACACCCCCCTCTCTCAGGTTTCTGTCTCCTTTTCCCCACTGGAGATGTCAGAGGCTGGTTGGAGTTTCTCCCAAAGGGCACAGAAAAGAGATTCTCCCATAATGGAAAGCTTGTAGATAATGGGAATATCTTACATATACACACCCATAATTGTTATGTGGCCTGACTCAGGCAGCATAGGTTGAATCATGACAGTGCTTAAAAAAAAGTAGGGTTAATCTCTTCTTGGTTTCGGTGAGGGCGAATGGTATTTCTTTGCAGGAGTTGTCCATCTCTCTCTGCCCTTTTAAAATGCACACACATTCCTATGCATTCTGAACTATACATATTGTGTGCCTTTTTTCTTAAGAAAGATTTGTTCACAGTTGCTCAACCTGAAAATTGTCAATACAAACTTTAGATAATGTCACCTACTGACTGTGCCACAAGGGTGTTCCGATCCACATATTAATCCAAGTACAAATTATTTAGAGATTTTGGTTGCAAAGGATAATAAAAATTTCCATAAACCATTCTTTTTCTCATTTCATTCCTTGACTAACCAGACTAAAAAGACTGGCCCCAAAGGAAAAAATTTCCACTGGTATCTTTCTTGTCCTTGACTGAATCAAGGCAAATATTCTCCCAGTAACATATTTTCCCATTTGTAATCAACTCAAGGCAGAATTCCTTCTCTGTCTTTGAATTGATTTGATGCAAGGCTTAGTAACATATTCTTTCCAGTGCTATTAGCTAAAAACCTCACTATGATAAGCTAACAATTAAAGTATCTGCTGTAATCTCTTTGAAGTTAATTGCTTAATTGGGAATCCACCTTTTACCATTCTGCATGGCCAACTCCTGGAAAAGATGGGGATTTTTAGGAAGTGACAAGCTTCCTAACATATATATCAACATATACCCCATCCAATTAACAAGTAATTGTCTTGTTTATATTGGGAATCCAATTTTCTACATCAGTGTGTCTCAACCTTGGCAACTGTAAGATGAGTGGACTTTAATTCCCAGAATTCACCAGCCAGCCATACTTCCTGAAGTCCACTCATCTTAAAGTTGCCAAGTTGAGTAGCATTGATCTACATCACGGCAGGGGTGAAATTCAGCAGGTTTGGACAGGTTCTATAGAACCGGTGGTGGTGATAATGCACAGTTTGGAGAACCGGTAAATCGTACCACTGACTGGCCCCTCCCCTCCCCACCCCACCCCTCCCCTCCCACTCACTCCTTCTCTCCTCCTTCTCGGACTCATACACAAAGAGCAAACATGAGAAAGAGGCGAAAAGCAGTCAGGTTGAACGCTAGAAGACTTGGCCGAACTTTTCTGTCAGTTCTGTGGGTGTGGCTTGGTGGGGTGGTGCCGCCCCACCTTGCCATGAGTGACGTCAAGTTGACCATGCCCACTCAGTCACATGACCCCCACCAAGCCACACCCACCAAGCCACGCCCACAGAACCGGTAGGAGAAAAGTTTGAATGTCACCCCTGCATCACGGGTGTTACTCTCACGGCGTCACATTGCCATCACATGATGTATTGCAACATTTTTTCCCTTTGCGGAGTTGGGATGGGCGTGGCCTGCGCATGATGCATCCAGCCCGCAGGCCGCCAGTTTGACACCCCTGAATTCTAGATAAATCTTTTACTGTAACAATGTTTCACTTTCCTCTGTAATTTAGAATCCAATGATAGTTAGCCTAATAAAATTATTATTTTTCCTTTTCAATGTTGTGCTCCTTCTTCTGGAGTTGGTTCCAATTGATGTTGATGCAGGGGAAAGGTTCAACCTGCAGCCCTGCTTTGTGGGGTTTTGCAGAACTCCCTATATTCCCCCATTCTGTTTAACATCTATTCTAAATGAAGCTTCTGGTTGGGGTCATCCAAGGATTCAGGATGAGGCATTATTAGTATGCAGATAGCCTTCACTCTGGGTTGTCCAAGTGATGCTGTGGAGGTCCTGCTTTAGTATCTGGAGACTGTGGGTCGTCTAAGTGGGTGTCAGCCTTGTGAAGTTGTCCAGAAAAGAAGCACAACCCCAAATACTAGCTCTAACTTTATTGAAAGATTACCTTAACAAAATCTTGCAAATTTGAAAGTACACCTCCCCCCTGCCCTTTACAGTCCTAGAAACTAGAGAGGGTCCTCTCTGAGAAGTTTGCCATACCCACATTCCTCTTGCAGACTCAGCTGCCATTTGACTGTTGTCTTGTGACTGTTTCTCCTGACATCCAAGAAAATTCCCACATACCATTATAGCGGGGAACAACAGAGTTCATTCAACACTAGCAAGACTGAATTGCTCTGGGTTTGAAGACCTCCTAGTTCTGGGGTTTTTCCATCTTTAGTTCTGGATGAGGTTGTACTATCTCAGGTGAATCCTATGTGCAATTTTGGGATCTTTCTGGATTCATGGCATACCGTATTTTTCGGAGTATAAGACGCACCAGAGTATAAGACGCACCTTAGTTTTTGGGGAGGAAAAAAGGGGAAAAAAATCTGCCTACAGGTATTCATCTGGCTAGCATCCTTAGTCTGGTCAGCTTCAGCACATGATTTTATCCCCTGGTTAGGGCTTAAATAAACCTTATTCAGAGCGAGTAGCAATGAAAAAAGCCTGCAAAGACTTAGGGCTGGAAAAAACCTTCGGAGAGAGTAGCAATGAAAAAGCCTGCAAGCCGGTAAGAGCCGGTAAGATCGTTAGTGCCTTGTTAGGGCTGAAAAAAACATTCTTTGGAGCAAGTAGTAATAAAAAAAAGCCTGCAAGCCTGTAAGAGCCGGGAAAATTGTTAGCGCCTCATTAGGGCTGGAAAAAAAAAGCTTCGAAAAAGCTACATTCGGAGTATAAGACACACCCAAATTTTCAGCCTCTTTTGGGGGGGAGGTGCATCTTATACTCTGAAAAATACGGTACCTATGTGTTGTGTGCTCATTGTACCCTTTTCTGGACTAGGAGGCTCCAGGTTGGACTACTGCAATGCACTCTAAATGGGGCTATCTTTGAAGAGCATTCAGAAGCTTCAGCCAATGCAAAATGACACAGTTATTTGTGCTTGTTTGGTGCATGTTATATCTCAGGTCTGCAAGCTGCATTGGTTGCTAGTATGCTTCCAGGTTCCATTCAAAGTGACTTGGAGCTCAGTTACTTGCAGGACTTCTTTACCCAGTTGTAGTATCTTTCCTGTCATATCCAATAAGGAAGACATAATTTGGATACTTATGGAATATCATCTGGCAGGACCCAGATAGAAAACATTTTCTGTTGTGGCACCTGCTCTCTGAAACATCACCCTGCATATTAGACTTGTCCTGATCCTTCTGGCCTTTCATTGGGGTTTTGAAGACCTGATTTTGTTACCAAATCTGGGGTTTGAACCCTTATAGCAGTGATGGCGAACCTTTTCGGCACCGGGTGCCAAACTGGAACGTGTATGTGTGTGCATGTGCACGCGCCAGAGTGCCAGAAACCCGAAAACCAGCTGGCTGGTGTGTGCATGCCTGTTTTCCGGGCCGTTTCCGGGCCATTTTCCTGCCATTTTTTGGGCCATTTTCAGGCCGTTTTGGGGTCAAAAATGGCCCGAAAAGTGGCCTGAAAATGCCTCATAAAATGGTCCGTAAAAGACCAGCTGACCGGTGTGTATGTGTGTGCCGGAAACGAGAAGAGCAGCTGGTGATGGCGCGCGTGCCCACAGAGAGGGCTCTGCGTGCCACCTCTGGCATGCGTGCCATAGGTTCGCCATCAAGGCCTTATAGTGATTGTATCAATTGGTCTTTTGTTTCAGCTGTTGTTTATGTCATTTATTGGTTTGTTTAGAATGTTTTTTATCTTGTATCTAATTATTGTTAGCCAGTCAGGGTTATGTATTTATATAGGTGGCCATATAAACTGAATAAATAAATAAAATTTAAAAGATATGTTAACTTTGAACTGGCTCCCTAAACAGTCAGATGTTTTTCCAGGCTTGTGTGAAAGCAGGAGAAAAGAAGGACTGTTTTAATGGGTGGAAGAAAGATGTTATGTTCTTGTGAAGCATGCAGCAATTTTTCAGAAACATTTTCAAATGCAGGAGGCACAGTCTATCTACATTCCATTTGAAATTACTCATCGGTAGCAAGTGAGTAAATGTGTACTAGAATCCCTGCTTAGGGTTTCCCTTGTTATGTTGAACGTTGTTCCATTTCAGTTTAAATTATGCTAATTTCTAAACTTTCATTTCTACATTAAAACCAACATGAACATTTCACTTTTGCACTTTTTGATAAGGTTGTAGGAGTATTTAGCAGTGGTGGGTTCCTACTGGTGCAGTCCACTGTATAGCACCGGTAGCGGCCCGCTGGTGATGTCACAGTACTGGTGTGGTCGGTTGCTGGTGCCTGGGCGCCGGCATTTTTTTTTAAAAAAAGTTTTAATTTTTTTTAAAAAATTTCTTCTGCGCATGTCCAGAAGCTGAGCTTCTTTTAACAGTCGTCAGTATTTTCGTCTAAGGAATCAATGACTGAAACCAAAAATGCTGTATGAGACTTGCTTGTCTTTTAACTATAGCATTTTCTGCATATAAAGGTTGCTGTGTTGCCATGGTGTAACATACACTTTGTATGCAAAGCTTTTCATGTAAGGTATAAAATAGCAAAAATAGTAGTAACATCTCTCTGAAATAACTAATACAGTATATCAGAGGTCCTCAACCCCTGGTCCGTGGCATGCCAGAAACCGGTCCGTGCAAACAGGTGAAGCCCCATCCAAGGAATGCAGGCAGCAGGCAAAACCACGCCCCCTCTGGTCCATTGAAAAGCCTCCCTCCAGAGAACCCGGTCCCTGGTGCCAAAAAGGTTGGGGGCTGCTGCAGTATATGACCGGCAAGCCACGCCCACCTGGTCACATGGCTGGCAAGCCACACCCACAAAATAAGCCACGCCCACAGAGTGGTAGTAAAAAAATTAGGAACCCGCCCCTGGTATATAGTATCTATTCTATTCCTTTCCCATTTATTACCACCCTGTTAATGGTTGTATTAACTTATTTTAATTGGAGAATTACAGCTAGTGCTTGACCTACAACAGTTCATTTAGTGACAGTTCGAAGTTACGACGACACTGAAAAAAGTAACATGACCGTTTTTCACACTTATGACCCTTATAGCATCCCCATGGTCATGCTTGGCAACTGACTCATATTTATGTCCCAGGGTCATGTGATCACCTTTTGGGATCTTCTGACAAGCAAAGTCAATGGGGAAGCTAGAGTGGCTTAACAACTGTGTTACTAACTTAACAACTGCAGTGATTCACTTAACAACTGTGGCAAGAAAAGTTGTAAAATGGGGCAAAACTCACTTAACAAATGTCTCATTTAGCAACATAAATTTTGGGCTCAATTGCATTTTTATTGCTTTCAGTTTTTCTTTAAAAAAAACATATTAAATGAATTAACACAGGGGAAGTGGGTGGATGTGGGTGGATGTGGATGATAAGAAAATCATTTAAAAAGGGACCAGAGTGATTATATCTGTTTTGTATGCTAATTATTTCAGTCACATTCAGGTTTGCTTCTGTAGGATAGAGGACCATAATTTATTCTTTTTTTACCTCATGATTCTTGACAAATGTATCTTTTCTTTTATGGGCACTGAGAACAAATGCACCAAGGACAAATTCCTTGTGTGTCCAATCACACTTGGCCAATAAAGCATTCTAATCTAATCTAATCTAATTGACAAAGTAGATTCTCAGCATTTGGGGGAATCTGTCTAATTTTAGGTTAGAGCCATAATTTTGTGATCCAGAAATGTTTGCATAGATTCCTGGATATTTGGCTTAGAATGTTACCCATGACTTCTCAGGTTTTCTGATATCATGATCCGCTAAAGTGATAAAATAATGTCTGTGGCATCTCCTACATGCATAAAACTAATGCATAATTGATCATCAATAACACTGTTGTGATTGGCTGATGGTTTTGACAGATGGCTTGGCATATATATTTAGCCATCTGTCAAAACTTGCTGAGGCTTTGCTCTCCACTTTTTCACACAAAGGGTGTGTGTGTGTGTGTGTGCTATCAAAAGTTTCTTTGAATTTTGTTTCCCTTTTTTCTGCTGTCAAAAGTCAGCCTAAGATTTGTTCCCCACTTTGCCACAGATTTAAGGTTTAAAACAAGTCCAGGCAAAAGAGGAAGCAAAGTGAGACTGAGCTTGGATGGTTTCCCAACTTTGCATGTGTAGCCTTGTTCCAGATTCTCTGATTCCCTCTTAAGGTATGAAGCCAGAACTTGAGGGGAGATTAACTGTTTTTCAAAAGATCGGTCACTGGAAGTAGTGCCAGATGTGGGGATGTCCTTGGGGGCTCCGTGAAAGCCTTTGTGCACTTGAAGGAAGCATCTGCTTTCCTTTCTCTTTGTCCCTCTGACCTCTGTCCATGCAGTGTCTTTGCTGCTGTCATCAAGCAATAAAAAATTCATTTGATAAAATGGCCCACAGAAGAAATGTGCTTCTTAATTATGCTAGGTCCTTTAATCCTTGCCTGGATTAAAGTCTGGTTTTGGGATGGAGGGATGGCGTGGGGTGGGGAGAGGGAGAGTGGTGGGATTAAATTTTTTTTTACTACCGGTTCTGTGGGCGTGGTTTGGTGGGCGTGGCAGGGGAAGGATACTGCAAAATCCCCATTTCCTCCCAATCAGCTGAGACTCAGGAGGCAGAGAATAGATGGGGGGCGGGGCCAGTCAGAGGTAGTATTTACCGGTTCTCTGAACTACTCAAAATTTCCACTACCGGTTCTCCAGAACTGGTCAGAGCCTGCTGAATCTCACCTCTGGAGAGGGAGAGGGAGAGAGATACCGTATTTTTCGGAGTATAAGACGCACCTAGATTTTAGAGGAGGAAAACAAGGAAAAAAGTATTCTGAACCAAATGGTGTAGTAATATATTATTTAATAAAATACCAGTATAGCAGAATACTTTTTACAACCATGTATACTTTTTACAACCATGTACACTTTTTACAACCATGTATACTTTTTACAAACTTCAAACTTGACAGCTTTAAGACTAGTGGACTTCAACTCCCAGAATTCCTCCTCCAGTCATGCTAGGTGGGGTAATTAGAAGGCAAAGCACCCCCTTTTTTGTGAAAAATGGTCCGTTTTTCGGCCATTTTTTCCTCCAAAAATGAGGCATGCAGAGGGTTTGGAAGCCTGCAGAGCACTCCTAGGGGGTGGGGGAAGACAAAAATGCCCCCATTTGCAAAAAATGGCCTGTTTTTCGCAAAAATGGGATGTAGGGGTGGGGCTTTGGGAGGCCAAAAATGGCTGTATTTGGTGTATAAGATGCACAGACATTTCCACCCTCTTTTGGGGGGCAAAAAGGTTTGTCTTATACTCCAAAAAATACGGTATGTATGCTAGCACCCTGCTTCACTACAGACAGGTGCATTTACAGAAAGGAGATGTCTGGCTCAATGGCCCCTTTGCATTGGAGGAAAAGGAAGGCTGAGCTGATCTTGGGGTGCAGTCCACCCCATCTCCCTATGTAGCATTCTTCCAGCTTTTCAGAGCTTGCTCTTCGGGGGATTTCTGTGTTAGCCATTCAGTTCTACCCTGGAGCTCCTTGAAGTGCTTGGCTTTTGCCAGCTTACAAGTTATATCAAATCAAACAAGAGGGGTCCTTGGCATCCAGGCAACTCTGAGAATAGGAGTCTCTCCCCCCCGCTAGAAATGGAGGACATGAACATGGGCAGTGTTGATGCTCCCCAATAACTGTAGGCACTGAAATGGGAAAGTGGATGCCAAGTCCCATCCCGCCCACCAAGCTCTGTAAAGAGGTGGCTAAATGCAGAATAGCCTCACCACTTGCTTCAGATCTCAACGCATGGCACCTGTTGCTCCAGTGCCTCAGTCCCGAGTGGGGCAGGAACTAAGTTACACTGTGCACTCCAACCCTGATATTCCCACCCCCAACCCCCCCATGTCAAATACGCCTGCCTATGTTTTGAATCCACTTTGTCGGTTAGCCTTCCTCCTTTGCTTTTGGTGTTGACTGTTGCAAGGACTTCTCTTCCTAGCAATCTTGATAGCTAATTGGGCAACCCATTTTTGCCTGCCAAAAACCTGGGTCATGCAAGGCAGTAGCAGCAGAAGTAATTCTGAGGTTGGCCCAGAAGTCTTAAGACCAGGGCAGCTGTGGAGGAAGGAGCATGAGGCTTTGGGGCCAATTCTGACTCACCTCCCCCACTTCAATGCTGGCAGGGGGTCTCCATAGTCATCAGCAATCAAGTTGGAGACCAGGCCACATGCCTTCCTCTGGGCCTCTCTATGTCATTGTGGTGTTGTCTCTGTCAAGGGCTCTCAAGCAGATAGAGTGATCCTCTGCTGGATCGTGGAAGAAACGGTGGTGTCAGAACTTGCGATAGGCTTTGTTTCCCTTCTTTGCTTTAGTTGGGCAAATCAGCTTGCCCTGGTAAAAATGCAATGACTTTTGATAGTGTTCTATCTTACAGTGGGGAATTTCTCTGCCCCACCCCATTTAGATCCACTCTCAAAGTTGCCCCTAGCTTCTGGAGGGTTATAATCTGTAATTTGAACATCATTGGAATAAGGTAGTCCTTGATTTACGACCAGAATTGAGCCCAAGATTTCTGTTCTTAAGTGAGATATTTGTTAAGTGAGTTTTGCTCCATTTTACAACCTTTCTTGCCATGGTTGCTAAGTGAATCACTGCAGTTGATAAGTTAGTAACCTGGTTGTTAAGTGAATCTGCTTGTCAGAAGGTCGCAAAAGGTGATCACATGATCCTGGGACACAACAGTGATCATAAATGTGAACCAGTTGCCAAGCGCCTGAATTTTGATCACATGATCATGGGGATGCTACAAAGATCGTAAACTCTGAAAAATGATCATGTCACATTTTTCAGTGCTGATGTAACTTTGAATGGTCACTAAATGAACTGTTGTAAGTTGAGGACTATCTGTAATAACAGAATAATAGAAGGGACCTTGGAGGCCTTCTAGCCCAACCCCCTGCTCAAGCAGGAAACTCTATACCATTTCAGACAAAATGTTGTCCAATCTCTTCTTAAAAACTTCTAGTGCTGAAGCACCCACAACTTCTAGAGGTAAGTCGTCCCACTGATTAATCGTTGTAATTGTCAGGAAATTTCTCCTTAATTCTAGATTGGTTCTCTCCTTGATTAGTTTCCGTCCATTGCTTCTTGTCCTATGGAAGAATAGACTATGTTAGCATCCCCCAACCTTTTGGGCACCAGGGACTGGTTCCATGGAGAAAGGTTTTTCCGTGGCTCAGAGGGGGCGTGGTTTTGCGTGCTGCCTTCATCCTGCAAATGGGGCTTGGCTTATTTGTGCACCCCGAGGGTTTGGGACCAGGGGTGGGTTCCTCTTACCTTCACCACTGGTTCGCATCGCGACATTTCGCGCATGCGCACTTGCTCCACTCGCTCGTGTGCGCGCATCCCCTCGTGCGATTTAGCATCCGCGCATGCTCAGAAGCAGGAATGAGCCCGTAACACAGCTGAGGAGCTCATCAGTTGTGCTTCGGGCAAAGAAATAAAGGTCAAAATTCACCCGTGGGCGGGCGGGCCCTTTTTCAAGCCGCAGAAGGGGAAAAATTCGCACAAAATCCCCAAAAAAGATGGCGGCGCGCATGGACCGGCACTGACAGTGATGTCACCAGCGGGTTGCTACCAGTTCGGGCGATCCGGTCCAAACCGGGAGGAACCCACCCCTGTTTGGGACCCTTGGATTATATTGTATCCTGCAGAGACAAAGTTAAAATTAAAACATGCACAGTATCTCAAAAGAACAGATGAAGTAGTCCTATTGATTTGCATCCATCATTCACGGAAAGCTGCTTTGGGGGTATGCTTGCCGAAGAGAATTGCACACCGCGAGGCTATACAATAGGGTTATTTAAAGCCTGGAATGTTACTACATGAAGTTTCATCATGAAGATTGCGTCATGTGCCTGCTGACACTGCTTTGGCTCTGCTTTATACACTTTTCAGTTGCTATATTTAGCAACTCTGCTTCCCCCCCACTCCTCCCCTAAGCAGTTTTATTACATGTATTTGAATTGCAAAAAGAGGTGTGTCTCCTTCACCTTCAGAGTGATACTGTTCTGTGATCTCTAAATGCAGATCTTAAACAGGAAGCTATGCATCATGCTTACTTATAAGGGAAAAATAAGGCCAGCAGGGGGGAATGGCTTTCCTGGATGTTGAGTTTGGTCAGGGAGCTGCTGGGAAACACACCAACGATGCCCAGAGTGGGAAGCAGCTGCCAGACAAAGTAGTTGCTGGAAAGTGTTCAAATATTAGAAGAATGTCATTTTCCAACTAATTTGTGGAAAAGGCATTTTTCAACATTCCTGTCCAGCAGCCTTTGGCTCCATAATCTGGCAGCCTTAAATGGCATTCTGGCACTCATCCAGAGACAACCAATTCAACTCGGCTACTTGGATTCGCTCTTCAAGGGGGAAACATAGTGGAATTTGGGGCTTTTACACACCACTAAAAATGTCTTGGTCTGTAACCAGGTTTTTTTTTGTTTTTAAACAGTTTCACTGCACTGAAAAAAGAAATGAAGTATGACTGAAATGCAGCTGCCTAAGGGCAATATGTGCTTGCAGATGCAACCATAAACTCAGTTCAGATGGTCTGGGTTAACATTCTCTCTCTTTGGTCTTTTATGAATATCTGGTATGAAATCTATGCTGCTGAGCCCTATGTTTACAAAAACAGAGCTGGTTCCTTATCATCAAAATGTAAGGAAGAAGACTGAAACACATAGGTTAAATGTTTATTGCCCTTAACGAATGGCCTGATTGTATCACTCTTACTCACAGTGAATCACACTTCACTTCAAGCACAACAGTGGGTGAAACCTCTGATTCAAATATATGTTTGGCCTGGTAACAATATCATGATGAAACATGTTGATGTCCTTGGTTGAAAAGCCTGTGGGCAAATTTAATCTAGGCTTGTTTATATCTAAAAACATCTTCTACACATCTATTGGTTTTCGGGCATGTTTTGCGTCTTTTGTTTTCTCATATTATCCATTGCAAATAAAGCACACACATGCACCTTTATTGCTTCAAAATAAGTGGGAGAAACACTTCTGATGTAGGCACATAGTATGAACACATGGCAACTAGGGGGCTCCTTTTTAAAATAGAATATAGAATAACAGAGTTGGAAGGGACCTTGGAGGTCTTCTAGTCCAATCCCCTGCTTAGGCAGGGAACCCTATATCATTTCAGACAAATGGTTGTCCAATCTCTTCTTAAAAACTTCCCGTGTTGGAACATTCACAACTTCTGGAGGCAAGTTGTTGCACTGATTAGCTGTTCTGTCAGGAAATTTCTCCTTTGATCTACGTTGCTTCTCTGCTTGATTAGTTTCCACCCATTGCTTCTTGTCCTGCCTTCAGGTGCTTTAGAGAATAGCTTAACTCCCTCTTCTTTGTGGCAGTCCCTGAGATATTGGAACACTGCTATCATGTCACCCAGAGGTGGGTTCCTGCCGGTTTGGACCGGTTCTATAGAATCGGTAGCGGGAATTTCCCCCCGCTCGCTGAACTGGCAGCGATGGCTGGCTGGCCATGCCCCCAAACCAGCTCTCAGCGGCGCCGTAGGTGGCACCATCTTGTTTTTTGCTTCTGCGCATGTGCAGAAGCTGTTTTTGCGCATGTTGCAGAAGCTGTGCATGCGCAGAAGCAGGGTTTGTAGCCCTGTGCGTGTGCAGTGCGCCCACGCAGCGTGCAACACGCAACGTACATGCGCCCACACAACGCATGAGGAAGTGAACCGGCAGTGAGGTAAGTTAGAACCCACCCCTAATGTCACCCCAGAGGTGGGTTGCTCCCGGTTTGGACCGGTTCTATAGAACCGGTAGTAACCTGGCGGCCTGGGTCACTAGAACCGGCAGCGACCCAGGCCTGCCACGCCCCCAAGCTGGTTCTCACGGTGGCACTGTAGGCATCGCCATCTTGTTTTTAACTTCTGCGCATGCACAGAAGCTTTTTAAAGTACTGCACATGCACACGGCACGCAACGTATGCGCGCCCCTGCGCCCCGTGCCTGAATGAACCAGCCGCAAAGAAAACCAGAACCCACCCCTGTGTCACCCCCTAGTCCAGTGATGGCGAACCTTTTTCGGCTCGGGTGCCAAATGGGTGCATGCGCGTGCGATAGCATGCTTGCATGTGCCCACACCCATAATTCAATGCCCTGTGCATGCGCATAACACCGTGCTGCCCCCCCCACGCACATGCGCACAGGCCTCACTGAAGCCTCCGGACTTCCAGTAGGCCCGTTGGACTGTTTTTCGCTCTCCCCTGAAGCCTCCTGAAGCCTGGGGCTGGTGAAAAATGGCACAACGGGCCAATCAGAAGTTCAGAAATGAAACAGAAGTGGTGCTGCCCTACTACTTACCTTCAGATAGTTGCAACCCGGCCTCGCATACCTCAGCCGATTTCTTCTGCAGCCAGGAAGGCATTCCTGAAGGCGTCTCTAGCCGATAACAGAGCTCCGGATCGATCTGGAGCTCTGTTATCAGCTGCAGAGGCCTTCAGGAAAGCATTGCTGCAGAAGAAATGTGCTGAGGTGTGGGAGGCCTGGCTGCAACTGTCCAAAGCCGAAGAAGGTCCTCAAGACCTCTGACAGCGAAAAGGAGGCTGGGGGTGATGCACACAAGTGAACTTCCGGTTGGGCTGTTTTCGCTGTTCCCAGGCTTCAGGAGGCTTTCCTGAAGCCTGGGGAGAGCAAAAATGGCTGAAAAAGGCCAAAAATCAGCTGGCCAGCGGTCGCATGCATGCTGGAGCTGACATAGGGCAGCACCTTGTGTGCCCTCAGATATGGCTCCACGTGCCACCTGTGGCACACGTGCCATAGGTTCGCCATCACTGCCCTAGTCATTCTTTTCACTGGACTACACATACCCAATTCCAGCAACTGTTCTTTATATGTTTTAGCCTCCAGTCCCCTAATCATCTTTGTTGCTCTTCTCTGTACTCTTTCCAGAATCTCTTTCTAGAGACATCTTTTTTACATTGTGGTGACCAAAATTGGATGCAGTATTCCACCCTTACCAAGGCATTATAAAGTGGTATTAACACTTCACGTGATCTTGATTCTATCCCTCTGTTTGTGCAGCCTGTTTATGCAGCGAGAAGAAAAACCAAAACTATATGTGGAGCAATTTGTATAAATTACATGCAAATCAGATGCCCTAACATACGGTACATGTGTGTATAAAGCAAAATACTTGAATGATTGGAAAAACAAATGGTACACTGCTGGACATTTAAAAAAAATCAACTTGCCTACAGTACAGCAATGGTGGTTACAAAAGAGCTGGATATTGAAATTAGAAAGACAAAAGCAAAATCATTTTTAATCCCAAAGTGGAAGATCAGACTGGAGACCAAGATAAAGAAATTAAAACCACATGTGAGTAATTTAAAGAACATGAAACAGCAAAACTTGAAGAATGTAAGGATCAAGACAAGCCTAATAAAAAAAATAATTGGCTTAGCACCGGAAAAACTGAAGAAGCTTTGGACATTATAAAGCAACAAATAACAGCAATTGCAGGAAAAATGGAATGCTATGAGACACACATCATCCAATTTAAGCAAAATCAACTATTTCAATCAGGCCAGAGACTGATTCTATCAAAGTATAAATGGCGATAGAAATTCTGAAAATGAAAAACTAAACAAAATAAAACAAAATTGAATGGTGGAAATAGCATCAAAGTCATCAGTACCCAGGCTGTATCTGTGATAAAATACATTGCTAGAATGATTAACTGGACACAAGCTGAACTGGACCGTTTGGATCAAAAATAAGAAAGCTCACGATTATTCACTATACATTACATTCCTATAGCACTACTGATATGTGCAAGACAGCCAAGAACAAGTATGCAAGTTAAAAATGATAAATTAGTGTACAGGAAACAAAATACTTAGATGACTATCAAAAGAATGTAATAAAAACAAGAACAGAATGCTGGCAAGGAAAATCATGGTAAATTTCTACAAAATATTGAAGCAAGGGGATGAAGGTAAAACCTGGCAATGGCTTACAACTGGAACATTTAAAAAAGAAACTGAAGGCTTGATTTTGGTTGCTCAAGAGAAGCTATTTGAACTAACGCAATCAAGACCAGAATTTAAGAATTGTCAAATGATTCAAAGTGCACATTGTGCAAAGAGACAGAAGAAGCAATAAATCATATACTCAAATCGTGCAAGAAGATTGCACAAACTAATTATAAACAACATAACATAATCACCAAAATGATTCACTGGAACTTAAAAAATTACATGTGCTAGTATTTAAAAAATGGTGGGAACATATAGCTGAAAATATAGTTGAAAACGAGCAGGTTAAGATACTGTGGGATTCTGAATACAAACTGATAAAGTCTTGGGTCATTACACACCGTATTTAAGTGTGGTTGAAAAGACGAAAACATGGATAAATGATGTGATAATACCAGGAGATTATAGAACAGAAAACAAACAGTTGGAGAAGATAAAAATATATCAAGATCAAAAAAGATCAATACATCCTAGTTTCTTGGGAAGAACTTGATATGTGTGAAGGCCAACATCAGCTAAAGAACTGGCAGCTATGACTTCGCATTGTTGCGTAAATAATACAGGTAATAGTTTAATTTTAAAAACATTTTCACTCTAATATTTTTAGAGAGAAAAAGAGGTTAAGGTGAGATCCAAACATTTCTTGAAAAAACATTCTTACTTAATTTTGAAAATTTTGAGGAATTCTTTTAGGCCAAATTCCTGTAGCCAAACAGTCCTTGCACTCAACTTCACATTGCATTGCGCCATTTTATCTTGTATACACCCAGATGATTTTCTTCTGTCACATAGGCACAGTCTCTTAATTCTTCTATCATCACTTGCTGTTGTGCACCTTTTCCTGCCTTTACCAGTGTAGTTTTGTAGTGACTGAGTCTCCTTATACCTCTTCAAAAACTTAAAAATGCCACTTTTGATTAAGTTTCCACCAATTTTCTTCTAATTTCTTTATAACTGTAGCCTTGTTCACTTAATAATACTATTTTACATCGCTTTCTGGGCGACCAGTCAACTCTTTGCACCATTACTTTAATTTTATTATGTTTTCAAGCTCACTAAATGAAAAAACACAAAAAAACCCCAATCAACTTGATAGTGACCACCAGAGGTGGGCTGCACTTTCTTTAACAAAGGGTTTGCTGGTTGTGAGTGCGCACGCACGTGCACTCGCTTTGCTCGCGCGCGCCCCTTTGGGAGAGAAACGGAGCTTCAAATAGGCTCCTAATCAGCTCAGGCAGCTCTGGTGAGAACAGCAGGGGCGGCGCGGAATGCAGCTGGGCCAGCCAACGTGCCAGAAAGTAAGTTATAAATGGATAGCATAGAACAGGGATGGGTGGACAGGCCCAACAGCGATCAGAGCTAAGGGTTCGCCTGAACCCTTGTGACCATGCAGCAGCCCACCACTGGCGATCATATAACACACTCACAAATGTCCTCCTCTCAGCTTCAATACATGACATCAATAACTGCATCCTACTGTGATCTGATTGGCTCATTGCCAAAACAAGATGACACCTGATTGGCTCTCTAAACATTCATGTTCATTGGCTACAATCAGGTGAAGGAAAGCTACCTGATATCAACCTAAGCAGGTTGTGCTTCCTTTTTCTGGTTATTTGGCTATAACCTGTCATAGAATACAGATAATTGAACAAACTTTGTTGCATTACATTCTTGATTCAATTATCTTTCCATTGATATATAATTTTATGGTAGTACTCCCAAAAAAGTGGTGTTATTAGCCATTAAACCTCAAAAATACACTTTCCCCAAAAGGTTTCCACAATTTTGGCCACTACTGTAGCTATTTAAAACTCATTTACATGTACACATGACCCACTATATATTTCTTTACTATATATTACATTTCCTCATGTTATTAAGCCTGCTTTATAAATAGTAGCTTTGAATGCTTCCTGATCCTTTTTAGCAATAGCACTTAGACTTATATACCGCTTCATAGCGCTTTACAGCCCTCTCTAAGTGGTTTACAGAGTTCAGCATATTGCCCCCAACAATCTGGGTCCTCATTTTACCCACCTCGGAAGGATGGAAGGCTGAGTCAACCTTGAGCCTAGTGGGATTTGAACAGCTGAACTGAACTAGCAGTCAGCCTGCAGTCACAGCATTTAACCACTGCACCACTTCAGCTCTCTTTTTCCGTCCTTCAACACACCTTCACAATAGATTTTAATAAGTTGGTTATCACAAGAAGTTCAAATGACTCAGTTGGAGACATTTTGTAAAAAAAACCCAAAACACCCCACAAACAAACAGAATTCAATTAGAGCTTTGACAGATTCCTGGAACTTGTCAGTGCAAGAGACACAAAAGGGGGGGGGTGAATTGCATTTCAGAATCAACAAACACTATTAGAAAATAAAAGGTATTGTTGTTTAAGAAGACCAAAAGGTACATAAGATTAGTGTTACAACCACCTAGGAGAGGTAGATTAGCACTGAATTTTTAATCAATTGCTCCTCAGTGTTAGGCTATGAAGGACAGAAGGAGAAATGCACACAAAATATTTTCTAACAGGTTGAAGGAAATACTCGGCTTGGAGATAGTGATTGGACATGTGACAGCCAGGCTTAAGAATGTTACATCAAGCTGAGTCTAGTGTCCTGTGCTGTGTTAGATAAAGTGATGTAGCCTTGTTATTATACAAGCTTATCAGAAGCATTTTCAGTTCTCTTCACTAATTAGCAACATTGCCAGCATCCTTAGCTCTACTTTAATGAAGCCATTGTCTAGGGTTTATTCTAAATCTGTCACACAGGGACTTGTCTTTTCTCTTCCTCTTTTCTTTAAAAAAAAAGTATTGTTAGCCTACTTGAAATGATGACTCATAGAAGGGTTTTTACTACCGCAGAACATCTTACATATTGCCTTTCATAAGAGTCTGTAGTTGGCTGCTGATCAATTTGACTAATCCTATCAACGTTTGGAGAGGTGTCAGTGTGTTTCAATGCGTACCTCCAAGCACATGACCCACGTCCTTTGCTGTGCACAATGGGAGGTACACTGGGTAATTTGCACCAAAATGAAAGGATAGATAGACACACAGTCCTTTCTGCTTCAGTATAAAAAGAAGATTGTGCCACAGGCTGTGGAGGAGACTAGGCAGATAGACAGCAATCCAACATTTCCTGTCCTGTTTTGGAAAACCTACTGTCACATGTTTGAGGTGAAAAATGTGCACGCCACATGCAACCTATCAAAACCTCTCGTATGTCCCCTTAGACATGGATGGGTAAGCTCAAAGGTTTGTGTCCTGATTTTTTTGTATGAAAGAGGTGGTTGGAGATATTTTAAAGGGTGCATGAAATCAAAGCCTTTGAAACAGGATTGGATCTGAAATTGGATCTCTAATTTTACTTCAAAATACTAATCACTATGACACACTACATTGATTTTCTTTTTGTTTATTTCTTTTTATTTGTAATCCCTGTACAATTAAATCCAAGTTATAGTACTTGCATGTACTATAAGGAAGTCATTGAGGTTAACGTTTGAGTAAAATTTGGCTGACAATAGGGTGAATGTTTTATTTCCATCATTATAACAAGTAGTACCCAAGTGGAAGGTCTAATGTTTCAGAAGAAGCTTTTTATTGTGCAATTGCTCTTTGTCTAATTTTATAAATGGTCCATTTGATATTGCCCTCTGTGTGAACCTCTCAGTTTCTTCCTTCTATTTCCTCCATCTATTTTTATTACAGGAAAAATACCAGAAAGAGGAAAAGCCAAAATAGTGGCACATCTTTTTGATTACTGTCACTAGGAGACTATCAACTGGAAGTGCTTGTTGTTGTGGAAGTCTAGATGATGGAATAACAACGCTACAGAAAATGGCACTATTTTGCCTATACTAATTATACAGCATATAAGCAATCGGTGACAGTGTCCTTCTAACCTCCAATACATTCGTCAACTAGGCATTTCAGAGAAAACCATTTCTTTGTATCACATTTAATGAGGTAGCTTAGAATTCTGTGAAACTCAGCGAGGGCAGGCAAATAGCATATTACTGAAAATTGGTCACAATTAAAAATATCTGAGACGCAGGGCTGAAGTTCTGATAGTTTCCAAGTATAATCCATCCTTTGTGGAAAATAAATGCAAATAATTTTAAATCACTGGGAATAAGGAAGGAATGTTTAAGTGTGGCAAACACTTTTGCCTTTGCTCGGTTAAAGAATGAATGAAAAACAACAACCTGTTTTTTTTATACAGAGACAAGTGGAGAGGCTTTTTTTAAAAAAGGAGATAAAATATGAAAATTGACTTTGGAAAAAGAAGCTGCAGGCTGCAGAGGACAAAATATATAAATGATTTGGCAGCACTAACATTTTAGGAGATAAATACTGAAAAAAAAACCACAACACAGATTCATTGGTATTCTTGCTACTTTTCAGGCACTCCCAAATCTACTTGCATGATTTTAGATGGGCAAACAAAAAGTCTTTTGCAGAAATTATGCAGCAACAGAAGCACAAGATCAAGGCAACACCTGAAGATTAAAACATATCTGTAAGAGGTCAGTAGTAAATGACTTTATTGTTGCAAAATAAGCTATATGATTGTGAGGAGGAACTGAGATTGATATGGAGATCTTGAAAGTAGCTGATCATTTTGCATTATAAAGAAGTCAGAATGAATTGGCACCTCTTATGTTACTGTAAGTGTTAGCAGAAGACTTGACTGGATATTGCATAACAAGTAAACTAAAAAATAAACATGATCTATCATCCTTTTTTTGGTTAAGGAAGAGGTTATTCTTTATTATGGTCAAGAAATAAATGGCTACCTATAGCTTTATATTAGAATATTTGCATCAATGTAAGGTGCTCTCATGAATCACTGCAAAGATCTTATCTGCCTATTCAGTTATTTAACTGTGTCCTTGCTCTCTGCCAAACATGGCGATCAAAGTAATCAACAATAGGATGTATAGATAAAAATAGGCCTATAACTGGAACATAAAAGCATTGGGCAAACACTTCTTTACTGCTGCCAAGGAAACCATATTCATGTGTCAATGAAACCAGGAGGCTCTGTGCTCAACTTTAACTTTGCTTTTAAAAGAAATCAGGTATGTTTTAAAAAATGCAATTCCAAGTGATTCAGTACTAAATAATGGCTGCATTTCCATTGGCTACTTTAATATGTTTTGTTATGTATTAACTCTGAAGTTACACTGTTTACACCAAGGTCCGCTTTGCAGAAAATGAAGATCGCTGATTGGTTGAACCAGCCGGAAGCTCTCTATTTAAGAGATAACTTCCAGGCTGGTTCCTTTGCTGGATCCTACTGTTATTCAATAAAGAGCTGTTAGTCACACACTGTCTCCAGCCTCTTCAGTACCAGAACTTAACATGTTTAGTTTTTATTTTCATTTGGAGTTCTCTTTTTTGTCTGTAGGTATCATGCTTCTGAGTCAGTTCATTTGGATGTGACAAAACACATCACTGATTCAATTTATCAAATCCAGAAAACAGATTTCACAGTCTCAGTATGAGTTTTGTTTATAAGTATTTTCATTGAGAAAGTGTTTGCTCTGAAAGGAGAAAATGGCAATCATTTTGTGTTGGGAGGATAGGTTATTATTGATCAATCAATGATTTTAAAGATTTAATTTCATGTGTTTTCTACTAAATGCTATAAGTATTTTCATTCAGATTGAATTGAATTGAAGATTAATTTCTGACAAAAGTATATATCTGTTAGGGTTTTGCATAGATCCTGTATCAGAAATCAAGATGGCAGAAGCCAAATTCAGAAATGTAATGGAACAGAAAATTGATGCTTGGAAAAATATATATGGGAAATGTACAGAAATTGGTGAAATACTTTGCCATTAGATTGGCAGAGGTGAGGCACATACCTACCAAAGAGAACAAGTGGTCAGAACTGCATCTTAAAGGCATCTTGATAAAGTACAAACTTTGCTTTATCTTTTAAAGTTTAAGTCTCTTTACCAACAGCACCTTTTCTTCTTCTTCTTCTTCTTCTTCTTCTTCTTCTTCTTCTTCTTCTTCTTCTTCTTCTTCTTCTTCTTCTTCTTCTTCTTCTTCTTCTTCTTCTTCCTCCTCCTCCTCCTCCTCCTCCTCCTCCTCCTCCTCCTCCTCCTCCTCCTCCTCCTCCTCC
This sequence comes from Diadophis punctatus similis, assembly GCA_023053685.1. Taxonomy (NCBI): domain Eukaryota; kingdom Metazoa; phylum Chordata; class Lepidosauria; order Squamata; family Dipsadidae; genus Diadophis; species Diadophis punctatus. Next base: position 54,141,761 of record JALIGW010000002.1, on the reverse strand, counting down.
TCAACAGGGACTGTGTCAGCCCTTCAATGTAAGAAATTAAAAACATGAATGCCAATATTACTTTTATTATAGAGATATAGTAACAGAATATTGCAGGCTGAATCTGCTCCCCTCCTTCCTTTTATCTCTGTGAGAATTACTTTTTGAGATCTTACCTAAAATTTTTTCTCAAATTACTGTTCTGCCTCAATGTCAAGTTTCTCTTATCTGACTATTCTTTTGGTATAACAGTTCTTCCTCACATTCCATCAAGACCATTCCTTCTGCTTACCACAGATTGACTGAAGAGAGATACAGAGTTTATACCTAAATTTATATTAAACATTTACTATATTCAGTTGTGCTTATTGGGACAGAGAGAAGTCAAATTCTAACAAAATCTGACGGGCCATAATTTGTCATTTATATCATACCTTTTCTGATGAGTTCATGATGGCTTACACAGGAATCTTCCTTCATTTCCACAGCTATATTTGGAAGTATAAATCATAGAAGTCATAGAATAATAGAGTTGGAAGGGACCCTGGAGATCTCCTAGCCAACCCCCTGCTTGAGCAGGAGGAGACCCTATACCATTTCAGACAAATGGCTGTCCAATCTCTTTTTGAAAGCCTACAATGATAGAGCACCTACAATCTCTGAAGGCAAGCTATTCCATTAATTGATTGCTCTCACCATTAGGAAATTTCTCCTCAGTTCTAGCTTGCTGGACTCAGTTTAGACTAGAGGTCAGCAACCTGTGGCTCTGGAGCCACATGTGGCTCTTTCATCCCTCTGCTGCGGCTCTCTGTCACTCAAAATATGCGTCACAACTGCCAATGTGCGACACCCACCGATGCGCAATTTGTTAAGCTTTTTGACCTCCGGTAGGCCGACCATGGATAAATCCAAGAAAAGAAAAGTTTCAGAAGAAAATAGAATCTTTAATTCAACTATATATGCTAGTTTTGTGGCTGCTCAGGAAATAGTCAGGCACGGGAAGAGTTTTGTGGCTCCCGGTGTTTTATTTTCTGTGGGAAGCGGGTCCAGATGGCTCTCTGAGTGTTTAAGATTGCCGACCCCTGGTTTAGACCGAGAATGCACAATGGGCCAAAGTCACCCAAGGAGCTTCCATAGATGAGGATCTTTTTTTAATAAGTAGATCCGAAAGACAATTCCTGCAATAGCTTTTCTCAAGCGCTTATACAAATAAATGATAATACATTTTGTTAATTATCGTTAACTAAATGAAGACCATTAGAGATTATCTGTCTTGACTTTGATTGGCATTTCTGAACCTTATTTTGCTAAAGAAATGGATGTATCACATTAAATGGTATCACATGTCTTTCTCCACCTCCCTACCTTTACCCAGTTACTTGATTTTGCAATAGGCTGAAAATTCTTTGGCCCTGTTTTAATAAGCAATTGGCAGCTTCCCAGGTGCCATCGGCTTCATTAGCTCTGAATAGGCAGTAAACTGTCAGACAGCTCTTAGTGTTTTTCCTTTTGCTACAGCTCACCCCAGTTCATTCACAGAAACTCTGAATCAGGAAATAGTTCATTGGCATTTCCCTGCTTTTTTCCCCACTTCCCTTTTGGCTGATGCCGCTGCTCATACCTTGCTGAAGTAGAAATTAAGGCTTTAAGACTTCAGCAATAGGGGATTACACTTAAGCTTTTAAGCACAATTTGGGGACTTCTACTGAACGAATTGTTTTGCCCTTGCATCCACATTCAAAAAATTCACACCGAGGAATGTGTGGTAGTTTTTCTTTTTAAAGCACTTGTGGATTTTATCCATGAGAATTGGAAAAGGTTTTAGATCCCCTGACTGCATGTCTCTCTCCAGGCATCTAAATTCCCACCTTTTATATAGAACAACCTTTGGTATTATAACTAACAAAACCGGAATATTAAACTACTTAGCTGAGGAAAGATCAAACACTGAACTGAAAATGCGTGCCAAGGACTCAATGAGCAAACTGCATTGTTAAGGCATGCTGGGGGACATACTTTAAAATGAGTGGGATCAGTGGGTGAAAGTGGTTGCAATTTGTCTAAGGAGCAAATTGTAAGCCTTATTAAAAAAACGAAGCAGGTAAGGAATAAAGAGTCCTTGGTGCTCTCTGGACTTGGTTGTTTTCTTGCAAGAAAGCAAGTTCGGAGAACACCAAGGACTTCTCATTTCAACCCTGAGCTACAAATATTTTCCTTTATTGGCAGGTAAGGCAGGCTGGCAGAACAGCTCTATCATCACTGAGCAAATGCCTTCAAACCTCAAGACCAGGATGAGAATGGCTAGACATCTGTTGACTTACCACGTCAGGAGGAAAAGGCTTAGTATTAAGTGCTAGTGGACACCATAGGGTTTGACTGCTGTGAACTACAGTAGCCAGATCTTCTGAGAGTTCTATGGCTTCATTCTTGACTGCAGCAAAGCAGCTAACATAGCCATGTAATGTGCTTGCAATATTCTGCCTATTAAAGTTTATTTCAAAATCAAAACCAGAAGCACACACAGATGACTGATTCAGCTGGATTCAATAACATTATATATATATATATATATATATATATATATATATATATATATATATATATATATATATATATATATATATATATATATATATATATATATATATATACACACACACACACACACACACACACACACACACACACACACACACACACACACACACACACACACACACACACACACACACAAAATACCACAAGTAGAATTCTTCTTCAATCAGTTACAGGTAAAAACAAGCAGGAAAGTTAGTTTCATTTCAGCAGAGTTCAGAGAGGAAGAGAGTGGACAAGAGAGCAGAGTGAACCTGGAGCCACACCCAGCCTTAAGCTAAAGCTTCCAGTTTCGATTCTCTGCACAGACTCAGAAGTGGTTAGCTCCCATTGGCTGACTTAGTTGCTATGCCTATTCATTGGCTGACCTTGTTACCATTGGTTCTCCCAGTTCATGAATATTCTAACAGGAGGTCCTTGACTTATGACCACAATTGAGCCCAAAATTTCTGTTGCTAAGTGAGACATTTGTTAAGTGAATTTTGCCCCATTTTACAACCTTTCTTGCCACAGTTGTTAATTGAATCACTGCAGTTGTCAAGTTAGTGACACGGTTGTTAAGTGAATCTGGCTTCCCCATTGATTTTGCTTGTCAGAAAGTTACAAAAGGCGGTTAGATGACCCGGGGGACACTGCAGCCAGAAGCTGAAGCCAGAAGCACAAACTATTGCCCATATGATTTTCTATACGAAGAAGAATGGTTTGTTTCTGCTTGCCCAAAAATTGGAAAACTGAACAGGTCATTTAGTTTGTGTCTAAATGAAATGTACAGAATGGGCTTTAGACCTTGGTTTTGCTCAGAGGATGAATGATGCATTTTTCCCACAGTGGTAACAGTGACTTCCTTCTGATATTGATTCTACTGAGGAAGAAGGTCATGTTAAATAGGAGGCAAATTAAAACCTTCCCTGCTTCCATGCTATAAAAGTCTCAGCACGAGTCCAGGAACTCCTGTTGCTGTCTTGATGGGACCAGTCATTAACCAATACAGTATGTGGCACCAGGTTGCTGTTTTAAAAGGGTACAGCGTGTTTAGTAAGACAGAAAGTGAAAAGACTTAACTAGGAAACTCACTCTTCAGGGTGGTGGTGTAGGAAGGAGGAAAGGAAGAGAGCAAGTCATTGATCGAGAGGAGACCTGAGAAATGAAAACAGGATGAAGGGAAAGCTTCGGGGACATTCACCTGCTCTGTCAAAGTGAACTTGTGAAACATAAAATAGGCCCCTTTGAGGTGCTGAGAAAAGAGGAAGTGAGAAAGAGGGCTTTTTTCAGATTACTAAAGTTGGAAGGGACCTTGTAGGTCATCTAGTCCAACCCCCCCCACTCAAGCAGGAGTCCCTACACCATTTCAGACAAATGGCAGTCCAATCTCCTTTTGAAAGTCTTGAGTGTTGGAGCTCTCACAACCTCCGTAGGCAAGTTGTTCCACTGGTTGATCGCTCTCACTGTCAGAAAGTTTCTCCTTATTTCCAGGTTGACTCTGTCCTTGGTCAGTTTCCATCCATTATTCCTTGTCTGACCTTCTGGTGCCTTGGAAAACAGCCTGACACCCTCCTCTCTGTGGCAGCCCCTCAAGTATTGGAACATTGCTATCATGTCTCCCCTGGTCCTTCTCTTCGCTAGACTGGCCATGCCCAGTTCCTGCAACCGCTCTTCATATGTTATAGTTTCCAGTCCCCTAATCATCCTGGCTTGAAACAGCAGGCAAGATTAAAGTGACCATATATATATATTTTTAAGCGGGACGGGGGGGGGGGGCGCCTGGGCGCCGCCATTTGTTTTGCCCTCTGCGCATGCGCAGAACGCTGCGCATGCGCAGAGGGCAAAACAGCAAATGTCGGCGTCCAGGTGAGGTGGGGGGTGGGGGGGGGAAGCGGGAGGGCGCTTGGATGCCTGCAGCTCGCGACAGGTAAGCTGCCTCCTTTCCCTGTCTCCCGCCTCCCGTTCGTTGCTTGCCAGCCCGGCCGAAGGGAAGGCGGGAGGCGAGGAAAGGCCTCCCGAAAGGGAGGCGGGCTCCCGAAGCCTCCCCTCCTTTCGGGAGGCCTTTCCTCGCCTCCCGCCTTCCCTTCGGCCGGGCTGGCAAGCAACGAACGGGAGGCGGGAGACGGGGAAAGGAGGCAGCCGGCAGCTTACCTGCTCCAAGCATCCAAGCGCCGCGGTCTCCCTGTCGCCCGCCCGGCCCCAGGGCAACGGCGGCAGCGAGGCGACGGGGGGAAGAAAGGGGAGGGGGACGAGGAAGGGCTGTTTGCGCCGCTCGTAAACTCAAAGCGGCGACGGCTCCTCGTCCCTCACCCCTCCCAACCGCAGCGGCGCCTCCGAGGGCGGGGCTAGGGATGGGACGGGGGAAGGAGAGGAGGAGCAGCCTCCCTTCCCCCTCCCCCCAGCTTCCAGCCGCCGCCGGAGGAGTCAACAACGCGGGACGCCCGCCCGCCGCCAACGCCGCCCATGGCCGGCCCGAGCTGAGAGGCCTGCTGCCTTTCAGGCCGATTTTTTGAAAGAATGCCCTAGTCGGGCAAACTTTGAAAAAATCGGGACTTTTTAGAAGGCGGGCGGGACGCGGGACAAATGGTGAAAAAGCGGGTGTGTCCCGCCAAAATCGGGACGTCTGGTCACCTTAGGCAAGATGATACCTGCAATATGTTCAGGTACAGGCCTCAAGAAATGCTTCTTAGCCCCCGTTTCAGTTTCTCATCTGGTGCCAAAGTGCTAAAAAAAAGCTCAACACGAGGGAGGTGTGAAACACACACACACACACACACACACACACACACACACACACACACGTGCATGCAAATATTTCTAATTCATAACTCTGGAGTGTTGGAAACAATCTAAGCAGAGCGGGAGATCAATTAATCCTCACCGAATTAATTTGAAATTGATGGACACTATCCCTTAAACTACTTAATAAACAAACAAGCATAAGAGTGGGTCACACTGACATGATTCAGGGTTATCGTCACCTAGTTGGCTGCAAAGCAGAGAAAACGCCTTAGCAAAAACAAACAGGCTATCATGGCCAAAGGCGCAACAGCAGGTACTGGAAAGCAGCAGCCTTTTCTAACGCTGGGCAGAAGCCTTTTTGCTATTAATACCCTCCAAATCTGTGGGCTCTTGCAACAATGGCATGCCGGCTAGGGAATTCTGAGGATTGCTGCCCACCTATTTTGAGAGTACCCAGATTAGGCGTACAATATTAACATGGTTTCCGAGATTTAGTTTTTGGCTGTAGCTTGTCTAAAACAAGAAACAAGCAGTGCCCCCCCCAACCTTTTGGGCACCAGGGACCGGTTCTGTCGAGAGAGGTTTTTCCGCGGATCGGAGGGAGCATGGTTTCGCGTGCTGCCTGCATTTCATGGATGGGCCTTCGCTTGTTTGCGTGGCCCGGTTTCTGGCATGCCGCGGACCCAGTGGTGGGTTCCTACCAGTGCGGTCCACTCTATAGCACCGGTAGCGGCCTGCTGGTGACATCACAGTACCGGTGCGGTTGGTTGCCAGTGCCTGGGCACCGCCATTTTTTAAAATAATTTTTTTATTTTTTTAAAATTTTCTTCTGTGCATGCCCAGAAGCTGAGCTGCCTTCCTACCCCACAGTGAGTCCAAGCAGGGGAGGATGGCTGAGGGAGCGCATGAGACGCTGAAAGAACGGGCGGAGGACCTATCTCAGTTCCCCTCCCTTCAGCAGTCTGAGAAGCCATGAACGCGCGGTGATGATCCCAGGCATTTTCGCATGTTTGAGGCTTCTCGAGCTGCTGAGGGGAGGGGGAACGGGTGGCAGGAGCCTAGGATCATCGAATGGATAGAAGCATTCAGGCCGGATGGAGCCTCCTAGAAGAACCGCTGCTGCGGTCTTGCTGCTTCCGCTGTGGGGGGCTGCATTGCGGGTGGGCAATGCCCCCCTGCTTCACTAGCCGCTGCCAAGCTCCTGAGGTCCACGCCCACCTGGTCACATGGCTGGCAAGCCACACCCACAAAATAAGCCATGCCCACAGAGTGGTAGTAAAAAAATTAGGAACCCGCCCCTGCGCGGACCCGTGCCAGTCCATAGACCAGGGGTTGGGGACCCCTGATCTACAGCATATCTTTGACATTTTTGACACCTTGTTGCAGGATATAATCTGGGAAGGCAAATGGATATATTAAACTGTTTGATTTTGAAAAGCTGGGAGGGTTGAACAGGGCTTTAGGGCACTTCTATTTAGGTACTAGCTTTTTGTCTGATAGCTTTTGTGGCAATTTTATTTTGTTACATGAATGGCCTCATTGATGCTTCTGGGGCTAAGGAGGATGAAGAAGATGTCACATGGAAAGACCAGCTAGCTGTCTGGAGGATACATTTCCACCAAGGCCCTGTCTCCCTTCCCATTATTTTTTTGCTCCGTTTACTTTCTCAGTGAGATGACTGAATGAAGGAAGTGGCAAGGGAGACCTGGGAGAAGAAGCTGTCTGTCAGGTCTGGAAACCATCTTGGGCATTGGATCTTCAGGCCTGCCACATTTAGTGCTGTGGGAAACTGGGAGGGGGGATTCTGTGCATGAGGAGATATAGTCAAAATAACATTCCTTTCTCCCAGAGTCAAGGTCACTCTGCCCTGCACCTGAAGGAGTGTGTCTGGGAGGCATCTCCAGTTGGGATGGTGCTTTGATTGGACAATGTGATGGACATGTGGGTGCTGGGGCAGGGACATGAACTTTATTTTGGCTGTGGAAACTGGAAGTTTTCAGATTCGGGTTTTCACAGATGTGCCAATATGACATCTCTAATAAAATGGAACTTGGAGGAAACTTAAGCCTTGGAGTTTTCTTTCGTTGGGGGTGTTACTTGGAACCCTGACACTGTCATACCTTGACTGCAGGGAGGACATTCAGCCTGGTAACACAGAGTATGGATTGGATGGATGAGGTTCTAATCAATCAGAAATTGTCTTCTTCATAATTCCAGAGAAAATACCACAAAAATAGTTATGGAGTCTGCAGCACCAGCTAAACCAGCAATAAAGACCAATATCATGATGGGAACATAGAAGTACAATGCCAATTCTGAGATCTGCACTCTCTCTCTCTCTCTCTCTCTCTCTCTCTCTCTCTCTCTCTCTCTCTCTCTCTCTCTCTCTCTCTCTCTCTCTCTTTCTCTCTCTCTCTCTCTCTCTCTCTCATCAATAAAAGATAAACATGAAATAAATAAATGAAAAAGGAATTTAAAAAAGAGAAAGAGAAAAGAAAAAATGCAGAGAAAAAAAAAGCTGAAAGTAAGCGATATTTAAAGAAACTACTTCCAATCTTTACGGCAGCTACAAATAAACTAAATGTCTCTCCTCCCACTCCCCTTTTAGGATTATATTACACAATTCCTTTCTTTTTGTATTCCACTCTTTTTAATCAGCAAATTCAAAAACCAACAATTTATTTTTTTAAAAAAGTTTCAACAAAAAGTCTGTAAAGGGTTAGTCTTTTATAAAAGTACTTATTGTTTTATCTGTACCCAAATTGGCCAATTTTGGCATTTCTGCATATTCCATCATTTGTACCTTCACCATTGTGGGTGTTTCAGTATTTTTTCCATCTTTGTGCATATAATAAACTCATTCCAGTTAATGTGTGCAAAGCCAATCTGAGACTTTTCTAATTGGCTATCCATAAGTCCCAGTAAGAAAAGTTCTGGTTTCATCAAAATATTTATCTTCAAAATTCTTTTTATCACCTGAGGCTTTGCATAACTAACAATATATTTTCAAGCTGTTAAACCACTGTTCATTAAATATATCAAAGTGGTGTACAGTACAATTGTGATAAAAACACTACAATGATGAAACCCACAATTAAAAATCTTTCTTGTATCGTCTAGTCACTGTTGATTGACTACTTGGACTAATTCCTGCAATTTACTTGGTGAGGTTTTTTGTAACTGTTTTTATCTTTGCCTGTTTCCTTGGGCCGAGAGAGAATGATCAAGGTCACCCAGCTGGCCTTGGGCCCAAGGCGGGACTAGAACTCTCATTCTCCAGGTTTCCAGCCTGATAACTTAACCACTATGCTAAAGTGGCTCTCCAAAAATTGTATTAAATACAATAAAATGGTAAAAATAATAAAATCCACCATTTCAATAACACAGGTAATCCTCGACTTACAGCGATTCATTTAGTGACCATGCGAAGTTACAATGGCACTGAAAAAGTGACTTATGATTGTTTTTCACGCTTCTGAGCATTGCTGCATCCCCATGGTCAGGTGATCAAAATTCAGATGCTTGGCAACTGACACATGACAGTTGCAGTGTCCCAGGATCATGTGATCACCTTTTGCGACCCTTTGACAAACAAAATCAATGGGGAAGCCAGACTCACTTAACAACCGTGTTACTAACTTAACAACTGCAGTGGTTCACTTAACAACTGTGACAAGAAAGATCATAAAACAGGGCACAATTCAATTAACAACTGTCTAGCTTAGCAACAGAAAATTTGGGCTCAATTGTGGACATAAGTCAAGGACTACTGTACATGAATAATATTTAGGGCAGCTGATAAAGTGAGGGTAAGGCTGTTTTAAGCACTCCCCTGGAAGCTTATTCTACAAAGTGGGTGTCAGTAGAGAGAATATCTGTTTTCTCCTCATCACAGCTGAGTAAATCTCAGTCAGATTTGACATATTCAGCAGGACTTCCCTCTTGAAAGTAAAGATAAGATAGAAGGAAGTGTGTAAAAGGAACTGGTTCCTTAAATTATCTGATCTTAAACTGCTTGGGGCCTTGTAGACTATCTTGCTGAGAATTTTCTATTTTTAGTAATCAGAGAGAAAAGGCCATGTTCTTTCGAAAATACCACCATTCCAGGTGATAATTTATTTATTTATTTATTTTGCTGTTCTTATATGCCCTAATATCCCTTAGTTATATCTCTGAAACCTGATTACCTCATATATGAAATATGGAATTTTCAAAATTCTACTGAAGATGCTGGACTAAAAGATTAGATCAAAACGGAGTGATTTGATCTGAATGTCCTAAAACACTGTGGATTAATGCCATTGTTCAATCAGAACTTTCCACCTCAGGGAAATCTACAAAGCTGGCTGAGTATTAATGACAGAGATTAATAGACTTGGAAGGGACCTTGCAGGTCATCTAGTCCAACCCCCTGCCCAAGCAGGAGACCCTACATCTGTCTCTACTTAGGATCGAACTCACAACCTCCTGATTGGTGAGGTTGGCCAGATGATTATGCTTCTAGGATAATTTTAAGGCAATTGACAGCCCTAGTTCCTTTCCTGCCATTTCAACAGATTGGCGAGAGGAAGACTCCAGTGGATGCTGAAAACCTTTGGGGAAGAATTTGAAATTGACAACAACTGGAGTTGCTTTGTAGTGGCTCAATTCTGGATCAGCATTTTGCATCATGGAAAATGAAAGCCATCTTTAAATGTCCTCATGCACTTTTAGGCCTGCACTGTAAGCAATGCTATTGACATAATCTAATTCACAAGCAGTATGGCATTACAAAGCTTTCGTAAATTAGGCACTGGAACCTACTATTCCAGTTGTGATTTATGAGTGGCTGAATGAAGCTTGTTATTTTGGTAGGCAGGTACTTAATGGAAAACAGGATATGACTTAATCCCTTTGTAACGTATCGTTGTTGTTTTCTTTTTTTTTTCCTCTCTTTCTCTGACATTTTTGCTGGTGATATTTGTTTTTATCTTGAATTATACGTTTACTGGGAATGAAAAGGAGATAGGTGAGTGAATGCAGTAGTTTATATTGGTAAACACATGAGAAATGGATTGGAAAGGTCAAAATGACACATGACATGACAGAGCACACCAGAAGCCATAAACAGGTGTGGGGAGCAATTTTCATCAAGATTGTTGAACACTGGGAGGGAAGTGTTGAGCCTTTGTAGACTTGATTTGCTGAAAAATTATTTCCCCTATACATCTATTATTTTAAAAAGTTCTTGTTAGCAGAGGAAACCTTTTCTCTTAAAAGTCAACCATGACTATGTACATTCAAATGTCAGTCCTGCCAGCACTTACACCTCTAAATAGAAATGATCCTTGGCTCCATTTATTGAGGAAGGTATAATTTTATTAGAAGTCAAGTATATTGCAGTAATGCATAGGCAGAACTGAGAATCGCGTGCCAAAATCCCTAAGTTCAAATTTTCCCTCCCTTAACTGCCTCCCATTGCTGACTAGCCCATGACCAATCAGGCTCAGGCAAGATGTTTCAAGAATGGTTACTTCAAGCGTAGGTTGACATGCAGCTGTGTTCTTCTCCTAGCCGGGTGACCTTGAAGCAGCATCTCAGGGAGATACAGCAGTTTCACTTCCCCCCAAGCATCCCCTTCCTATCCACCCTCCCCAGAGTTAATGGCAGACTGTCACCGTATAGTAGCGAAGCACAAGCAAGCATTAAGGTGACAGCTTGCATTGGATTTAATTGGAGTGCAGCAGGTAAGGAAGACTTAGTACGTTATCTCCCAATATGGTACTGTCCCAATAGCAATCCTAAGTACCCAGAGTTTGCTGCTTCAAAATGAAGAAATTACATGAGCCATAAGGAAATATTTGCACTGGGTTACAGAAAAGAAGTTTCCAGCCAGGACCTTATTTATTTATTAGTATTATATATTTTATATAACTTGCAGTATGTTGAATATAGGCACTGAATTAAATCTCAGTCTTTTTAAGCTGTTAATATTCCCTCTCGATTAACTCTGAGGTTAAGAGTACAGTCAGATGTTAGTCTCATGATACTGATATAATTCTAGTTACATCATATGTGACATCATAGAATTCCCCAGTAGCACCTGACACTTTGTTATATCAGCAATGTCTGTATAGGAGAGCAAATTATATTCCTCCTCAGTTCGTTATGTTCAAAATGTTGTATTGTAACTTGAACATGTAATTCAATTAGTGGCTGTTATGTAATCGTATAGACTTTGTTTGACTCGGGCAGCAGTGCAAATATTTAGTTTGAAAAGATACAGAGATATAATTGCTTATTTGAGAAGATTTTGTGAGCATATTTCTTCATGTTAATCAGGTGTGTGACCATGTGGATTTGTATTTTTCTTGTGCTAATCACATGAGAAAGGCAAATAGATTTTGGATCACCTGCTGGTACATTGAGGAATACCTAGGAATGCTCTGTTAAAAATTCTCTGAAAAGGAAGATTTCTGCAATGTAAACCTGGCAAGGGATGAAATATGGTATATTTTCAGCACAAAGATGCATTGAATGGATGTAAAGAAAGACTCAAAATTATTCCTTTTTTTGTCTTGCCACCTTCTTTGCTAGTGGTTTAGACCACGACAAGTCATCTGCAATAATGCCTTCCTCGGCTTCCTCTATCTGATGCTTATTATCGCTGAGGTTTATTATTCCTCTGTCATTGTTCTAATTAAATCTGTGGCAGATTGAGAAAGAATTAATTAAACCAGCAAGAGATTTTCTCTGGGAAACTATCACAGTTTAACCTTCTCCAAGAACTCATTTGAACCCCAGGTGATCATGCAAGTAAGATGAACTGTGCTTATCACTGATCTTCTCTATTTAAGATAAAGGTCAAGACAGCTATACCTATATGTAATTTTTCAGTAATAAATGCCTTTGGCAGTTCAAGGGGACCTTGCACTATGAGTCCTCCTTTTTTGAGTAGAGTTCACTATTGGAAGGGCCAGGGCAGAGGGTGCCCTCTGTTACAAGATGTGAACCATCTGAGGAGCAGTCATAATTAATTCCCATTTAATAAATTGCTCACCATCAAGACTTCCCGCCTGGACATGGGCATGAGCAAATGCATAAGTTCACAGTGTCAATTTTCTCTACTGTGTTGAGATATATTGTATATGTTATTGATCTTGCTGGATGCTAAAAATTAAACAAACAAACAAAAAACAACAACCATAAGACAGTCCAATTGTTTAGGTATTGGGTAGGGAACCATTATAAGATACCAAGGTTTTGAGGCTGGACCACTTTCAGAAAAGCTATATTTATTTATTTATTTATTTATTTATTTATTTATTTATTTATTTATTTATTTATTTATTTATTTATTTATTTATTTATTTATTTATTTATTTATTTATTTATTTATTTATTTATATTTCTATGCTGCCCAACTCCCTAGGGACTCTGGGCGGCTCACAACAGAAACGAACATAAATCAATATAAAAACATCTAAAAAAAAAGATTAAAAAACACATTTACAATTTAAAATCATTTCAGCCCTCCATTCATGGGGCGACCTTTCTAGTCATCTCCACAAGGTCAATGGCCCCAGGCCTGTCGGAAAAGCCAGGTCTTTCCGGCTTTCCGGAAGGCCAATCCTGAAAAAGGCAACAGCAAGCGATTTCCATATTATTGACAAGGAAATTACATATCTAATCATTATAAGTTGAGCTTGTGGCAAGAAAGTCTTTACTGTTACTTATAATTGTTGATGTAGTAATTATATCTAAATTAATAATCATATTCAAATTTTGTACAAAGCTTTCTCCTTTTATTTGTGTATTTCATTGTGTGGGTATATGTACATAGATAAGATATACATACATATAATATAAATACTGTAGCTTGTGTTTTCTAATTATTTTGATTTAAATGATTAGCAGTATATTGGGTTTTTGTGGGAATTCAGGGGTGATAGTTGTAAAACTAACAGAAATGAAAATAGGAATAGGAAAATTTTTCACACCTCTATCCAATATTATTTTGGCAAAAACTATATATAAAGTATATAAATTGGATTGTAATTATAACAGAGACATGTGAGAAGTGAGCAAGTTCAAGCCAAATAAATCTCGATTGCAGTGAAAAAGACTGTAACAAGTAGGTAATGTTTCACTATCATTCAGATCCTACATTTCTATTTTAATTTATGAAAGATGTCCAACTGACCAAACTGACTGTTAACAGCACAAATAGTGTGTGTTTCACTCCCTTAAGGGGATCAAAAGACATATTCACTTACTGTTATACTTGATGCCCTGTAGCTGGAAAATACTGTGCAAGTTAATTGAAATAAGTAATATGATTATAGCAATAGCAATAACAATTAGACTTATACACAGCTCCATAGTGTTTACGGCACTCCCTGAGCGGTTTACAAATGTCAGCATGTTGTCCCCAACAATCTGGGTCTGCAGAAGGATGGAAGACTGAGTCAACTTTGAGCTAGTCAGGATCGAACTCTTGGCTGTCGGCAGAGCCAGCCTGCAATACTGCATCCCAACCACCGCACTACCTTGACTCAGTTATTATGTTCACATCTTTAGTTCATATCTCTTTGATGGGGTGGGTAGGAAATGAAGGAAGAATCTGAGTTAAACAGATTTTTTTTAAAAAAACCTTAGCACTTCATACTGATTAAAATGACTATATGTCAGTAGTTTATTATACTCAATATCATTTCTATATTATATTTTCTTCATTTCCTATGTTTTCATTCAAGGAGAAAGTTAAGAGTTAAAATGAAGTCTATAATATTTATTTATTTATTTATTTATTTATTTATTTATTTATTTATTTATTTATTTATTTATTTATTTATTTATTTATTTATTTATTTATTTATTTATTTATTTATTTGTATTTCTATGCCGCTCAACTCCGCAGGGACTCTGAGTGGCTCACAACAAATACAAATATCATCAATATAAAAATGGCGTTAAGAACAAAATTTAAAAAACATTATAACAGTTTAAAACATTCAATCATACAACAATTTCATGGGCCAACATCATTAGTTCTCCCACACGGTCATTGGCCCCAGGCCTGCTGAAAAAGCCAGGCCTTCACGGCTTTCCTGAAGACCAATAAGGTGGGGACAGTACGGATCTCGGGAGGTAATAAATTAGGGCATGACTTTTATTTTGACTTGAGGGCCTTATTTGTCTCTTTTTAACAGAAAATGAACAATCTTGTTTTTTTTTAAATGTATAGAATGAATGAGAGAGAAAATCCACTCAAATTGGGTACTAATACTACTCTATAAAGCCTTAGTAAGACCACACCTAGAATACTGCATCCAGTTTTGGTTACCACACTATAAAAACGACTCTAGAAAAAGTGCAGAGAAGAGCAACCAGGATGATTAGGGGACTGTCACTAAAACATATGCAGAACAGTTACAGGAACTGGGCATGGCTAGTCTAGTCTAGTGAAGAGAAGGACCAGGGGAGACATGATAGCAGTGTTCCAATATTTGAGAGGCTGCCACAGAGAGGAAGGGGTCAAGCTATTTTCCAAGGCACCCGAAGGCTAGACAAGGAATAATGGATGGAAACTGATGAAGGAGAGATTCAACTTAGAAATAAGGAGAAATTTTCTGATAGTGAGAACAATCAACCAATGGAACAGTTTGCCTTCGGAAGTTGTGGGAGCTTCATCACTGGAGGATTTCAAGAAGAGATTGGACTGCCACTTGTCAGAAATGCGGTAGGGTCTCCTGCTTGAGCAGGGGGTTGGACTAGATGACCTACAAGGTCCCTTCCAGCCAGCGGTGGCTTGCTCCCGGTTTGGCCCGGTTCAGCAAACCGGTAGCGGTGGTGGCGGGTGGCTCCACCCACCCGCCTGGGATGCTTCTGCGCATGCCAGGCCCTTTGCAACCTTCCCAGCTGACATCTTAAAAACAAAGTCAATGGAGGAAGCTGGATTCGCTGAATGACCACCTGATTCATGTAACTGCAGTGATTCACTTAACAACCATGGTAAAATAAGTCATAAAAGTGGGCCTGCCTCATTTAAGAACCGTCTTGCTTAGCAATGGAAATTGTGGTTCCCAATTGTGGTTGCAAGTCAAGGTTGACCTGTCTATAAGCTTAGATGCGGGGAATCCTTTCTCTTTTAATTTAAACACCAGAGATCCAACAACAAAATGCTTGTCATGGTGTTTGTAGTATTGAAACAGGTGGGGAAACGTGATAAGTCAGTCAGGCCGAATGGGCCATTGCTAAGTGTGTGTTCTTTTGGTTAAGAGCTCTATTCCCACAGACATAATTGATTTGTTTTAAATATAAGGCATGATTTATGGCACACAGATCATCTCTGGAAGGAGAGCGGTTTTGCTGCTACTTGAAAGAAAAACACTGGAAACAGCTCATATTTCAAATATCACCTTAGTTGCCAATAAACCTCTGGGCTCGGTGGAGCATCAGCCGAAGCGTGATCTTTCTTTAAGGCTGCTGGGAAACCTGAGTCCTTTTCCGAGACATCCGATATCCCACTTGGCCTGACATCTTTTATAATATTTTGTGACATCTTTCAAGACTTCGCCTTCATATATTCTGATGCTCTGAAGTGTAAAGCTTTTGAAGGAGATTAAACCCTTTTCTAGCAGCTGCTGTAAACTGATGTCTGGCATTTGGACAATGGATAAAGTTGCCTATTTGCAAGAGAATTGGAAAGTTAGCAAATGCTGGGATGATTCCATATTTAGAATAAAAAGATGTCAGTTCAAATGTTTTTGATTCAGGATGCATTCCATATATTAAATGATGCTGAGGGATTCCCCCCCTCCACAAAAAAACCCTCTGTGGGTCTGTTCTCAGATTTTACTTAATCAAGTCCAAGGGTGTCAAACTCGATTGTGTCACCTGACGTATTGTGGCGTATTGTGACGTTTTTTGCCTTTGCGGAGCCGGGGTGGGCGTGGCCTATGCCTGATCCATTTGACAGGCCTGATCCAGGGAGGGAAATATAGAACATTTGCTTCATATAAAATGGAAGGAGAAGATATTGTGAGAGAGTTACTTTTTTAAAAAAAAATGTGTAGTTTAAAATGGATCCAGAATTAACAGAGAAAGTACTTTAATTGTTTTTATTTTATTTTCAGAGCTAAAACAAACCAAGCTGTTCAGTGTTACGATTTTGCTTTTATATAGCTAGCTTGTGAAACCATTCTATTAATAACAAGATTAAAGCCAATGAAAAAAATGAGAGTACAGGATTGGTTCAGGCCTGTTCCTTTTCCTGTTCCATATCAGAACAAGAAGAAAGCTTAAATAAAGATGTGACGTCAGGAAGTGACTGTTTGAGATTGCTGAATAAATAAACACCAATTGTTTTAAAATCTGAAGAGATCTCACCTTGCAAAATGTTTAGTTTACCTAGCACTGTGTCTGCCCATATTCTGTCTTTAGGTCTTCTTAAAGCAGGTTCATTCCATTCATCTATACATATTTACGATCACATATTCTCAGATTCAACATTTCATGCTCGAGCAACATGTTATACATCTGATTTAGTGGACAAAGGTTAAATTTCAACATTGCCGTGCAAGTGTTGGCCAGACGATAGTTCCATGTCCCTTAATTTGCAGGTGATAGTTCCATGTCTCTTAATTTGGCTTTTCCTTTGATGGGAGAGATGGTCATCTGATTTAATTTCCTGAATCTAAATCATTATAGGCTAAACATAGTTAATTTTACATGATTCTGATGTACCTTAGGTTGTACTGGGCTAATTGGTTATGGCTGGTACCAGGGGTGACATTCAAATCCCCCCCCTACCGGTTCTGTGGGCGTGGCTTGGTGGGCGTGGCTGGGGTGTCATGTGACTGAATGGGCATGGCCAACTTGACGTCACTCACGGCAAGGTGGGGCAGCGGCACCCCACCAAGCCACACCCACAGAACCAACAGAAAACTTCAGCCAAGTCTTCTAGCGTTCAACCTGGCTGCTTCTTGCCTCCTTCTCATGTTTGCTCTGTGTGTATGAGCTCGAGAAGGAGGAGAGAAGGAGTGAGTGGGAGGGGCGGGGAGGGGCCAGTCAGTGGTGCAATTTATTGGTTTTCCAAACTGCACATAATCGTCGCCACCGGTTCTATAGAACCTGTCCGAACCTGCTGAATTTCACCCCTGTCTGGTACTGGATTACCTCTTACACCCCTCACAAATCCTATGTCCAACTTCTGTTGCTCCTCACTAGGTGTTTCTTCTGATGTTTCAAAATTTTAATGCCTTTTGTTATTGCTGCTATTATCTTCACCTTTTAGTGTCACTTGTGGGATCAAGTTTTCTGATTCTCCACCTCTCATCTAACTCTTTCTCTTCCCACCCCATACTTCCTCCCTCCCTCCCTCCCTCCCTCTTCCTCTATGCACCAGGATCTTTGATCTGGCACGTTGAATCACAATGTTTCAAATACAAATAATGCTTGAATTATGAACACAATTGGGGCCAGAATTTCCACTACTGAGCAAGGCAATTGTTAAATGAGTCACATCTGATTTTACAACCATTTTTTTTGGCCACGGTTGTTAAGCCTATCATTGTAGTTGTTAAGTGAATCACAAAATCATTAAGCGAATCCAGATTCCCCATTGACTTTGCTTGCAAAAGTGTTCACATGACTCCAGGACACTCTAATCATTGTAAAATCATGCCAGGCCAAGCACCTGAATTTTGATCACATGACTGTAGAGATGCTGTGAGGGCTGTGCACAAGAGGACTGGTTATAAATCATTTTATTCAGTGCTGTTGTAATTTGAAACAGTTGTTAAATGAATGGTTGTAAGTGAAGGGGTTACAGTCCAACAGGAATATAGGTAGTCCTCCATTTACAAGCACAGTTGAACCCAAAATTTCCATTACTAAGCTGTTTTGCCCCATTTTATGTCCTTTCTTGCCACAGTCGTTAAGTGAATCAGAGCAGTTGCTAAGTTAGTAACACAGTTGTTAAGCGAATCTGGCTTCCTCATTGACTTTGTTTGTCAGAAGGTTGCAA
Source organism: Diadophis punctatus similis (assembly GCA_023053685.1). NCBI lineage: Eukaryota > Metazoa > Chordata > Lepidosauria > Squamata > Dipsadidae > Diadophis > Diadophis punctatus. The sequence continues at coordinate 54,123,454 of JALIGW010000002.1, read as the reverse complement.
AAGGTGATCACATGACTCTGGAACACTGCAACCATCATAAATGCATGCCTGTTGCCAACCATCCAGATTTTAATCATGTGACCATGAGAATGTGATTTAAGACCAGTGACACAGTTGGGCTTAGATCACATGATTGTGGCTGCCATCTTGAATTTTTGACATACATACACGCACACCCGCAAAAAACCCCTGCCCCTCTCGGATGATAAATCATGACAGCAGCATTCATACTTCCAGGAATGCAGAAAGTAGATTAGCTGTGAATACCCTCATAGCATCTTTATGAGCTTCTATCAGACATCTCTTTGGTCATAGTAGGAAGAGGAGTCTCCCTTAGATAAGCATTGGTCTGAGCCATTTTCTTGTTACATAAAAAGTAGATCACATAGTGTTCATCAGAGAGTGTGGGCAGAGCAGGGAAGAAATAGGAACCTGTTGGACAATATGACACAATGCTATGCATTTTAGATATTGAATTCTCTAACGAGATTCCTGTTGACAGATGGTGTAGGAGGTGTGGTTCCAGGGCATGCTGAAATGACAAAACTGCATTACACTTATTCTCTGAGCAGCCTAATACCTCACTAGTTGCATCTAATGAGGATAAGGCACTCATTGTCATGATAGTGCATCTTCATCATCCATTCGCTCATGCTTTGCTGGGTGGTGATGAGGGATTGTTATTCCCCCTTCATGAGCCATAGTTTAACTGGGAGCTTCTAATCAAGTTCAGATCAATTAGCATTTTTAAAAAATCTGCACAAGTGCTGGTTGAAGCGATTATGGGTATTTTTCTGAGAATAGGGGTCAGTCACCCTTCTTTGAAAAAGAAGGTGGAAGGAATTGCACTTGCTTTCTTGTTTAGATCTATGAGATGGCCACATGGGAAATTTATTTATTTATTTATTTATTTATTTATTTGAGGTTCTTCTATGCCGCCCTACTCCCTCAGGACTCAGGGCGGTGTACAACATTTTAGGGAACATCAAACAAATCAATTAAAAACAATTTTAAACAATTTTTTAAAAATGCAGGGGTGGGTTTCAAAATTTTTAGCAAGGGGTTCTCTGCTCGGTTGCTGAGTGGGCATGCCCATGGTGGGCATGGCCTAGTCGGCCTCCTGCACCATGGTGGGGGGATGCCTTTTTGCCCTCCCTGGGCTCTGGAGGCTTTTCTTGAGCCTCCGGGAGGGCGAAAATGGCCTCCCCAGGCTCCGGAGGCCTCTGGAGGCCGGAAACGGGCCCATTTCCAGTCTTTCCAAACTTCTGGTAGGCCCATTTTTTGTCCTCCCCGAGCCTCCACGCGTGCCCTGCACGTACCTGCATCCAAAACGGGCCACGTGGGGACTCCTGGGAGGGGAGGGGAAGGGTGGGCAGGGCCAGCCAGGAGTGGGATTTGGGGGTTCTCTGAAGTACACAGAATCTTAGAGGTTCTCCCGAACCCCTGCGAACCCCCAGCAGCCCACCTCTGGTTACATGGATCTGTCTTACTCTAGTTATTTATTCTTTCTGGATTGTGAACACTTCAGGATTAGTCATATATTCCTTATTTACACATAATAAGAAGCAATTATTTATTACATGCTGAAATGTAAGCACCAATCATAGCAAAAGAAGGAGCAAAGGGGCTGTATGTGTAGCCAGACCTTTACCTATTTATTCATTATAAGTCAGCTTATTATCTAAAACAGAACCAATTAACTAATTAAGGCTTGAATGCTCAGGGAAAATACTGAATTTTCAAGCTGTTTTGAAGGCAGAAGATGTATTCAGGGAATGGGATGCTATGGCTAGTAAAACTTAGCATAAGAAAAGCAACATCATATGCAAAGCTTATTATTACTGCTTGTACAATATATGTGCTTCTCATAAAATGCACATCACTTTTTATTTGCATCATCTATTTCCCTTGCATTTCATATTTTGAATACAGAAGAAAAATTTTCAGGGTCTTGTCACAAAAGTTATTGGTTTCTCCATTATGCAAAGCATAGAAAAAGAGTAAGAAACGGTAAGCCAAAGACATTAAAGATATGGATAAAGCAACAAAGAGCAAAATCTAATTTACCTATTATTTACTAATTACTAAGACTATTTACTCTGCCTCTGCATATCTTTATCTCTTGCACCTACTCTATGACTGGAAGACATGGAAGTGGGGGTAAAGGAGTCTGTTATGGAGTATTCCCAGGGGGGAAATTACAGCAAAGGTTTTTTGTTTGTTTTTATGATTGTTTATTTATTGTTTCTTTGGTTGTTGTAAGCCACCTAGAGTTGCTTAAGGTAGGCGATCATATAGATCTTTAAAATAAACAAATAAACGCTGCAGTCATATAATGCTTCAGACATTGCCTTTTGCTCTTTATATTTCTCACATCTCTGAGTATTTCATCCAATCCATCCAATCAGAAGCTTCCTCTAACTCGCTTTGACCCATAGAGTATATATTTGTTTTGTAATTCATTGTCATTCATTCTTTCCCTATAACCAAATCATCTTGAAGTGTTTTGTTTGTATTTTTACATTTGAATTTTGTATTCAATCAGTTCAAAACTCATTCATTCCTCACTGAATTGTTTCTTTTTATCCTTACTCTCTTTAAAAATCAATTCTAAGCGTTGCTGGCTGTGGAATTCTGGGAGTTGAAGTCCACACATCTTCAAACTGCCAAGGTTGAGAAACACTGATTTAGAGTATGTTTCCATTCCATATATCCATGAACACATAGATTTCCACAGCCATTTTCATGTGCAAATATTCATTCCCCCATAGACCACACATTACCCACTACCTTGCCACTAGGATTTACACATCTCAGTCCTCTTCTCCATCTTTAGTGTACTTTTTATAAAAAGAAATAAATTCATCTACTTGCTGTAGTTTTTTTAAAATAATTCCCTCACTTGTTTTTTGCCAGGTGCTGACTATGTAACAGATCAGAGTACTGATGTGGAAGCTCCCAAGTAAGTTAAAGAAGAAAAAGAAAGCCAGGCTGTTTTCACAATATGATTTTTAACATATATGCCATTATTTTCAGGGTACATGGAAATTCTTCAAAGTCCTGAACCTCACTGATAGAGAATCAAAGGAATGATAGGATGAACATAAAGAAGTCATCAATGATGAATGTGAAAAGAGAAGAAAGCAAACTGAACGTTGGAAAAATAATGGAAAATTGCCAACAAGAGAAGAGTAACCAAAGCAAAAAAAAAAAAGGCAAAAATCTCAGAAAAGAAGTTATCAGTTAGAGAGCTGTTAGAAGAGACAAAGAGGCATTGCACACCACTTCCCACTGAAGACGGGAAAAGACATGGGAAAAATAAGGTAAGTCTTTGAAATCAGAAGGAGGTTCCAAACTCAAAATGGTATACTAAAGGACACCATTGGATAGTTGGTAACTGATTCAAAGGAGATCAAAGAAAGATGGCAAGACTAGTCCTCTCTGCCTTGGAGTGGAAGTAAATGTGGTTTTCCTCCTTTTTGGAATGGTTCATTTCTCAGAAACACAAGCAGGAACTGAAATGATTAAATTTCTGAGGGCATTGGTGAGAAACCTAGCATTAAAACCGATAGCACACCTCACGGGCAGTTTATCAATGAAAAATAAGGAGGTATCCAATTTGTGTAGATCTATTTTCCAGATTGGAGGCACTGTTCCTTAGAAGATGTAGATGGGAGGCCCTATTTTATACAGAACAGGTCGGACAACAAAGCTGTGGTTGAAGAAAAGAAAATGAAGTATTTGAATGACAGTGACTATACGTGGTGAAAAACAAAATACCTTCATGACATATGTACATCTTGTCTCATTTTGGTATGCCAAGTCCTAATTGGACTTTTTTTGTCACTTTGACATCAGCTATATAATTGTCCAGCTGGCACTTCCCTGAAAGAATATGGTGTACCTCTGTTTTGTTGATTGTAGATGGAAGGCAGTGATATTTAGAGGCCATGATTAAGCACACTTAGTTAATGCAAATAGAAATGCCCCTGTTAGTAAGTCACCTAGAAATATTAGTTCTGGCTTTCAGGAAAGGCAGGTTTGGCTCATTTCAATTGCTATACTGTATATCAGAATTACATGGAGCAGTGTTTCTCAAACTTTCTGCAATCATGGACCACTTTTGGAAAATGCGAGGAGTGATTAAGTGCTACCCCCTTATGAGTGAAAATAGTTTAATAGGGTAATGTTATAGATGCATTTGTATACATCTCTGCATTCCCTCCATTTTTAACATCCCTTTTAAAATTTTCTTTTGTAGTTAATAATGATAAAATTAAGCTCTTTATACCACTTGGTTTTTCTCATGTAATCCATGTCATAATCACAACTACTCTTAGTACAATCACAGAAGACAAATTGTTCAACAGATACCCAGAATACTAAGAGTGTGTGTATTTGTGTGTGATTTTTGAGCCTAAATAAAAAAAATTCAATGCTTAGATATATATTGCTGAAATTCGTTTTTGCACTTTGATTTTGACATGGCTTGTGCAAAACCAGAGGTCTCTTTAGCACAGCCTTTTTGGAATGCCATCAGTAACTGCATTCAAGACATGTTCACTATGGTCAGTTTTCTGAATTTTAGTACTCATGTTGCTCTTCATATTATCACTTGTGCTGCTCAATGAACTAGTTTCCCCATCCCAACAAGCAGGCTGGGCTTGAAACAATGGACCCATAAGAAGCCAGGAACTTCTGAACAATACATTTTTGTAGTATAACTAAGGAGTTACGACAAAGGAATTCCTGCAATTGCTGTGTATCAAGAATGAATGCTATTTAGATAAAAAGATTAGAGGTTGAAAGATGTACGCTCAATAATATCATTGGCATTAAAATGGAACATTGAAATATTGAATAACTAGTCTAAAACAAACATGTATATCAATACTAGGATTATATAAGTTTGATTAATGTAACAACAACAACAACAACAACAACAACAACAACAACAACTATTATTATTATTATTATTATTATTATTATTATTATTATTATTATTATTATTATTATTATTATTATTATTATTATTATTATTATTACTGTTGGTATTGTTGTTGGTATTGTTGTTGGTATTATTATTATTATTGTTATTGTTTGTATCAAAATGAATTATACCCAGAGGCCACATTGTTCATGTATTGATATTGATGTATATTTAAAAATAATAATCCAATAAAACCTTAAAAAAAAGAATGCTATTTAGAGTAAAATCAAAGTTCATATGTTTATTATCTCCCCCCCCCACACACACACACACCTGAACTATACCATCAGTTCTTTCTTTCGATTTGGAGGCTTAGCTTCCATCCCTCTCTTGTTATGACAATAGACAAATTTGATTTCAAGTTGCTTTCCTCTGTGTGAGGTTTTTTTAATGCCCAATTCTGATTACTGATTGATCTTGGCAGCTCAGCTACTGCCAGAGAATGGAGGGAGGCAGGAGCTGAGACAGTGAGCAGCCTCTGCCCAGCTGCCTGGCAGGGAATGTGGGAAGGTATGAGCTGAGCTGCCAAAGTGTCTGATCTAACCAGCTTTGGGGCATATGAAAGTAGTCAGAAACTCTGGCAGCAGAAGCATCTGATTGCTGACTAAGCATGAATGTAGGGAAGTAGGGCTGATGTGGGGAGTGGCTCTGGTCTTGCCATCTGACTGGCAACAAATTCAAGGATGTAGCAGGCTGAAGTGAGAAAGAGGCTTTGGCTGGTGAAAGTGAGGAGGTTGCACCACCCCATCTGGCGGTTTGAGGGACACTGACCTAAAGCCTTGGCAACGAAACACATTTTAGCAACAGCGCTTTGCCTACAAGCATGTCTTAACAATCATGCAGAAAGCAAATTAACCAAAGCTTACCAGAAAACTTACCTTTGGTTCCTAACAATGCACTGCCAATCCTTTATGAATCTTTTTTTTTAAAACTTTATGACTGTTCAAGAAAATTGGAACGGGGCTCAAACCTGCATAAAATCAGGCTTACTACAAAAAAGAAGTTTGGGATGTTGGAATTGAGTTTTTGAATTCTGCAGCACTGGAGTTAGTAGAAAAGAATTATGCACATTAAAGTCATAAGGACAAGGCTATGTTATTTATTTATTTATGATCACACCTTTATTTTTTAATAAAATAAAAAATTCCTCCCTCCTTCTATTTTCCTCAAAACAATAACCCTGTGAGTGAGTTGGGCTAAGAGAGAGAGAGAGTGACTGGTGCAGTCACCCAGCCAGCTTTCAGGCTTAAGGTGGGACTAGAATTCATAATCTCCCAGTTTCTAGCTAAGCGTCAGTTCGGTTACTGCTGTTAGTTGTTTATCCTGTTTTCTTTGCTTCCAGGGATGGTTCATTGCTTGTATTGTCATAAAATTTTTACAAGTTTGAATTTACAAAAAGTGAACCTGACCTTCCTTCATGTAACTTTATGGGTGCAGAGGTGAGTTCCTTCTGGTTCGGACCGGTTCGCCGGAACCAGTAGCGTCGTGCTGGTGACGTCATGATGACATCACCGAACCGGATTGGTTGGTGCTGGTCCGTGGGCGCCGCCATCTTTTTTTTAATTTTTTTTTAAAATTCCAATTTCCCCCTGATTTTTTTTTAAAATTCCTTTTGCACATGCACAGAAGCCAAGTTTCCGGCACATTTTGCTTTCGGCTAATTTTTTTTGAATTTTTTTGGGATTTTTTGCACTGTGCATGCCCGTGCCAGCCACGTGGCATGGGAGGAAGCGAACCGGCAGCGAAGTAAGTTGGAGCCCACCCCTGTATGGGTGATATACTGTTGGAAAAGTATGTGCAAAACAGAAAATGTGGGAAAGAGGACTAACCAAAGGTATTTGTACTTTAATTGTATAAGTTACAGAGAGTAGCTTCATCTCAATTGGAGAGGCCATTTATGCATCACCAAAAAGAAGCAACACTTAAATGACCCCCCAAAGAATGTAAAATGGATACATATTTGCACATCACATTATATAAATACAATTTGCAAACAGTTACTATTATTTAGATTTTAAATGGAAATATATTACATTTCCCGTAATGGGAAAGATTAATCTGCAAAGTCTGCATCAGTTCTACCAGTTTATGGATGCTATCTAGGCATCCTTCTAATGTATGGGTGAGTGGTCTTTTGGTAGCTGAGATTACTTGTACATTCACATTTTGGGGGGTAACTAGGGGTCTTAGAATAGATGGAACTGCAACAGTAGTGGATTGCTATTGGTTCTTACCGGTTCGGCGAACCAGTGGCAGCGGTGGGCAGGAGGCTCCGCCCACCCGCCTGGACATCATCAAAACACTCTGTGCAGAAGCATTGCGCATGCGCACACTCCCGTTCCCGAACCGGTAGCAAAGGTAAGTGGAACCCACTACTGAACTGCAATGTACATGTAGGAAGGGGTGAGTTTCTAGTGGAAATATAGGGGGCTTTTTTGTTATTAAACTTTTATATGCCCTAAAGGACCACCGTTTTGAGGGGATCCTATTTCAAAATTATGGGATGTTTGCCATCAGTTTTCGACTGTTGCGGTCAGAAAGATCCCCGAGGCCTTAAAAAAATGACTTAGGGGATGCAACTTGCCCATTGTTTTCCTAACCAAAGGTCTCAGGCAGAGGCCTACCCTTTGTAAAATAGACTTAAAGCCTAATTACTGGCTTGCATATCATATTTAAAAGAGTATTCTTTAATATGTTTATGCTGAGACTAATCCTTGAATGGGAAATGTGACTTCTACATTATCATGAAGTTTAAATAGCCAGGTTAATTATGTGAGTTAACTTCTAGGGCTCTGTGTATCTTTGAAGTTTTGAAGCATTAAGTTGGATGCCTCCAAATCAATTCAGACCCAATTCAGTGTTTTGGCAGTTTTTCCAAACTAATTTGAATGTTTGGGTCCAGTTGATTATGCAAATGATTCAAAAGTTCAAATTGGATCAATTTTTCAGTCTCATTAAAAGTATAGATTGAATCAGTTTGCTTTTTCAAATCTCTCTGAATTCAGTCAACGCTGATTTGTATAACTTTACTACCTTCATTCATTTTATGGCTGAGAGACATGGTGGCTCAAGGGCTTAGTAATGCTGGAGATAGTCTCTGCTTCAGCGGTTCGAGTCCTAGCACTGCAAGGCAGGGTGAGCTTCAGTCAATTGCCTCAGCTTTTGTCCACCTAGCAGTTCAAAGACATGTCTATGTGACTAGATAAATAGGTAACCCTTTGGTGGGGAGACGAGTTGGTGCTCCGTGTAGTCAGTCAGATTCCTGCTGGCTCTGAACTTTCCTGATTACAATGCCCGTTGCGAGGTGGCTTCGGTGGAGGGAGAGGGCCTTGGATGACACTGCAGGAAGAGCGCTTGTCTTTCTGGTGCGAAGCTAGCTCACCCTCTTGTGGTGCAAGCGTGCGAGCATGTACCATGACAGAGCTAGTACCTTGGAAGCCAAACTACTATTTTGCAATAGCATTGTAGTTTCCTGGCTAATATAACAATGCCATATACTAATAATAATTCTTGTATTGCTGAAAATACTTTGAGATTATTAATAGGCATGACATCACATTTGTCATTCATTTTAAAAAAATGCAAAATGCCACATTTGGATTCATTCTTCTCTCCTCTTTATGTAGCAATATAATTCCAACTTGTAGACAGTTTTCTGAGGAAGGAACAAATATTTGAGCTCCAAGGTGCGTTCAGTTTACAATATGCTGTTTTTGTAACTGTTCACGTGCCATACAAATGTAATTGCTTGTGCTCCTCTTGTCTTCAGTGCCTGACATATTTTATATCTCCTTGTGGTGCAGCTTAGGAGCTCATGGCCCTGTAAATATATCTCTTTTAAATATTCTATATTTGATTTGAGTTACACATTAATTTTTTAATGCAGCAACATAATGGAAGGAGTAGGAAGTCAACAGAGGGGAGAATGAGTATGATTATTCCATTGAATGCCCTAGTTTATTTTCATTCTGTTTATTTAAAAAAAAACAACCCTATGATGTAAAAGAAATCAAGATAATTTTGTGAGTCTAAATGTTCCTACTGAATGGTGACCTTCTTTAGTTGATATAACGAGCACTTTCTGCAGTTTGAAACTGAGAAACTAAGGAAAGAAGAAGGGATAGACTTTTCATGTACCTGGAATTTTTTTAAAAACATATTATTGGTGTTGAAGAATAACCCTACTGTATTTTGTCTTCATGATTAGAAATCATTTCATATATGCATTACTTGGGAATGGGTCTTGTGAAATTGTGTGGAATCCGGTTGGCTTTTAGGTTGTAATTTTCAGGATGGGAAATCTATTATCCCTCCAGATAATAATGAACTATCAAGGTTCAAACTATCATGAGCCAAGGTGGCGCAGTGGTTAAATGCAGCTACTGCAGGCTACTCCAGCTGACTGCTAGTTCAGCAGTTCAGCTGTTCAAATCTCACCAGGCTCAAGGTTGACTCAGCCTTCCATCCTTCTGAGGTCGGTAAAATGAGGACCCAGATTGTTGGGGGCAATATGCTGAACTCTGTAAACCGCTTAGAGAGGGCTGTAAAGCACTATGAAGCGGTATATAAGTCTAAGTGCTAAGTGCTATTGCTAAGGTCAGTATGGCCAGCAGTGGTAGTTCCAACCAGCGGCTGGGCTCGCCCTGGCGCTATCCCATCCTATATAATCACCGTTTTTTCGATGCCACATGAGCTCACATTTTCGGTTCTGGGCGAACCGGTTGTTAGAGTTTATGATGCCCATCTCTGTTATAAACCATGGATACATGCACACTATAAATTTTAAAAATGATACATTGACAATATGCATGCTGGCTTCTTTTATTTACAGTATAATCAAAGGAAGCAGCAATTTGGAAAACATTTTTTTTAAAAAAACTAAAAAATAGTTGGATAAGAACACAGAGGCAATAAAAAAAATACAACAACAACAATAACAAATAACAAAACAACAACAACAATAACAAAAACCAAAAACAACCAACTCACCAGATACAAATATATATTCAAGGAAGATAAAGTGCATCAAGATTTAAGTTTGGCTGAAAGTACATGGGTGTTAATGAAAACTACAGGTAAACATATCTAAAGAACAATAACATGCCAGCTGAGAGATAAAATCTAGTATGAGAAAAGAGAAGATAGTTAGTATGTAAGTTAAAGAGTAAATGATACAAGCAATTGTCCATGAATTTAGCTGCTATGATTTTATTTTATTATTTTTTTTGAATTCAGGAAAAGTGAATTACTGTATATTTAAGAATATAGTCCAAATTAAATAGTTTTTTTTCCCAAGCAGAAGCCACATTTGTTTTTCAGTTTCTGAGGACCAAAGACTTAACATGAATTAAAACAGTCTCAACACAGTTTTAAATATAAAGAAAGACTCCAGAAGTCTTTCCCAAAACCTGGAGGGGGAAAAAAAGATGAAACTTTGGACACAACTATGTTGACATAGTTCACTTTGAGTCATCAGTCTGTCCCTTGGGGCTTCGGCTGCTAAACAATTAATATATTCCTGGTTTAGTTGATATTCTTTCTGTTGCAACATTTGGAAAGTCAACCAAGAACACACAATACTACTAGAGACTTCATCATTCTGTAGAAAGAGCTGAGTTTTGCTAGTACACAATATTAAGAATCTCCTTGCCCTTTGGCAGACCTAGCAGTAATGACACTGTTGCTTAAAAACAGTGGAAAGTAAAATGATATTTGCCAACTATATTTTCGGGGTGTGTGTGTACACAAAAGGGTGACGATTCTCATTTTCAGAGGTAAGAAATTATGCTTGGATATTGCTCTCTATATTATACAGCAATATGACAAGTCTTTGTGTGTGTGTAAGTAATTGCAGTAAATTAAAGAGATTGGAAGTCAAAACCCTGGGTTCATGATATACTGTTAAACCAAGAGGAAAAAAATTATTGCAAATTATTTGAAAATGAATTATTCTTTATGTCTGTTCAGAAGATATAGATTGAGAGAAGTAGAATGTTTTACCAGTTGTGAGGAATCATTTTCCATGAGGCAGTGAGTAAACTCTCTCAGACATTGAATATGGAGGACCAGGAGCTAATCTTACCCTTGAGGAGAGTGATGTATGTTCTAATCTACATGATCTGTGTGGTCACCTAAGCACACATCAACTCAAACCAGGAAGCCTTGCAATTACCATTTGGGTAGGTTAGAGATATAATTTCTTGGCTTTGACCAAATCACAGAAGGCCAGAGAGGAGACAATGGCATCTGGTGTACCACTAGGTTACCTAGTGAAGCTTGTGTGAAAAACAAGGTTTGAAAAGGATGTTATATGTGGTACTCACTGCCAGTAAAGTATAATTTGATTTCTATTTTCTGTTCTGCACATCTACAATAATAACCATTAATAAACAAATATGCAGCCATGAGATTCAGTTAAACAAACCTTTATACTTATGATTCAAGATGAATTTTCTACTTTTGAAAGAAAACAGAATATTTTTATTAATTCAGTGAAATAAAATATTTGGTAAATAGCATTTTTTCAATCTATCTTTTTGCAAACTAATGCTCATTTTATCAGATGTACTGAATAACTAAGCTGATGTAGGATTTAAATTGGGGTCAGGCAGAGGGGGAAAAGGGTGGGGAGAAGACAGGGTGACTAGGCAAATTCAGGTTACATGTGAGATAGATTAAAAATACTGAATTAGTTAGCAATTATCATGTGTTAAAAACCCATTGTGTTTGCAGAGACCTGAGTTACTGGAACTTCTGAATGGATGTGAGTTCAGCAATCTCATTTTGTGATGTTGTTAGAGTTTCTTTGTTCCAAAACAACTGCTTTGAGGTCTTAATGGAGTGTCCTGAGAAGTTAAAATGCTTTCATATTACTTTGTCCTTCTTCACAGTCCTGATGTTGAACTTCTCCATCCATTGACTATTTTGTTCAAAGTCTGTTTCTCTTACGTAGAATCCAGAGGGATAATTGCTAGCACTGTAGATAATAGCATATATCAGTGATGGCTAACCTTTTCGGCACCGAGTGCCGAAAGTACGTGCATGTGCATGCAAAAGTGCATGCGTGTGCGTGCGCACACCCACAATGCAATGCACACATGACCACCCTGTGTGCCCCGTCCCCTGTGCATGCACGCCTCCCATTTGCGCCCCACCCCCCGCACATGCGGCATGACCCCCCTGTGTGTGGCCTGTGTGCATGCGTGCACGGCCCATGCGCCCCACCCCCATGCATGCATGCATCTCCTGCGTGCGGCCCACCCCGGTGCATGCACACATCTCCCACATGTGCCCCATTCCCCGTGCATGCGCAGCAGAGACCTGAAAACCAGCTGGCCGGTGGGAGGCACGGGCGCATGCGTGGCAGAACTCCTCCCAATTATTTAAATAGATCTACTCCAAACATGACTAAGTCAGGGTTTAACTCAGCTGACTTATCTTAATACTAAACAAGACACTGTTAAATTTCAGATTATACTTGTACAGATGCTGTTAAAATTGATGTGGCTTTCTTGAAGTATACATTATTCTCTGCTATTTAAAAGAAGATACAATAGCACTGAGCCTCTTCAGATCAAGCATTTATTTTAAAAAGCTTCTTCATTTTGTTAAGTTGTCTAGAACAATAATAAAGCAGTCTTTAAAAAAATAAGTCTAATAACTTGAACATTCTAGACATTTATAGTTATTGATTTACCTCCTTGCATTCAGTTTCAGCAACTGAATTAGCACAAGAAAATAAAATTCTGTCTCTGCCTCTCCTTCCCAGCCATTTGCCTCCTTGCAGTTTTAGTTTCACTTTCATTTTAGCATGTGGGCCTGCCTGCAGCTTCAATCAGCTGCTGGTTGGGAGGCCGATAATCAGTTGCTTGTGCTAATCAGGCTCTGCGCTGTTTGCTGCAAGAAGGTAAATTGCTGGGAGGCAGTGACCAAAAGGTGGGGGTGGCTGGATGGGGCTACATTCAGTGTATAAGATGCACCCAAGTTTTCACCCTCTTTTTGGGGGTAAAAAGGTGTGTCATACTCCAAAAATATGGTACTTTCTCATGGAAACCAGGGACATTCCTGCAGGTGCTCGGAAGGAGGGGACTGGAGTCACCTAACAACCAGACAGTATCCTGATTGGACCATGTGACTGTTTTGAGAAAGTGACAAACTTTCACTTTTAATTAGGTGGAAAACCACGGGAATATTCAGTCGGTTTTTCACCAGCCTTTGCCAATATGATATATCCAATAAACCTATTATTTGAGGAAATTGCCTGCCTCAGAGTTTTGTTTGCTATGGGTATGTTACTTGGAACCCTGACAGCTCCTTCACTAGATGATTTCAAACAAAGTTTGCATGGCTGTCAGAGATGTTATAATGGGTTCTGCATCTAGCAGGGATTTGAACTAAATGACTTTTATGGTCTCTTCCAACTGCATGATTCTAAGACTTTTACTTACTAACTGATACCTTCTGTCGTTCATCCATTTAATATTTGGCACAAATATCAGAGACCCACTAATCTGCTCATGTTTAATACATTCATAAATATTTGATTGAGGTTTTAACATTCTACATCACAGGTGGCAGATGACACAGCTGCGTCTCCTGATAGAGCCCCAAAGGATTAGCAATACATTGGAGAAGATTTCTGATCTGGAATTCTTTAACAAGAACAAGATAACTTTCCTCCAGCTTTTTGCATGAAACCAGAGGTGGCCAAAGCATGGCTGCAAGACTGTGTGCAATCCCCAACTCACCTTTCTTTGCCCATTGGAGCTGCACCTGAGGATGAATGCTAAAAATCAGTGTCCTGATTTCCCATCATTTTGAGACACGATATAGACAAAAACGGCAGTCTAAGCTCTCAATGGCCTTAAATCACTCAACCCCATTTCCAAAACAAGAGAAATGTACATTCCCAAACCTGCACATGTGAAGCAAATGGTTATATCTCCTTCACCTTATTGCACCACCCACTGCAAAATTGTGGCTTTTTGTAGGTTCAGAATCCTTTAATTCCAAGAGTAAGTCTTTTGTATCAAGTCCCATCTGGTTGCTGTTGAGGATAGTGGTGTAAATATAAAAAGGGATGCGGGCAACCTTCAGGCCAACAGGCACAGCAGAAGATTCCAGTCAGAGCTGTCAGGCGCAGCAGCCAATAGCGGCTCCCCATTCTCCCGCTCGACAACCGGCTTGGATGCAACCAATCCGGTGAGCCGCTCGCTGTTGCTGGCGGCTCTGAAGACGCAACAGGTAGGGTCAGAGTGGCAAACAAAAATGCAGCAGACACCCTAGCAGGGGTGTCAAACTGGCGGCCCGTGGGCCGGATATGTCACCTGCAGGCCAAACCCAGCTCCGCAAAGGGGAAAACCATCACGAAACATCACACAACAGCAACATGACACCATGAGTTTGACACCCGTGCCTTAGTGCGTGCTGTCTACTGCACAACTACTAGATAGTTGCAGATAGATACCAAGCGTTTTAATTCTTTGCTCCCATCTATTACCTGTCCAGATTTTTATATTTCAGATCTGGCACCACTAGTACTGATACTACACAATGGTGCCTGCCCACCTTCAGGAGAGTATCCCAAATTACCATTGCTTCAGTTCGGCCCCTTGAGTGGCTTCTGTGTACAATCTCTGGGTACCACAACATATCTGCATCTCTAAACATAATCACTAGTGTTAGTTTGGAGCGCGGGAAAAGAAGAGACGAGCACTTTATTTCTAGTTGGAGGGCAGAACACGAACTGGCTGCAAGCTGTAGGGAAGCCGCTTTTATGGGCTTCCCAGCAGCTTAGCCGGCCAGTGACAGGTGTTCAAATCGGCCGCCGCTATTCCAACCAATCAGCGGCAGCTATGCAAATTTACTATGTACCTCCGTACGTAATAACTAGTGTTTAAACCAATGACAAAGGTTTGCCTTGGAGTTCAGAGAGAGTTCCATGTATACCCTTAGACAAGGAAGTTGTAAGAAAGTAAATAATTCCGTAAGTTAAAGTTTACCCACCTCTGTTTGGTATCATGCATGAAGGAAATGCCACAAATTTCAGAATCTTCTCAGTAGCAGATCAATTAAAGACGAGGTTTTTTAAATCAGTGCCAATAAATGTCTTCCTAATTGCAGCCATCATCTTATCTTTAATTTTTTGAGGTTTCTGCCACCTTTGAAACAGGAAGGATTGCCTAAATTTTTGCATCTCTATAGCACTATCAGTTGCTATGCTCTGAAGAAGCATTAGTCATCTAGAGAGACATTTAAAAGGATTTCCCCACTCATTCTAGGAATATTCATTTAGGATCTGTCTGTTTGTGTGCACTTTCCAGAAAATATTGAAACGGGCGGATTATTCTCGTTATTTGCTAGAGGAGAATTTCCCCCAACTGTTTTATATTCTTTTTTAAAGCTATCAACAGAATTAATATGAATTAATGCTGTTAATTCATATTAACTGTACAACGTAAATGCTGTACGCCGCCCCGAGTCCTTAGGGAGTAGGGCGGCATAGAAGAATTCCCAAATAAATAAATAAATAAATGCTGTTCTGGTTGACATTTATTAATCAGATTTTCTCTGGTCCCAAATGAGAGTAATTTGGATTTCATGGATTTGCTTATACTTCCCCCCCCCATTCCATCCACCATGATCTGGCTGATATGAAATGTATGTTTATATTCTCTATATGACATCCTTATCCTTTACTTACATTAAACAGATAGCAAAAATGCCAAAACAGATAGCCATGATGCCAATGTATTTTTGAATATCCTGCCCAGGAATGAATAAAGGATAAAGCCAATATTTTCTTACTAGGAAAGAAAAATCAGGCATTTTACAAGACTTGACCAAGGTAGCCTATTGCAATCAGTTCTATCCACACTGAGTTGTGCAACTTGTGAAGAACTAAGCCAAGGCTAGGTCAAAAGCTAAACTTTATTTCATTTCAGCAACAGTGAAATTAAATGCAATGAATCTTACAACTTGCCATGTATTCAGTAGGGTGCAATATTGAAGACCAGAGCAGGCAGGACCCAGGTCAACTTTTCCTCTGCCATCAAAGCTTATAGAATGACTTCAGCCCAACTTACTCTACACACAATTATTCTGAGAAAAATGGGAGGAGGAGGACTTTTGGGTACTTGAAGGACAAGCAGGATATAGCATTAATAATTAAAATAAATAACATAACAATAATATTTTCCCCATTTCTCAAATTAAAATGTGTAACCTTAGGCAGCTTTCAGATGTATTTGGAAAGCTCCATCCCTAATTTATTTTTTTTGGGGGGGAGAGGTTGACATGAAAAATTGAGATGGGGTTGTACACCCCACTTTATATTTTCCCAGCTCCACTGGGAGACTTCATGGACTGAATCTGGGGCCCTTCAGCAGGCAAAGCATGCATGCCACAATTATGAAGGGTTACCCTAATGCTGTATCGGTGGTTTCAGATTTAGTTTTGAGCAATTTACTCCAGAAGTATCTGTGAGGGTCAGAAAAGTATAACTACCCAACCCATTCCAAACTCAGAGGTGGGTTGCTGCCAGGTTCGGACCAGTTCTTTAGAACCGGTAGCAGAAATTCGGCACCGCTCGCTGAACCGGCAGCGATGACTGGCGGTCCATGCTCCCAAACCGGTCCTCTGGTTGCCATGGATTGAAAGAAAAACCATCTGTGCATGCGCAAAGGCTTCTGCGCATGCACAAAGGGTCATTTCCGGGAAGGGATGCGTGCGCGCGCATGAGCGAAGCACGCACGCGTATGCAAAACGTGCACTTCCGTTGTGATGTGCACCGGTGGGGAAGGTAAGTAGAACCCACCCCTGTCTAAACCGAATCTTATAAATTCACCCATGACCAGGTTGGCCTATTGTAGCTGATGTAACAAAATAAAACTCTAAGCTGGTTGGCTCTGATTAGAATTCATATTGAATGAGAAATGCCAAGGTATTGACTGAATTGGGAAATCAAGAAAACATTCCGGAAGGAAGCCCTGGAAAACCAGGTCCATATTATTGCCACAAAAGCCCTACATGAACATGTTTATAGAATCATCAACCGTTAAGTGAATCCTGGGGGCGTATTTATCTTACTAAAAGGTTCTTACCTGCACTTTTAGAAACATTGTGTCTCAATAACAACTGTTCCCAGAGATGGAATAGAAAAAACTCCGCTAAAAATATATTTCTAGGAAGAGTTTGCTAGCGTATCTGCTAGCATATCTGTTAATGATTGAACTGACGATCTAATTTGATAGCTTGAATGAATGCAATCAAGAGACAGATTGGTACCCTCGATATGATTTCCAGTGTTAAAATCTCTTTCTTTCTCTCCTATAGGTCTGTAATTTGATTGTTTTTAGGAGCATAAGCAGTATGGGATTCTTCAGACTATAGAAAACTTACATGAGGGAGTTCTTCAAATGGTTTGAATAGAACTTTGGTGACAATGTCACCTCCAAAGCTGCATTTGGGAATACCTAACTGCTCCCCTGTATTGATTTTGGATTGGATCTACTACTATTAGTAGATAAGAACTACTTATCAGTTTTCAAATCCATTGATGTACAGGTGTCTAGAGACCTTCCTAAAATTGCTCCTATACTAATATTGTTTAAAATGCTAGAAAAAGAAAGTATTAAATATAGTAGGGGATAATAATTTTAATTGTACTTCAGTAATTTAAAATAAAGTTTCTGGCCCAGACCTGCCTACATCTCAGGTTGAGTCCTAGCTCAACCTTCTTTTTTCAAATATGGCCCCAGATCAGTGGTGGGTTCCTACCAGTGTGGTCCACTCTGCCGCACCGGTAGCGGCCGGCCGATTACGCAATTTGCGCGCGATGGCTCCAATGCCGTCTTCACCGGTCCGTCGCGCGTCACCATCCTTTTTTCAGAATTTTTGGGCTTTTTTTCTTCCTGCGCATGCGCAGAAGCAAAATCTTGTGAGGGGACACATGCGCAAGATTTCGGCATTTTTTTGTTTTTGCGCATGCGCGGAAGCAAAAAATTGCCGAAATTGCGCATGCACACGTGTCCCCTCGTGAGATTTTGGTGATTTTTTGCTTCCTGCGCATGCGCAGAAGCAAAATTGTGTGAGGGGGCGAGTGCATGTAGCGAG
Source organism: Diadophis punctatus similis (assembly GCA_023053685.1). Lineage (NCBI taxonomy): Eukaryota > Metazoa > Chordata > Lepidosauria > Squamata > Dipsadidae > Diadophis > Diadophis punctatus. Next base: position 54,105,351 of record JALIGW010000002.1, on the reverse strand, counting down.
TGCACGCACGAACAAAATGTGGCGATGCGCGCGTAGCGCACCGGTAGGAAGGTAAGAGAGCAACCCGCCCCTGCCCCTGATGCCATTGAGAGACCCAACATGGGCCTTGGCTCCTATCCTTATCAGAATATCAGTGACTGATGGATGTTAGGAATGTGTGATCTAAAAACAAATCCACAGCAGGCTTCTCCAACTGGGTTCTGTCCAGATTGATGGTACTCCAACACCCAGAATTCTGTGCCCAATTCTAAAAATTCCAGCTTAAGATATTCTTGAACTCAAAATGGGTCAAAATGGGGAAAGCTGACCAACTACATTTATATGCACGGTTCTCTAGTTGCCATGGAAGCAGAAAGCATCATGGGAATATTGACAGTCAACTGATATTATATTAAAATCCTGATGCCTGATCATCTTCTTTTGCTGGAATAACATTGTTCCCATTATCATAGTTCTAGAATGGGGAAAAGAAGGGAAAGGAGGGGCCTATCCAGTGGTTGGATTCAGCCGGTTTGCACTGGTTCAGTAGAACCGGTAGCTAATTTTTTGTGGAGTTCAGCGAACTGGCTGAATAGCGTGCCTCACAATGCCTGGCCCTGCCTCACCCCTCCCCACCAGCGAGTGGCCAGAAGACTAGGCAAGTGGCCAGATGAGCGGCCAGGCAAGGCTGGGAGGCCAGGCCAGATAAGGCGAGGCACCCCTCGATGTGAGTGATGTTGAGTTGGCCATGCCCACCCAGTCACATGCCCACCCAGCTACGCCTACCCATCCGGTCATTAGGATAGAAAACCAGTTGTTAAATTATTTGAATCCCACCACTGGGCCTATCTAGAGATGTAGTCTGACCATATGAAATACCCCACAAAGTGGCCACCCCTGCTCTAGTATTTACAAAGAAGAAAGTTCTGGGGAACAATAGAAACACTGAACACTGAAGGATATGTTGGCTACAGATAGTGTCACACTCAGTTTGCCACTCTTGTATTTCTATGGCATCATTTTCTAGAGTTTATTTATTTATTTGTTTGTTTGTCAAACATGTACAAGATAGCAGGTATAGGTATAAACATAAACATAGGCAAAGTAAGTACAGATAAATGAGGACAATAGGACAGTAAGACAGGGACAGTAGGCACAATGGTGCCCTTATGCACACCCCATACAGACCTCTTAGGAATGGGGTGAGGTTAGGCAGTCTAAGGTTAAAGTTTTGGGGGTTTGGGGAAGAAACCACAGAGTCAAGTACTGCATTCCAGGCATTGATCACTCTGTTGCTGAAGTCGTATTTTCTGCAATCAAGTTTGGAGTGGTTTACATTAAGTTGTATCTATTATGTGCTTGTGTATTGTTGCGGTTGAAGTTGAAGTATTCATTGACAGGTAGGACATTGTGGCAGATGATTTTATGAACTACATTTAGATCAGATCAAAGGCGACGTAGTTCTAAATTATCTAAGCCCAAAATTTCAAGTCTGGTGGAATAAGGTATTCTGTTGCGAGCAGAGGAGTGGAGGACTCTTCTTGTGAAATATTTCTGGACTCTCTCAATTGTATTAATGTCCGATATGCAGTGCAGGTTCCAGACAGGTGAGCTGTATTCCAGAATTGGTCTAGTGCAGCGGTTCCCAACCTGGGGGTCGCGCCCCTTTGGGGGTCAAACGACCATTTCCTAGGGGTCGCCCTGGCATCCTCAGCTCCCCCCCCACTGCCACAAGCCTGGCCATATCGCGCCCCACAACCCCTGCCCCCGCGCCCTCACCGCGACCCACCCCGCCACCGCCATTTGGGTTCTTTTACCCTCTGTGCATGCACAAAGCATTCTGCGCATGCACAGAGGGTAAAATAACACAAATGGTGGTGAAGTCTCCAGATCCGGGCAAGGTCTCCGCTCGCTTTGCGTGTTGCCTCTGGGAGCTTTTTGAGCCCCATCACGAAAGGCGTGCGCGACTTCGGCGGGGCCGGGACAGGCGGCTGTTTTTTATTTGGAACCCTTGCAGGCACAAATGCAACAGTACGGAGGGTGAGTTTGCAAGTGGGGAGGGTGAGTTTGCAAGTGGTGGCAAAGGTGATCTTCCAAGGAGCCCCCCCTCCTCTTCGCTCGGCCCCCGGGAACAAAAGCCGGGATTGAAGCCAGCTTAGGGGAGGAACAAGAGAGGTGAGGCCAGCCAAAGAGGAGCGGAGGCGGCGGAGGCGGCGGGTGGCTGGTGGGACCCCGCGAGCAGCAGCAGCAACAGCTGCAGCAGCGGCCGAAGGGCAGCCGGGGCAGAGCCGGGCTTCCAGCTGCTGCCTGTCGCAATGTTCCTCGCTTTGCTCCGCTTTGCGGGCTCGGCAGTGGCCAAGTGGGGCGCTGCCACCCGGAGAGAATGTGCCAAGGGATGCTTGGCTCTGGCGCACACCACGGAGGAGCTCCCGGGGCTGCAGGCGCCGCGCCCCCGCTCGCCTCGGCACCCACCCGCGGTCGGCCGCTGCAACCATGTTACTAACTTAACAACTGCAGCAACTCACTTAGCAACTGGGGCATGAAAGGTCATAACATGGAGCAAAACTCACTTAACAATGGTCTCACTTAGCAACAGAAATTTTGGGTTCAATTGTGGTTGTTAAGTTGAGGACTACCTGTAACGAAAATAAATAAATTTCAAAAAGAATTGCCTAATGGATGCAATTCAGGGGGGAAATGATTCAATTGGGTAATACAAGTGGATTGGTGGGAACAAAAATGGTTATTGTTTCACCAGTATCTTAGGGAACAGTCTTGAATATGTGGTTTAAGCATAAAGGTACATATGTATAAGCGGCGAAAGAATGACTCAAAAGGCAAAATTGTTTCACTTGCATTGTTTAATATGAAATATTGAGTCTTTTAGTGAGAAATGCACAAGTGATGACAGGTTCTGAACGTGGGTCAGGCCATTATCGAAAGCAGATATTGTGGTATTTCTTTTTCTTACCATATAATTTCTTTGCTTTGTATTTTTTTTAACTGCACTTTGCATAACATTGGTTGCCCCAAAAGGAAATGGTGGTATGAATATGTATGTATGTGTTTTCTTTCGATTTCCATACAAACTTTCTTTTCTCCAGCTCATCTTCAAGTGTTCTTTCTTTTCAACCGAAAGAAAATTCTCACTCAGTGTTTAAAGTAATTGACACTGACAAAATAGATATATTTTCAGGAAATCTTTAAAATTCTCCAGTTTCATTTTGAAACGGTGTTTCTTGAGCATGTCTTTAACTAAGGAACATTGTTTTGCACCAGTATTTCTGTTACAACACTTTTAGGCAACTGGTTTGGTCTAAGCTTAAGTTACACCCTGAATTTATTTATTTATTTGTCAACAAGTGCAAGGAAAAGGACACATGAAAAAATGGCACAAATAAATGGATATAAAGAAGCAAAACATAGCCATAAACTCATAAAATGGGTACATACAAATGGGTACAGTAGGACAGGGATGGTAGGCACACTGGTGCGCTTATGCACACCCCCTTAGGGACCTCTTAAGAAATGTGTAAGGTCCATGGTAGACAGTTTAAGGTAAACGGTATGGGGGTTAGAGAAACTAACAACAGGACATTTACTACTCTATTGCAGAAGTCGTATTTTCTGCAATCAAGATTAGAGCGGATTACATTTAGTTTGTATCTATTGATAGCCCTAGTGTTATTGTGGTTGAAATTAAAGTAGTTGTTAACAGGTAGGACATTAAGGATCTTGTGTACTAAGCTTAGGTCGGAACGTAGACGGCGTAGTTCAAGGTTATCCAGGCCTAAAATTTCAAGTCTACTGGAATAAGGAATTTTATTGCGAGCAGAGGAGTTGAGTACTCTTCTTGCAAAATACCTCTGGACCCTCTCTAATGTATTAATGTCCAAAATACAATGTGGGTTCCAGGCAGGTGAGCAGTATTCAGGGATAGGTCTGGCAAAGGTTTTGTATGCCCTAGTTAGAAGTATAATGTTACCAGAGTGAAAACTTTGTAAAATAAGGTTGACAACTCTTAATGCCTTTTTAGCAATGTTGTTACAGTGAGCTCTGGGGCTTAGATCTTTTGAAATGAGTACACCAAAGTACTTGACAGAGTGTGGGTCATCTTTTAGATAGTTTCCGTCCAGCTTGTATTTGATGTTCTGATTTTTATTGCCAATGTGCAGAACTGAGCATTTTTTAGCAGAGATTTGGAGTTGCCAATTGTTTGACCATTCAGATACATAATCTAGGTTGTTTTGTAGGGTAGTAGAATTATCTGTGGTGTTAAATAGTTTTACATTGTCGGCAAAGAGGATGCAGCTGTTTACAATATGATCACAAAGGTCGTTTATATAAAGCAGAAAGAGTGTTGGTCCTAGAATGCTGCCTTGGGGAACACCACTATTAACACGTGCTGGGTTTGATATAGCGTTTCCAATTTTAACTATTTGTTGCCTGTTTGATAGGAATGCAGCTATCCACTTGTGCAAGGATCCAGAAATGCCGTAAGAACTTAGTTTTAATAGAAGTTTGTCATGTACCACAGAATCAAACACTTTGCAGAAGTCTATGTAGATTGCATCTATTGCTTTACCCTGGTCAAGTTGAGAGGTCCAAATGTTTTTGCAATGTATGAGTTGCAGATTACATGACAATTTTTTCCTGAAACCAAATTGCTTATTACAGAGTAGGTTATTTGTCACTAAGTGGAGGATGATGGATTGGTTTATGATGGCTTCCATGACTTTACAGGTGATGCAGCAAAGGGAGATTGGTCTATAATTCTCAACAAGGCCGGGGTCACCTTTTTTGAATATAGGTATGACTGTTGCTAATGACCGTAGGACAGGCAAAGAGCTCATTCTAAAAGATACTTCATAGATGGTGCTTAGAGATTCAGCTATGGCAGAGGAGAACTTTTTTTTTAGAAAGTAGGCACATATTCCATCAGGACCAATAGAAAGAGATGGCTTTACTTTGTATAGTGCCCTTTTGACGGTATCTTCAGTAAAATCAATGTGGATTAGATTATTGCAATTGGTTGAGATATGACTAGATTATTGCAATTGGTTGAGATATGAGGGGGAGATGCTATTGCTGTTGACAAAGACTGAACTGAAAAAAGTGTTGAAGAGATTAGCCTTAATGGCATCATTGTTACAATCTTTACCATTTTGCCCTTTTAGAGGTGGGATGGTTTTTCAATCTTTAAGTTTGACGTTTACGAAATTATAGAAGGCACAATTGAATTTTGTGTGTAACAGCTCTTCTTCCTGTTTGTAGTGGTAATTGGTATATTCTGTTTTTATTTGGTGGCATAAGGTTTTGTATCGGTTTTTGAAGTTAGCTCCATAGCCAGTTTTATTTTTCCGCCAAAGGGATTTTTTTATTGGAGTTTCCTTATTGATAAGGGTAATTTGTTAGTTTTGGCTTTGGGAGTTACTAAAGGTACATATAGATTAATGATTCTTTGAACTTCAAGTAGAAAAGTGTTATAATAGTCTTCTGCAGAGTTGCAGTCATTGAATAGGATTTGCCAATCTAGAGATGAGAGGTCAGCAGCTATGAGATCGTAGTTTGCTTTTTTGAAGTTGTATTTAGGAGTCCTATTATGAGATTCTTTGTATGGATGTAAATGTAGACAAAAGTCAATCATGCTGTGGTCACTGAATTGGTCTTTCAGTTGATGACCTCTAGATGTGTTAGACAACAATGGCCATCCTGGTTGGAAATTATGGAATTATTGTTCTGAAGAGCAGCTTGAGAAAGGCTGATGGAAATGACTTCACTCCAATTTAATCAACTCAAGATCCTGAAATCTAGGTCCTGGCAGAGATGGTCCTGCTTTGAATCAGTTTTGATTGACTGGGATCCACTTCCTGGAATACCAGAGAGCAGAAGCAACTTGAAGGGTAATATCCTGTCAGAGTTTGCTCCTTTCCAATAGAAAAGTGGACCTTCTTGGGTTTGCTAAGGGCATTTGGAAGAAGCACTTTTGGAAGGAAGGGACACTTAGCTCTTGTACAAATGGCAACTACTGTTGAATTTGTTTTTCTCTGAAGAATTTGGTCCACACAAAAATTCTGCTAAAAGTCAATGAATGCTTGTTTCTAGAATCAGATGTGATTAGTGTCATGACTCAGATCACTACAGGTAGTCCTTGATTTATGACCACAATTGAACCCAAAATTTGTGTTGTTAAGGGGTACATTTCTTAAGTGAGTTTTGCCCCATTTTGCGACCTTTCTTGCCACAGTTGTGAAGTGAATCTCTGCAGTTGATAAGTTAGTAACCCACTTGTTAAGTGCATCTGGCTTCCCCATTGACTTTGCTTGTGAGCAGGTCGCAAAAAGTGATCACATGCCCTTGGGACACAACAACGGTCATAAATATGAATCAGTTGCTAAGCATCTGAATTTTGATCACATGGTCATGGGAATGCTGCAAAGGTTGCAACTGTGAAAAATGGTCATAAGTCACATTATTCAGTGCTGTTGTAACTTTGAACGGTCACTAAATGAACTGTTGTAAGTTGAGGACTATATGTAGATTTTTAACTGATGGAACAAATCATATCTGCCTTGCATTCATGTACAGGTAGCACATCTCTATTTTTACTCTGTTTGCATGATAACAATGAACCTTAAACTAACCAAACATATTTTAGCCTGCTTTGGTTTACAGATCTAACTCATCTGAGTAATTTGTTGTTTATTGTGTCACAAAACCACAAAAAATGTTTATTCCACAAATCATGGTTAAGTTAGTGTGGATAGATGTGCCACATGAACCCAGCCATTCTTGCAGAAGCTTATGAAACAAAACTATTCCGTTTGGCAGAGTCCGTGCTTGACATATTGTTTCTTCATTCTTACTTGTCAGTTATTAAAACAAGCATTTACTGGATGTTGATATTCCTGAAATCTTGGATTTGCAAATGCCAACTGAATTTGTGGCTTGAGTAACTACTTACGTTCATACAAAACATCATAGCATGGTGCAATCTGGGAGTAATCTGGTTATGGATGAACTTTGTACAGGGTTTGCAGAGAAGCAGAATGTGAATGTGGCTATAGACGGAAACATGCCATATGTTTATTCTCTTTTGATACTGGAAATGGTTGTTTGTGTTTTTGTGTTTCTTGAATTGAACTCTTTAGAGAGTGTCAGATGGCTTTCCATTTTAATTCTACAGTCATAATACTGGAAAGTCTGAGGGATAAATAATGAGGTAAAGATTGCAGCAATAAGGATCTATTTATGTTCAGATCATAATACAACAGAAGTAGAGAGCAGAAACTGGGAGAAAAGGTTTTCCCTCAGCCCAGATGATATATGATTGTTGCATGATCTTAAAAGATCATTTACTTTAAGCAATTTTCTCCCAGGGTGAAGCTGGAAGTGAGCCAGAGAGGAAGAAAAATGCTATATGTTGTAAAGTAAAATGGGGAAAGGTGGGTGGATTTTACCTGTTACTTTTGGCGTGAGAGTAGATCTTACACCACTTTGTGTAAGAGAGTAGATCTTACACTCACTGCCTGTAATCAAGGCAGATGTTGTTCTACCAGCGCTGCATTGTCATTATCATCATCATTATTATTATTAAATATAAGAATCAGGATCAAAGACAGGAGTATTAACCCCTACATTTTCTCAAATTATCCATACAAGGAATTGAATATACATTAAATCAGGTGGAAAATTTCCCCCCATATGGAGTTCCAGTTAGAATGGTTTGTAGTGATTTGGCTGCAGTAAAGAATTTCCATAATCCAGGCGTGACAACTTGGCATTTCTGGGAATTAGAAACTGTTCCAAAGATCATGTCAGGCATGAAAAGACCAGATCCATACACGAAGGTTCAATTAAGCTTCCATCCTTCCGAGTCAGTAAAATGAGGGCCCAGATTGTTGGGGGCAATATGCTGACTCTGTAAACTGCTTAGAGGGGGCTGTAAAGCACTGTGAAGCACTATATAAGACTAAGTGCTATTGCTATGCTGATTTATTGCTAAAAGCCTATGCACAGGAATCTTCTTAACTAACAATTGGCACCATTAAAAAAAAAGAGTTAAATAAAGGTCAATGGTAGTCGGGGTGAGGGTTAGATTTAGTTTTCTCATGGCTATGTAGGGACTCTAGGCTGGTCCCCCTTTTCACTCTGCCCCCAAATTTTGCCATCTCTTCTCCCACAGATCCCAAGAATACTTATTTATCATGGACACATTGTATATTTTTATTCCTGCTTCTGTGAATCAAAGTCTTTATTTTGCCTTTGGGGGCATTTTTGTGACTACCTTTCAAATTGTATTGGTGGTAGGCTTGAGTTTCTATTCTTGTTCATTTTTATTCTCAGTCATTACTGGTTTCAACGCACAATGGTGCTGTTGCTGCCCATGGACTACATCTTTTTGTAAACAAAAAATAAAAATAAAAGATGCAAACAAATTTGTGAAAACAAATATACTTTCATCTAAGATGGAGCACAAGATGCCATATGCTTTTCTTTGTTACTATTACTTTAGATTTCACAGGGTAGAGACAAGACATTTTTTTGTGTGGCTATTGATAATATTATAGGACCATGATGGTGAACCTATGGCACATGTACCACAGCTGGTATGCAGAGTCCTCTCTGTGGGCACGCCAGCTGTTGCCCAGCTCAGCTCCACTGCACATGCGCGCGCGCCTCCCACAGGCCAGCTGATTTTTAGGATGCATGGGGGGGTGCATGCTGGAGATGCACATGCATGCGTGGGGGTGGGGGGGAGTGCAGGGGGGTGGCATGCCCCCAACCCATTTTTGGTCCCAGGAGGCTGCAAGGAGGCCTGCTAGGCCCAAAATGGGGGCACGGGGGTAAGGCATGCCCCCATGGCCCATTTTTGATACCAGGAGGCTGTAGGGAGGCCTGTTAGGCACAAAACAGGGGGCAGGGGAGTGCGGCGCTCTCCCCGCTGCCCGTTTTTGGTCCCAGGAGGCTGTAGGGAGGCCTGCTAGGCCCAAAACGGGGGGCAGAGGGGTCACGTGCGCATGCGTGGGGGCAGGGGGAGAGTGGGGGGTTGCATGCGCATGCGTGGGGGGTTGCATGCGCATGCATGGGGGGTGGGGGAGCATGGGGATTGTGCACGCATGCGCAGGGGGCACACATTGCATTATGGGTGCCGGCACGCGCATGCACTGTCGCACACGTGCACGCTTTTGGCACACGACGAGAAAAAGGTTAGCCATCACTGTTATAAGAGAAATAGCTTTTCCTGAAAGAAAATCAAATAGTTTGATGGAACTTAAAAACAGAAGTTTTGTTGGCATATTTGCTTGTTATAAAACATTCATAAGCAACAGTCTTTTTCATCATTTGCTGAGATGAAACAAACAGAAGCAAGTGAGAGAATCATCAGAAGTTGATAAAAGGCAAAATCTTTTTAAAAGGCATAAAAAAAAACCTGAGTTCCATTTAATTCCAGATTAAAGCTGTAAGTATTCCGTCTGTCAGAAGTTCAGTACAGTTAAGGATGACACAAACCTATTGACTCAGAAGTTGGTTACATGTTGAAGACAATGTCAGGGACTGAGGTACAAGTGAGAAAAAGCCCTACAGGTTATAAACCATTAATATAGTGCTGCTTTTGCTAACTGGAAGTAGCATTATATTTTTTCTAATTATAAACAGTGAACTGCATATTCATACTGTTCAAGAAGGGTCTTTGGCAGTCCTTCCCCTTGAGATGTTTTCAAACAGAAGGTAGCAGTGGGAGTTTATATTCATGCGAACTATACTGAATGTTACATCTATACAGAAACACTCTCCTCACCAAAGTTGAGAAGATCTTGAGATTAGGAAGATCCAGAGATTTGGAGAGGGAGTGAGAAGAGTAATCACAATGACAATCTCCTCTTATATGTATCAAGTTGTAAAAAAAGGCAAGCAGAACCTTTCGGGCAACTGCATAATCCGGTAACATCTCCAGATGTACTCCACCAATCTTGGCCTGTATGAGCACTGCGGTAAATTAGGGAAAATTAGTCTGGATTGTCTTTTTAGATTTCTTCCCCCACTCCCTGCAATTAAGTTCAGGCATGCTCTTAAAAATATATCAGACAGATGTTTCACCTTCATTATGGGAGAATTATGAACCCGTTATTGCACTGAAATCTTCCAGTTTTTCAATGTGTTTAATTTCTTTCCTGGCACTCTGTACATGTGAAATGGCTAGTTTTCAGTTGTAGCAGAAACCAAGACGCTCTGATGCAGGGGCAGGTTGCTCTCTTACTTTGCTACCAGTGCGCTGCATGCGCATCACCACATTTCATGCGCTCGCATGCTCGCTACGTGCATGCGCCCCCTTGCGCGATTTTGCTTCCATGCATGCGCAGGAAGAAAAAAAAGCCCAGAAATTCTGAAAAAAAGATGGCAGCTCCTAGGGACCAGCAACCGACCGCACCGGGTCGTTAGCCTCTTCGTGACGTCACCAGCCCGCCGCTACCAGTGTGATAGAGTGGACTGCACCAGTAGGAGCCCACCACTGCTCTGATGGAGCAGGAGATAATATGAAAGGAGAAGGAATAGTTGCATCCAACATATGAATAATTTATCATGTGACTTCTTAAAAGAAATTAAATCCCAAACACAAGACACCAAATGCATTTACATTTCAATCCAGGAAGAAGCAGAGGGTTTATTCTGCATTTTCAAGGTATTACATCCAATGGTATCAGAGCTGTTGCCTTATGCAACTTCATGTAAAGTAATTGAACTCATACTGGCTGATGCAACAAGCATGAGCATTCCAGAAACATAGAAGAAAGGAAATACATACTTGATGATTTCACTTCTATTTCCCTGGCCTGCTTTTTATATATAATTTTCATTAAAAGTTTAACAACAACAAACTAAATAGAAAACAGAAAAAAGTGAAAAAGAAAGATCAGAAAAAGCTAAAAGTGCAATTTAGGAAGTAGGACTTCATCTGTTTCTATTTAAAAATCCCACGATATTTTACCCTGCTAATGTTTTATATTTTAATTTAATTTAATTTATTAAATTTATATGCTGCCCAACTCCCAAAGGACTCAGGGCGGCTTAACAACAAAACAAACACTTAAAAACATCATAAACATTAAAACAATTTAAAACCATACATATCATTTCATGGCCGGATCACGCTGATTACAATCGCGATACCAACGGCCCCAAGCCTGCCGGAAAAGCCAGGTCTTTACTGCTTTTTGGAAGGACAATAGGGTGGGGGCAATCCGGGCCCCGGGAGGTAACTGGTTCCAGAGAGCTGGGGCAGCCACAGAGAAGGCCCTCCCTTGCGGGCCCGCCAGCCGGCATTGTTTAGCTGACGGGACCTGGAGGAGACCACTCTGTGGTCTGATCTCACCGGTTGCTGGGAGCTGTGTGGTAGAAGGCCATCTCGAAGATAACCTGGTCTGGAGCCATGTAGGGCTTTAAAGGACCAACATCTTGAATTGTGTCCGGAGACCAACAGGGAGCCAGTGCAGCTCGTGGAGGATTGGTGTAATGTGGGTGCACCCACGACAGCTATATGTTTTTTCAACTATATGTTCCCACCAATTTTTCATTACTGGCAAATGATAATTTTTACAATTGTAAAACACAATACAGGTAATCCTCAACTTACAACCTTTTGTTCAGTGATGGTTCGAAGTTACAGTGGCATTGAAAAAGGGACTTATGACCATTTTTCACACTTCGGATCGTTATAGCATCCCCATGGTCAAGTGATTAAAATTCAGATACTTGGTAATTGACTGATATTTATGACAGTTACAGTGTCTCAGGGTCATGCAATCCCTTCTGTGACTGTTTTACTAACTTAACAGCCAGCAGTTCAGCAGTTTGATTCTCACCAGCTCAAGGTTGACTCAGCCTTCCATCCTCCCGAGGTCAATAAAACGAGGACCCAGATTGTTGGGGGCAATATGCTGATTCTGTAAACCGCTTAGAGAGGGCTGTAAAGCACTGTGAAGCTGGTATATAAGTCTAATTGCTATTGCTATTAACTGCAGTGATTCACTTAATAACTGTGGAAGAAAGGTCGTAAAATGGGGCAAAACTCATTGAATATCTGTTTCATTTAGCAACAGAAATTTTGGGCTCAATTGTGGTCATAAGTCAAGGACTACCTATACAAATTACATTGAATTATTTTGACAATGGTGTTATGTCATTGTTTATAATAAATGTGTGATATTCTCGCAAGAGCTGAATGTATCATCTACTGTGTGATTAGAATAGAATAGAATAGAATAGAATAGAATAGAATAGAATAGAATAGAATAGAAGAGTTGGAAGGGACCTTGGAGGTCTTCTAGTCCAACCCCCTGCTTAGGCCTACACCACTTCAGACAAATGGTTATCCACATCTTCTTAAAAACTTCCAGTGTTGCAGCTTTCACAACTTCTGGAGGCAAGTTGTTCCACTGATTAATTGTTCTAACTGTCAGGAAATTTCTCCTTAGTTCTAAGTTGCTTCTCTCCTTGATTAGTTTCCATCCATTGCTTCTTGTCCTACCCTCAGGTGCTTTGGAGAATAGCTTCACTCCCTCTTCTTTGTGGCAACCCCTGAGATATTGCTATCATCTCTCCCCTAGTCCTTTTCATTAAACTAGACATATCCAGTTCCTGGGTATAGTTCCTGGTGTCTTTTGCTTCTTTGCACAATGCTTTGAATCGCTTGATGATTTTTCAGTTCTGGCCTTGATTGCATTGGTTTGTATGTTTTTATTACATTATTTTGATATTCATGTTTTGCTTCCTGTACATTCAATAAGTTCCAATTTTTAATTTGCATCAATGCTTGTTCTTGGCTGTCTTTTACATAATCAGTTAAAACATGTTTTACTTCTTTGACAGTTTGTTTACCTTGAAGTAAATCTCTGCCTCCATTTCCCAAGCCTTTGGAGGCCACTGTGTAGGATTCCACAGGCATTTGTAAAAGCATTTATTATTATTATGCTGTCTAACATTCTAACTTTATAACACAAGGCCAGACTTTTGTATGACGTGCGTGAGGCAGAAACAGTATGCACATGTCAAAATTTAGCTGGGCAGTTACTTACATGGGGGAATCCCTGGTCCTGCAGATATCAATGAAATTTTAAGTACCGTATTTTTTGGAGTATAAGACGCACCTTAGTTTGGGGGAGGAAAACAAGGAAAAAAGGCCTCTGCCTAAAAGCAATTTGCCAAACAGCAAACTATACATACATACATACATACATACATACATACATACATACATACATACATACATACATATCTGTCGAATCTTCCTGGTGTGCCCAAATATGGGAGGAAACATCACAGTCCCCACACACACACACGTCTAATGCTGGGTGGTCCCGTCATCACCTTAGAAGAGTATCTATATCACATGGCTGGAGGAAAAGAAAGTACATGGTGACATAAGGGTATCTCACTAGGCTACCAAATGAAATACATGATTAAAGGAAGATAATCAAATGAATCTAAAGCTGAGGTTTCTCATCTTCCTACTCAATTGTACTACTTTCCTTTTGTGTTGGGCTGTGTATTTCTTCAACACCAGTTTTAATTTCCAGCCCAAAGATAGTGCCAGTGGAGATTTTAAAGCATGATTTTGCTTACTATTGCCAGAGTTTTAGGCTAGCCAAAGTTCAGGGTCTATATTTAGTCTCTTTATTTGGAGACTGGTGCCATTTCCAAACTTCCATAAACTAAAAAAAAAAAGCATATTGCAATTCTGCACAGTCTATTAATAACCGCATTGCACTACATATGGCTGTTCCCCCCAAATACGCTGACTCAATAACTGTGACAAAACATTCTGCAGCATGTTTTTCATCTTCTGAAGATCAGGATAAAATTTAGGCCTCCCTCCCAGTTACAAATCAAACCCCCATTTTTTAAAAGCAGAGAAATTATATTATTCGTCTACAAAAAATGTTGTCTTTTCTAACTTTAGTTGACAGACCTGTTTCTTTATTTTAAGAGATAGGAAACTTACGATTGTCGGGTAGGTTGGAATATGGGAAAATGGCATGAATACTAACCCCAATTTGTTGGCACAAGGCAAGACACAGTATTTATGAAATAGCTTCAGAACAGATGCAGTTGATAGTGGTAAAGATGCTATCAATTTGAACTTCACTCCTCCTGCCTACTTAGAGGCATTCAGTAATCTTTGCAAGCTTATGCTGATTTCATCAGCAGGCACTGCCTTTCTAGCGTGGTTATGTGACATCCTGATCCACGTGCAAAAAAAGTGGGCTTTGCATCCCAAAACTCTGTCACGGGATGAACATCTAACAGATCCCAGAGGGCGGAGAGGAAGGAGGGCCATTTTGAAAGCGACACCTCAGTGGAGGGAAGAGGAAAAAGTGAGGATTACCCGTATTTTTCAAAGTATAAGACACACCTTTCCCTCCCTAAAAGAGGCTGAAAATTTGGTTGCGTCTTATACTCCGAATGTAGCTTTTTCGAAGCTTTTTTCCTCAGCCCTAACGAGGTGCTAACGATCTTCCCTGCTTGCAGGTTTGTTTTCATTGCTACTCCCTCAGAAAAAGGTTTGTTCAGCCCTAACAAGGTGCTAACGATCTTCCCGACTTGCAGGATTTGTTCATTGCTACTCCCTCCAAAGAAGTTTTTTTCCAGCCCTAAGTCTTTGCAGGCTTGTTTTCATTGCTACTCCCTCCGAAGAAGATTTTTTTCAGCCCTAACCAGGGGATAAAATAATGTGCTGAAGCTGACCAGACTAAGGATGCTAGCCAGATGAATACCTGGTAGGCAGATTCCCCTCCCCCCTATTTTCCTCCCCCAAAACTGAGGTGTGTCTTATACTCCAAAAAATACGGTAGATTCAAAGCAGCTCCATATTAATTACATTACTTTTAAATTGAATGAGAAATTATATTACTAAAGTCTATTAATATTGAAGATCTTTCCAGAAATCCAAATGGTTTCTTGTTTTCACGAGTAAGTGCTGAAAGTAAAGCACAGGTTACTTGCCTGGATACAAGGCAGTGGAGCAGGGGTGGGTTCCTCCCGGTTCAGACAAGTTCGTGTGCACCAGCAGCGACCCGCTGGTGACGTCATGATGACGTCACCAACCCAGTTCAGTTGGTGCTGGTCCGTGGGCGCCGCCATTTTAAAAAAATGTTTTGAATATTTTTTGATTTTTTTTCTTCTGCGCATGCGCAGAAGCCGAGTTTTCGGCACACTGCATGTGGTCGCCATCTTGTTTTTGGCGTTTTTATTTTTTAAAAAATATTTTTGGGTTTTTTGCACTGCGCATGTGCACGCACTGCCATGAGGTGCAGCCACGCGGTGCGGGAGGAAGCGAAGCGGTAGCGACGTAAGTTGGAACCCACCCCTTCAATGGTGAGATATGAGACCGAATCTACTTGTTATATTTTTTTTATTTGCACACTGTTCTCTCATTCACCTCCCATTCCCAAAATAAGGGATTTCCTTGCCCACTCATTTAGTTTTCTCTGTTTTGCAGGCTCTTCCAGTTTTGATGTTGTAAGTGGCCTAGGACCCCTTGTAGCAAGATGGGTGGCAAACAAATTTAATAAATAAATCAATAAAATAAAAATATGCCACCTACATGGTATATTCTAGATGCCCTGTTGTAATTCAGGCCACCAACAGTTTCTAATGGAAAGGAATGGATGTCATTGGGCCCTCTCCAACAACATATTGTTTAGTGGTGAGAAATATGAGGTTCTAAAACCAGACACACAGGTACAAGACAGAGG
Source organism: Diadophis punctatus similis (assembly GCA_023053685.1). Taxonomy (NCBI): domain Eukaryota; kingdom Metazoa; phylum Chordata; class Lepidosauria; order Squamata; family Dipsadidae; genus Diadophis; species Diadophis punctatus. Next base: position 54,089,617 of record JALIGW010000002.1, on the reverse strand, counting down.
TTAACTGGTTTGCTGTAGTACCTGCAACAAGGATCTGGCAGTTCTCCATACTGGGTGGAGCTAGCCTCCAAGAATGGGTTAAATCTGCCCTCCAGCCAATCAGGGGCGTTCAGGTAAGTATACCAGTGGTCCCCAACCTTTTTATTGCCGTGGACCGGTCAACGTTTGATAATTTTTCTGCGGCCCACTGGGGGGGGGGTTGCGGCATCGCGTTGATTATTAAATCAAAACAATCTCAAATATAAACAATTTTAATTTAATTGTATTTAAACATGGCATCAAAATAAAATACAGTTACAACAAAATTAATATAACTTAATTTAACATTTTAACTCTCTGGATTCTAGTGACTAGAACGCTAAATCAATGAGAACCCTGAGCTTGTTTCTCTGCAACGAGACGGTTCCATCTGGGGATAATAGGAGACAATGACACCCGAAGTGTCTTGCTTATGTCCAGTTTATTCCTTTGTTTTGTTTTGGTTGCAGTCACTGCAGAAAACCCCGCTTCACAAAGATAGGAAGTCGGAAATGGCAATAGGGATTTAAGTGCTGTGGTGGCAATCTCAGGGTATTCTGCCATGACTTTAATCCAGAACACCGGCAGAGTTGTATTCTCAAACATAGTTTTAAGGCCACCGTCATTTGCAATCTCCAGCAGTTGATCTTCTTCTTGTACAGACATGCTAGATTCACCTGGTTTGTTGATAAATGGGTCGCGGATCCATTCCTTACCAGTTCGTGGGTCTTTTGTGGTTGGGAAGTAGCGCTCGAACTCTTTTGAAAGCAAAGACAGGTGATCCTGCACCAACTGGGAGAATGAAGGCTCAGGCTCAGTCTCGCCTAAAATCCCCGCTAATGTCTGAAACATGTCCAAAATGTCTCTGTTCACGCGCCATCCCCACAACTCCAGTTTGGCTTTAAATGCAGCTGCTTTGTCTGCCAACTTGAAAACAGTTGTCATTTTCCCCTGAAGGGACAGATTGAGTTCATTGAGCAGGCTGAATATGTCACACAGGTAAGCCAGTTTTGCCACCCATACTTTGTCAATGAAATGTGCTGCCAGCGGTGAATTCTTTTCTGAGAGAAATCTTTGCAATGGCTCTCATAATTCAAAAACTCTGTTTAGCGATTTACCTCTGGATAACCATCTTATTTCTGTGTATAAGAGAAGGCATTTGTGCTCTGCTTCCATCTCCTCACAAAGCTGCTCAAACAGGCGCGAGTTAAGGGCATGCGCTTTGATGTGGTTAATAACTTTAACAACATCAAGCAATACACTGTTCAATTCCGGCGACATTTTTTGGCTTGCCAGCATTTCCCTGTGAATGATACAATGTGTAGATTCACTCTCAGGTGCAACCTCCTTAATCCGAGCAGTTAAACCAGACAGTCGTCCGGTCATGGCAGCAGCTCCGTCTGTGCATATGCCGACACAAAACGACCATTTTAGTTTTCCTGATATATAAGCATCCAGTGACTTGAACAGTTCTGCTCCTGTGGTGTTGGTTGTCAAAGATAGTGCACATAACAAATCCTCATGCACATCCTCCTGATAAAGATATCGCACATAAACAAGTAGTATTGCCTTGTTGTCAATATCTGTAGATTCATCAACCTGGAGTGCGTACCATGGTGATATATTAATCCTCTGTAACAATTGTGTCTCAATGTCTTCGGCTATTTCCTCAATACGCCTAGTCACAGTGCTAGCCGACAAAGGCACATGTGCTATCTTTTTCACAGCAGCCTCTCCTAGAAGTTCACGACAAATGTCTTTAGTGGAGGGCAAGATCAATTCTTCACCGATAGTGAATGGCTTTTTAGCCTTAGCAATACGGTTAGCCACCAAATATGATGCTCTCAGTGCATTCACATTTATTGACGTGGTGGCCCTCAGAAATGTCTTCTGTCCTTCATGTTCCCTTTTTTTTCTTTCAAAATACTCCAGGGGCTTGTCTTTTAGTCCAGGGTGTTTGGCGTTCAAGTGGCGAAGCAGTTTTGAAGGTTTCATTGCCTCATTAGAGAGGCGTTCGCCGCAAACTATGCAGAGTGGGGTTGGTGCGTGGGAATCACCTGTCCCGATAAATCCATATTTCAAGTAGGACTCATGGTATTGTCTGTTAAAAGTTTTGTACATGTCTTCTGCGGGACTGTGTGGCTATGTGTTGGAGTCCCCTTTACCTGCTGCACGCTGATCAGCTGAGCCGGGGCACGTCGGCAGACGCAGGAGTCGCTGCGTTTCTCTAGCACGCCCTCCTTCACCGGCTTGCCGCCGCTCTCCAGCAGCCTCCCGCCGCCGCCGCCAAAAACTTCCGAAAGGAGTGAAAAGGCGCACGCGAGGGAAGCGGCGCACGGACGAGCGGGATTTCCCGGGACGCGCCGGAAAGGCTTCGCCTTCTGCCGAACGACGGCCAGGTTTAGCCACGCGGCTTCTGGTCCCGCCGGTCTTTCCTCAGAACCGCTGGAGGAAGCGCCCTCCGTCCCCCTCTCGTTGTTTTTGAAAGCGGCTTTTTCATTTCAGCGACACCAGGTTTTCGGGGAGGGGCGAAGAAAAGGCAGGGCGGCGCCTGCCGAAGAGGCTGGCCGAGGAAAGCCCGGCCGTTTCATCCTCGCCTGCCCGTCTTTAGGGACAGAGGCGGAGGCTCAAGTCGCAGGACCAGTAGCAGGGCGGCCCGGTACTATTTGTTCTGCGGACCGGTACCGGGCCGCGGACCGGGGGTTGGGGACCACTGAAGTATACAATGCCCTTTTTGATAGGCTATCGTGTGAGCCAACCTACATATTAGAACCAAAATGATGGTTTTAGGGGTGTTGTGTGTCCAGTGCCTGCTGTTCAAACTTTTCCATGAAGTTGACTATGGCCAGATTCAAGAGGCTTCCCCTAGTGACTCCAATTTGTTCACCTTTGGAAGTGGGAGACTTGTGCTGGCTCAAGTATTTTGTCTTCTGTGCTTTATGGTGTTCTAAACATTCCCCCCTCCCCCTTGCAGTTTGACTGATTATTAAAAGGGGCAGGAATGTACTCTCCGAGTGTTTTCAAGAAAATGTGATGCAGATTTTTTTAAAGAATATTTTTCTTTCCGCGAGCTACTTCCTTTTCCTCTCAACGTTTGTAGTAAGTATACACACACACACACACACACACACACACACACACACACACACACACACACCCAGTAGTCCACTGTTTTAGCTAGTGCACGGTTTCACCTTCTAGTCTAGAGGTAGAAGGATTTTTCTTCAGTTTCCAAAGTCTGGGAACTCTGCTGGGTTTTCAACAAAGCTGTTCTGCATATCTAACAACCACTAAGCACACACACACACACACATAGATGTCCAGTAAAACCCACTGATAGAAAGCAATTGGGAATTGCAATTCAGGAGTGAAAAGTTGAGACAACAAGCAGGAGGGAAATTTTTCGGATGGGTGTCATAGTGTCTACAATCTGCTTTGAATCCTTTAGAAGGCAACGCCAAAACATCTCAGGAGTTTTTCTTAAAATGGCTTAGTGTTAAGCCAGAATCAACACAGAACAGGAACAACTTCATGTCGCTGTGCAGATGTGCTCTCACTGATTCAGTACAGGTAGTCCTCAATTTACAACAGTTCATTTAGTGAGCATTCAAAGTTACAATGGCATTGGAAAAAGTGACTTATGACTGATTTTCACACTTACGACCTTTGCAGCATCCCCATGATCACATGATCAAAATTCAGACACTGGGCAACTGGTTCATATTTACAGTATGACGGTTGCAATGCCCTGGGGTCATGTGATCACCTGTTGTGACTTTCTGATAAGGAAAGTCAATGGGGAAACTAGCAGGTGTGGGTTCTGGCTTACCTCGCTGCCAGTTTGCTTCCTGATGCGCTGTGTGGGCGCGCCATGCGGGCATGCCGCACGGGTACGCATGCACAGTGCTAAAAACCCAGCTTCTGCTCATGCGCAGAAGCAAAAAACAGCTTCTGCATGTGTGCAGAAGCAAAAAATAAAATGTTGCCACCGTAGGCGCTGCTGAGAGAGAGCTGGTTCAGGGGCATGGCAGGCCTGGGTCTAGCAACCAAGGCCACCTAGTTACTACCAGTTTTATAGAACTGGTCTGAACCAGGAGGAACCCACCTCTGGAAACCAGATTCACTTAACAACAGTGTTACTAACTTAACAGATACAGTGATTCCCTTAACAACTGTGGCAAGAAAGGTCATAAAATGGTCCAAAACTCACTTAACAAATGTTTCACTTAGCAACATAATTGTAGTCGTAACTCGAGGACTACCTGTATCTGGCATTCTCTGGCAATCTCTCCCTAATTTCTCTCATCACATTTTTCTTTTATCACTTCTCTCATTATCCTCTGAAGTTCTCCATGCCGTAATCTCAGTTTGCCTGCCTCTCTACTGTCAATTATAAATAAATCCATTTTCCCAGAACCTCTTGGAGTCACTTGCACCAACATTAATTCAAATAAAGAAACAAAGACATTCATTCATATAAAATGTCCAATGTCCCCAGTCAACAGGCAACCTGCTGGCATGCATAGTAGTTCAATCAATCTGCAAGTAAGAAATGTGAGGGATTTGTAATCAATGAGTTAGTTCATAATGGTTCAGTTGTGATTTATTTAAGTAACAAATTTAAAATAAATACAATCTGGTTGTAAATTGTATCCAGAGAGTGATGCAAGGTGCAGCAAATACTTGAATGCAAAAGTGAATGCTTGCTCATGTATTTACATGAAGAAGGACAGCAATACCTTTTATTGGAAGAAATGCCCATCTGGGTTCGGTTCCAAGTGGGGAGAAAGACACTGGAAACATGGAGACTCCTTGAAAGATGGTTTAATGGTGGACAGGACCACATGGTTTTGAGGTCCTGGGCAAAAAAAAAAGGGAAGAGATGCTGAGAGTGCCTGGGTTTTATGCCGTCTGTTGGGCTTTGAATTTAAGCTTGTGTTCTGATTGGTTGTCTGACTCCCATGGGGCCATGCAGGGGTAACTTTGTAGGTTGTCTTTTGAGTCCCAGGCTTGGTTGACTCTTGCTGGATGATGATGTAAGGAAAGGGCTTTGGGCAATTCCTATTATGGCTCTGCCTGAAGGAGGTATATCTTTGTTATGTAGAATAGACTGGCCCAGGCCTTAATGGCCCAATGACAAGGGGGGGGGGGTTGAGTTTCTGCCTCCCTTTTAGGGGAAATATTCTGCCCTTTTAATATTTCCTAAAATATCTCATTTTCCTAGGAGAGGGGTGGGTGCTAACTTCCTACACTTTCTTTGGTGAGCAGTTGAATGAAGTTTACACAGTAAACTTGTAAAAATGGCCCTGGGGCTGGGCATAACTGAAATGAAGTAATGTGGTCAGCTGTTTGCCAGACAATAAAAACAAAGAACCAGTTTTCAGGACAGGTAGAAGAATCTTATTGCAAATGTCATCTGATTGTCAGCTTCTGTCCATTCTTATTTATTTTTGTTTATTAAATTTACAGTATTTGTGGCCCATCTTGTTTCAAAGCAACTCTGGGAGGTTTTTGTTTTTGTATTTATTGTATTTGTTTATTTGTCAAGCATATATGATTATAAGCAAAGTATAAACAGTAAAACATGATTGAATATATATGTAATAGTACAAGCATGAATAACAGTAAAAGAGGTATGAATATATGGGTACATTAGGACAGGAACGGTAGGCACGATTGTACACTTATGCACGCCCCTTACCGACCTCTTAGGAATGGGGTGAGGTCGATGGTAGATACTCTGAGGTTTAAGTTTTTGGGGTTAGGGGAAGAAACTACTGAGTCAGGTAAAGTGTTCCAGGCATTTACCACTCTGTTGTTGAAGTCAAATTTTTTGCAATCAAGTTTGGAGCGGTTTACATTAAGTTTGTATCTATTGTGAGCTCGTGTATTATTGCAGTTGAAGCTGAAGTAGTCGTTAACAGGTAGGACATTGTGGCAGATAATTTTGTGAGCTACACTTAGGTCAGATCGAAGGCGGCGTAGTTCTAAATTTTCAAGTCCCAAAATTTCAAGTCTGGTTTCGTAAGGTATTCTGTTGTGAACAGAGGAATGTAATACTCTTCTTGTGAAGTATCTCTGGACATTCTCAATTGTGTTGATGTCTGATATGTAGTGTGGGTTCCAGACTGATGAGCTGTATTCAAGAATCGGTCTAGCAAATGTTTTGTATGCTCTGGTTTTAATTTTGATGCATCTCCCTTGCTTTGACATGGCAAAGGTTTCTGAATGTATTAAACTTCTTTCTCCCTTCATTAAAATTTTTGCAACTCAGATTTATAGGAGAAATGAATAGCCAATCCAGCATGAAATCTTTTTAAGTGCCCGAGGGAGAAAACCATGATAGACTCCTAGCAATGAAAGAAAAAGAGAAAAGTCTAATAAATAGAAAATGTGCCACTCTTCCCAAATGTATCGCTTCCACTACTTATGTCAATTTCTTTAATCTTTTATTTCCAGGACCAGCTGTCCTTCTTCTTAAAAAGTACGGAAGGAGATCTACAATCTCTTAATGTTTGAGATTCCACTCTGATCAGCCTCAACAAATCAGGCAAATATGTTGGGATGATGGGATAGTTGAACATATTTGGAGGATGACTTGTTACCTCCAACTTATACAAACCTAAACCTGCTTAGCAGACTTTTGTGTGCAGGAAAAAAGAAAAGAGTCTGCAGTGTATCTGTCAGTCAATCTAGGCAAGTGTGCTATCTTTGTATCTTTCAAGAATCTTTGTATGCACAAATAACAACTCCCATCTTGCTATGCTGGCCACATTATCATGTCATCTCTATATTTGGCAAGTTGTACAAGAAATCTCATGGCTTGATAAATAGTCCAAAGTTTAGCTGAGTGCAAGTACTGAAGCAAGCAGGATCGAAAGGGGAAGAGGGAACACACTAGGCATGGTATATATTTAGCAGAGAAATGGAGCTGTAGTTTTAAGCTGTTGCCACAACAAAATTCAGTTGATCAACAGCAGGCCTTGGCCTGATGCTGAGCCAAAGCTGCACTTGGGCACTTGCTTGGATTAAGAATTGCTTCATTATCCAGATATGATTCCTAAGCAGAGTCTAAAGTAAAATATTTCGGTGCACGTAGCAAAGGACTGCTTGAGGGGGCTCTCACTGATTGAAAGCCATTATTCATCACAGCTGGTGGATGGCTGTCCTCATGCAACCCTCCCATCCTGTCAACCCAATTCTTTGGTGGACTCCATGGTCAGATTTCATTCAGATGTTATGTTAGAAGCTCTTACAGGTGCCCTTATTGCAATAAACTTCAAACACACTGAGGCAGAGTTGAAAGGCATGCATGCATGCATTCATGCATGCATGCATACGTGTGTGTGTGTGTGTGTGTGTGTGTGTGTGAGAGAGAGAGAGAGAGAGAGAGAGAGAGAGAGAGAGAGAGAGAGAGAGAGAGAGAGAGAGAGAGAGAGGGGAGGGAGGGAGGGAGGGAGAGGGAGACTTCTGCTGATTGCCTGCAGTTTTCTTAAAAAGATTTCAGAAATGTTTTGTTCCTGTTTTCTTCCTAGGGCTGAGAGAGGTTGCTGTCCTGAAGTGACCCAGCTGGCTTTGAGTCCAGGACTAGAACCCAATTTCAGGCCTGATGCCTTAACCACTATACTAAACTCTCTATCATGCATCTATCAGTCCCAACCTAATGCCTCTTGATCACAAGGTAATGACAAACATATTCTTAGTGGGGATGTGCTTTCTTTGCATGAAGGTGGCAGCATGGCATGGCTTCCAGTCATATCATTTTTGACAACACAGAGGCTTTTGCAGTTTTTACATGTGGTCTCTGTTTAGGCTTTATATCAGAAAGCAGAAAGGTGCTTTAGAATGCAAAAGAACATACATGTAGCACCATCTGCAACTTCTTAAACTAAATCTATCTTTTCCTGCAATTGCATTACAACTGTGGAAGGCTTGATCCTAGGAAAACAATCTTCTTGGTAATGTGCCAGAGAATGCTTAAAATAATTCACATGAAGCTGTCCTTAAAGTTTCTATAGTAAGAGAAATGGAGCAGCATTTATGCATTGTGGCAGTTGTTAAAATCATTGTTCTGCAAGTAGCCAGACATGAACCCATGTTTGCAATGTAGGGCTTAAGGGAAACGGGTGGTGTGGGTGGTGTTGTGTTGTGTTTTTATTGTACCATCTTCCTAGTTGCATAACAGTTTCCCTTCCCAAGCTACTCAGTCTCATTGCAGGGTGGTTAAGGATTCATCCATACTCTTAGTTCTGGGTGATTGTAAACCCACATTTCTGGGTCAAAGGAGGCTCACGTATTCACGGCAACCATGACAGCCATTAGCTTGTCCCTTATATGCATAGCGCATAGAGCTGGCTACACTTTGGGCCTTTCAGCAGAAGGGGAATAATCTAGTGTTAGGGAAATTTCCATCAGTCCTTTTTCATGAGAAGATTTCTACCTCATGAAAGTAGATCAGAGCAATTAGATTCTGCAACACAGACACCTTGTTTTCAGATGCCTGAGACATTCAAGGATTTTCCAGATGGCATTCAAAGGACAGTTATCTTGAATGGCACATCAGCCATCTTTAAAATCTGGAAGTAACTTCAGCACTACACAGTATTCCTCTTGAGCAGCCCCTCATTACTTGCCGGTCCTGGACCTTTTTTTGACCTTTGGTTTTCTAGGGACCTTCGGGAGATGAAGCAAGTGAAGAGATTCATCGAGTGGCCCAGGAGAAAAGTGAGAGGAGAGTAGGACCAGATGCAGATATGAGTTCAAATGATTTCTACGGGGTTATTGTACCTGCAGAATGTAGGCTAGCTGAATTATTTAGAATTCATAATCCTACTTAGGGAAGGACAGGCCAGAAGATCCAATTAGTGTAAATAATGATCATCTGGCTGAGCATTTAGTTGATAAAATTACTTGTATTTCCCTAGATGATCAGGGAGTGTCTGCAGAAGCGTGTTGTTTTATTATAAAATGCAATGGGGGTGGCGGTTTACTCGCACCAAATATGCTCTATGGGAGCTTACTTACTCACCAAACTGGATGGTTTTCACTCAAATGGTGTCCTGAAGGCTAGTGGAAACTTGAGTCTTTTGGACAGGCTTCAAAAGTGATTATAAAACCTAACAGTGCCAGAATGACTGTTTTTACTGTTTATATCGTTCTGTATTATTTTGTTTAAATATGCTTTATATTTTGTACACCAGCTAATCTCTTTGGTGTTGTGGCAATAAATACTTAAAACATTTTGGGTAAAACTATCGTTAAGGCTTCCATGGGGATTTAAAAAAAGTATTCCTGGAATCCTGGTAGAAACAAATTTGCATGTTTTTCCTCCAACAGATCTTGTGTAAAACGGAGGCTAACAATTCTGCAAGAAACACAAGACAGAGGCAACATTTGCAGGTTGCAATTATTGTCTAAGCTTTATACATCAATTCAGGATTAACATGTGTTCTGGAATGATCTTCTCTCTCCCTACCCCATATATCAGGAGTGTCAAACTTGCGTTGTCATGTGACTTTTTATCATGACTTCCCCCCCTTCGCTAAACCAGGCGTGGGCGTGGGCAGCACGCAGAGGTGGGTTCTAACTTACCTCGCTGCCAGTTTGCTTCCTCCCGTGCCGCGTGGGTGCGCCTCATGGGCGTGTGCGCTTTGTGCATGCACGCATGTGCAGTGCTGAAAAATCTGGGGGGGGGGAGCCGAAAACAAGATGCACAGTGCCGGAAACTCGGCTTCTGCACATGCTCAGAAGAAAAAATAAATAAATAAATTAAAAAATAAAATAAAATAAAATAAAATAAAGCAAAAACAAGATAGCGACTGCATGCACAGTGCCGGAAACTCGGCTTCTGCACATGCTCAGAAAAATAAATAAATAAATAAAAAATTCAAAAAAAAATTTCTAAAATAAAAAATAAAAAAATAAAAAAAAGCAAAAACAAGATGACGGCCACATGCACAGTGCCGGAAACTCGGCTTCTGCACATGCTCAGAAGGAAAAAATAATTTTTTTAAAAAAAAGCGAAAACAAGATGGTGACCGCATGCACAGTGCCAGAAACTCGGCTTCTGCACATGCTCAGAAGAATAAATAAATAAATAAATAAAATAAAATTCAAAAAAATGTCAAAAGAAAAGATGGCAGTGCCCACGGACCAGCACCGACCAAATCGGTTCTGTGACATCATCATGACATCACCAGCAGGTCGCTACCAGTTCGGGCAAGCCGGTCCAAACCGGGAGGAACCCACCTCTGCCAGCATGTGACACATCTGGCCCGTGGGCCACGAGTTTGACAGCCGTGCCATATATGATATGCCCAGAGGTGGGATCCTACCTCTGATTGCCGGTGCGGTTAATCGCTGAGTTCGCGGCAGAGCCGAAGACGCTGCTCGAGCCTGCTCCCGTTCGCGGAGCGGGAGCATTCCCCGGGCGCTTTCCTCGCCCGCATGGAAGCCGCCCATGGCGTTCTTTTGCCCTCCGCGCATGGCCCCATGCGCAGAGGGCAAAAGAACGCAATTGGCGGCATCCATGCGGGCGAGGAAAGCGCCCGGGGAATGCTCCCGCTCCACGAACGGGAGCAGGCTCGAGCAGCGTCTTCGGCTCTGCCGCGAACTCAGCGATTAACCGCACCGGCAATCAGAGGTAGGATCCCACCTCTGGATATGCCCCTACTCTACTTGCTTTTAGGAAGCTGTTAAGAACTGGATTGTCACTCATTGTTTGGATCCAGTTGCATAGACTCCCCTTTGATTCCATTATGTTGTTTGGTTGCCATTATGTATTTTAGGTATTGGGTATGTTTTTCAAAGTTATGTGGATATTTTTGATTTATTATTTGCTTTTTGCTGCCTGGAATCACAATGTTTGAATTGGGTGGCTATTATAAATACATTAATTAAACAAATAAATACTACCAGTTTTGGATATTTCTTGGGTGGGGGGGGGAGAGAAATAGATTTTGGAGTTCCTGCAGCTACTTATCAAGGCATTTCAAATGGATGATTCATCCAGTTGCAATAAGTCAACCATGTGGAAACCAGATCTTGGATCTTTTTGAGGTGGTGCCATTTCCCACAGAAATTCACCAAGTCTTTCTCATTCTCATGTACTCTATGGATCTAATTTAAAAATCAGGACAAATGAATTGAACAAGGTTGGTGGTTCCTTTTTAAAAACTTTTCTTTAGGGGGGAAAAAAACACTTCAAAAGTCTGTTTTTTTCACAGTTGGAGCTCCTGACGCATTGTTGCATCTCTTTGCAGGGGTGGACCACGGTTCAGTTTAATTACAGCTTTCTGGGGGCTGAAATTTGTCTGATGCTTTAAATTACTTACATGGCTTTAAAAAATAATAATAATGGGTTTCAGCAACAGATTTTAGTGTGGGTGTTCTTCCCATCATTGTTTTGGAAATTGGGTGTATTTGGATCCCTACTATCTAAGTGCCTACTCAATACAGCTGCTAGTTTCTTCTTGATCTCAAAACTTCTACCATATAGTGCTTATTTGCACCACCATGTTCCATAATTTTTTTGAGTTCCAACTAATCTGGATGGTTCTCCCTGATTTTCAGATAATTTTGACAGTAGTTCTTAAAGATCCAGAAATGAAGAGAAGACAATGTCCTTACTCCACAGTAACAGTAAGGCATAATTACTCTGTAAGTAATTAACAGTAAGTACTGTTACTGTGGAGTATCAATATAAATCTGGTTCCTCAGATGGAGTTGAAATTCTGTAATAATTTGCAAAAGAGCTGCATGTCTACAGGGATTTTAAATCCAGCCCTTCATACAGTTTGAATTCTCAGAAGACAAATACTGCTTTTCTTAAGTACTGCTGGGTTGAACAGCTTCTGAAATAATGAGTCCACAAGTTATCCCATGTGCCAAGGTCTGTGTGTGTGTGTGTGCAAGGCATAGCAGGTGCTCTGAATTTCGAGGTCAAATGAAATGAGATTAGAAAAGAGGCACACAGCAAACACACAGCTTAAAGCAGATCTCCTTTGCTTCATTATGACTGTCAATTGCTTTTGTAAAAGCAATAAACTACCCACTGAGATAACTGCAGGGGCTGGGAGGGGGGATCTCACTGATTTTCATGGAGTTGATTCCTACACTTGAGCACCTTTATTGGAAATTACAAGGCTGGTAAAGCCCCAGTTCAAATTCACAATATATTGGAAGCACACGCCATACAATGGAAAGCAGATGTTTGTTCTTGTTAAGAACCAGGAGTGCAATGATTTCTTAAGCCAATTTTCAATCGATTCTGCACAGCACATATTAAAGAGGTGCTCCAATCTGTTGGCTCTTACTTTTGCTTGATGCTACCTGGAAAAATGATTTCAGAATTCCTGTCTAGATGCTCATCATAAGACACCTTTGCTGGAAAAGCTGAAAGGACTACCAGGAACAAAGCTGTCTGATATGTTAAGCTTCTTCCCTGAATACCTGAAGGACTCCTGCATGCTCAGCTAATTAGGTTTGGGGGAGCTTTCATAAATATGGTGTAAATTTCATATGGCTTATCTACTCAATAACCTTGGCCTTGCCAGTAAACTCACAAGTCTGTAATTTATCAAATTGACACCTTGATGGTAAACAATGCAGTTATGGCCCCCAATGTTGGGGTAACACAAAGTTCACAACAGTAGTAGAGTTACAAGAATATTCTTAATCCTATCTGAAGAGATAAGCCTAGTTTCTCTAATAAATGAACAAGACATGCCTGTTATTCTCTTAATCCCGACTCTACAAAAATAAACTAATTTCTATCTAGGCAACCAAAGATCCATTTCTTTACTTGGTCAACCAGCTATGCCCTAAGATCAACAATTCACTGTATTATCATTTTGTTTGCTATTGTTTAATAATTTCTATGATTCCCATTACTCTTTTTAAATATGGTGCCATATTAAGTTGGGCTTTCCAAGATACTTATTTCTTTTAAGCGTATGAAAAATATTTCAGACGGTCCATCGTATTTTCAGAAAAGCAACTTTCCTCCCCTCTTCCTCTTCCTAAATGGATCTAATTCCCTGAGCCTGGACAAAAAAAATCCAGATGTTTTCAAAATATTACTGAAGAAGAACAGATGGACATTTCTGTGCTATCAAATAAGTGATTGGTATCTTAATTAAATCAAGACTCAGAAAGATGATCAAAGGTAACAGGAAAGGTTCCACTTTATGGTATTCATGGATAAATGAGGCTCAAGGTACACTGTTTCAAAATTATGTAACCCAATGCCTTTTTTATTGCAATGAGCAGTGTGCCCAGACTGTCAGAGTTTTTTTCTTTCTTGATTGCGAATTGTTGAAAGGGACTTGAGAGTGTTCTTTGCAGTCTGTACAGTCTTCTCCTGTCCTAGCCTTGATCAAGAGACAAAGACAAGTATCAGTCACATGAGATAGACCAGAGGTTACTTACCCAAGAAACCCATAATCAGGCAAGCAATCCCTGAACACACTCAGCAAAATGTAGACTTAGAGATCAGCTACAAAGATCGTCAAGATCTGTCAGAGATACTATTTCAGGAGATGACTTGCTCCAGTTGAAGAATATAATTCTGCCTTCGGTGCCTCTATCTAGTTCCAAATGCTGTTCATAAAGGGCTAAGCATTTTGCAGCCCCAAAAGATTCGTCACTCCCAAGGGGCCTTGTCTTGTAACTGAGTATGCCTACATTTCTCAGTCTTCTGGCTCCAGACTCTAAGCTATTTATATTCCTAGGAATTCAGTAAGGGTTCACCAGGGACAATATACTGTTTATCTTTGTGGAACTATTCTTCCCACAGCCATAGGAAAGAAGTTTAAAGGTCTTAACTTGTCCTTTCTCTTTCTTTATGTGCCAGAGGCATCCTTTCAATGCCATGTGCATACAGAAAATTTGGAGAGATTAGTCCTAGGTTTTGGGGAACTTTTGACATCTCCCAATTTAAGTCCTCCTCACTATCCTTAAAAAGGGGACAAGTGAAGGTTTTGGAGAGGCTTTCAAGATATCCCACAACAACAAAGTAGCATTCTTGGAACCTCTTTGGTGTCCGATTCTTGACCTGCCTTACCTCAAAGGTCTGATATGGGATATGTGCAGTTTGTTAAGAGAGAGGGGGGGAGGGGCTTTGATAGACCTATCACAACCAGCATTTTGATGTTATTGACCCCCCCCATTCACCATTGTGCCTACCGTCCCTGTCCTACTGTCCTATTGTCCAAATTTACCTATACCTACTTTGCTTTTGTTTATGTTTATACCATACCTGCTATCTTGTACACGTTTTGACAAATAAATAAATAAATAAATAAATAAAAACCATTGTCATGGAAACAGATTATATTTATAGTGTGTGGGCTTTAGGGCAATTGGCAATAAAATCTCAAATGACAAGCCATCTGAATGTAAGCACAGGATAAAAACTGAAATTCTGTTAGGATTGATTTCTGATTTTTTTAAAATAATCCAAAACTAGATTTGCTCAAATCCAGAAGTTAAAGTTCCTCACCTAAATCCAAAAATGCTTAATCTTACAACTAAGATTCGACCTTTGCCCCAGGCTTGCTAATTACCTGTCAACATCAGAATTCATTTCAGAACTCAATGTGCAAGATATAAACTACACGGAGACATTAATGTTCCTGCAGGATGATTCAGTGTAATCTTGATTCCTACTGGCATTAATGAGCCCATGCACTGTGTTTGTCTTCTGCAGGAAAAGAAAAAAAAAAAAAAGACCAGAGCAACAACTCACATTCTTGCCCTCCAGAGTAGCAGGAATTTATTTGCATTGTCTGGCTTACTCAAGTATGGAACATATTCTTCTCTGGATGGAGTCACTGGAACAATCGTGGAGTAAACAAGGACATGGATTGATTGACTGTGCCGAGGTTATTCAGTGAAAGAAATGACTTCTAGGTGTCAGTGGGGATAACAACAAAAAGATAGGTTTTGAGGAATCACTCCTTTTGTCCCTTAGGCAGTGCAAAAAGCTTTTCTTGATCTTTCTATAAAATCTGCATGTCAATTCTTTGAAATTATTCACTGCAGAGTTCTGGCACATCAAAGACTGCAGACTACAGCAAGTTGGCCCCAATGCAAAAGCATGGCCAATATTTAAGGAGATGCAATAAAGCAATGCCATTTCCCGGCCCCCTCCCTACAAGACATTTTCTCAGAATCCAGGTTCTTGAGGATTATTATTTTTCAAACAGCGAAGTGCTCTACAAAACTTATTATTTCTGAAGACTGAACTTTAAAATTATCAAATTTGGCTACTATTCATATCATTATGAATTAAAAGAGCTGAAGTGGTGCAGTGGTTAAATGCTGCGACTGCAGGCTGACTGCTAGTTCAGCAGTTCAGCTGTTCAAATCTCACTAGGCTCAAGGTTGACTCAGCCTTCCATCCTTCCGAGGTCGGTAAAATGAGGACCCAGATTGTTGGGGGCAATATGCTGAACTCTGTAAACCGCTTAGAGAGGGCTGTAAAGCACTATGAAGCGGTATATAAGTCTAAGTGCTATTGCTATTGCTATTATTTCTTTGGATATTTTTAATTTATTTGATGTGTAAGCCATCTGATCGTGATTCAGCGCAAGGTGGCTTATAGAATTTAAAGCACAGTGCACAGAAAAGAAACCAGGGATTGAAAAACAAAAGAACAACTCACTACATCAGGAAAATACAGAAAGAGGTAAAATATTGGTTTCTAGTGCATGTTCACAAATTGTGCCCCTGGCCTAGGGCCTGCTTGAAGCACCAGGTTTAGAAAACTTTCCTGAAAGACAGTAAGGATGGTGTTGGCAACTTCATTCTCCTTGACAGCTTCAGCTGTTTTACTGGCAGAACCAGTGACTAAGAAGGCATGTGTCCCATAAGATGACATTCTTTTATTGATGAAACCTGGAGCCAATCAACCCTGCTAGATCTTATAGGATGGGCAGAATTAATTAGAGAGATATTAAATATTAACTCACTCTTAAATGTTAAATAATATTAAATATTTAGGCCCTAAGCTATGAAGGTATTTATGTATATTATATACACAATATATATATATTATAAATGTATAAATGTTTATTATATATATATATTATATATATATATATATATATATATATATATATATATATATATATATATATATATATATATATATATATATATATATATATATATATATATATATATATATATATATTTGTATCTTGACTCAGAAACCAACTGGCTATCAGTGCAGCTCATGATGCTGAGATCTTTCATCCCTTGCTGCCATGTTTTGGACCAGCGGCAACTTCTGAGTGGTCTTCAAGGGCAATCCCATGTAGATCATATTGCACTAGTACAAACAAGAAGTAATGAAGATGTAAGCTATGAGACAAGGGTCTCTAAATCCTGGAACGAACTTACTTAATACTAGGTATTGCAAAGACTCTCTTAGCCATTGCTGCCACCCGCCAGTTCTATCTGGGGAAAGGCAACCCTCCCCAAACTAAAGCTGGAAAATCACGGAATCCAGAGAATCCTAACATCCAGAGCTACTTAATATTGCTAAAGTTGAACCTAAGCCTGCTCCTCCCCCCTTCAGACTCTAACAACCTCCAAACAATAACTTCAATTGCATCACTTGGTTGGGCAGAGGTTGCGATATAAACTGAGTACCATATTAATGATGCTTGATCCATTGCTGTTGGATAACCTTACCCAGCGGTCATGTACAGATGGTAAAATAGGAGCACAGAATGTGTTGAGCCCTGAGAAACCATCCAAAGCAGGAGCCTCAAGCTTGATCTTTGCTCCTCTACCAATGTCAGATGGAACCATCCATGGAGAAAAAGGGGATAATCAGTGCCCTCCACTCCTAGCCCTCAAAACCCTCAAAGTTATTGTCCACAAAGATATCATAATCAATGGCATCAAAATCTGCAGAGTTAAAGAGCAACAAGTTGAGTTTCACCATCCCTATCCTAGCACCAATACAGATTCATGCACATATTCAGTTGGACTGATATGAATTGACTACTTTGACTGATGAAACCTATTCTGCTTTAGTGGCCGGCAATGAATGCTAATGTCCTCATAGTTTTAATGAAGAATGAGTTAAGAAAGCACTTTATGGATTCCCAGGTTTCATTTTCCCTCCTGCAGAACAGCTCTTGCTGATAGAAAAAACCATAACCAATGTGTTTAAATGTGAGTTTAACCACATTTCCGAGCAACAGAATGGAGGCATGGAGGTACTTTGCATCTGTGATCTGTCACTTGAGTTATTTCTGAAAACAGGTTTAGTACTCTTCTGGGAGACTATTAGACTCATGTCCCAAAATAACACAATCAGAAGGATTGTGTAGAGGTTGTAAGGATCATCTGGGGCACTCCCTGTCATATCAGCCAGTGTCCCTTCATTTCAACTATGTTGTCAAGGTATTTTTGGACAGAGGTCTAGTAGTCTACTAGAAGGATTCTGAGGATCATTGAGTGCTTTCTCTCTCTTGGCCCAATGCCCCATCTTTTGTGCCTGCAACCTGTCACTCAGACTGAAAGGGAAACTGATGGAACCCTTGATAAGTTCACCTGAGCTCAGTTCACCTTGGCTCCTGTGCATGCTGGAAAAATGGCAAAGTCCTGGAAATAATCAGAAATGGGTAGAAGCTTCATATACTCATCAGGAATGGAATCAGCAGAAACTGTCTCTTTTTTTCCTGGATCTTCTGAGCACTACTGGTTTAACACTTTTTATGCAGAGCATTAGTTTTTTAAACATGCATCTGGTGGGATTTCCTCCCCCCCCAATGTTACTAAATCCAAGTTTAAAAAAAACAAGTCTAGAGTACTTTCAGGTCTAGTGTTCTAAACCTGTATGTATAAAGAGCTTACTTTATGCCTGGCTGGTATGTGTGTGATCTGTGCTGCAGCCCAGGGGGCCATGGAGGGCAGTGATCAGAAGAGAGATCTGCAACAGCCTTAACTGGTCAAAAAAAAATCTGGGTTGATCCCAGCTCCTAATCCCCTTTTCCACCCACATTGTAAAGGAAGCGATGTAGGTGATAACTCATCACAAAAATCAGTAGAATGAAAATCAGTGAAAAAAAGAGAAAATGCTACTTTCTTTCCAGAACAACAAAATACGGTGTTAAGTACGCTGGGGAACAGATGACTGGAATATCATGAAGGAATGTCCTTTAAAATGCTGACAGGACATTTCTGTGCTGCTATTAGAGGGTTCTGAGGATAAACACATAGAAATGTGGACAATAAAACAGAATAGATTTATTCAGGTAGTAGTAGTAGTAATAGTAGTAGTAGTAGTAATAATAATAATAATAATAATAATAATAATAATAATAATAATAATAATAATAATAATAATAATAATAATAATAATAATAACAACAGCAACAACAACAACAACAACAACAGCAGCAACAACAACAACAACAACAACAACAACAACAACAGAGTTGGAAGGGACCTTGGAGGTCTTCTAGTCCAACCCCCTGCCTAGGCAGGAAACCCTACACTACTTCAGACAAATGGTTATCCAACATCTTCTTAAAAACTTCCACTGTTGGAGCATTCACAACTTCTGGAGGCAAGTTGTTCCACTGATTAATTGTTCTGTCAGGAAATTTCTCCTTAGTTCTAAGTTACTTCTCTCCTTGTTTAGTTTCCACCCATTGCTTCTTGTTCTACCTTCAGGTGCTTTGGAGAATAGTTTGACTCCCTCTTCTTTGTGGCAACCCCTGAGATATTGGAACACTGCTATCATGTCTCCCCTGGTCCTTTTTTTCATTAAACTAGACATACCCAGTTCCTGCAACCATTCTTGATATGTTTTAGCCTCCAGTCTCCTAATCATTTTTGTTGCTCTTCTCTGCACTCTTTCTAGAGTCTCAACATCCTTTTTACATCGTGGTGACCAAAACTGAATGCAGTATTCCAAGTGTGGCCTTACCAAGGCATTATAAAGTGGTATTAACACTTCGCGTGATCTTGATTCTATCCCTCTGTTAATGCAGCCTAGAACTGTGTTGGCTTTTGGCAGCTGCTGCACACTGCTGGCTCATATTTAAATGGTTGTCCACTAGGACTCCAAGATCCCTCTCACAGTTACTACTGTTAAGCAAGGTAACTGACTTATAACAGTTTCTTTAGTGACCATTCAAAGTTGCAACAGCACTGGAAAAAGTGACTTATGACTGTTTCTCACACTTATGACCATTGAGGCATTCCCCGTGATCAAAATTCAGATGCTTGGCAACCGATTCATATTTATGACGGTTGCAATGTCCCAGGGTCATGTGACCATCTTTTATGACTTTCCAACAAACAAAATCAATGGGGAAGCCTGATTCACTTAAAAATTGTGAGAAGAAAGGTCATAAAATGGGTCAAAACTCACTTAACAATTGTGTTGCTTTGCAAAGAAATTTGGGGCTCAATTGTGAGAACTACCTGTACAAGTTTGCAAAAGTCTTTTCCCAAATGTGCTTTTTTTGTATGTACATTTTCCCAAATGCACAACATTTTCTATGCATTTCCCCCCAAGAGATGTATTTTTCCAGGGAGCTACTTTGAGAAAAATGCTAGCTGACTCTAGTCCTGAGTGTATTAAGACAATTTCCATTCTGGGAGATCATGATGTTTCCCTTAAAACCAATAACCAATTTCCTTTTAATCCTTCCATCGGAGAGCTGAGGTGGCGCAGCAGTTAGAGTGCAGTACTGCAGGCTACTTTAGCTGACTGTGATCAGCAGTTCAGCTGTTCAAATCTCACCGGCTCAAGGTTGACTCAGCCTTCCATCCTTCCGAGGTAGGTAAAATGAGGACCCAGATTGTTGGGGGCAATATAAATATACATTGCTTAATGGTGTAAACTGCTTACAGAGTGCTTGCACTGTGAGGCGGTATATAAGTCTCACTAATAAATACATAAATAAATAAATAAATGATGGGCAAATTTGAATCTTCAAGCTCAGTGGAGTAGCATATATAACCCCAAATTTAGTTCTCAGCACCCTGAGTTTGAACAAAAAGGATTTGCACGTGAATGATGGGAAACTTCTGCCTGGCACCTTGAAATCTTACTGCTGGTTCTGACAGCCATTCTTGAGCTAGAGAAACAATGTGGTTTAATGATGGCTTATATTTCTTAACTTCCTTTCCTGCAAAAGGAGCTTTTTGTTTTCTTCCTTGTCACCAGAATGTATTAGAGTGTTGTTTGAATTTCTCCTGATGTTATTTTCACCATACTTGGTTACTGGAAATTGTCCAGGATGTTGTGCCATATGCTGAAACATCCTGGACTCTCCACCCCCTCAGTCTAAAATAAGGGAGGAGCTCCCCTTAGGATGGCTTCCCCTGAGATTTCAATAAAGTACAAGAAGCCAAGGAGGCTGTGGAGACATGACTGTTTAGTGAAATGATATTCCTGCACAACAATGGTCCCCTCATAACTAAAATATCCAGATACCTCATGTCGTCCAATAAATTTTCACCAGAAATATTGAAGCAAATTCTCTTTCATCAAACTAAATGAGAATTGGTAGGGAATAGATATAGGTGACACTTTCTATGCGGTCTTGGTCTGGCCTACTAGAACAGGGGTCACCAAGCTGTGGGCCTTGACCCACTACTGGGCTGTGGCCTATTGGCCACTGGGCTGTGTGAATAGCTGGCTGGTGTACACGCATGTGTGTGCGTGCACAGTCTCACTCATTTGAGCATCGCCACAAGTGTTGCAGGTGCTTGCAGCCCCACTCACACCAGCACTTGTGGCCTCACTTGCATGAGCAATGACTGTTTGTGCACGTGCCGGCCCTTCCCACAAAATCATCCCCTCTTTTCCCCCTCCCCCCACTCTGGACCGCCAACCCAGAAAGGTTGGGGAACTCTAGAGTAACGTCTAGAGTAACGTCTTATATTCCTCCAGTTCCTCCTGGAGGTAGTTCTCAACTTATAACCAAATTTTGACCCTAAAATTTCTGTTGCTAAGCGAGACAGTTGTTAAATGAGTTTTGTCCCATTTTATGAATTTTCTTGCCACAGTTTCTAACTGAATCATTGCAGTTGTTAAGTTAGTATCACCATTGTTAAGAGAATCTGGCTTCCCCTTGGACTTTGCTGGTCAGAAGTTCGAAAAATGGGATCACATGACCCCCGGGACACTGTAACCATCATAAATATGAACCAGTTGCCAAGCATCTGAATTTTGATCACGTGACCATGGAGATGCTGCGACAATTGTAAGTGTAAAAAATGGCCCTAAGTCACTTTTTTCAGCGCCGTTGTAACTTCAAACGGTCACTAAATGAACTGTTTTAAGTCGATACCTGTATCAACATCGTTGTAGGTCAGGTCTTGTTATGAGGTTGAATCAGAAAGCCTTTCAGTCCACAAAGGCTACAAGAAAGGATGTGAGCTACAGCATTTATTCATTCATTGTGTTTTTATATGCAAAAGGGAGGAGAAGCACCTGTGGGATCATACACCAAAATAATCTCACTGGCCTCGAATGTGATGCACATTGACTTGGAAGAAAGAAAAATATATTTTCTACTCTGCCTTAGGCAGCAAAATATCTTGTGCTGGGCATGTTCTCAGCTCCTACAGGCAAGTCACGCTTTCTCAGCCTTACCTGGCAGTTACTGGATTGTAATGAGGGTAAAATGTGAACTATGCGGTAATTCACGCTCCGGGATAAAGCATGAAAGAAATCTATATGGATAATAACAATAGTAATAGGGAAAACATTCTGTACATATTTTGGTATCATTTTGACTCTGCTGCTTAGCTCTTTGTCTTGAGTACCTGGAGTAATGTTCCCTCGCAGTGTTCTGTTCTACGGAAGTCAGGTTCCCCATGTCCCTTGAACATGACTTGGGTGTGGGAGAGAAACTCCTCTGAATCACAATGAAACCTCTTAATACTGTCCTTCTCTTGGGAGTGTTTCCTCAAGGCACCTTTCTTGGGAACGTTTCTCCAATAATGAGAGTCTAATTGAACGGAATGTCCGGGTGGACAAGTTTCTCTGATAGAACCTGGCAACCATTTAGCAGTTTCAGATTTTAAGTGGTTATAATGATCATGTAGACTTCAAAGGTAATACCTGCCCAGAACAAATGGAACAAGTTTATACTCCCCTCCCCCCGGTTGGTAATAAGCATATGTACAAAATAATACATATTTGTGTGAAATTACCAAACATTTTTTGCACATGGTTCATGTTCTGGAGGAAGAAGGTGCAGATCAGAATATATGTCTTGTTTGCCTACATTATCACCTTAGAAGAGCACATTCCAGCCCATTAGGATTGTAATGGATTTTTTTAAAAAAAGAATTAATTTAAAAAAAGCCCTACAGCCATTGTATTCAAACTTTCCCAAATATGCAAACCTCTCTATACAACTTTCCCCAATATGTGTTATAAATAACTGCGAAGTATTTTTAAAGCAAGTTCTACTTTTAAAGATGGTCTTTTTGTTACATACATTTTCCTATGCCTATTTTCCTCTAATACTAACTGCTCTTCTAATGCTGGCCATCATTTTATATGGAATTTTCAGAAATGTATCTTATTTTTTATACAATTCTCACCATTTTTGGGGGGCAGATTTTTTTTTTACTAGAGAAGGCTGGGCATATAAAGGTCTAGAGCTGTGAGTGCCAAAATCTTGAAAGTAACCCTTTGAATTTCTCCAGAAGTTATTTTTAATCTTTGCAATGCGCTCTACATGGGGCTATCCTTGAAGAGTATCCGGAGACTTCAGTTGGTGCAAAATGCGGCTGCACATGCTGTGGTGGGTGTGCCAAGGTACACCCATGTGACACCTATACTCCGCCAGCTGCATTGGTTGCCCATCGGTCTTCGGGTACAATTCAAGGTGTTGATCATCATCTTTAAAGCCCTTCATGACTTAGGACCAGGTTACCTTTGGGACCGCATTTTGCCTCATACTTCCCTTCGACTGGTTAGGGCCCACAGTGTGGGTCTCCTCCAGGTCCCGTCAGCCAAACAATGCCGGCTGGCGGGCCCTAGGGGGAGGGCCTTCTCTGTGGGGGGGCCCGTGCTCTGGAACCAATTTCCCCCAGAAACCCGAACCATCCCCACCCTGCTGGCCTTCCGAAAAGCCGTCAAGACATGGCTTTTCCTGCAGGCAGGGGTAGAGACTAGTCCATCTGAGCTCTCCCCCAGGTATGTCTGGTTGGTGAATATTTTTTAACTGTTCATTTTTTTAACTTTTTAACTTGGTTTTTAATTACTGTTTATTATCTAGTGTTCTTGTATATTGCTGTACGCCGCCCTGAGTCCCTCGGGAGTAGGGCGGCATATAAGAACCAAGAAATAAATAAATAAACAAATAAATAATCTGATAAAAGGGGATAGAACAGCCAAATTGCTTCCATTGGAATTTAGGATAAGAATGATAATTTAGCTTTTCCCTGAAAGCAAACTAGAAACTTCAGAAGTAATTTTATTTTAAATCTTGGTTGGGCTACTCTAATTGTATTTTTCATGATATCTTGATATGCAAGGATTAGCACAGCAGTTATCAAACTTGGCACCTCCAGGTATGTGGCCTTCAACTCCCAAGATTTTTCATAGTTAGGAAAATCTGGAAGTTAGCCTGCAAAGTCCAAATGGGGCCATTATGAGAAGGTTACATTCATAGGTGCATAGGAATGCATGAAGAACCAGGCCAGAGCCCACTCTAGTCCACTATCCTGGTTCTCATGGTGATAAATTAGTAAAGCAAATTGGTAATGAAAATCTCATCTTGCCCAGTTGTGTGTAATTGCCATTCGTTTATTATGGGCCTTTTAGTAAATGTCTTCAATAAAAGGTGTGGTGGATGAGAACTTCAAGCACACAAATTTCCCACTCATCATATGTCTAGGCGATATGTCTTTGTTCCAAATGTAGAACTAATGTGTACATCTTTGAAATCGCTTCAAAGGATTACTTCACAGAAGAATGGGAGGAGGGAGGGGGGAAAGAGCTGGGAAAGAGACAGGTGGGGCTGCCAAGACCCCACCTTACTTTTGGCTCCCTTCCATACCAGTGTTTGTATTCTGATATAATATATGGTGTATGTTTGCTCCCTGAGGCACATGTTGTACATGCCATAGCATTGAAAATAAAATTCTGTCTGCTCTTGAATAATTGCATCTTTCTCCAATTCACACCTCATTTTACCTCTAAAATGTGAAAAAATGGCTTAAAATCCCACATGCCTGATTTTTGGTCTATTACAAGCTATATACGCATATCCTTCACAAATTACTACAGTAGTGCATCTGCACTAGTAATATGCAGCATCACACCCAAAGTTGTCTTGCAGGAAGCAAAGTTACTTTCTAAAGGTTGCTGCATCCACACAACACTAACCCTGCCATTTAGATGCATGGCATAGAGCAGTGTTTGTCAAGGTTCACAATTTAAGATGTATAGACTTCAACTCCCAGTATTTCCCAACCAGTATGCTAGTGTATGGCTGTATGAACTGTGTGAACTATTCACACAGCCATATATACCGTATTTCTGAGTATAAGACGCACCTTTTTGCCCCCCAAAAGAAGGTGGAAATGTCGGTGCGTCTTATACACTGATTAAAGCAAGTTTTTGGCCTCCTGAAGCCCTGCTCCCGCATCCCATTTTTGCAAAAAATGGGCCATTTTTTGCAAAAATTGTGTTTTTGCCTTCCCCCACTCCACTAGGAGCGCTCTGCACGCCTCCCAAACCCTCTGCATGCCCTGTTTCTGCAAAAAAAAAAAAAAAAAAAGATCAAAAAATGGGCCATTTTTTTCAAAAAATGTGTTTTTGCTTTCCCCCACTCCCTAGGAGCACTCTACAGGCTTCCCAAACCCTCTGCATGCCCTGTTTTTGCAAAAAAAAAAAAAAAAAAAAAAAAAAAGAGTGAAAAATGGGCCATTTTTTTGCAAAAATGAGGGCATTTTTGCCTTCCCCCACCCCCTAGGAGTGCTCTGCAGGCTTCCTAAACCCTCTACATGCCCTGTTTTTGCAAAAAAACGAGCAAAAATGGGCATTTTTTTGCAAAAACGGGGGTGTTTTTGCCTTCTAATTACCCCATCTAGCATGACTGTAGGAGGAATTCTGGGAGTTGAAGTCCACAAGTCTTAAAGCTGTCAAGTTTGAAGACCCCTGGGTTAGGGGCAGCGGAGGGTTCCGGTTATTTTAGCTACCGGTGCATATCGCGAGCATGCGCAGAAGTGAACTCACATTCCATCGGGCGATTTCACTTCCACGCATGCTTAGGACGATATTACAAGCCGAAACACAGCTGAGGAGGTTCTCAGCTGTGCTTTGGAGGAAGAATAAAGGTCGGTATTAAAACTAGGATGGGTGGGAGGGCTTTTTTCCGACAGCTCAGGACGCGGAGAAGCCGGAAAAAAGCATCTAAAAATGACATCATCGTCAGGCTCCTACCGGTGTGGCGTCCTGCACAGCACCTGTAGGATCCCACCACTGGTTAGGGGTTAGGGGTGCAAGGGTCTTCAAACTTGGCAAGTTTAAAACTTGTGGACTTCAACTCCCATTCCTGAGCTAGCATGACTGGAGGAGGAATTCTGGGAGTTGCAGTCCACTAGTCTTAAAGCTGTCAAGTTTGAAGTTTGTAAAAAGTATACATGGTTGTAAAAAGTATACATGGTTGTAAAAAGTATACATGGTTGTAAAAAGTATTCTGCTACACTGGTATTTTATTAAATAATATATTACTACACCATTTGGTTTAGAATACTTTTTTCCTTGTTTTCCTCCTCTAAAATTTAGGTGCGTCTTATAATCCGGTGCGTCTTATACTCCGAAAAATGCGGTAATCATTAAAATTTCTGAAAGAGACCATCTTTCAAAAAGAATAATATCAATGGTAGCATGGTTGATTTTTCATAAACTAAGTTATTCCCACTATTGCAACATTTATGTTTATTCTAGGTCCTAGAATTGGGTAAATTTCTATGGCTGCCTCTTGACCAGAGTAGTTGCATTCATGCAACACAGTCATCTATTATTAACTTTGCAATGATTTAATACATCAATTTTTAGTTCATAGAGCATATTGGACTACAAACTGACCAAGCAACATGAGTTGATACATTAGATTAAAATTTGCTTTGCTAATCTGTTTGTTTGCTTATTATCCTGCCTTTATTATTTTTATAAATAAATCAAGTTGCCAAACATACCAAATGTTCCTTCTTCTTATTTCCCCCACAACAAGTCCCTGTGAGGTGAAATGAACTGGAGAGAGTGACTGACCCAAAGTCAGCCAGCTAGTTTTCAGGCCTGAGGCAGGACTAGAACTCACTGACTTTAGGCTTGGTGCCTTAACCACCAGACCAAAGTAGTGCAATTGTGGCATATGAACACAACCGGTATTTTCAGTTGGTGGAAGCTGTAAATCTGATCAGAAGAATTACATTACTTCTAGAAAGCACCTGCAATAGACATTGTTGGTGAGGCATGGGAGCTTGAACTGTGTCTCTACACAATGTCCTATACAGATGTATAGTACAGTTCATGCAGGTGAATCACTTCAGTGAGTAGTAAAGAACGGAGTGGAAAAGGTGAGGGCACCTGCTGCTGTCTCACACATGACTCTTCTAATGAAATCATCACTGCTGTGAATGGTTCATTCTCTAATGTCCTTTGTACTGTTAAGCACATGGCTAAAGCATGACTCATTGATGGTACAGTGTGAGGAATGAACTTCAGTTATTCTAAAGGACCAACATGCAGGTAATGCCACACAGGCATAAAGTCAAGATCCACTATAATAACATGTATTCCACTGTCTTTACCCAATCTTCATGATGCAAAGAAATCATTAGGCTTCATTATGCAATCATAAAAGACCAAAAGCTTTTGTCCACCCACCCAACCCCACAAATGATTCAAGTAAAGTTTTTTGAATTGCTCTTTCCTTTTCAAGCTTAAACAAAAGAATGGAACAAAATAAAGTAAAATAAAAAGATTTCCCTCCCCTCTCCAGTCGCAGAGGCAGTGCTAATCTCTGTTTCTAAGCTGAGGGAGCTAGCATCATCCAAAGACATTTTTGTGTTCATGTGGCCAGCATGACTATATATGACAAAGGTGCATGGAACACTGTTACCTTCCCACCAAAATGGTACCTATTTATCTACTCCCATTTGCATGCTTTCGAATTGCAAGGTGGGCAGGAACTGGAGTTTGGCCCGTTGATCAGAAGGCTGGCAGTTCGAGACCCAAGTACTGCACAACAGTGTGAGCTTCTGTCCTTATTCCAGCATAAACTCATATTCCCTCTGCCCCACCCCTGTTATACCAGAATAAGATGACTGTCTGGATCATCTTGAGGCTTGATTCTCACAGGGGTGTTGTTCTGATTCCTATCGGATGCACTGTAAACTTTCTTGCTTTGCAGAAAAACTAACCACCAATTCTCATAAACCAGATCAAACCATCTATATGTTTCAGCCATGATAAAGATGTCCAAGAAGAGTAACTACATGTTTTGGGTTCTCTGATAATACTACTTTGCCCTAATATTATATTTTATTAATCAAAATAATAGTTCTAGATTGGTTATAATCTGTTTAGTACACATTGGAATCTTGATTAGTCACTCATTTGAGCTGACCATTTTTGAGGAACTGGGAAGAAAATTTCAAGCCCCTTCAGTTTGGCCTAAGATTTTTTTAAAAAAAATAAAGAGTGGATAAGTAAAATAGACACTTGTTCTAAACACATTCACTTAATAACATGAATCAGGTCCACTATTACTTCTGTAAGCATGGAGCACTTAATATCAAGGATGCAAACAATGATTTGAGATTCCAATTTTACTTTGGGGATCAAGGGTTGCACCTGTTGGGATTTGTTTGTAGCATAGTAACTATTCTCTTTGATTTGTGGAGCAGGGTATACAATATAAAAGAAAAGAAAAAAAAGGATACAGATAAATGGCAGCTTTTAATACAGAAAAATGGAGCAGGCAACTGATGTCTGTAGACATACCTCTTCTACTGACATCTGTGTTTTATTTTAACCCAGATTGTCAAGAAACTGAACTTTGCATTCATCTTTATATGTCCCTGTAAAGATGTTTCTCAAGGCAATCTGAATACAAAAAAGCCATCTATTAAATAGCCTCTTTTCAGAACAACAAAGCTATAAACTCCTCAAAGTAACCAAGCATCTCTTCATTGTCAGCTTCTAACAGACCTGGCTGCTTCATCTCCACATAGCTTTTCCCCCCTTTTGTTTTATGTTGCTCAAAAGTGAGGAGAGGGAGGTTTCTTTTGTCTTCTCTCTGCTGTCTGGGAGGTGAGGGAGGGCTCCTGTGGGTTAATCACATTGAGAGATTTTAATTCCTGTCTCAAACAGAAGTGAGGACTGGCAAAATGTTCCACTTCTAAGACAGGGATCCAGCAATTCTGAAATGCTGGGGGAGAGGATGGGGAGGGGGCAACGGGCAGAGACAGCGTGCAGCAGGGCAGGAAAAACTGAGGTAGCTTTTGTCAAATTGGGTTATTGAATAATTTTTCCAGTGAAGGACAAGGATTGCTTAAATTGCTAAATCTTTGATTTATTTGCCTTCTTATATCAGAAGGAAGGAAGGAAGGAAGGGAGGGAGGAAGGAAGGAAGGCCTTTGTGACCAATTTTCAATTGTAAAATTTCTATAATGCAGGTTTCTGCCATTTTGAAATTGAGAACATCTGGAAGCTCCACTATATATTTATAGAGAATTGAAAACTAAGATAGTAAATAAGTATATTATCCTTTATCTGGCTAAAATTAATCATTAGAACAAGATCCTGTGGAAACAAGGGCAAAATTAATGCTTCGTGTCCTACAGAACTCCAGGGAATGGACGTATCCATTCCATACGTATCCATGGACGTATGCCACAACAGCAAAATCAACCTAAAAGATTTTGGGAACGATTGGGATGCTTCTAAGGACATCATTTTCTTCATTTAACACCCCCCCAAAGTACTGAAACATTTTGGGGGAGGGGTATGGATAAACTCTGAGAGCGACAGAATTAACTCTGGGAGTTTTATGTGGCAATTCGATAACATTGATCTACATTACTGAGACATGAACTTTGACATGTACTATATCTGCACTGCCTGATTGCCCCATCACCAGAATGGGCAGGGAATTGTTGCTGGAAGCAGGAATGGACACATTATTCCCTGTTCATCTCTCACTCACCTTCCAGGTGAGTGGAGTGTTTTGTTCTGTTCCACTTCTGAAGTACCGGTTTTCCTGCTGTGGATGCTTGAGCCTTTGAGTCAGTCTTGATTCCTGGTGACTGTCTGGATCAGGCTCTGCAGTTTTCTTGCTAAGGCTCTTCAGAAGTGGCTTGGCTATTACCTCCTTCCTATGGCTGAGAGACAGTGATTGGTCCAAGGGCCTCTCACTTATTTATGCCTCAGGCAGGACTAGAATTACATCTCCTGGTTTCTAGCTTGTTAACCACTGCAACTAAACTGTTTCTCCTACACCAAATTGGCTCTCCCACTCATGTCACTACAGATATTCCTGCCTATCCTGGCTACAGCACTTCAGTTTGTTGCAAGCTAATCTTAGCAGTCCATTGGATATTCTTCAGCTTCAACCACAGTAATACATTTATTTATTTTATTTTATTTATTTATTTTTGTCAAGTACGTGTTGGTAATATACATAGATATAACATTGTTTTTATACATAAAATGAGTACTGATAAGAGGGAACATTAGGACAGGGACGGTAGGCACGCTGGTGCACTTATGCACGTCCCTTACTGACCTCTTAGAAATCGGGTGAGGTCAACAGTGGACAGTCTAAGGATAAAGTTTTGGGGGTTTGGTGACGAAATCACAGAGTCAGGTAGTGAGTTCCAGGCATTTACCACTCTGTTGCTAAAGTCGTGTTTTCTACAGTCAAGTTTGGAGCGGTTCACTTTGAGTTTGTATCTGTTGTGTGCTCGTGTATTGTTGTGGTTGAAGCTGAAGGAGTCGTTGACAGGAAGGACGTTGTAGCAGATAATTTTCTGAGTTATGCTTAGGTCGTGCCGAAGGCTACGTAGTTCTAAGCTTTCTAAGCCCAGGATTTCAAGTCTGGTTGCGTAAGGTATTCTGTTGCGAGTAGAGGAGTGGAGGACTCTTCTTGTAAAGTATCTCTGGATACTTTCTAATTTATTTATGTCCGATATGCGGTGTGGGTTCCAGACAGATGAGCTGTATTCAAGGATTGGTCTGGCGAATGTTTTGTATACTCTGGTTAGTAGTGTGATATTACCGGAGAAGCTCGATTGCAGAAAATACTACTCTAGCAACAGAGCGGTCAACGCCTGGAGTGTTCTACCTGACTCCGTTGTTACAGTCTCAAACCCTTACAACTTCAACCTCAAACTGTATACCATGGACCTCACCCCATTCCTAAGAGGTCCGTAAAGGGGGAGTGCATAAGCGCACCAGCGTGCCTACCATCCCTGTCTTACTGTCCCCATTTATCTGTACTTACTTCCTTTGTTTATGTTTATGTTTATACCTACATCTGCTATCTTGTAGATGTTTGACAAATAAATAAGATAAATAAATACATTTTGCAGAGGAAAGACTACCCCTTCAGCTGAAACAAAGCTTACCATTAACCCTAATACTTTTAGATTGCACACATACCCTGACTGTTGCAATAGCATGGACACTATCACTTTTGCTCATAAGGCAAATATTGGTTGGTTGAAACTTTACAAAAACCTTATTTTTTTCTTTCCACACTTGCTTCTTCTGTCTATACTTTGTTTCACTGTTCTTTCACCTTTCCAAGACTAACAGGTACCCATAGCTGCTAAATAATGAAACTAAGGATAAAAACCTTTCTATCAGTGGAAAATCAGTGGAATCGTGGAACAGCATTTACCAAGAAGATAAAGAAAGGGAGAAGTAGGTTCATGCTTACACTATGGACCAAAAACTCCTGCAATCTGTTACCGAAGTATCTTAGCATAGATGGGGTTTTAAAAAGCTTGTTTAGAATCAAGGTGGCATGAGCGCAGGACAGGAGCAGTTTAAAGAGTAAGTGTGGATATGCAGTAGGTATAAAGTGGATGGCCTTGAATCAGAAGCCAGGTGATGAATCTGAAGCTACATCTCTTCAAGGATAGTGTTTCTCAATTTTGGCAGCTTTACGTTGTGTGAATTTCAACTCTCAGAATTCCCCATCTACCCTGTTCAAACACGAAACACTTGCAGGAGCTTCATAATGGCAGCTGATTCTTATTCATTCTATTAAAACCACAATAAGAACATTTGGGAAACTTCAAAGCAAAAAAAAAAAAAAAAAGGAGTTAGCTCCATTGAATTTGAGAATTCAAGGAACATTTAGTCCAGATTAGCTAACCTAACTTCTGTTAAAGACCAGAAATGTATTAAACACATTACTTACTGTACTTGAGCAGATGTAATTTTTAATGAGTGCAGGAATTTCTTGTAAATAACTTTAATGAAATTTAATGTTGCAGAATTTCCCAAAAGATAAACGTGATGGGGTTGATTCCCAGACTTTGATTTCAATTCTCTATTTTCTACGAATAAAGCTGTTAGTCATTTAAAAGTCTTTTAAAAAGGACAAGGAACAAGAGACACCATTGCTGATGCACTCTGGATAATTAAGAAAGCCAAAGAATATCAAAAAGAATGAAGGGCCTGAGTTATTTGTTTCTTGTATTGTATATATTAATTGGTTTATAATATTGCTTTTATGTGGAGAGTTTGTCATCCAGATCAGTAGTGGGTTCTAAAACCCATTGCTACCGGTTTGTGCGGGCTCTCTCTCTCTCTCTCTATGGTTCTGCGCATGCGCAGAAGCATCCTGAGTGGGTGGACAGAGCCTCCCACTGCCGCTACCGGTTCGCAGAACCGGGCCGAACCGGGAGCAACCCACCGCTGATTATGTATATAAGATGGGAGGCTACATAAAATTTCATTAATTTTAAAAAGGATACACACACACACACACACACACACACACACACACACACACACACACACACACACACACACACAGAGTATATACTGTATATACTGTGGGTGTGAGATTAGAATGGTTTAAAATTGGAAAAAGAAATATCAATTTACTTTGATAGCTGAAAATGCAGATGACCTGCAAGTTCTAGTAATGAAACTCGAAGACAGTGGTGGGTTCCTACCGGAGCTGTCCGATGCGTAGCTCCAGTAGGGAGCGGCCGATTGCGCAATTTGCACGCAGCTGCTCTGGTGCCGTCTCCACCGGTCTGTCGCGTGTCAACATCTTTTTGTGAGAATTTTTGGGCTTTTTTGCTTCTGAGCATGCGCGGAAGCAAAATTGCACCAAAATCTCATGAAGAGACATGTGTGTGCGCATCCCCTGATGAGATTTCAGTGAGATTTTGCTTCCGTGCATGCACAGAAGCAAAATCACGCCGAAATCTTGTGCGCGTGCATCCCCTCACAAGATTTTGGCGAGATTTTGCTTCCGCGCATGCGCAGAAGCAAAGTCGTGCGAGGGGGCGTGCGCGTGCCCAAAATGTGGAGATGCGTGCGCAGCGCACTGGTATCGGTAAGTGAACAACCCGCCCCTGCTCGAAGACCTCAATAGAAATTGTGAGTAAGGGTAAATATAAAGAAGATCAAACTTATAACAATGGGTACAGCAACCAGCCTTTGGATTGGCAAGGAATACAAGATGTTAAGCTACTAGGGATAGTTAAGAAAACAAATAGACCAGTGGCAATCCTGTCCTACAGGGTATCACTGTGTTGTTTGATGCCGTATGCATGTGCGGACAGTGCGTGCGAGTGAATTCCTGTGATTTGTCTCACTCATGGCACAAATAACAAGCTCAAGATATAAGATTTTGAATATATTATGGGAAGAGCCATTTCCTTTGAGAAGTCCATATTCCTGGAAGAGATAGGGAAAAAAGGGAAGATGATCAGCCTCAAGAATTCCCTCCCTAAAATCTTGGGGGAAAATCTAGTGGGAATTCAAAACATCCAACCCATTGGCAATTTGATAGGCCCCCACCCTTCTAGACCAGTGGTTCCCAACCTTCCTAATACCGCGACCCACGCCCCGCCCCCGCGCCCCCACTGTGACCCACCCTACCGCTGCCATTTGGGTTCTTTTACCCTCTGCGCATGCGCAAGGCATGCTGCGCATGCGCAGACGGTAAAATAACCCAAATGGCGGCAGCGGGGTGGAGCGCAGTGGGGGCGCGGGTTGTGGGGCACGATATGGCCAGGCTTGTGGCAGTGGTGGTGGGGAGCTGAGGATGCCGGGGTGACCCCTTGGAACTGGTCATTCGACCCCCAAAGGGGTCCTGACCCCCAGGTTGGGAACCGCTGGCGTATGCGGATTGTGGAGCGCAAATGCGATAATGCGTCGGAACAAGTGCCCGACTGCTCTCAGTTCAAACAGGTTTATACATGCCGAGTACTATTTTCGAGCGCGGCGGATTCCGCATGCGTGAAACACCGTGACTCAGGACTCAGCCTTCGGCGCGGGCGGCAGTCCCACCTCGTGCCTCCTTTTCACCCCGTTCCCACACTCAAAGCACTCTGCTGTTTAGCTAGCAAGAAAGAGCATATGCCACATGAACCAAATGCGTTACTGTACTGTATTTTTTTATTATTACCAACAAAAAAAAGGCATCCACTAAAATTTAGTGGATGCCTTTTTTACCCCTAAAGAATAGCGTTTTTACCCCCCTGGGGGTAATTACCCCCAGGTTGGGAACCGCTGTTCTAGACTTTCAGAAGGACATTAAGACCTGGCTTTTTACTCAGATGCTGGGATTGTATAGGTCATTGATGGCAAACCTTTTTTCCTCCGGTGCCAAAAGCATGCAGAAGTGTGCGATAGTGCGTGTGTGAGTGCCCACACCCATAATTCAATTCCTCCCACGTGCCCCACCCTCTGCGAATGCACGCGTGAGCCCCCTACACTGCCCCACCCCTGCGCATGCACATGCAACCCCTATGCATGTGCCCACGACCCCCCCCCCACACCCCATTTTGGCCCTAGCATGTCTCCCTGAAGCCTCTGGAGGTCGGAAATGGTCCATTTCCAGACTTCTGGTAGGCCCGTTTTTCAACCTCCCCAGGCTTTCTTGGAGCCTGGGGAGGGTGGAAAGGGCCTCCCCCCACCGAGGCCCTCCAGAGGCCAGAAACAGCCCATTTCCCAACTTCTGGTGGACCCAGTAGGCTCATTTTTCACCCTCCCCAGGTTTCAGAGGCTTTCTTGGAGCCTGGGGAGGGTGAAAATGGCCTCCCTGCCCCCTGGAGGCCCCCCAGAGGCCAAAAAAACCCCTCCCAGAGCCTCCACATGAGCCCTGTACTTACCTGGCATCCCAAATGGGCAGTGTGAAGACTCCTGGGAGGGGAGGGACAGTGTGGGCAGGGCCAGCCTAAGATCAGCTGGCCAGTGCGTGCATGTGCACTGGAGCTGAGCTAGGGCAATGGCTTGTGTGCCCACAGATATGGCTCCACGTGCCACGTATGGGCACGTGCCACAGCTTCGCCATCACAGGTCTATGATAAAAACAAAATAAAATAAAATTCCTATTATGGCTTCAGTGAAGTTAAGTGCTGTTGTCCTGGTCTCGATGTCCAGTACATAGAGCTTCTTTCTAAATTCCAGTTAAATTGCTAAGTATATGCATTTGTACTAAAATTTGTACTTTTCTTATAAATCAATAACATGTTTGACATTTCTGTGAATATTGTCAACCAAATCATCCCTGGTAATCCAAGGTTTATCAGCCTTCTTACCTATGATTAAGGGAGGTAGCATTTCTTTGCTAATTAAACATGGCTTAAGAATGATCCTGATGTGGTAGATGGAAAATTATATAAGTATTAGTTTAAAAAAAAAGCAAAAAACCCCACTTGGCTTTTGTGGCCAGTTACATATCTGATAAAATGATGGAAAGATACATTTAGTGTGGATCAGTGATTCCCAACCTTTTTTTTGGCCATGCCCCACCTAAGCATCTCTAAAATCCTGATGCCCCTCCCCTGTGGCATATAATTCTTACTATCAAAAAGTGAACTCCTACTCACGCGGAGGAAGTCTAAAAGGCCATTAACTTGGTTCAAACAAGGTTCCAATTGCCCCCATTAAAAATCAAATTGGGCCCCACGTTGGGAACCACTGGTGTAGATGGAAAGGAAGGAAGCATTCGGAATTGGTAACTAGAAATTCGGAATTGGTGTCCTAGAAATAGACCTTCCCTGCAGACATTTGTCCTATTTCACAGTAGTCTTTTCTTTAAGATACAAAAGGCAACAATGTCAAGAGGAAGTGGAGAGTGTTATTCAACAGATGGGTTTGCTTGTATCTTTCCGGCTGATATCTTCTGTAGCAAATATTTAGTAGTTCCACTTTTGTTGGGTGATACCACAAGAATATACAAATGGTGAGTCTGAGACTTTCTCAATTATTTGCAAATAAGGAGACCTATGTGCCAGAGGTTTGCAGCTTCTGACTTGTGTGATTACAGACTTGATTTTATATACCGTATTTTTCGGAGTATAAGATGCACCTTTTTCCTCCCTAAAAGGGGCTGAAAATTTGGGTGCGTCTTATACTCCAAATGTAGCTTTTTCGAAGCTTTTCCCCCAGCCCTAACAAGGTGCTAACGATTTTCCCGGCTTCCTACTCCGTCTGAAGAAGTTTTTTTTCCAACCCTAAGTCTTTGCAGGCTTGTTTTCATTCCTACTCCTCCAAAAAAGGTCTTTTCAGCCCTAACTAGGTGCTAACGATCTTCCCGGCTTGCAGCATTTTTTTATTCCTACTCCCTTGAAGTAGTTTTTTTTACCAGCCCTAAGTCTTTGCAGGCTTGTTTTCATTCCTACTCCCTTCGAAGAATATTTTTTTCAGCCCTAACCAGGGGATAAAATAATGTGCTGAAGCTGACCAGACTAAGGACGCCAGCCAGATGAATACCTGGTAGGTAGATTTCCCCCCCTATTTTCCTCCCCCAAAACTAAGGTGCGTCTTATACTCCGGTGCGTCTTATACTCCAAAAATACGGTATATATAGCAATACTTGCAAAGTCTATTATCCTGTTGGCAGCCCTTGGAACTCCCCAAGTCTTGCCTTTCTTCCTGTTAATATACCAGAAATAGGTGGTGGCTGTAATTCACTGTCCCAACCTTTTGAGAGTCTCAGAGTCTATCCAAAGATGAAGTGATGACACCAGAATGAGTGGAGTCAATACCTTTAAAGCTGTGTTCTTTTTGGGAGGTGGGGGGAGGTTTAAAACTAGCAATTAAAATGGGAGCCAAACTATTCCTATTCCATCTTTAACCTATAGTGATCCCAAATCACGGTTTTAGGAAATCTTTTTTGTAGGGACTGGAAATTTTAAGGATGAAAGTGGGATTGATTTATAGCCACTTTGCAATAAAATTGTAACAGCGGGATCTTAAGAGTATTGGAGGTTGCAAATGGAATGTTTGTTGTCTGCTACAATATGCTGCACTTTCATCTTAGAAACCTTTAATATATAGCAAATCAATTTTGGATTTTTAATATAGCTACGAGTGGCGCAATGAGCCACAAAAAGATACACGCTCAGCATTGTAGGACAAGATAGAAAGACCTGCACATGAATTAGAGAACAAACGAAAGTATAGGATATCATTAAGAGAGTAAAAAAATAGAAATGGAAATGGGCTGGTCACATAGCAAGAAGACCTGATGGCAGGTGGACCAAGACAATCTTAGAATGGATCCCACTGGATCAAAACCGTCCACGAAAGAGACCTAAAACAAGATGGGTTGGTGACATCAGCAAGTATTGTGGGTCCAACTGGCAAAAGAAAGCTCAGGACTGTTTTGGTAGGAAACATGCGGAAGAGGCCTTCATCCTGCAGTGGATAGACAATGACTAAAATGATGATGATGATGATGATGATGATGATGATGATGATGATGATGATGATAACCATTGAGGCAACAGCATAGAGTTTCTCTGTTTGATGAATATAGACCTGAAAAATTACTATACTACTGTATATACTTATTACTATATAATTTCAGAACAATTAGAAATATTCAAACATACAGTTAGAACAATGCTAAAAGTTCACATTCTCACATTTATAATTTTGGCTTTAAGTATGATTGATGGGAATTTGACACCAGCTGCCTGCAGTTTCTTGGCAGTTTCTGCTCTCTGAAGCACTTTAATTCCAGGCACTCTTACTTCCAGTATGTTCTCTTTTTTTATAATGGCAAAGTATCAATAATATACATCTTTTTCCAGGTAGAAAGCTGGACATGGCATTTTAATGGCATGCATTCCGAAAAGTAAGTGGAGCCAGGATCCAAACAACATTAGTTGACATTAATTACCGCCCAAATTGGATTCAAATTAAATGCAATTAATTAACGACAGCTAATTACATCTGGTTTATTTTGCCACAGTTACATTCAATTACATTAAACAATTATTGTTTGGGTAACGATTTTTGGAAGGGCCCTGAAGGTCACATCCACTGCTCCTGGAAGCCTCCAGTATTGTAATACATTCTCATAATAGCAATGTACACTTGGAAGAACAATAACTGAATTTAAGAGAATCCTTCCAAGAATCAGTACTATTGTACTGGTTTCTGTCTTACCACATTCTCAGCTAGTGCGATTTCTTCCTATCCTTCAGTCAGAAAGAAAATATATTGACATAAATTGCACGTGTACTACTTTCACCATGCCTCAGCAACAAGGCTAGTGAGGAGAACTTAGTACAGCAACTGATGTGTTCCCTGCAGGGGTGAAATGCTACCGGTTTGGCCCGGTTCGGGTGTACCAGTAGTGGTGGCGGACGGTGGTTCGGAGAACTGGTAGCAGCGGCAGCGTGAGGTTCCGCCCACCTGCCCGGATGTTGCCATTTTCTTTTTTAAAAACCCTCTGCACATGCGCAAAGCGTTCTGCGCATGCGCAGAGGGTGAAATAACGCACGCTTCCAAACCGGTAGGGAAGGTAAGTAGATTTCACTGTTGGCTCCCTGTCCTTCTTTCTCCTTCCATAAAGTTAGAACAATTAATCAGTGGAACAGCTTGCCTCCAGAAGTTGTGAATGCTCCAACACTGGAAGTTTTTAAGAAGATGTTGGATAACCATTTGTCTGAAGTGATGTAGGGTTTCCTGCCTAGGCAGGGGGTTGGACTAGAAGACCTCCAACGTCCCTTCCAACTCTGTTATTCTATTCTATTCTATTCTATTCTATTCTATTCTATTCTATTCTATTCTATTCTATTCTATTCTATTCTATTCTATGCTATGCTATGCTATGCTATGCTATTCTATTCTATTCTATTCTATTCTATTCTATTCTATTCTATTCTATGCTATGCTATGCTATGCTATGCTATGCTATGCTATGCTATTCTATTCTATTCTATTCTATTCTATTCTATTCTATTCTATGCTATGCTATGCTATGCTATGCTATTCTATTCTATTCTATTCTATTCTATTCTATTCTATGCTATGCTATGCTATGCTATGTTCTTCTCTTCTCTTCTCTTCTCTTCTCTTCTCTTCTCTTCTCTGCTCTTCTCTATATAGATATAGATAATTAAAGTCTCACTTGTCTGCAGAAAAAAAAACAATCACAAATGATCCTCCCGAATCTGTGGGGTGTGTGTGTGTGTGTGTGTGTATGTGGTGTGTGTGTGTGTGTGTGTGTGTGTGTGTGTAAGAGAGAGAGGGTGTCTTCAAAAGTGTGTATGAATGTGCTATCACAATAGCTGCCATCAAGAGTCTGTTTGGGGTTACTGCAAGCTGGAAGCAGTTGGCAAAGTCTTTTCATGCCACAGATATGGGAACTCTTCCATTTTAAAACCAAATAGATTGTGGTGGTGG
The DNA here is from genome assembly GCA_023053685.1 of Diadophis punctatus similis. Taxonomy (NCBI): domain Eukaryota; kingdom Metazoa; phylum Chordata; class Lepidosauria; order Squamata; family Dipsadidae; genus Diadophis; species Diadophis punctatus. The sequence goes on along the minus strand of JALIGW010000002.1, from coordinate 54,050,700 downwards.
GAGTATGCTCAAACACAGTCTCAGGAGGCAACTTTCAAGGACATACTTGTTATACTGCCTGGCTTTTTTTTAAAAGATTTGTATTGGATTTTATACATTTAAAATCACAAATTCACTTTTTAAAGCAGATTTCAGAAGAAAAAGGAGAGGCTATAATAAGATTCCTAGGAAAGACTTGCAGGCTTCCTTAAATACTCTGACATATAAACAAACGTCCCCCACACACTGCTTGACATTCAAGGCACTGAAATGGGGAAGTGAAATCAGGCAGAGGATTTGAGACCTGGTCGGTCCCTCTTATGCAACTTTTCCGTAATATATTGCTGCATTTTCTTTAGCACTGATAGATGCTTTGTGGAAACACTCTTTCCAACACATCAGCAAGTGTATCCGCGCGAGAGGCTCACCCTCTCTGTTAAATCTATTTTTGTTCTTATTGTAGCTATTTTGGAAAGGGTTGAACACCAAAAGGGACGGCAAGACAGTTCAACAAATGTGTTGTCATTTCAGAACGGAGGAAGGAATCGTGCCAAATGTTGGAGTAGTTTAGAACTGCCAGTTTTAAAATGTGTGAATGTGTCATTCATGACATAAGAGAGCTGGGTTTGTCGACGGAAGAGACTCCTTTTGGAATCAGCCTCCTGTTCTGAAATTCATACTGTTGTCGTTTTCTGAGCATCTTTGAAATTCAGCCTGAACAGGTAGTCCTCAACTTACCAACAGTTCATTTAGTGACCGTTCAAAGTTACAGCAGCATTGAAACAAGTGACTTATAAGCATTTTTTGAACTTATACCGCTGCAGCATCCCTATGGCCACGTGTTTAAAATTCAGATGTGTCTGGCAACCGGTTCACATTTATGACGGTGGCAGTGTCCCGGGGTCATGTGATCCCCTTTTGCCATCTTCTTACAAGCAAAGTCAAGGGAGAAACCGGATTCACTTTAACAGCTGTGCCACTAACTTAAGAACTGCAGTGATTCACTTAAGAACAGCTTGAGGCCGTTGATCTCGCGACTATAATCGGCGAGATCCAGCCATGAAAGGATATGTATGAGTTTTTAAATTGTTTCACTTGTTTCACTTGTTTTAATGTTTTTATATTTTATATTTGCAAATGTTGTTAAGCCGCCCAGAGTCCTTTGGGAATTGGGCGGCATACAAATGCAATTACATAAATAAATAAACGGTGGCAAGAAAGATTGTAAAATGGGGCAAAATTCACTTAACAAATGTTTCACTTAGCAACATAACTTTTGGGCTCAAGTCAAAAACTACCAGCATTTTCAGGAGACAGAGGCCAAGTTTTTTATTTTTAAAAAAAATTGGCTTCAATCTTTGCTGAAGAGTGAGCAGACTGGGTACACTGCCAGTTCTTTACTTGACCATGTGGGCCCATTAGGTTTCCTCCCCCACCCCTTCCTGCTAGGGAGATGCTGCAGAGCTGTTCTTCTGGCCTACATGCATCTCATGATTAATTGGATGAAATATCTCAGGGCTTATTAGTGGGCTGGTGGTGGGAAGACTGATGATCAGCCTTCGCTGTCGTTTTGGCACTGAACATTTCAGTCGGCACCCAAAGATAGGTTGTGGTCGTGGCTTGGGAAGAGATGTGCTGGGGTGGCGGTGCAGGCTCATGGACTCAGGAAGGGAAAGCCAGCCTGGCTGGCGAGATGAGTAAATTGTATTCTCTGAACGCCCAGTTGCTTATTCATGCTGTGAATGAGAAAGCTTGGCAAAGGCGATTGCAGCCTTCGCACGGTTGCTTAGAGATAGCTGCCTATAAAACTGCAGCGGGCTTTATTAGGATTTTTTTCCCCCTAATCCTCTTCTCACGGCCAATAGGAACATCGGTCATCTTTGTCAGTCGAAGATCTGTACAGAATGGCAATTTAATTAGCATCCTTAACTAGAATACTGAGCTTTGGGTTGTTGTTGAGCTGTTTATTGAAATAAAATACAATTTTAACAGAACATTTGCTCTGCTGCCTGACTCTCTCCCAAACATACCAGTGATTCTGAAATGAGAGGACTGAATGAGAATACAGAGAAAAACTGGATGCTGCTGCCTGTATCAGTTATTTAAATGTGGATTCCTTCCTTCCTTCCTTCCTTCCTTCCTTCCTTCCTTCCTTCCTTCCTTCCTTCCTTCCTTCCTTCCTTCCTTCCTTCCTTCTTTCCTTCCTTCCTCCTAGCCACCCTCCCTCCCTCCCTCCCTTCCCTCCCTCCCTTGCTTCTTTCCCTCTACCCTCCCTCCCTCCCTTCCTTCCCTCTACCCTCCCTCCCTCCCTTCCTTCTCTCTACCCTTCCTTCCTTCCTTCCTTCCTTCCTTCCTTCCTTCCTTCCTTCCTTCCTTCCTTCCTTCCTTCCTTCCTTCCTTCCTTCCCTCTTCCCTCCCTCCCTTCCTTCCTTCTAGCCACCCTCCCTCCCTCCCTTCCCTCCCTCCCTTGCTTCTTTCCCTCTACCCTCCCTCCCTCCCTTCCTTCCCTCTACCCTCCCTCCCTCCCTCCCTTCTCTCTACCCTCCCTTCCTTCCTTCCTTCCCTCTTCCCTCCCTCCCTTCCTTCCTTCTAGCCACCCTCCCTCCCTCCCTCCCTTGCTTCTTTCCCTCTACCCTCCCTCCCTCCCTTCCTTCCCTCTACCTCCCTCCCTTCTCTCTACCCTTCCTTCCTTCCTTCCTTCCTTCCTTCCTTCCTTCCTTCCTTCCTTCCTTCCTTCCTTCCTTCCTTCCTTCCTTCCTTCCTTCCTTCCTTCCTTCCTTCCCACGGAAGAAAACCTATAAAGTTGTAACCATGTTCTATTTTTTTTCTAGACTTAAGAGCAAACAAAGCTTTGAGATTCAGTGTCCTTATTTTTCATGTTTCTGATCTTAAACTGACTTCATCTTGTTTTTCTATCACTTTTAGCATTTTGATTAGGACTAATGCAAAAGTTCATTTTTGCACCTTTATCTTATTGAGCCATGTCTCCTGCAAGCAATATTCCACAATAGAAATCATTTTGATAGAGGATACTATTCCATTATAGCATCAGTGTATGCACTTTTGGATTAGATAATTACATATCACACATGTTACATACCGATAAGTTGAAGAAAATGGATAACTGTTTAGGTAAATTTGCAATCCGAATTATTTTCTCTCCATGCTGATCATAAAACTCATCTACTTTCTCTTCTTATGTATGGTGGTTGGAACATAAACTTGGACGATTGCCATATTAAAGGCAGGTCCACAAAGTCTAACTGATATTATTTGGTCATTGATTGCTCTGTAGCCAACAATTGTTCTTGCTAAATCCTATTTAACTATAAAGACATTAGGCTGAAGTCAGACTAGGATTACAGAAAATAAAAAGGAGCAGTTCCAAGAGGGGCACTAAGACAATATTTGCTTTGCTTAAAAACAGTGTGATGGAAAGAGCTACAGTCAGCACAGCACAGCACTTTTTTTTAAAAAAAGTGACATTTCTGAGTGTTTAGTGGCAATCTTCATGGAAAACTCTTCTTACACTGAAAGCTTGTAGCACAATTTATCATCAATGCAAATGGCACCGGAAGCCAGACAAACAAACACTCTGGAACTGGTTACTGAGCATGGGGAAGCATGCAGCTTGAAAAATGTCCCAGGGTCACCTTGAGGATGCTCTTCCCAGGCTCTTCTCTGGGCTAGAATGGAAGTAAATCAACCTATAGCTGACTTCTCAGCACATTGCGTTGCTGTCCATGTTGAAACGGAGCCAACTCCTACACAGCAAAGGGAGTAAATCTTGTGAAATTTGTTTCTATTTGTAATATCTAAGGCAATGTGGATTATGTCAAATTAAATTAACATACACTAAAATTTCTACATGGAACCTGCAGTTCATAAAAGTTTTTAGTAAGGTGATACTTCTCCATAGGGGGCAGAGCTAGCCTCCAAGATTGGGATGATACAATCCAACAGCCAATCAGGACTGAGTCAGACTTATAAAAACTGTCCTCCTAAGGTGCACCCCCTCTTTCGACTCAGTCCTTGGCTACAGGATTGTGTTCCCAACCTTGAGGTTATACCTATTGCTTATTGAGTATTTTACATTGGATTTCGAAGTGAGTGTGTTCCCCCCCGTTTGACATCTGCTGACCATCGCTGACTGGGGGGGGGAGAGCGTGGGGGCCGACTTCGGCCTCCCTGGGCTGGATTAGCCACCTTGTGTGACTGCCCTTACTGCGATTCCCTTGAGGCCTGGTGTGCTTTCCCGTCCAAGGAGGGTCACAAAAGCCTCGCGCTTCGTGGCCGGCACCCAGGGTGGCCTGTGCCACTTGCCTATCCGAATTTGCCTTCTGCCCTCGAAAGACCGCTAAAAGTCGTGCGCTTGAGTGGCCTGGGCATTGACAGACTACGCAGACGAGGTGACTGGCGGTGGAGGGAATCGCGCAGGCCGGGGCTACCGTCGGCGTCGGGGACCGACAAACCGGGCCGCTGGTGAACGGACCTGTCAGAGTGAGCCCCTCAGCGAGATTTTCGCGCCCGTGGCCATCTTGGCTCCAACCGCCGTCCGCCGGAGCGACTTGTGCTCTCTTCGCTGCTTGCCGCTCTTCTGATCTGCGCAGGCGCGCCTCACGCCCCGCCCAGCAGCTGCCGGCTCCGTCACGGGCTTCGTCGGGGGAAGCCCTTGTAAGCCAGTCACGCTCGCGCAAGCGCTCTAAGGGGCTCCTCCAGGCTGACGTCAGCAGCCGGCCAACAGAGCACAGCGTTCTCTTCAGGGAAGCCCGGCAAGCCGACAGGGCCAGCGCAGCCGCGCGGAAGGTTCCCTCACGTCGGCATCGGCTCACCGACTGCCAGCTGAGCTTCGCCCCCCGACTTGTGGCCCAAACCTTCTGGCCTTGCATCCCACTGCCCTCTAACCGTGGTTATGGCAGATAAGCAGGCCAAGTCAGGGAAGAGCCGGTCCAAATCAGGGAAGGACAGCTCTGAGAAGGGGGAACGGGGCAAGACTTCTAAAGCCCCCTCCCCAAACCGCAGGGACCGCTCACCGGTACGTTCATCTGCAGAGCGATCCAGGGGCTCCTCACGCTCCAGGGGGTCAGAGGAGCGCCACCGGGCCACAGCACCGCCCAAGCAAGGGTCTTCTCAGCCACCTCCTGCTGCAGCCACCCCAGTGCCTCGTCCTTCCAAGGAGGCAGAGATTCCCCCCCCCGCCCCGATCTAGACAATCGTCTGGGGCGTTCTCCCTAGACAATCCTAATCTGCGTCTAGGGGAGGGGGATATCTGGGAGGACCCTGGGCCTCAGCGTGACCCTCCGGTTCGCCAGACCACTTCGGCAGCCGCGCAGTTCAACAGTCCAGAGGTCCAGGCAATGATTGAGGCTGCTATTGAGAGGGGCATAGCGGCGGGGTTGAAGAGGGTGACACCCTCCACGTCTACCCCTAGGAGCAGTCTGCAGGCCTCTGCGACCCGGCTGGAATCGGCGGCCGACGACTTGTCCCCTTTGGGGTCAGCCGCCTCAGCCAAAGATAAGGACGACCAGGGCCCAGACCTTGACCTGTCTTCAGATGAGGACACTGCCCCCGAAGCCCCAGTTACAACGGGGCTTTTTAATCCGAGCTTGTTTAAGTCCTTGCTCCACAAGGCCAAGGCGGCGGCCAAGGTCACTGAACCCAAACAGGCGGAGGACGAGGAGGTGGATCCCCTCTTCGAGGAAGCTACCTCGCAGGCGGAGGTGATCCCCGCCCCTAAGCTGTTTGTGGACTCGGTCCTCAAACAGTGGCTGTCACCACAGGGCGGGGCTCTCCCCTCTACCCTCGATAAGAGGTATTTCAACGTGGCGCAGGCACTCGCGCAACATCTCCCCGTCCCGCCGGTTGATCCTCCCATCCGCCCCCAGGGTCTTCACCAAGGTCCTGGCAGCTTTAGCGGCCAGCCTACGGGCTCAACCGATTAGACTCCAATGCTATTTGGATGATATTCTCCTCCAATCTGTCTCGGAGACACAGGCGGAGGTTGACATCCAGGTTACACTGGAAGCGCTCAGGGCACATGGCTTCTCGGTCAACTTTGAGAAGAGCCAACTGTGTCCCTCGACCAGAATTACACATTTGGGGGCGGTCATCGACTCCCGGGAGTGCAGGGTGTATCTTTCCCAGGAGCGTCAGGACGGCTTGGTCGGACTGGTCCAACAGGTTCTGGACGTCCGTCAAGTTCCGTTGAACTTGCTGTCCTCTCTTCTGGGGAAGATGGTTTCGGCCATCCACATTACACCATGGGCACAACTGCACTCCAGGGAGTTACAATGGTTTATGTTGCCTTTTCAGCGCAAGCACCTGAGCAACTCCTTGGTCAAGGTAACCCTGCCAGACTCTGTTCGACGGTCGCTCCTCTGGTGGCGTTCCCCGGCGATTTCCAAGGGCGGGCCGTTCCTGGAACCGGTCCGGGTGACGGTAACCACAGACGCCAGCCTCCAGGGCTGGGGTGCGCACGTGCTCTCCCACGTGACCCAGGGCACATGGTCGCAAGCAGAGGCGGCCCTGTCCATCAATCACCTCGAACTGAGGGCGATCTTCCTGGCTCTTCAACACTTCCATCACATCGTGTCAAAACAGAATGTGCTGGTACTGACGGACAACATCACGGCAAAAGCCCACGTCAACCGGCAGGGTGGCACGGTCTCGCGCCAGTTAATGGCGGAGGCCGAGGCCTTGGGCCTCTGGGCAGAGAGGCACCTTCTGTCAGTGCGGGCCGAGCATATTTCGGGGGTCTCCAACCACACGGCGGATTGGCTCAGTCGCCACGAGGTGGATCCGGCGGAATGGAGCCTCCATCGGGACCTGTTTCAGGAGCTCGTGGACCGCTTCGGACGTCCAGCCGTCGACCTCTTCGCAACCCCTCAGAATGCGAGACTTCCGCGTTACTACACCCGTTACCGGTCCTACGGAGCGGAAGGGGTGGATGCTCTGCGCTGTCCGTGGCCGAGGGGCCTTCTCTATGCCTTTCCTCCGCTCCCCCTGATTCCTCGGGTCATCCGCAGGCTGTTGGAGGAAGAGGCAGAGTTGATCTTACTGGCGCCCCATTGGCCGAGGCGCCCTTGGTTTGCGGATCTCAGGTAGTTGTCCATCAGCCCGCCCTGGCGCATCCCTCCGACAGAGTGGTCGCTTTCCCAGGGGTCAGTGCGTCATCCGGATCCATCCTGGTTCCAACTGACCGCCTGGCGCTTGAGCGGAGTACCCTACAACAACGGGGGGTCCCGGAAAACATAATTCAGACATTGTTATCTTCACGCAGGGCGTCTACCATGCGCATCTACGCATCGACGTGGAGAACCTTTTGTGTTTGGAGTGCGTCGGTGGCCGTGTGTCCCCTCGATCTTTCAATTATCAATGTCCTGCAGTTTTTTGCAAGCCGGGCTGGACAAGGGTTTGGCACCTAACACCTTACGGCGCCAGATGGCGGCATTGTCGACGGTGCTCTCCTGCCCGGGGATCGATCAACTTTCCGCACACCCGTTGGTCCGGAGGTTTCTTACGGCGGCGTCCCACATTTCACCACCGGTGGTTCACCGGTTTCCGACGTGGGATTTGCAGACCGTACTTCGGTCGCTGACCGCTGAACCGTACGAGCCGTTGGTGACGGTGCCGTTGCGCCTACTCACTTGGAAAGTGGCTTTTCTTATCGCCATTACGTCGGCGCGACGCATTTCCGAACTGGCGGCCCTTTCGGTGCGATCGGACTTATGTATTTTTTATCCGGACAGGGTGGTCTTGCGTTTGGATCCGGCGTTCTCTCCTAAGGTCAATACCTATTTCCATAGGGCTCAGGAGCTGATCTTGCCAGCGTTCCCGGAATCTCAGGCGGGAGATCCTTTGTGTGAGTCACTGGATGTCCGTCGCGCCGTCGAGGTTTATAGGGACCGTACGGCTGCGTTTCGACGCTCGGAAGCATTGTTTGTGCAGTTTTCATCATCGTCAATGGGCAAGAAAGCCTCCTCCGCGATGGTTGGTCGCTGGATACGCGCGGTGATTGCCTTTGCATATGACCAGAAGGGTCTTTCCAGACCGGTGGGCGTTACAGCACATTCTACGCGTAGCGCTGCCACTACGACGGCTTGGGCAACAAGCGCGTCGATCGAGGAGGTGTGTTGGGCCGCGATGTGGTCGTCTCCATTGCCGTTTGTACGGCATTATAAAGTGGACGCCTTTGCGGTCAGAGACACGGCCTTCGGGCGCCGAGTTTTGCAGACGGTGCTTTCATCGTCTAGTTCGGAGGAGTTACCATGATTCCCTCCCAAGGGGATTACTGCTTTGGCATGTCCCAATCTTGGAGGCTAGCTCCGCCCCCTATGGAGAAAGGGCGTTGTTCTTACCTGAACGCCTCTTCTCGTAGGGCGGAGCTAGCCTCCAAGTCCCGCCCTGTCTGTTAAGGGTGAGCTTGGTTTGTTGTCTGTTGAATAAAATTCGGTTGGGTTAACACATTGGGTCTGACTTCGTCCTTCGTCTCAAGAGGGGGTGCACCTTAGGAGGACAGTTTTTATAAGTCTGACTCAGTCCTGATTGGCTGTTGGATTGTATCATCCCAATCTTGGAGGCTAGCTCCGCCCTACGAGAAGAGGCGTTCACGTAAGAACAACGCCCTTTTTCAAATAAACATCAGATTGCACGTTTTATCTCCGAGAGATAAATGATTGACAAACCTCTAAACTTGACCAGGGCGAAACAATAGACGCAATTTACATAGACTTCTGTAAAGCCTTCGACTCAGTGGTTCACGATAAACTACTTCTGAAACTGAAATCCTACGGCATCTCTGGACCCCTATATGACTGGATAACTGCGTTCCTGTCAAACAGACAACAAGTGGTCAAAATAGGGAGTGCCCTATCAAATCCTGTACCTGTTAACACCGGTGTTACCCAAGGCAGCATACTAGGACCAACACTCTTTATCCTTTATATAAATGACCTTTGCGATCACATTACAAGCGACTGCGTTCTCTTCGCCGATGATGTAAAACTCTTCAACACCACTGACAACACTGCTATCCTCCAAAAAGACCTAAACTTTGTGACAGAATGGTCAAACATCTGGCAACTCCAAATCTCAACCAACAAATGCTCTGTCCTACACATTGGCAAAAAAAATCAGAATACCAAATACAAGCTGAACAGACAAGACCTTGCAGATGACCCTCACCCTGTCAAAAACCTTGGAATACTCATCTCAAATGACCTAAGTGCCAAAGCCCACTGCAACAACATTGCCAAAAAGGCTTCAAGAACTGTTAACCTAATCTTACGTAGCTTCTTCTCCGGTAATATCACACTACTAACCAGAGCATACAAAACATTCGCCAGACCAATCCTTGAATACAGCTCATCTGTCTGGAACCCACACCGCATATTGGACATAAATACATTAGAAAGTGTCCAGAGATACTTTACAAGAAGAGTCCTCCACTCTTCTACTCGCAGCAGAATACCCTACGCAACCAGACTTGAAATCCTGGGCTTAGAAAGCTTAGAACTACGTCACCTTCGGCACGACCTAAGCATAGCTCATAAAATTATCTGCTACAACGTCCTTCCTGTCAACGACTACTTCAGCTTCAACCACAACAATACACAAGCACACAACAGATACAAACTCAAAGTGAACCGCTCCAAACTTGACTGTAGAAAATACGACTTTAGCAACAGAGTGGTAAATGCCTGGAACTCACTACCTGACTCTGTGGTTTCATCACCAAACCCCCAAAACTTTACCCTTAGACTGTCCACTGTTGACCTCACCTGATTCCTAAGAGGTCAGTAAGGGGCGTGCATAAGTGCACCACCGTGTCTACCATCCCTGTCCTAATGTTCCCCCTTATCAGTACTCATCTTATGTATATAAACAATGTTATATCTATGTATATTACCAACACGTACTTGACAAAAATAAATAAATAATAAATAAATAAATAAAATAAATGGTGAATATTTCCAATAGGGCTATATAGTGCTTTGAATCTGATTTCCTGATCTTCTGCTTCAGAGTGAATGGGTGTGTGAACGCAGCATCCTTATGGAACCTTAAAGTAGTTGAGCCTTTTCCAAGATCATAAAAGTATCTGCAGACCCTAGAAAAGAGGAAGATCTTTGAAAGTTTCATTTGGATTTGTGCTCCCATGTGCTCTATAGCACTTATTAAAGATCAAATCTGAAGCACTGAACATTCTTTGGAATAAACCTTTGCATCTCTATTATTGGATAGGGAACACAGAGAGGCCGGGCAAATTAGACTTCAGAAGAATTTCTGCAAAATTACTGGTTTAGAGAAAACCCACTTTTTATATAAAAAGTTTCAAATTAATGTTTTTATGGATTTGATGTTCTTCTAACCTGTTTAGCTAGAATATTTGCTACAAATTTAGGATAGGATTCGGCAGCTCCAGCATAACATCAGCAGAACTGCAGAAATTAGGGAAATGATTTCCATGAGAAGGAAGCCTTGAGAAATTAAGAAAAACTATAAACAAATCCAAATTTGCATAGAAAAAAATGCAAGCAAACAGTAAGATGTCAGAAACATGAAACTTTAAGGAACATAATACTAGAACCTATGCTCGCATCGTCATACTTTCTTCAACCACATAGAAGTTGGTTTCACAAGAGACAATGACGACTGCTGGAACCTTAATATATTTTATTTATTTTAACTATATATTTTAAGTATATTTTAAAAGAATGATTTGTGGAAGGTAAGGCTATCAAGTATGTAAAGAGAAAAAGGGAATAACATAGAAACCTTTAAGATAAGGGAAAATAAAAGATTACTTTTGCCCAAGGAAGAGGTGGAATGGTGAAAGCATGAGGCCAGGGGTGAAATGCTACCGGTTCAGCCCGGTTCGGGCGTACCGGTAGCGGTGGCCGCCAGTGGTTTGGAGAACCGGTAGCAGTGGCAGCGCGAGACTCCACCCACCCGCCTGGATGTTGGCATTTTCTTTTTTTAACCCTTTGTGCATGCGCAAAGCCTTCTGCACATGCACAGAGGGTAAAAAAGCATGTGTGATGGTGGTGCACGTGCGCTTCCGAACCAGCAGGGAAGGTAAGTAGATTTCACCGTTGCACGAGGCCCAAATGGGGTTTCACTCTCTGCAGCTAGCAAGGAAAGAAGAGCAGCCTTTGGGGGTGCAAAGGATTCGTGAGTATCTGCTGGCAGCTTGCCCAACGCTGAGAAATGAAGTGTAGTTGGGATTTTCATCAATAAAAAAAATTAGGGCAGCATCAGAATTGTTTTGAGGGAGGCCTGAAGTTGAAGGCTGAGAGTGAAAAAAACAGACTGGAGACAGATGGGCCAGACAAGAGAAGGCAGAAGGGGAAACTATCATGTGAGACCTGCAGAGACAATAGTTGCTGTGGGCATTTTTGCAAGAGAAGGGAAAGAATTGGATTGTTAAACTATATACTGTGCTTTAGAAGCTGCACACTTTTCAGATGACCGCATAGTCTGCTGCACTAGCTCTGAACAAACCTGTCTGCAGGGCACAAGAAGATTTATTCCACTGAGTTCAACGCCTTATTGATTTACTTTATTTCTGAAGATTCTAAACAGTGTGTGAACCATGTGATCCCCTCTGTATATCTGTTTTTCTAATACAAATAATGAAGTTGTTCTTTTCTGATCGTAACTAATAGTGATTTTTTAAAATTAAATGTCCCAGGAAAGACGGAACATTATCTTTCAAGTCCTGTTGCTGATTGGATACTCTGGATGATTTACAGTACAGGTACACATGCATGCAATTAAAATCAAATAGAAACAGTTAAAATGAGCTGTAATGGAACATTACTCTGCTCGCAACAGAATTCCTTATTCCACCAGACTTGAAATTTTGGGCTTAGACAACTTAGAGCTACATCGCCTTCGATCTGATCTAAATGTAGTTCATAAAATCATCTGCCACAATGTCCTACCTATCAATGAATACTTCAGCTTCAACCGCAATAATACACGATCACACAATAGATTCAAACTCAATGTAAACTGTACGAAACTCGACTGCAGAAAATACGACTTCAGAAACAGAGTAATCAGTGCCTGGAATGCACTACCTGACTCTGTGGTTTCTTCCCCAAACCCCAAAAACTTTAATCTTAGACTGTCTACAGTTGACCTCACCCCATTCCTAAGAGGTCTGTAAGGGGCATGCATAAGCGCACCATCATGCCTACAGTCCCTGTCCTTCTGTCCTATTGTCTAAATTTACCTATACATACTTTACTTTTGTTTATGTTTATATCATACCTGTTATCTTGTACATGTGTTGACAAAATAAATAAATAAATAAATATATAAATAAAAAAATAAAAAAATAAACATCTTATTGAACAAGACAGTCTATACTTCTATCTGAAAAATAAACAGGGTGGGAACTGAGGACAGATTTAAAGTTCTCAGTTGCATGGTATTAGAAGGGCCCAGGAGACTGGAATGGGACCTTGAGGCTCCCACCCTTGGCTGCACTTCCTTCGCCTCCAGCCTCCCGCCCCATTTACAGCTAGCTTTCCTCCTCTTCTTGCCCTCCCCCAGCCAGTCACCCTGGCCAATGGGTCTCCGCCCCATGCCCTTCGGCCCGGCCCATTCGCCGAGACACTGTTTGTCCTGGGCCTTTGGCCGCATGGGACAGTTAGCCGCCAGCCAATCAGGTGGCAGGCAGAAGCCATGGTGCTTCTGCCTGCCAGCGTGCAAGGGGCGATAGGCTGTGGGGCTATGGCCTTTATGTGTAGGGCTGAAATACCTTGGAAAATGAGAAAGGTTTCTTTTTGCTCATCCTGATGTCTGGATACATTGATATAGAGCTAGGTGGTTTCCCCAGAAAGTTCGATGCTACGCTATTCATGACTTTAAAATCAAAATCAACATCCTCAATTGTGTCCAAAGAAAATAACCAGTGCAGCTCTTCCAAGATTTATGATTGCTTTGGGCTTCCAGTGAGATTTATGGCAGAATAGTTGTCCCTGAAGGAACAGGGATGGCATTGCAGGGGAAATCAGTGCACAGACGATGAATTCTGACCAGCAGAGTCTTTCCAGATGAAGGACAGATCATGAATTGCCCACTTGCACTCCAGATAGCTGCTCCTCTTGATACATTGCAGAAACGGAAATCGATGAATTTCAAACAATCCCACAGCTGTAATGCAGCCTATAAATAACACAAGGTTTGCACAAGCCTAATTTCTTAAACACTTTTGGATGTAATTAAGTTGTTGTAATTAATTATGTTATATATATATATATATATATATATATATATATATATATATATATATATATATATATATATATATATATATATATATATATATATATAACATAATTAATGGGTGGGTGTACACACACACACACACACACACACAAATATATATATATATATATATATATATATATATATATATATATATATATGTGTGTGTGTGTGTGTGTGTGTGTGTGTGTGTGTGTGTGTGTGTGTGTGTGTGTGTGTGTGTGTGTGTGTAGGATTTTTTGCTGTATATATATATGTGTGTGTGTGTGTGTGTGTGTGTGTGTGTGTGTGTGTAGGATTTTTTGCTGTATATATATATATGTGTGTGTGTGTGTGTGTGTGTGTGTGTGTGTGTGTGTGTGTGTGTGTGTGTACACCCACCCACTGTATATATGTATATTGCATGCATGTATCGAACACCTTTGATAAATAAGCCTTTCTCTTAGTGGGAACTTACTTTTTTGCTCTCTAATTGGGACCCTTATAAAGAGATATCAGAAGCTAAGATAGCTGCTGATGACAAGGTTTTTTCTAATTGCTTTGCACTTCCACGTCAATCAGAATCAATCAGAATAGAGCTGGAAGGGTCCTTGGAGGTCATTTAATCCATCCCCTTGCTCAAGCAGAAGACCCTATACCAGTGATGGCGAACCTTTTTTGGCTCGGGTGCCAAAAGAGTGTGTGCGCGCGCGATACTGTGCGCATGCGTGCCCACCCCCATAATGCAATGCCCTCCCCCCGCACATGCACACAATCCCCACACTGCCCACCCGTGCATGGGCACAGGCCTCACTGAAGCCTCCAGACTTCTGGTAGGCCCGTTGGGCCGTTTTTTGCCATCCCCAGGGTTCAGGAGGCTTTTCTGAAGCCTGGGGAGAGTGAAAATGGCCGAAAAGAAGGCTGAAAATCACCTGACTGGCGCGCACATGCACGCTGGAGCTGACATAGGGCAACGCCTCACGTGCCCTCAGATATGGCTCTGCATGCCACCTGTGGCACCCGTGCCATAGGTTCGCCATCACTGCCCTATACCATTTCAGACAAGTGACTGTCCAGTTTCATTACATAGGAACCTTCAACACTAAATTGCTTACTTGCTATTTTGACCCATGCCTGTACCATAATCATGCTTCTAACTCAGAGGTTTTCTTTACAGGTAGTACTATGTTTCTTGATAATTCTTGATTTACGGATAATCTTTTGAAACCAAGGGGACCGATTTCTAATTCCTGAACTCACCCATTATCTTATCCATATTGTTTCTCTGGCAACTCTCTGTTTTTGCTTTATAGAACAGCACTCACTCTTTGATTTTGTTTAACCTCTACAGACTATTACTATGAAATTCTTGAAAAACTATGGCTTTGGTGAGTTTCCTTTGATCTGCCTGTTGACATAAATCAGGGGTCTCCAAACTTGGCAACTTTAAGACTTATGGACTTCAACTCCCAGAATTCTCCAGCCAGCCATGGGAATTGAAGTCCACAAATCTTAAGGCTGCCAAGTTTGGAGAATCCTGATCTAAATGATGAAGAACTAAACCAATATATTTACCTTTGCCACAATAAAATCAGAACTCTTACAACTTAAAATGAAATCGGAGTGACATGATAGCAATGTTCCAATATTTGAAGGGCTTCCACAAAGAAGACTGAGGTCAACCTATTCTCCAAAGCACCTGAAGGCAGGACAAGAAGCAATTGATGGAAACCAGTCAAAGAGAGAACCAACCTAGAACTAAGGAGAAATTTCCTGATGGAACAATTAATCAGTGGAATGGCTTGCCTCCAGAAGTTGCATGTGCTCCATCACTGGAGATTTTAAAGAAGTGATTGGACAACCATTTGTCTGAAATTGGACTAGAAGATGTCCAAGGTTCCTTCCAATTCTGTTATTCTGTTATAAAAATAATATGTACTATAAACAAATGGGATCTATTTGTTTTGTTTTGGTGTGTAATAGAAGACTTCCATTTGCTTCCTAAAAATTCTCTAACTCAGTCATACTATTCTGACCTAACTGGGAAAATCTATTTGCCACTAAATTGAATGAAAGTACTAACTCTTTGTTTTAATTGCATGACATACGTTGCACCTACCCCAAAATTGTTCTCTTTGTAATCATTTTCCAGGAAACTGTAATGTGTTTCTGTTCTACATGGAGCTCTTCATTTACTAAATTATTCAGCCTGAATATTGTTCCTTCTGGGAAAAAAAAACACAAGAGGAGCATTTTATAATGCGAGTGTGAGACAGCTTTTCAAAGTTAGAAGTTAGCAATTCAAGGAAAATACCAATTACAAAAGAGCATGGAGAATGACTGACATGACCATCAAGTTTATATTACTTAAAATGTTATGCTAGTCAGTGGACTATTGAATCAACATTGTGCAGCTTTTCTGCCATAAGGCCAACTCTGCTCTGTTTAGAATGCAATCAGTAAATCTAAATTGTGAAATCACCTGGGGCAAAATTAGGTGGGCTAAGGACAGGGGTGGTATTCACTTACCTTCCCTACCTTTGCACATGTGCATGGCCACCCATGCATGTACTTTACTTGTGTGTGTGCTTTCTGCGCCTGCGCCTGGCCTCGAAAACATGGCTAAATAGGATGGCATTACGTCCAGGCGGGTGGGATACGCCAGAACCGGTCAGAACCAGCAGAATACCACCTCTGGCTAAGGATCGCAAATAAAAGGGCAACAACATATCAGAAATAAGAAAAAAAACCTAAATAAAGAACTTTCTCTTGGGGCCTGATAACCATAATCAGATCCAAAGCTGTGTTTCTGAAATAATTTCATAATATGATCTATGAATGATTAAGACCAGCCTGTTAATATTATTTATGGCTTCAGTCCCGTTAATGAATAAATGCATCTTGTGATGCTTGAGAACTTTGATGTGCTATCTACGGGGTCAAACAAGCAAGTAAAAAAAGTAAGAGTTTAATTTTTAAAGATTTTTTTTAAAGTTTATATTTTTAAATTGGGGTAGGACACCTCCTTTTTTTCCACTGGTGAATTATTTTTTGTCACCAGTGATTTTATATATATATGTGTGTGTGTGTGTGTGTGTGTGTGTGTGTGTGTGTGTGTGTGTGTGTAACATTTTTTTTGCTGATAAATGAAAATAAAGGGAGACTATTATAGATCTATTTCGAGCTACTTTGCTCTTGTCAGATAGCCATACCCATAGTGGGATTTATATATGTAGATGTAGATCTATAATAGTGTTATAAGGAATATTCTTCTAGGTTCAGTTCCAAGTGGGGAAAAAGACACTGGATTCATGAAGGTTGCTTGGAAGGAAGGTTTAATGGTGGACAGGAGCACATGGCTTGAGCCCCTGTACAGAAAAGGTAGCTTACATGGTTCCAGGTGTGGGTGGAGAGAAAAAGAGGAAGAGATATGCTGAGTTCCTGGTTTTTATAGTGTAAGTTGGGTCCCACCTCTTAGATTTCCTTTTCCTGTATAGAAATGAATCCCATTGGCTCTCAGACCCCCCAGGGGTATGCTGGGGTGGCTCTTGGCTTTTGTCTAATCCAGCTTTGGCTGAATGAAATGGCCTTGGGCAAATCCTATTGTGGTTTTATCATGCAAAAGACTTCCAGTCCAGGTGAGAGGAATGTGTGAGCTGGGCCCAGTCCTTAATGACCCATTTGCAAGGCGTGGGGGTTTTCCAAGAGGAGTCTTTTGTCTGTTTAAAAAGCATGTTTCCAGATGTGTTCCACAGAATATCTTCTACCTTTTAATATCTCCTAGAATATCTCATTTCCTAGGAGAGGGGTGGGTGCTAACTTCCTACAATCCCTCATTTTTTTTTCAAAACATGTGAGTGCAACACATGTTTTGACACAAGCTTCAAATTGATCAGGTCAGGGAGATTTTTTGGGTGCTTTCAATTTTTCTCTGATGCAGAGGGGAAGACGTTGAAAGAGGCAGTTGAAAGAGGCAGCAGAAGGATTCCTTCAGTGGCTCCCAAAAGGAGAGCTTTCAACCATGATGGTCAATGGCCAGGGCAAAAGTTCTGGAAATAAATTTACAGTATCCAATTTTCCATGCCAATTATGTTCAGATGTTTGATAACACTTTCGATGAGCTCCCAGACAGGTTTCAAGCAAGCACAGGCCCCACAATATTCCCACAGCCATGGTTTACCTTGAAATCACAGGCTGCCCATTTCCAAGGGATGGTTCTTGAATCTGCCCTAGCTCTTACTTTAGTGCATCTAGGATTTGTGAGTCCAAATTGAAGTTAGCCAGTGTGCAATCTAGGCTTTTCCTTTTTTTTTTTTTTTTTTTTAGAATGAGCCCTGGGACTCTTACTCCTGAGACCACCAGTGCAAAATACCCTGCTTTACTGGGCAGCAGTCAGGCCTTGGGTTTTCGAAGATCCTTTCTGCTAGCTCTTCAAGTGGGGAAATTGCCTGAGGGGACCTGTCCCCTTCCCCCATGGAATTAACAGGGAGATATGACTGCTTGGGCTTTAATGCCACAAAGCAGGAGTCAAAACAACAACAACAAAAAAAACCCAGCAAGCTAAAAGCAGCTTTGGGTGGAGGTAGGTGGAAAAAGGATAACCTCAGTCTAATTCTGAATGGCGTGTCTCTGTGTGTTTGTGTATGCAGCTACAAATTTACCTCCCACTAGACAGAAATCTAAAGTGTACAGAACTCACTGTGGCAACCACTCCCAATACAATTCTTACATGAGTACATTAAACTGATTACAATATAGATGAGACAAGAAAGAGAAACGTTACAATGAATTTCAGTGAATGAAGCAAGGAAAGAAAGAAAACAAAGGAAAAACTTTACAATGAATTTCTGTGACTGAAGCGAAGAAAGAAAGAAAAACTTTACAATGAATTTCTGTGACTGAAGCAAAGAAAGAAAGAAAAACTTTACAATGAATTTCTGTGACTGAAGCAAAGAAAGAAAACTTTACAATGAAGTTCCCCCCTCCCCCCTAGTCTTTTCAGCTGTCTTCTGAGGATTGAAAATAGATGTTTGGTCTTTATTTGTCCATCTCAGGATCCTTTCATTCATGTCTGCTGGGTGGCCTTAGGTTTTGGTGGTAAGGCTGGTCAGTCAGGCTTGGAAAGATCTGCTCCACTCTGGTTGCTGTGATGACTAGAGGACTAGATTCAAACCCAATTCTGGCTCAAATGGATGGAATGTCTTTACTGGAGGCAGTTTCTGAGCCCATTTGGTCTGCTTCCATAGGCTTCAGGATCATGTGTGCAGGGCTGAAAGACATAAGAACAGGGTCCCTTCCCCCTTTTGCTGGTAATTCTACCACGAGAGGCATTGTAAAAGGATTAGAGATTTGGGGGGGGGGTAGATAGCTTGTAGGCAGGGTTTGAGGAAAACAAACAACACATCAGTATCACAGTTAAATCAATTATAACAAAATGGAGACATCACCGGGGAAAAAAATGAACAGACATTTTCATCTTAGCAGAGAATTGGCATCCATTAAACATCACAGAAGAGCAATATTAAAACTGTTTGCATGTACATACAATAAATGTGAGAATGGAATTTTCCTGTAAATTAACTTAAAACATTGTCCCTTAAATTTTGGCTTTTCTTAAAAACACAGAGAGGAATAGGAAAATTGAACTCTGTTCCTTGTCCCAGACCAGGTTGGCCAGTCCTAACTGGGCAAAGACATTTTCCTTTCTTTTCAGTGCTTTTAATTTTCTAACAATTTGAAATTCATATCTCTAGGAAACAGAGATATTTTACAGTTGCAATTACCTCGAGTGCGCACAAGACAAGACAAAGACGTACACATACACAAAACATGGACAAAGAGGATGACAGGACACACACACAAGTCCTTCCTGCCATAAATTTCAGTTAAATTAGGGAAGGCACAAATCTTAACAAACAAACCACGTGGTTACATATAAGAGAGAGAAAAGAAGAGAGAGAGAGAGAGAGACAAACAAACCCCTCAACATTTTTCCTTTTCTGTTTTCTTAAGTACCTTTATTTAGCCAAATTGGCTGTTTTGTTGTGTTTTGTTTTTTCTGTGTCATCCCTCAGCAAAGTCCATTTCCTACTTTTGCACATTCCTGTATTCCTGGCGTCCCAGGTTCCAAGCCCTCACAAGGGTACCCGCCACCCTCGAACTAGAGCTTCCCATGATCCTTTAAATGTAAGGTTCACTTTGGCTTAGCTAGTGACGCGCTCACTGTTTTCAGAGGCTAAAAAACTCTGGGAAGGACTTCCGATTCCCTCATGGAAGTAAGGGCCCCTTCCTTGGGGAGTCGTCCGCAGTTTTCAAAGGCTAAAAAACTCTGAGAAGGACTTCCGCTACCCCACAGAAGTATGGGCCCCTTCCTTGGGGAATCTCCTTTAGGTTTATCAGATCCAAAAAGGGGATCTGCGAGGACGTAGTCGCCCCTGTACGACTAGTACTAAGACCTCCACTTTCTATTCACGAGCTTCACATTTTAGAACCAAAAAAATTATGGGGTTTGCTTTTGGGATGTGCACATAAAAACAACAACAACAACAACAACAAAATTTGCTTTCCCACCCTTCAATCACACACACACACACACACACACACACACACACACACACACACACACACATACACACTCTCTTCCTCCTTCCCTAACAGAAGCTCCTGTGCTCTGTAAACGCTAAACAGAACTTACACAAATCAACACAGAAAGAGAAGACATTGACACATAGGCTGGTAGATGAGAAAGAAACTCTATACTACCAAATGAGGATAAACAAAAATAATTCAATATTATGAAAAGCTGCATGAGCAAGAAGTTTCAGAAAAATAAAATTAAAGAATATTTGAAAAAATGGAATTGCCTAAAGTACCAGAAAAGGACAAAAACTATTAAATGAATGAATATCAATGATGGAATTATCAGAAGCAGATCAAGAGACAAAAGAACAACCAAACACCAGGACCAGGTGGGCCAGTGGCAGAATTTTACAAAGATTTTACATACTGAGGTATTGATTGATGTAAAAGTACCACATTCCTGAATGGGAGCAAATATTACTTTGATTCCAAAATAAAATTCAGATTTAATGCAGATAAAACTATAGGCCCATCTCTTCACTGAATGCTGACTATAAAATATATACTTCAATAATGGCAGCAAACTAAAAGGTTCCTAAATGAATTTATACATTCAGCTCTCTTAAGCTTTTCTAAGAGACAGATTAAAAACAAAATGAGAATGATTTTAAATACATAAAAAAGGCACAAGAAAAGGATGCTATTCATTTTGATACTGGAAGTGCTAAATATAAATATTATGGCAGACACAGAAATTAAAGGCATGGAAACTTTGAAAACTAATTTTGCACCAAGAGAGAAATAAAATATGTTAATAACCAACCAAGATGAAGTTGTAGAAGGATTTGAAACTGCATCATTAACATAATACCAATCAGAAAAAAAAACAGAAATCCAAGAAACCAGCATGGCTGCACAAAGACCTCACTGACAAATTGAATGAATGAAGGACAGATACAAAAAAATGGAAAGAGGGACACATAACTAATGCAGAATATCAGCAGATAGCAAGAATCTGTAAAGAAAAATCAGGAAACAAAAGCCTTGAATGAACAACGACTTGCATCAAAGGTGAAAGATAATATAAAAGATTCTTCCAATACATAAAAAAAAACAGGGGGAAATAAATCAAGGAAACAGTTGGACCACTAAGAAGAGAAGGCAACACAGAGAAAGCCATGAGTTGCTTAACTCATTCTTTGCATGTCTTCTTGCAAAAAGAAATGCAACCCAACTAACCAGAAATATAACTGGAAAGGAAAAAATAAAACAGACTGTAAACTAAAGTTAAAATAAGCAAAAACAGTAAGAGAACACCAGGTCCCAGAGTCCTAAAGGAGCTGGTAAATGAAATCTCAGAACCACTGCACATCTTTAAAAAAAAAATCTTGGGACACGGGGACCACCTGAGAAACTGGGAAAAAGCTAATGTGGTTCCCATCTTCAAAAAGAAAGAAAAAAAAACAACAACTAGACTGAGCCCTATCTAATGCAAAGAAAAGTAAAATCCTACCCCTAGGTAAGGAAAACCAAAAATATAGATAACTATTATAAATTGGTGCAACAAATTAAAACAGATTTGGAGAAGTGGAAAAGAACCACCATAAAATGAGTATCCTGCAATGGCTAGCAGACAAAACAGGGCTGGGGGGGGGGAGAAGGGGGGGAGAAGGAAATATCAAAGGATTTAGGAAGATACATTAACTTGGTTAAACAAAAAGCATGATTATTTTTTCCTAAAATGATTTGTACCCAGACAACACACTATTCAATTGAAATTGGAATTTACAGATGCCATAAAGTAAAATTAAAAAGCAAAAATTACCCCCCACACACATACACACATGCAAACACACATTTCCCAGTTTTCTATGGTTTAAAGTAAAATTTAGAGGTAGGTACTCACCTTCTTTCCAAGCAGCCCTTGAATTGAAACTTCAAAAACCCCTTTAAAACCTAATTTCCAATGGCCCAGGTCAAATAAATTTATTTAGGCCAGGATCATTGGAGAGGTTACTTGGAATCCATCTGGCTCGCCAATTGTTATAAGGAATATTCTTCTAGGTTCAGTTCCAAGTGGGGAAAAAGACACTGGATTCATGAAGGTTGCTTGGAAGGAAGGTTTAATGGTGGACAGGAGCACATGGCTTGAGCCCCTGTACAGAAAAGGTAGCTTACATGGTTCCAGGTGTGGGTGGAGAGAAAAAGAGGAAGAGATATGCTGAGTTCCTGGTTTTTATAGTGTAAGTTGGGTCCCACCTCTTAGATTTCCTTTTCCTGTATAGAAATGTATCCCATTGGCTCTCAGACCCCCCAGGGGCATGCTGGGGTGGCCGTTGGCTTTTGTCTAATCCAGCTTTGGCTGAATGAAAGGGCCTTGGGCAAATCCTATTGTGGTTTTATCATGCAAAAGACTTCCAGTCCAGGTGAGAGGAATGTGTGAGCTGGGCCCAGTCCTTAATGACCCATTTGCAAGGCGTGGGGGTTTTCCAAGAGGAGTCTTTTGTCTGTTTAAAAAGCATGTTTCCAGATGTGTTCCACAGAATATCTTCTACCTTTTAATATCTCCTAGAATATCTCATTTCCTAGGAGAGGGGTGGGTGCTAACTTCCTACAATCCCTCATTTTTTTTTCAAAACATGTGAGTGCAACACATGTTTTGACACAAGCTTCAAATTGATCAGGTCAGGGAGATTTTTTGGGTGCTTTCAATTTTTCTCTGATGCAGAGGGGAAGACGTTGAAAGAGGCAGTTGAAAGAGGCAGCAGAAGGATTCCTTCAGTGGCTCCCAAAAGGAGAGCTTTCAACCATGATGGTCAATGGCCAGGGCAAAAGTTCTGGAAATAAATTTACAGTATCCAATTTTCCATGCCAATTATGTTCAGATGTTTGATAACACTTTCGATGAGCTCCCAGACAGGTTTCAAGCAAGCACAGGCCCCACAATATTCCCACAGCCATGGTTTACCTTGAAATCACAGGCTGCCCATTTCCAAGGGATGGTTCTTGAATCTGCCCTAGCTCTTACTTTAGTGCATCTAGGATTTGTGAGTCCAAATTGAAGTTAGCCAGTGTGCAATCTAGGCTTTTCCTTTTTTTTTTTTTTTTTTTTTAGAATGAGCCCTGGGACTCTTACTCCTGAGACCACCAGTGCAAAATACCCTGCTTTACTGGGCAGCAGTCAGGCCTTGGGTTTTCGAAGATCCTTTCTGCTAGCTCTTCAAGTGGGGAAATTGCCTGAGGGGACCTGTCCCCTTCCCCCATGGAATTAACAGGGAGATATGACTGCTTGGGCTTTAATGCCACAAAGCAGGAGTCAAAACAACAACAACAAAAAAAACCCAGCAAGCTAAAAGCAGCTTTGGGTGGAGGTAGGTGGAAAAAGGATAACCTCAGTCTAATTCTGAATGGCGTGTCTCTGTGTGTTTGTGTATGCAGCTACAAATTTACCTCCCACTAGACAGAAATCTAAAGTGTACAGAACTCACTGTGGCAACCACTCCCAATACAATTCTTACATGAGTACATTAAACTGATTACAATATAGATGAGACAAGAAAGAGAAACGTTACAATGAATTTCAGTGAATGAAGCAAGGAAAGAAAGAAAACAAAGGAAAAACTTTACAATGAATTTCTGTGACTGAAGCGAAGAAAGAAAGAAAAACTTTACAATGAATTTCTGTGACTGAAGCAAAGAAAGAAAGAAAAACTTTACAATGAATTTCTGTGACTGAAGCAAAGAAAGAAAACTTTACAATGAAGTTCCCCCCTCCCCCCTAGTCTTTTCAGCTGTCTTCTGAGGATTGAAAATAGATGTTTGGTCTTTATTTGTCCATCTCAGGATCCTTTCATTCATGTCTGCTGGGTGGCCTTAGGTTTTGGTGGTAAGGCTGGTCAGTCAGGCTTGGAAAGATCTGCTCCACTCTGGTTGCTGTGATGACTAGAGGACTAGATTCAAACCCAATTCTGGCTCAAATGGATGGAATGTCTTTACTGGAGGCAGTTTCTGAGCCCATTTGGTCTGCTTCCATAGGCTTCAGGATCATGTGTGCAGGGCTGAAAGACATAAGAACAGGGTCCCTTCCCCCTTTTGCTGGTAATTCTACCACGAGAGGCATTGTAAAAGGATTAGAGATTTGGGGGGGGGGTAGATAGCTTGTAGGCAGGGTTTGAGGAAAACAAACAACACATCAGTATCACAGTTAAATCAATTATAACAAAATGGAGACATCACCGGGGAAAAAAATGAACAGACATTTTCATCTTAGCAGAGAATTGGCATCCATTAAACATCACAGAAGAGCAATATTAAAACTGTTTGCATGTACATACAATAAATGTGAGAATGGAATTTTCCTGTAAATTAACTTAAAACATTGTCCCTTAAATTTTGGCTTTTCTTAAAAACACAGAGAGGAATAGGAAAATTGAACTCTGTTCCTTGTCCCAGACCAGGTTGGCCAGTCCTAACTGGGCAAAGACATTTTCCTTTCTTTTCAGTGCTTTTAATTTTCTAACAATTTGAAATTCATATCTCTAGGAAACAGAGATATTTTACAGTTGCAATTACCTCGAGTGCGCACAAGACAAGACAAAGACGTACACATACACAAAACATGGACAAAGAGGATGACAGGACACACACACAAGTCCTTCCTGCCATAAATTTCAGTTAAATTAGGGAAGGCACAAATCTTAACAAACAAACCACGTGGTTACATATAAGAGAGAGAAAAGAAGAGAGAGAGAGAGAGAGACAAACAAACCCCTCAACATTTTTCCTTTTCTGTTTTCTTAAGTACCTTTATTTAGCCAAATTGGCTGTTTTGTTGTGTTTTGTTTTTTCTGTGTCATCCCTCAGCAAAGTCCATTTCCTACTTTTGCACATTCCTGTATTCCTGGCGTCCCAGGTTCCAAGCCCTCACAAGGGTACCCGCCACCCTCGAACTAGAGCTTCCCATGATCCTTTAAATGTAAGGTTCACTTTGGCTTAGCTAGTGACGCGCTCACTGTTTTCAGAGGCTAAAAAACTCTGGGAAGGACTTCCGATTCCCTCATGGAAGTAAGGGCCCCTTCCTTGGGGAGTCGTCCGCAGTTTTCAAAGGCTAAAAAACTCTGAGAAGGACTTCCGCTACCCCACAGAAGTATGGGCCCCTTCCTTGGGGAATCTCCTTTAGGTTTATCAGATCCAAAAAGGGGATCTGCGAGGACGTAGTCGCCCCTGTACGACTAGTACTAAGACCTCCACTTTCTATTCACGAGCTTCACATTTTAGAACCAAAAAAATTATGGGGTTTGCTTTTGGGATGTGCACATAAAAACAACAACAACAACAACAACAAAATTTGCTTTCCCACCCTTCAATCACACACACACACACACACACACACACACACACACACACACACACACATACACACTCTCTTCCTCCTTCCCTAACAGAAGCTCCTGTGCTCTGTAAACGCTAAACAGAACTTACACAAATCAACACAGAAAGAGAAGACATTGACACATAGGCTGGTAGATGAGAAAGAAACTCTATACTACCAAATGAGGATAAACAAAAATAATTCAATATTATGAAAAGCTGCATGAGCAAGAAGTTTCAGAAAAATAAAATTAAAGAATATTTGAAAAAATGGAATTGCCTAAAGTACCAGAAAAGGACAAAAACTATTAAATGAATGAATATCAATGATGGAATTATCAGAAGCAGATCAAGAGACAAAAGAACAACCAAACACCAGGACCAGGTGGGCCAGTGGCAGAATTTTACAAAGATTTTACATACTGAGGTATTGATTGATGTAAAAGTACCACATTCCTGAATGGGAGCAAATATTACTTTGATTCCAAAATAAAATTCAGATTTAATGCAGATAAAACTATAGGCCCATCTCTTCACTGAATGCTGACTATAAAATATATACTTCAATAATGGCAGCAAACTAAAAGGTTCCTAAATGAATTTATACATTCAGCTCTCTTAAGCTTTTCTAAGAGACAGATTAAAAACAAAATGAGAATGATTTTAAATACATAAAAAAGGCACAAGAAAAGGATGCTATTCATTTTGATACTGGAAGTGCTAAATATAAATATTATGGCAGACACAGAAATTAAAGGCATGGAAACTTTGAAAACTAATTTTGCACCAAGAGAGAAATAAAATATGTTAATAACCAACCAAGATGAAGTTGTAGAAGGATTTGAAACTGCATCATTAACATAATACCAATCAGAAAAAAAAACAGAAATCCAAGAAACCAGCATGGCTGCACAAAGACCTCACTGACAAATTGAATGAATGAAGGACAGATACAAAAAAATGGAAAGAGGGACACATAACTAATGCAGAATATCAGCAGATAGCAAGAATCTGTAAAGAAAAATCAGGAAACAAAAGCCTTGAATGAACAACGACTTGCATCAAAGGTGAAAGATAATATAAAAGATTCTTCCAATACATAAAAAAAAACAGGGGGAAATAAATCAAGGAAACAGTTGGACCACTAAGAAGAGAAGGCAACACAGAGAAAGCCATGAGTTGCTTAACTCATTCTTTGCATGTCTTCTTGCAAAAAGAAATGCAACCCAACTAACCAGAAATATAACTGGAAAGGAAAAAATAAAACAGACTGTAAACTAAAGTTAAAATAAGCAAAAACAGTAAGAGAACACCAGGTCCCAGAGTCCTAAAGGAGCTGGTAAATGAAATCTCAGAACCACTGCACATCTTTAAAAAAAAAATCTTGGGACACGGGGACCACCTGAGAAACTGGGAAAAAGCTAATGTGGTTCCCATCTTCAAAAAGAAAGAAAAAAAAACAACAACTAGACTGAGCCCTATCTAATGCAAAGAAAAGTAAAATCCTACCCCTAGGTAAGGAAAACCAAAAATATAGATAACTATTATAAATTGGTGCAACAAATTAAAACAGATTTGGAGAAGTGGAAAAGAACCACCATAAAATGAGTATCCTGCAATGGCTAGCAGACAAAACAGGGCTGGGGGGGGGAGAAGGGGGGGAGAAGGAAATATCAAAGGATTTAGGAAGATACATTAACTTGGTTAAACAAAAAGCATGATTATTTTTTCCTAAAATGATTTGTACCCAGACAACACACTATTCAATTGAAATTGGAATTTACAGATGCCATAAAGTAAAATTAAAAAGCAAAAATTACCCCCCACACACATACACACATGCAAACACACATTTCCCAGTTTTCTATGGTTTAAAGTAAAATTTAGAGGTAGGTACTCACCTTCTTTCCAAGCAGCCCTTGAATTGAAACTTCAAAAACCCCTTTAAAACCTAATTTCCAATGGCCCAGGTCAAATAAATTTATTTAGGCCAGGATCATTGGAGAGGTTACTTGGAATCCATCTGGCTCGCCAATTGTTATAAGGAATATTCTTCTAGGTTCAGTTCCAAGTGGGGAAAAAGACACTGGATTCATGAAGGTTGCTTGGAAGGAAGGTTTAATGGTGGACAGGAGCACATGGCTTGAGCCCCTGTACAGAAAAGGTAGCTTACATGGTTCCAGGTGTGGGTGGAGAGAAAAAGAGGAAGAGATATGCTGAGTTCCTGGTTTTTATAGTGTAAGTTGGGTCCCACCTCTTAGATTTCCTTTTCCTGTATAGAAATGTATCCCATTGGCTCTCAGACCCCCCAGGGGCATGCTGGGGTGGCCGTTGGCTTTTGTCTAATCCAGCTTTGGCTGAATGAAAGGGCCTTGGGCAAATCCTATTGTGGTTTTATCATGCAAAAGACTTCCAGTCCAGGTGAGAGGAATGTGTGAGCTGGGCCCAGTCCTTAATGACCCATTTGCAAGGCGTGGGGGTTTTCCAAGAGGAGTCTTTTGTCTGTTTAAAAAGCATGTTTCCAGATGTGTTCCACAGAATATCTTCTACCTTTTAATATCTCCTAGGATATCTCATTTCCTAGGAGAGGGGTGGGTGCTAACTTCCTACAATAGTCTCCCTTTATTTTCATTTATCAGCAAAAAATGTTACACATATAGACAATATAGTTTGTAGACTATAGAAAACTGCCTGGATGGTCCCAGGAGGGGCTGAAAGGCAAAAGGAAGCTGTGATGTTTCCTTCCATACACCAGGAAGACTCGACAGAATAAACATATATAACCCTTTCCTGGTGAAGAGCTGATTGGGAATAGAACCTTGTGGCCTAGAGGTTAATCTTCTGACTTTCAAACAGACTGCCCAGGTTCAATTCCCACTACGGGTATGGCTATCTTTGACAGTTTTCTTGCATATATGATTGAATATGCTTTTCAGAAAATGTAAATATTCTTAGTCAGATGTGTGTATAAGGTAGCCCACTATGGGTAAACTGGGCTTAATTTTGAGAGATGACAAATTTCATGTTAAACAAATCAGGAAAAGACGCCAACAAAGTCAAATAACAGGACATTCAAACAGGACACATGATATTCTCTCTGGCCAAGCTATTAATTTGTTGGTATCATACATAGAACAAATTCCTAGAAAACCGGACAGTGTGTCAGCCTGCAGCTAAAGAAAAGCTGAAGCTGCCCTACTGTATTCTTTTTTTAAAAAAAAAAAATTCCTTATTCTGCTTCCTCTCAGCATATTTCAGAAGTGGGATGAATTTTCAGCATTGCAAACAGCTGTCTTGCCTGTCTAATATAGCAGAGCTAAGCAAAATGCCAGAAGGCATCAGGTAATTTAATAAGACAAGGCATGCAAGGCCCTGACTAACCCTGTGCCCAGAGAAATGAATGGTGCTATTGTATTCTGCTGCAACAGCAGTCCTGACAGCCAGGCACTCTTTGCAAAAAGAAAAAAAAAACGTGGATTGCTCCTGATAATGAATTTTCAAAGGAAAAAAAAATAATTTGATTGCTTTCCAAGGTTTATAATATTTTTTTTCCAAGGAAATAAATAATAAGTAATAATGGAGAAAATCCATCTTGTCTTTCAGAAACTTCCCTTTTTTTTCTTTCCCTCCTCCTCTTTCGCTCTTCTAAAACCCTTACAATTTTAGACTATGGAACAGAGAATTTGTTACTACCATAGAAGGAACAAGGACCAATAGCTGTCCTATTTTGATAGAAGTTGTTCAATTTTGCACTATCAGGGTAACTTTGCAGCAGTGAGTTTATAGGCCATTTTAATGCTACTGCTACAGTTTTATGGAGAAAGAATGAATTATAAAATGGAGAATGAAAATATAATACCTTCAGACAGTATCTTCAGAATCACGTTGTGCATGAGATGAAATAACCATGGAATTCCACATGTTGCTCAATTACAATTCCCAGAATTCTTAATACTGTCTGTCTTAATTGGGAATATGCCAGTTTTCATTCAGCACCATGTAAAAGCTCAGCCTCCTCACCTCTAACATATCCCATTCTACTGAGTGAATTTTACTCTGAAAACGGGGTGTTCCACCCAACATTATTCCTGTGTATGGACTTGGTTGCTTTAGTTGGCAACTTTCTGTTGCAAGGTATTACAGGATTTAAGATATTTTATCTATTTAAGATCAAGCATATTTATCAATTCAAAGATCTGATTTTCCACAATTCCTAGTTCAAAAGTGATTTGGAAATCTTCACAGACAATATAGCAATAGCAATAGCACTTAGACTTATATACCGCTTCACAGTGCTTTACAGCCCTCTCTAAGCGGTTTACAAAGTTCAGCATATTGCCCCCAACAATCTGGGTCCTCATTTTACCCACCTCGGAAGGATGGAAGGCTGAGTCAACCTTGAGCCTGGTGAGATTTGAACAGCTGAACTGCTGAACTAGCAATCAGCTGAAGGTCGCAGTGCTGCTTTTAACCACTGCACCACCTCGGCTCCTGCTGAATATGGCCAAGGAATTAATGTGGGAGGCAACAGAATCCTGTTCTCTTTCATATGCACTTCCAAAATGTTTCAGAAATTACATAAAACATTTTAGATCTTGTGGTACTTTCTTCTTAGTCTTTTTGATATGAACTCTTTTTTGGGGGGGATGGGCTGACTATCTTCACAACATTGTACACTCAATGATTTTCAATAAACACACAGAAAATTGTGCTAGGATCACAATCCTCAGGTTAGATCCTAATAAAGTCAGACATAAGAAATGAGAAGACACCAACCTGATTGAATGTATGTTAGCAGTAGGAGATTATAGCTGGGCTAGTCATATTAGTACATTGGGCCAGCAAACAAGTGTGCAGTAGCACACCACCTTTTCCCTTTTGTAAGAGACATGGCAGAAGATGGCAAAGCAGGATGAATGTGCTCCACCTATTACTGTACACGTTGCTGTAGTACATTAATATGGATGCTTCATATGCATATTAAAAAAGGCTATTCTCTGTTTCTACAATTCCCTTTTGAGTTAAAAAGCAGAACAAAACCTCTGCAAAGTATTTTGACTGCATAAAGGTGAGGTCTGCAAATTTTTCTATGCTGTATTTCACATTAGGCTAACATGGTGTTGCTCAAACTTGACAACTTTAACATGTGTCAACTTCAACTCCCAGAATTCTGCAGCCATGCTTGGAAATTCTTGGAGTTAATGTTCACACATCTTAAAGTTGCCAAGTTTAAGAAACAGTGGGCTAACAGAGCTAGTAATATCTTCTCCCTTTCCTTTCTGAACTTCTGTTTTGTTGTAGGATGTCAGGAAGGTAGGTAGGTAGCTCTCGGCCTGCTTTTCTGCCTTCCAAGATACTTTGCATATGAACTTATATTATTTTACACAACTATTTTAGGACTACATTTTCTCACATGAACATCTATCAGATTTACTATGAGAGGAACAAGATTCCTTCAGTTAAGAGGACAGCTAGTAACTGACTTGAGCTGCCTAACAAGTTGAACTGCCAAGACAAAAAGCTGAAGAGATTAGAATGTCTTGCTGAAGTAGATATGTAGGATGGGCACTTGCAAGTAACTGAAAATGGTGGTGTCATTACATTAGTATCATGTTGGAACTCAGTGTTCCTTGGTGTAAATTCCATGTTTTTAACTAGTAGCAGCAAAGAACCACATAATTTTTTTAAAAAAAATGTGTAGATCCTGATTCATTATGAAGATACTGTATGTATAACTAAATCAATGAAGTCCAGATAAAAAACACTTGATTTGATGCTCCTCCAATTCATAAGTATAAAATAAATGCAATATATATCTTTATATTTTACTCTAGATCACAGGTGTCAAATTTGCCGTGTCACATTGCCGTCATGTGATGTTTCACGACATTTCCCCCCTTTGCGGAGCTATGGTGGGCGTGGCTTGCATGTGATACATCAGGCCTGCGGGCCACCAGTTTGACACCCCTTCCCTAGTGTAATATTATCAGATAGTGGTGCATCTGGATTTGCATTTGCATGCATCATTCACCCCATATTGTAACTCAGTTCCACACACAAGTGTGCATGGCTAAAGAATTTTAGGGATGACTTTTGGTAAATATAGATACCTAATGATCCAGAAATGAGTTTTATATTTAGAAAGAAAAATGTGTAAACTCACAATTCTACTAGGTCAAGTGAGCATGAATCAGTAATCTTCCATTAGAACGAGAAATGACCTGCTGGATTAGATCAGATTACACTTCATCCAGCATTGTTTCCAAGAAAGAATTAAGTATATGGCAATAATTGGGTAGTAATTCACAGGTGAATCTTCTGTTGACCTTGTTTCAGTTATTGAAACATGTACTTATAATCTGTATGAGGAAAATAGCTGTAAGATACAATTGTTCCAGATGAAGAACCACATTGGTCTTGCCTTTCACACACACACAAAAGGATTTTCATTGACAGGAAACATTTAGTATTAACAAAACTATCTGAAATGGAGTTTGCTTTGTAATTAATATTGTTTAAGGACAATCAAGGAATGTCTCCTTAAGCTTCACAGCAGAGGCACCAACAAGAGTTGATATGGGGCATATACACCATTGAACTTGGGTTTAATTATCTACTGAGCATGGTTCATAATGTAGCAAAGCATTATGAGTGTAACAAATTCACATTAGCTAATTATCATGATACCACTATTAAGTATGAATGACACCATTAAATGACATCCGCTCCGCATGGCAGTGTTTGCTGACGTTCACTGCTTTTCTTACAGGCAGTTTGGATGCCATGCATGAGCTGGCTCAAAAATTAATCAATTCACATCTTGGTTGGGTGTTGTGCCTAATGTTATAACACCCAGAGTATTAAGTGAGACAGTCTTTCTCACCATCCTGTCTAGGATTTGCATCCTATCAGCCTACAAGTTTTCCTCCCAGTCTTCCTGTTATCTTTTCCCCCCACAGCCGTTTTTTGGCTGTTGATTCAGGAAGGAATTAGGGGTTGACCTGCTATAAAAACAAGGACTCCTTTTCTTAGTAGAAGGGATCTGGATCCAGCAAAACTTTCTTACTCAGGAAGTGATCAGAGTGGAATATTTTCCCAATACCTATTCCTCACTCAAAGCCCTGGCATCCAATTCTGGCATGTTATCCACTCTCCTGAGATTTTCTAGGGATTCCTGTGGATAGTCGTTGTTATGCTATGCATTTTAAATACAATTTATTGTAGAATATGTAACAGCGTTCCATATTGCCCAATAGCATAGGGTTAACTGAGGTACCTTGGAAGTTCCTTACTGAAGTTGAAATTAATCTAGATCAACCAGAATGACACCCACATATAGTTTGACAAGTACATAAGGACTTAATTTACATTTGATTTAAAATCCTATGCTTATGTACCTGAAAAGCCATCTGAAAGGGCTTTTTTTGCTGACCCGGTGTAACCTCGAGTAAAGATTTGGTTTTTGGTGTTTTCCTTGAAGCATGAACATAATACAATATCCAATAGAACAAAATAGTATGCTGCTATGTGTGGGAAGTGTATGCTACCTGTTTCTACAGGGATGCATGATGATTTATTGTTTAATTGTATGGCCAGAGTTGCTTACTTCATTCAAGAGAATGCAGTGGGAAAAGTGGATATTTAAGATCCTGTAGATCTATACTCAGGCACAAACTACACACATAATCCGTTTTTATATACTGTAGCTTTAAGAATGGAATCAGCTGTGGGTTTTATGTCACCATAGGCTTCTTTTCAGTTTACTGCAATAAGCCATTCATTTGTTTAACCCAACTGATATGCAATATTAAGCGAGCAAAAAGTACTCTTTATGAAAAGCAATAGATAGGTTTGGATTATCACATTAAGTGAAACTGAAACATATTATGACTTAGTACTCTATGAAAACCTCCTGTGTCTAAGCACCTTATGATATTTGTTTGGATAATTTGGTATTTTCAGAATCCAGAATTTTCAAAAGTATCAAAAATGGCTATCATACCAACCGATTTTCACCTATATTCAAGTTGGTTGTAGGTCATTTCCAACATGTGGCTCATTTTGATCTTTAAAACCTTAAATGCTTTACATCCAGACTATCTGAAGGACTGCCACCTGTCATACGAACTTTCCAGATGTTACAGATGTTAGAACAGCAGTGTAGCATGCAACATAATTAAAGACAATGTTTCAATTGCGGGGAGGGCAGTTAGTTGATAAGGCCTTGTAAGGTGAAGAACAGGGTAATTATTAATTTATTTTAAAAATTTATATCAGTGCCCAAGTCACTTTCAGTGACTCCTGCTGGCTTATAAATTAGGAATTGAATGATCATTTAGTGACATTCTTTTTTCCTGACTGGGTCATTTGAAGCTGATCAAAATAGTTTTATATTCCTGGCTTCCTTAACGATTTATAAACCTATAAAGGTTTTTAAGTGTTTTGTAGGGCAGAAGAAAACTCTCTTAGATTCTTATTATACACTGCTTCTTTTATACATTCTATTTTTCATGCTTAAAAGAATGGAATACACCATCTTAGAATCTGCTACTGAAGGGTAGACAGTTTTAAATCAGTTTCCTTTTTGAATTTGATATTTCATGATTGCCTTCTGGAAAAGATATGATCCATTTTAGTAGAATCGTTTTAAGTATTTTTCAGGTTTTCAATCTATGAGACACTGGACTTTACAAAACCAGACATAGAAGATTACAAGGGTGAGTCAAAAAGTAATGCCATTTTCTTTATTTCAGGTGAAGGTTTTGATAAAAATACCTGATTTTTCCCCCAGTTATAAATGATTATATCATTTACGTTCCGAAATATTTTGTTTCTTACTTTTCAGGTTTTTAGACTCGCAAGGAAAATTCAAAATGGCTGCCCCCTTAGAGTTGCATCAAAAACAAAGAGCAGTGATTGAATTCCTTGTTGTTGAGTGGGAAACCCCTGTGAACATTCACAGACGATTACAAAATGTGTTTGAGGATAATACTTTAGATTATAGCAATGTATGCAGGTCTCTTCGGCCCCATGAAAGAGGGTTTGAGAGGCAAACATTATTCCAGTGACGAGGAAGTGAAAACTGCAGTGAAGAAGTGGCTCAAAGAACAGTCAACAAAATTTTACGAGGCAGGGATACATGCTCTCATTCGAAGGTGGAACATTGCTATTGAGAGAAACGGTGACTATGTTGAGAAGTAGGGATATGATACACAGAGGACCAGCTTCATTTTGATGTATGCTATATGTTCCTGTGTTGGTAATTATACCTGTCCTAAAGAAAATGGCATTACTTTTTGACTCAGAGATTACAATTTGCAATGCAAACCAGTGTGGCGTATACTACATCAGGGCAAGTACATGAGAATTAAAATTAAGCACCCTGGTTTTACAAATACAGGTAGGCCTGTATTGAATTCGTTTTTCTCTGAAGAATTTGGTCCACACAAAAATTCTGCTAAAGTCAACGAATGCTTATTTCTAGAATCAGATGTGATTAGTGTCATGCCTCAGATCATTACAGGCAGTCCACGATTTACGACCACAACTGAGCCCAACATTTCTGTTGTTAAGTGAGACATTTATTAAGTGAGTTTTGCCCCGTTTTACAACCTTTCTTGCCATAGTTGTTAAGTGAATAACTGCAGTTGCTAATTTAGTAACCCGGTTGTTAAGTGAGTCTGACTCCTCCATTGACTTTGGTTGTCAGAAGGTTGCAAAAGGTGATCAACCTTTGGGGCACAGCAATGGTCATAAATATGAACCAGTATCCAAGCAGCTAAATTTTGATCACATGATCATCATGGGGATATTGCAAAGGTTGTAACTGTGAGAAATGGTGATACGTCCCTTTTTTCAATGCCGCTGTAACTTTGAATGGTCACTAAATGAACCATTGTAAGTCGAGGACTAGGTGTACTTCAAAGGCAGGAAATTTAAATATTCAGACATCACTCATAAGCTGCATGCATTATGGTTTGTAAACTGCAATTTGTAGTTAAAAATGCCCAAATTCAACAAATGGCAGTTTAATCAAATTATCGTTAAACAAAAACAAACTACTCATATAAATACAGTTTCTCCTTTTTTTTTTGCCATGATCTTGGCCTGAAGGATGATTACTCACTGATTATATTGAACAGATTTAATACACGCATTAGCCAGGGTGGAATGTTATAAAAAGAAATAGTACAATTTCATTGCTATTTTTAATTTGACTGAAATATGACAGTGAAAATGATTACAAAATGCAACCTATTTAAAAATCCGACTTTATGGAACTTCAGTTTGCTTTTCTGTGGTTTTTTTTTTCAAGTGACAGATTTGTTTAACACTTACCTTTTTAAGCATGCAAATGTCTAATTAGGTCCAATAAAATCTTACCAGATTCTCAGAGACTCTTAGATGTCACAGTGACATTCATGTTAGGTCTCAGTAACAAAAGTGGCTCTGCCCTTCTCTTTTCTTGGATTTGTATCTTAAACCAACTTTAAAATGACACTAAAGTATTATTTTGCAAAGGTTAAAGCTAAGTAAGGGAAGTCATATTCTTCAGATCGTAAAAGCAAAAATTGCATTTCTAATTTCTAATTTGAGGAGTTGTGCTTTCTTGAAATGTTAAGAGAATAACTTAAGCTATGCCTACAGGCTCATAAAACGAGAATGTTTCCATTCTACTATTTCTATGAAAGCAATAGAATTTGTGACAAAGAATTCTCCAAGATTTCCTAGAGCTACTAGGACTATGATAGATGCATTCCAAACAAACCAATTTGAAATGGGTTTTAAAACACATTTCTTGACTCTCTATGATTTCTAGGAGGACTACCAGATAAGGGCTGCAAATATCCAGATGAAAACAAAATGGCGGCAGAGAGCTACAAACACCCTCCAATCACTGAGCTAAGGTGCAAAAGGCTTAGGTAGTCCTGGCCAGGTGCCTAGGATGGAGGCTTTAGTCATTTTTCAAGTTGTCTGAGTAATAAGGTCACCAGGAATTTCAGCTTTGATTATTTTTCACTCAGACTATATCCGAATATGGTTCTACTGCTATTTTGGACGGAGGGCTGAACCCATGTATGACGAGAAGCTGTCTAAGAGGTTGGTGGACAGGAGAAATGGTGTGGAGATAATTTAGGAGGCGCGATCCCAGAATCTTTAATTCTAGCTCCTTGATGTTATCTAGTGGCCGTTCAGAGTTTTGTAATCTGCAGATGATAGCTCTGTGAAATATCATGAGATATATTTAGTACACATGCTAATCACAATTTTAAAAAGTGTATCTGTTTGTGGGTATCAGATATGTCAAGTGAAAAAAATCCTACTTATAAGTAAAACATATTTTTGTTCTCATCTTTTCCTGCCATAATGTTTATACACTCTCTGAAGATTAATGCTTAACCATCCACACTGAGAAAAGTGTACATTGTTTCTTGGAAATATTATACAACAGATACAATTTTGAAATCTCCTATTTGGAATCTCCCTAGAGGACAGTAGCCAGAATCTAAGAGCAAGGAATACACCCACTCCAGCTTAAGCTGCACAATAGGAGCTGCAGTGACTCCACCTCCAAGAGGTAGCTGCTGACAGATTAGTCAGTGAAGAATTTCAGGTTGTCTCCTTGACAAAAATGCATCCGGATGCAAAATTTACACTGGACTAGCTAAAAATGAGTTAAAACTGCCTCAGGCCTGGGCTTGGGATGAGGTGAAAGCATTGTGAAGAAAGATAAAGGTTTCACCTACCCAGTCATGCTAGGAAGTGGTACTCATCTCCATTTCCTAGCCAAGGGAGCCAGTGTTGTCCGAAGATGCTTCCATGGTTTTATGGGCAGCGGGACTATACACCGAGGTGCATGGAACACTGTGACCTTCCTACAGAAATGGTACCTATTTATCTATCTGCATTTGCATGCTTTCTAACTGCTAGGTTGGGAGGAACTGGGGCAGGAATGGGAGCTCACCGGTCACATGGTACTTGAGTTTTGAACTGCCAATCTCTCGGAGTCTTAACCGCTAGACCACCATTCCCTCTGTCAATGTCAAGAAAGGTATGGTAAAGGTAAAGGAGTCTCTGTGGATTTTAGTCCACTAGCATTTGCCGACTATAGAAGGCGGTGCTCATCTCCATTTCAAAGCCATTGAACCAACACTGTCCAAAGACATTTCTGCAGTCATGGGGCCAGCATGATGTCATGGAACACTGTTACCTTTCCACCGAAGTGATACCTATTTATCTATTTGCGTTTGGAGCTTGGGTCTCAAACCTTTCCAGGCGACAAGCCGAGCATCTTAATCAATGAGCCACCGCGCCACCCCAATGTCAAGAAAGCCAGCAGCAAAAAGGGGTTGCCAGATGTTTCTACTCCATGATGGCATGCAAGTGAGAAAGGACCTATGTTTACTTGACAGTTGTGAAGATAGAATATAGAGGGAGTTCTTACTTGCTCCTCTATTCCTGTGGCCCAAGTGGCCCCAATATAATTAATATGATAAAAAAGGCAAAGAGTTTAATCTTTTGAACTTTCAACTTCAACAAATATGACAAAATAACTCAGCACAGGTATTCCAAGCTTCTCCTGCCAGCTTTTCATATATATTGTTTTTATTAAAACCTAATTGAAAAGTAGTATCAAAGCAGTGCATTTGAAGAAATATTGTAAGCTTGTTTATTGTCAATAAGCATCTTTGGCTCTGAAGATTTAAGAGGCATTTAAATCAACAATAATAACAACAACAGTTATTTCAAAGAAAGAAAATGACAGAATGTACTAACTTTTATACCAAGAAAAGCTAATTCTCAGAATCAACTATTGTATGCATCAATTAAAATGGCAAGACTAAATGTGCTTCTAACAAGCAGAAGAAAATATGTCACATATTTCTTTTCAGGTGATCCATCAAAATGAAATGTAGTGTTTAATTTGCTTGCAAGTTCCAAAAGTAACTTTTATTTTACAAAACTTTGCACTTTTATTTGTTTGTTGTCATGTGTACAATTTTTAATATGCAATTTTGCTCACAGAATACTTTTTGGTAGCCACTATAAGATATATTCATTTACAAACATGCTTTTGCATTGATAGATTGATCATGTGCTATCAAGGTTGATTCTTAGTAACTGCAGAGAAAGTTCTGGCTGCATCACTGCTTAATTGAGTTCATCCATCTTGCTACTGGTCATCCTTTTGTCTTCACCTTTTCAGCATTATAGACTTCTATAGGAAGCTAAGTCTTCACATCATTGACCAAAGTATGATAATCTATGCTTGGTCATTTGTGTCTCAAGTGTGAATGCTGAATTGAATTGTTTGGTGATCCATTTGTTTGCTCTCTTGGTTATCCATGGTGTTGTCTGGACTTTTCTTAAATACCAAGATTCAAAAGTGTTAATACACTTTCTGTTCTGCTTCTTCAAAATCCAACTTTGGCATCCATAGAACATCACAGGGAAAATGATTCCCTGTATGGTTCTGATCTTTGTAGGTACAGATGCATCTGAGTATCTTTTCCAAGGCTTTCATATCTGTTCTATTATTCACTAGTCTACAATGTATTTCCAAGTTATTGGTTCCTTTAGTGTCGACAGCCAATCCTAAAAGTCAGAAAGTAGTCATCACTTCAATATCTTAATTGTGAATTGTTGTACCTATTGCCATTAGGTTGGTCTTCTTCATATTTAATTTTAATCCCATTTTTCACCATGCTTATTGACTTTTACAAATAGTCCTCGATTTACAACAGTTCATTTAGTTATAATGGCACTGAAAAAAGTGACTTATGACCAATTTTTCACACTTACAACCATTGCAGCATCCCCATGACCATGTGATCAAAATGCAGACACTTGGCAACTGACTCATATCTATGACGGTTTCGGTGTCCCAGGGATCATGCAATCACCTGCAACCTTCTGACAAGCAAAGTCAATGGGGAAGCCACATTGACATAACAATCTTGTTACTGACTAACCAACTGCAGTGATTCACTTAACAATGGTGGCAAGGATGGTCATAAAATGGGGCAAAAATATTTAACGATTGTGTCACTTAGCAACAGACATTTTGGGCTCAGTTGTGGTCATATGTCAAGGACTACCTGTATTACTACAGCCAGGGGTGGGTTCCACTTACCTTCGCCACCAATTCGCATCGTGCGCGTCCTCTCATGCGATTTCACTTCCGCGCATGCTCAGAAGCAGGAATTAGCCCAAAACACAGCTGAGGAGCTGATCAGCTGTGCTTCGGGTGAAGAAATAAAGGTCGGTATTCACCTGCGGGAGGGTGGGAGGGCTCTTTTTCAAGGGAAAAAAAAAGATGGTGCTCACGGAATGGCACCAACAGTGATGTCATCAGCGGGTCCCTACTGGTTCGGGCGACCCAGTCCGAACCAGGAGGAACCCACCCCTGACTACAGCTTGGAGACAGTATTTTCAGCTAAGTAATGTCATCAGCACAGTTAGGGGGCATTAGAATTTCTTCTTCTTCCAATTTTAAAACCATGCTTATCTGATATCTTATCCGGTCTCCCTCTATACATATTCTACATATAGATTAAATATATAAGGGGAGAGTGTCCAGCTTTGTCTCACTGCTTTGCCAATCTGGAGCCAGTTTGTTTTGCCATGTTCTGTCCGGACAATAGTTTCCTGCCTTGTGTATATTTTTTCCCATGAGGACAAGGAGATATTCTGGAATTCCTGTTTTTCTAAGAAAATTCCATAACTTCACATGATTTCCACAATAGGAACCTAATAATTACCGAATTGTATCGTGCATTTTTTGTCTTTCTCAGTGATCCTGCATGGACTACCAATGATGTCTTCCTTACTTTTTATAAAGCCAGCTTAAACATACAGTGGACATAATATACCTGGACTTCAGCAAAGCCTTTGACAAAGTAGACCACAACCTACTTCTTCGTAAGCTAGAAAAGAGTGGGATAGACAGCTACACAACCAGATGGATTAACAACTGGCTGACTAACAATACCCAACAAGTAGTCCTCAATGAGTCTAAGTCCACATGGAGAGAAGTAAGCAGTGGGGTACCACAAGGTTCCATCCTAGGCCCAGTACTCTTTAATATCTTCATAAATAACCTAGATGAGGGAATAGAAGGGGAGCTAACCAAATTTGCAGATGATAGCAAGCTGGCGGGAGTAGCTAATACCCCAGAGGACAGGCTCGGGATCCAGATGGATCTTGACAGACTTGAACACTGGGCCCAATCTAATAAAATGAAATTCAATGCAGAGAAAAGTAAAATCCTACACCTAGGTAAGAAAAACCAAATATATACATATAAACTGGGTGAAACCACACTCAATAGCAGTCAATGCGAGAGGGATCTTGGAGTCTTGGTGGACAACTAACTAAGTATGAGCCAGCAATGTGCAGCGGCAGCCAAAAAAGCCAATGCAATCCTAAATTGCATTAATAGAGGGATACAATCTAGGACTAGGGAGGTACTAATACCACTCTATAAAGCCTTAGTTAGACCACAACTAGAGTACTGCATCCAATTTTGGTCACCACACTACAAGAAAGACATTGAAACTCTAGAGAATGTGCAGAGGAGAGCAACCAGGATGATTAGGGGACTGAAAACTTTAACATACGAAGAGCGATTGCAGGAACTGGGCATGGCCAGTCTGGCGAAGAGAAGGACCAGGGGTGACATGATAACAATGTTACAATACTTGAGGGGCTACCACAGATAGGAGGGGGTCAGGCTGTTATCCAAGGCACCAGAAGGCCAGACAAGGAGCAATGGATGGAAGCTGACCAAGGAGAGATTCAACCTGGAAATAAGGAGAAACTTGCTGACGGTGAGTGAGAGCGATCAACCAGTGGAACGGCTGGCCTGCGGAGGTTGTGAGAGCTCCAACACTTGAGACTTTCAAAGGGAGATTGGACTGCCATTTGTCCGAAATGGTGTAGGTATCTCCTGCTTGAGCGGGGGGTTGGACTGGGTGACCTACAAGGTCCTTTCCAACTCTAATAATCTGTATCTGTATCAGTAACATTTGGCATCTCCCTGTCCATATTCATCATTGGATAGTCCTAAGTATTGTTTTTCTTGCGATCACGTGAAATTAAGGATATGGTATGATAGTTTGCACACTCAGTTAAATTTCTTTTTGGGGGTGAGGGTATTGGAATGTAGTTTGATCTCTTCCAATCAGTTGGCCATTGTATCATTCTCCAGATTTGTTAGAATGATTTGGTTAGAACCTTGACTGATTCTTTCTTGAAGAGAGAGGAAAGAATGAAAGTATTCACTGACACAAGGGTGATGTATTTATTCAGTTTCAGACAGTGGTAGGTAAGATCTCTCAATTATTATCATAAACAACCAACTCTTTTGGTTTATATCACCAACAGA
Organism: Diadophis punctatus similis; assembly: GCA_023053685.1. Taxonomy (NCBI): domain Eukaryota; kingdom Metazoa; phylum Chordata; class Lepidosauria; order Squamata; family Dipsadidae; genus Diadophis; species Diadophis punctatus. The sequence goes on along the minus strand of JALIGW010000002.1, from coordinate 54,009,128 downwards.
GAGACATAATTGAACTTTGAAATGATAGATAATTTTAGTGTCTAAAGATTTAGATTTTTGTTGAATTTTTCAAATTCAACATCAGAAAAATAAAGACGTTGTTGGTATAGATATGTGTACTGTTAATTTACTGTTTTATATTCTCTTCTGGATTAAATAGGAAAGTTAAAATCAACATTGCAATTCCTTGGCTATTATTTTTTTGGGCTCTTGCCCAGTGTTAACAGGGAGAAGTGGAAGGATTCCAAGAAGAATCCAGTAGTGGATTAGTAAATAGAAACTCATGGACATTCAGGTTTCCAGTAAGTCATATTTTTTTGTCTAAGATCCATATCTAAGCCAGCTTGGAATGGATCCTTCATTTTCTACTGCAGTGTGGCTTCCTCAGTATCTGAGGAAACATCATATATAAATGTATTCCGCTCTAATCTTGATTGCAGAAAATCCGACTTCTGCAATAGAGTAGTAAATGTCTGGAACACTTTACCTGACCCTCTTGTTAGTTTCTCTAACCCCCATACCGTTTACCTTAAACTGTCTACTGTGGACCTTACACGTTTCTTAAGAGGTCCCTAAGGGAGAGTGCATAAGCGCACCAATGTGCCTACCGTCCCTGTCCTACTGTGCCCATTTGTAGGTACTCATTTTATGTGTTTATGGCTATGTTTTGCTTCTTTATATCCATTTATTTGTGCCATTTTTTCATGTGTTCTGTTTCCTTGCACTTGTTGACAAATAAAATAAATAAATAAACAAACAAACAAACAAACAAATAACAACAATTCTAGGCAGGATTTTAATGAACAATTTGCAAAAATAAAAATTGGTTAAACAGAGCAGTACCTAAATGCATACCATATTGACATGTGGATTGGTTTGTCTAATTATTACACCTCTTTCCTAGGATCTTTTAATTATTTGGGGGAAAAGCAAAAATATAAGCTGAACATTTACATCTATGAAAATGAACTTGCGGCTTTTGAATTAAACCAATTCATGGTTGAGCTTATTTCCCTGGAAACAGAAAACAATGGTTCCTTGGGCTAGGAAAGTTCAGACTATTCCAGATGAAAACCTAATTTCTTGTGAATACGAGCTAACTGTTAAGACAGCACAAAAGTAAATAAGAATACAACTATTGAAGCATAATACAACAACAGCACTTAAACAAAATATTGATACCATGATGAACAACCAAGGTCATAATTTTCTGTGTTGTTTTTGCTTTCAGATGAATCTTCTATTGTGCAATAGCCCTATAAATATTCTGTTAACTCAATGATGTAATCATAAAATGATTGAGAGTTGTATATAAATGCATACCAACATTCAAGAAATTTGAATAACCAAGATACCAGAATGTTAAAAACTGAGAGGAAAAGCTATATTCGTTCTCTTTGAAACAATAACAATTAAATCAAATTAAAGGCACACTGGTAGAACTGTACATAGTAAAACGTTCACAGTGTTCTCTGTTGAGTTGTTCATTGGATGCATTGATACAATCCTCACTCAGACTCAAAACATCCTGAAAGCAAAAATACTGTTCAGTTGGGAACAATTTGTTATTTATCATTCAGAGGAATTCCAGTTTTAAATCCTTGACGTACACACCTTTGCAGTATACTTTCCAATGGTCCTTGAGCTCTGTAAATACCACCTATCTCAGTTATGTTGTTTTTGGTACACTGCCATAGATACGCTATGGAAGAAAAAAACAGCAACCTCCATATCTTCACACACACACACACACACACACACACACACACACACACACACACACACTCAAATCACCTAGTTGAATTTAGTGTTTTATGTGATGTTTTACGACATAATTTTACACTAATCAAATATCCTTTTGAATATCTAAGCAAACTTTTAAATCTTTTATTTCAAATGACCAGATTGTACAGAAACTTTGCAGGCAAACCAAGCACGTTGCTTGGTTTCTTAATTGGAGATACAGGAAACTTTTAAAATTTCATGCTGGCCAATAGCACTCTATGAGAGCTCAACAACTGTAAGGAAGGGGGGGGGGAAATCCAACTTACAAAGTCACATGTGCCCTAATCATCTTGTGCTTAGATTACTACAATGCACTCCAAACAATTATTATTGAAAAATATATGAAAAATAACAGCTGGTCTACAATAAAGAGTGCATGCAGTTATTGGTGCAGCTTGCTGCAGCCATAAAATGGCTACTCCACAAACTGCACTAGTTATTGGTATGCTTCCAGGTGTGGATTGTGCCCTTACTTTCTTTTCAGAGGCCTCTGAAGATCTAGCTCAGAGGTATCAAACTCATGGCCTGCGGGCCAGATGCATCATGTTCTGGCCACGCCACCGCCCAGTTTAGTGAAGGGGGAAGAGTCCCGATACGTCACATGATGCTGCCGTGATGACACGGGTTTGACACCCCTGATTTAGCTTTTCCTCTGGACATTGTATATGAGCTGCCCTTGATTATTCTGATTGTTTGGGCTTGGATGAAGTTGCCTCATGTGTGAAAAGCTTCATTCTTTTTTATTTTTTTCCAACTTATTTTTACATTTTACCTTGTATCCAATCCTGAAGCACATCTCAGTTGGAAGTTTTATAAACCAATGTAAATGAATGAATAATAGATACAAACTTAATGTACACTGCTCCAAACTTGATTGCAAAAAATTCGACTTCAACAACAGAGTGGTCAATGCCTGGAACACTTTACCTGACTCAGTAGTTTATATCCCCAAACCCCAAAAACTTCAACCTCAGATTATCTACCATCAACCTCACCCAATTCCTAACAGGTCGGTAAGGGGCGTGCATAAGCGCACAATCGTGCCTACCGTTCCTGTCCTAATGTACCCATATATTCATACCTCTTTTACTCTTATTCATGCTTGTAATATTACATATATATTCAATCATATTTTACTGTTTAAACTTTGCTTATAATCATATATGCTTGACAAATAAACAAATACAAATACAAATACAATAAATACATCCAATGATGAGTGGAAATGTCTGTAAGCCATGGATAGACTCTCCCACTGTTAAATCCCAATTCCCATCAGCCTATCAAACATGGTTTGTGATAAGGTTCCATGGGAGCTCCAACTCAGCAGTCCCTCTTAGCAATCTCAAAATTTGTCCTGGCCCAGTATATTTTGCAAACTGACAAATTTTATATGAATTATAAAAAGCCTCTCTATTTTTTTCAGTCATGAATCGATGAACTGGAAAGAAAGTAGTGGAAGACCTCTTGTGGCGCATTTGAAATCTTTGCCTTAACTTATTTATTCTCATTGTGACTTGCAAGAAGTGCTGATAACATACCAAACAGCCTTTGACCAATGAAAGAAAAATAGGTGCACAATACAGATGAACCTAAGGAACATAGGAGAAAAGTGTATCTTTCCATTTAAGCAGAAATTCTGGGGAAATATTTGAACATATTTTCTCCTTGTCTCCCTCTCATTGTTCCACATGACCTTTTATAAACCCGTGTGCCTTAATAAAGCAGAGTCTGGCCAAAACTAACATTTGTACAATGTTTGCTTCCTTTACCATCTTACAGGATTACTTTCCTTGCAGCATGAGTAACTCTAAAAAAGGTGTCTATTTTTATGAAAGGATGGGCAAAGAAAGAGCTCTGCCATGAAGCTGTAGGCCATAGCAAACCGTGATTTTCCACTGCTTTGTTTGCGGATGAGGAAACGTTCAGTGTTCACATACAATATTCTACATGAGGGCAAATAGTGCGTCAGAAAGAAGGCTGCTCTGACATTCTGCTGCTCTTTCTGCGTAGAGAAAGGTTCTGTCACCTGCAGAATAATAGTGCAGAACCAGATTATCACTTCTGAGAAAACTGAACCATATTGACAGCTTTCACTTAAAAAAAAAAACAGAAGATAAATAGAATAAGGTCCTTGACCAAATAATTGAAGGGTTGTTCTTGTAGAGATAGGAAATCTGGGGCACTTCTGATTTTCCTGAACTGCAACTCCCAGCCTCTTTTCCTGTTAGCCATGCTGACTAGACCTTGTTATAAGGAAATATCCTTTTAGGTTCAGTTCCAAGTGGGGAAAAAGACACTGGATTCATGAAGGTTGCTTGGAAGGAAGGTTTAATGGTGGACAGGAGCTTGAGCCCCTGTACAGAAAAGGTAGCTTACATGGTTCCAGGTGTGGTGAAGAGAAAAAAGAGGAAGAGATATGCTGAGTTCCTGGTTTTTATAGTGTAAGTTGGGTCCCACCTCTTAGATTTCCTTTTCCTGTATAGAAATGTATCCCATTGGCTCTCAGACCCCCCAGGGGCATGCTGGGGTGGCTCTTGGCTTTTGTTTAATCCAGCTTTGGCTGAATGAAAGGGCCTTGGGCAAATCCTATTGTGGTTTTATCATGCAAAAGACTTCCAGTCCAGGTGAGAGGAATGTGTGAGCTGGGCCCAGTCCTTAATAGCCCATTTGCAAGGCGTGGGAGTTTTCCAAGAGGAGTCTTGTCTGTTTAAAAAGCATGTTTCCAGATGTGTTCCACAGAATATCTTCTACCTTTTAATATCTCCTAGGATATCTCATTTCCTAGGAGAGGGGTGGGTGCTAACTTCCTACAATCCCTCATTTTTTTTTCAAAACATGTGAGTGCAACACATGTTTTGACACAAGCTTCAAATTGATCAGGTCAGGGAGATTTTATGGGTGCTTTCAATTTTCTCTGATGCAGAGGGGAAGACGTTGAAAGAGGCAGTTGAAAGAGGCAGCAGCAGGATTCCTTCAGTGGCTCCCAAAAGGAGAGCTTTCAACCATGATGGTCAATGGCCAGGGCAAAAGTTTACAGTATACAATTTTCCATGCCAATTATGTTCAGATGTTTGATAACACTTTCGATGAGCTCCCAGACAGGTTTCAAGCAAGCACAGGCCCCACAATATTCACACAGCCATGGTTTACCTTGAAATCACAGGCTGCCCATTTCCAAGGGATGGTTCTTGAATCTGCCCTAGCTCTTACTTTAGTGCATCTAGGATTTGTGAGTCCAAATTGAAGTTAGCCAGTGTGCAATCCAGGCTTTTCCTTTTTTTTTTTTTTTTTTTTTAGAATGAGCCCTGGGACTCTTACTCCTGAGACCACCAGTGCAAAATACCCTGCTTTACTGGGCAGCAGTCAGGCCTTGGGTTTTCGAAGATCCTTTCTGCTAGCTCTTCAAGTGGGGAAATTGCCTGAGGGGACCTGCCCCCTTCCCCCATGGAATTAACAGGGAGATATGACTGCCTGGGCTTTAATGCCACAAAACAGGAGTCAAAACAACAACAACAAAAAAAACCAGCAAGCTAAAAGCAGCTTTGGGTGGAGGTAGGTGAAAAAAGGATAACCTCAGTCTAATTCTGAATGGCGTGTCTCTGTGTGTTTGTGTATGCAGCTACAAATTTACCTCCCACTAGACAGAAATCTAAAGTGTACAGAACTCACTGTGGCAACCACTCCCAATACAATTCTTACATGAGTACATTAAACTGATTACAATATAGATGAGACAAGAAAGAGAAACGTTACAATGAATTTCAGTGAATGAAGCAAGGAAAGAAAGAAAACAAAGGAAAAACTTTACAATGAATTTCTGTGACTGAAGCAAAGAAAGAAAGAAAAACTTTACAATGAATTTCTGTGACTGAAGCGAAGAAAGAAAACTTTACAATGAATTTCTGTGACTGAAGCAAAGAAAGAAAGAAAAACTTTACAATGAATTTCTGTGACTGAAGCGAAGAAAGAAAACTTTACAATGAAGTTCCCCACTCCCCCCTAGTCTTTTCAGCTGTCTTCTGAGGATTGAAAATAGATGTTTGGTCTTTATTTGTCCATCTCAGGGTCCTTTCATTCATGTCTGCTGGGTGGCCTTAGGTTTTGGTGGTAAGGCTGGTCAGTCAGGCTTGGAAAGATCTGCTCCACTCTGGTTGCTGTGATGACTAGAGGACTAGATTCAAACCCACTTCTGGCTCAAATGGATGGAATGTCTTTACTGGAGGCAGTGTCTGAGCCCATTTGCTCTGCTTCCATAGGCTTGAGGATCATGTGTGCAGGGCTGAAAGACATAAGAACAGGGTCCCTTCCCCCTTTTGCTGGTAATTCTACCACGAGAGGCATTGTAAAAGGATTAGAGATTTTGGGGGGGGTAGATAGCTTGCAGGCAGGGTTTGAGGAAAACAATCAACACATCAGTATCGCAGTTAAATAAATTATAACAAAATGGAGACATCACCAGGGGAAAAAAATGAACAGACATTTCCATCTTAGCAGAGAATTGGCATCCATTAAACATCACAGAAGAGCAATATTAAAACTGTTTGCATGTACATACAGTAATTGTGAGAATGGAATTTTCCTGTAAATTAACTTAAAACATTGTCCCTTAAATTTTGGCTTTTCTTAAAAACACCGAGAGGAATAGGAAAATTGAACTCTGTTCCTTGTCCCAGATCAGGTTGGCCAGTCCTAACTGGGCAAAGACATTTTCCTTTCTTTTCAGTGCTTTTAATTTTTTCTAACAATTTGAAATTCATATCTCTAGGAAACCGAGATATTTTACAGTTGCAATTACTCGAGTGCGCACAAGACAAGACAAAGACGTACACAGACACAAAAACAGGGACAAAGAGGATGACAGGACACACACACAAGTCCTTCCTGCCATAAATCTCAATTAAATTAGGGAAGGCACAAATCTTAACAAACAAACCACGTGGTTACATATAAGAGAGAGAGAAGAAAAGAGAGAGAGAAGAAACAAACAAACATCTCAACATTTTTCCTTTTCTGTTTTCTTAAGTACCTTTATTTAGCCAAATTGGCTGTTTTGTTTTGTTTTGTTTCTCTGTGTCATCCCTCAGCAAAGCCCATTTTCTACACAAGTTTCCTGCTTTTACTTTTGCACATTCCTGTCATGCAGACATATTCCTGGCGTCCCAGGTTCCAAGCCCTCACAAGGGTCTCCGCCACCCTCGAACTAGAGCTTCCCATGATCCTTTAAATGTAAGGTTCACTTTGGCTTAGCTAGTGATGCGCTCAACAGTTTCAGAGACTAAAAAAACTCTGGGAAGGACTTCCGATTCCCTCGTAGAAGTAAGGCCCCCTTCCTGTAGGGAATCTCTCTAGGTTTATCAGATCCAAAAAGGGGATCTGCGAGGACTAGCCGCCCCTGTACAGCTAGTACTAGGACCTCCACACTCACGGGCTTCACATTTAGAACTGAAAAATTCTGGGGTTTGCTTTTGGGATGTGCACATAAAAATGACAACAACAACAACAAAATTTGCTTTCCCACCCTTCAGTCACACACACACACACACACACACACACACACACACACACACAGACATTCTCCTTCCTTCCCTAACAGAAGGTCCTGTGCTCTGTAAACGCTAAACAGAACTTACACAAATCAAAACAGAGAAAGAGAAGACATTGACACATAGGCTGGTAGATGAGAAAGAAACTCTATACTACCAAATGAGGATAAACAAAAATAATTCAATATTATGAAAAGCTGTATGAGCAAGGAGTTTCAGAAAATAAAATTAAAGAATATTTGAAAAAAAAATGGAATTGCCTGAAGTACCAGAAAAGGACAAAAACTATTAAATGAATGCATAGCAATGATGGAATTATCAGAAGCAGATCAAGAGACAAAAGAACAACCAAACACCAGGACCAGGTGGGCCAGTGGCAGAATTTTACAAAGATTTTACATAATGAGGTATTGATTGATGTAAAAGGTACCACATTCCTGAATGGGAGCAAATATTACTTTGATTCCAAAATAAGATTCAGATTTAATGCAGATAAAACTATAGGCCCATCTCTTCACTGAATGCTGACTATAAAATATATACTTCAATAATGGCAGCAAACTAAAAGGTTCCTAAATGAATTTATACATTCAGCTCTCTTAAGCTTTTTTCTAAGAGACAGATTAAAAACAAAATGAGAATGATTTTAAATACATTAAAAAAAAGGGCACAAGAAAAGGATGCTATTCATTTTGATACTGGAAGTGCTAAATATAAATATTATGGCAGACACAGAAATTAAAGGCATGGAAACTTTGAAAACTAATTTTGCACCAAGAGAGAAATAAAATATGTTAATAACCAACCTTACTGACAATTTTGTTGTCCAAAACTAGAGGAGATAATTAAGTCCATACTTGACTTAATACTTACAAACAAAGAAGAAGTTGTAGAAGGATTTGAAACTGCATCATTAACATAACAAAAACGATTGAACACAATTGAACACACTAAAGTCTTAGATTTTAAAATAAAGCTGACCTTAATAAACTCAAGAGAAACTTGAGAAAGATTCCTTGGATGAAAGTCCTAAAGGAAAGAAGCAACTCAAGAAGCTGCTTGGTAAACTCTGAAAAAACTTGATTATAAAAGCCAATTGCACAAAAGCAATCAGGAAAAAAAAAACCCAGAAATCCAAGAAACCAGCATGGCTGCACAAAGACCTCACTGACAAATTGAATGAATGAAGGACAGATACAAAAAAAATGGAAAGAGGGACACATAACTAATGCAGAATATCAGCAGATAGCAAGAATCTGTAAAGAAAAATCAGGAAACAAAAGCCTTGAATGAACAAAAACTTGCAACAAAAGTGAAAGATAATATAAAAGATTCTTCCAATACATAAGAAAAACAAGAAAAAAAAATCAAGGAAACAATTGGACCACTAAGGAGAGAAGGCAACACAGAGAAAGCCATGAGTTGCTTAACTCATTCTTTGCATGTCTTCTTGCAAAAAGAAATGCAACCCAACTAACCAGAAATATAACTGGAAAGGAAAAAATAAAACAGACTGTAAACTAAAGTTAAAATAAGCAAAAACAGTAAGAGAACACCAGGTCCCAGAGTCCTAAAGGAGCTGGTAAATGAAATCTCAGAACCACTGCACATCTTAAAAAAAAATCTTGGGACACGGGGACTACCTGAGAAACTGGGAAAAAGCTAATGTGGTTCCCATCTTCAAAAAGAAAGAAAAAAAAACAACAACTAGACTGAGCCCTATCTAATGCAAAGAAAAGTAAAATCCTACCCCTAGGTAAGGAAAACCAAAAATATAGATAACTATTATAAATTGGTGCAACAAATTAAAACAGATTTGGAGAAGTGGAAAAGAACCACCATAAAATGAGTATCCTGCAATGGCTAGCAGACAAAACAGGGCTGGGGGGGGGAAGGGGGGGAGAAGGGGGGGGAAGGAAATATCAAAGGATTTAGGAAGATACATTAACTTGGTTAAACAAAAAGCATGATTATTTTTTCCCTAAAATGATTTGTACCCAGACAACACACTATTCAATTGAAATTGGAATTTACATATGTCATAAAGTAAAATTAAAAAGCAAAAATTACCCCCACACACACATACACACATGCAAACACACATTTCCCAGTTTTCTATGGTTTAAAGTAAAATTTAGAGGTAGGTACTCACCTTCTTTCCAAGCAGCCCTTGAATCAAAACCCCTTTAAAACCTAATTTCCAATGGCCCAGGTCAAATAAATTTATTTAGGCCTGGATCATTGAAGAGGTTAGCTTGGAAATCCAGCTGGCTCGCCAATTGTTATAAGGAAATATCCTTTTAGGTTCAGTTCCAAGTGGGGAAAAAGACACTGGATTCATGAAGGTTGCTTGGAAGGAAGGTTTAATGGTGGACAGGAGCACATGGCTTGAGCCCCTGTACAGAAAAGGTAGCTTACATGGTTCCAGGTGTGGTGAAGAGAAAAAAGAGGAAGAGATATGCTGAGTTCCTGGTTTTTATAGTGTAAGTTGGGTCCCACCTCTTAGATTTCCTTTTCCTGTATAGAAATGTATCCCATTGGCTCTCAGACCCCCCAGGGGCATGCTGGGGTGGCTCTTGGCTTTTGTCTAATCCAGCTTTGGCTGAATGAAAGGGCCTTGGGCAAATCCTATTGTGGTTTTATCATGCAAAAGACTTCCAGTCCAGGTGAGAGGAATGTGTGAGCTGGGCCCAGTCCTTAATAGCCCATTTGCAAGGCGTGGGAGTTTTCCAAGAGGAGTCTTGTCTGTTTAAAAAGCATGTTTCCAGATGTGTTCCACAGAATATCTTCTACCTTTTAATATCTCCTAGGATATCTCATTTCCTAGGAGAGGGGTGGGTGCTAACTTCCTACAACCTGAAAGCAGTTGTAATTGTGCCATTGGGAAAAAGGCCTTTGATAAAAATTGTAGGAGCTCCAATTTTACAGAAGGAAGCTGGTTAATATTTCTTGCAAAGAGGTTTTTTTTTTAAAAGTGTATCAGGCATTTACTTGGAATACCTTGGCACTTTATGCTTTGTAAAAGTGCCCTAATCTACAAATAAACTTTTATACCTCTTATGTTTGTCTTTTTTGGGGGGGACTCTAATTCGATTTTGGCAATTTCCATAGGCTGCTTATTGTCTGCTATACCACACACAATGTATTATGCTACAGAAAGGAATCCTCTAAACCTGTGTTTTTCAAACAGGGTAATTTTAAATTATGTGGACTTCATCTCCCAGAATTCCCCAGCAGTAGTTGAAGTCCACACATTTTAACATTGCCACGTTTGAAAAACACGGCTCTAGACTCAATTGGCAAAAGGTGAGAATTGCACAGAAGATAATCCTGAACAGAATTCTGACTCTGCTGCATGCCTATCAGAATGGAAAGATTAGAAAGCTTTGTGTGCACAATAAGATCCCTTCCTCCCATAGTGAGGGATTTCAACATTATACTTACTCTTCAATGAGAGAAAAAGATGTACTTTTATTCTATCAATCAGCAAGGGAGGATCCAACATTTCTTTGTAATGGGAGCTGCCTCCAGATAATCCACTATGCATCCTCACATTGAAGCAGAATTTTATAAGTGGAGCCATGCTTCTTGTTTAGATTAGTATTTGCAAGGCATAATTACCCAACGATCACGCACAATTTCTGTGACAGCCTCCCATTGTATATACAGTGGATATAAATAGTTTGCTCACAGTTTACTCACACAATAATCAGCCTTTTCCCATGTGCAATGATGAGAATTAGATTGACCTTTGGGTGAATTTTTAGATGACATAAACATGATCACTAGCTAATTTTCAGGTGACAATTTCTTTAGGACAATTCCCTACACTACACCTGCTTTTGTCACAGTATGTGGCAGAGTTTAAGCAACCAGCGTTGATTTTTTATAAATGCTCAGTAAGGTCAGACCTGGTTAATACTTGTAAGGGAAATTGTCCAGAATTCCTAGGATTTTAGACTGTATTGAGACACAAATAGCAAAACAGAACAACACAAAACAAAACATGGGAAAAGGTACTGGCACACTACTTCAGTATCATAGTCAAGAAACTATGTACTATAAAGTTTACAGAAGTTCACTTGACTTTTCTGCAGTTCTAAAATATATATTATTTCTTTCTACAACCAGAGGATGTTTTTCCAAAGTAGAATACCTATTCATCTAAACAGGAGTCCCTGTAAATCTTTTTAGTCCATCTTTTGTTGTAAAAGCATTGGCTATCTATTTAGAACTAGACAATGACTAAAACAGAAACAATAATGAATTCCCTACTCTTACAGCATCAGTTTTAACAAAGGCTCTTCAAAGATAACTCCAAAACCCTCAAGTTTGGAAATTCAACCCAGTGCACTGAAAATGGGACACTGAATTAATAATTTAATCTGGTCTGAGGGCCTAGTCTCGCAGCCAAGTTGCCTGTTGCCAATTGGGGCCAGCAAGCATTACTAGAGTTCAAAAATGGATGTTTTCACTCTGTATTTACAGAACTGCTAATATTTTTGGACCAGAACGGTTGCTGGAATTGGGTATGTCTAGTTTAATTAAAAGGATTAGGAGTGTCATGATAGCAGTGTTCCAATATCTCAGGGGATGCCACAAAGAAGAGGGAGTCAAGCTATTTTCCAAAGCACCTGAGTGCAGGACGAGAAGCAATGGGTGGAAACTAATCAAGGAGAGAAGCAATCTATGTTAGATTGCGTGGGAATGAAGAGACGAGATGTAGGAACAGTTCAGCACCTTTATTGTTCTTAGCTGGATTGCAATACGAACTGCCAGCTGGCTGCAGGGAAGCCGCTTTTAAGGGCTTGCCTGTACCCAAGCCAGCCACTGACAGCAGTTTATTTCTCCCGCCGCTTGATTAGCCAATCAGCGGTGGCTATGCAAATCCAGGATACGTAAGGCCGTACGTAACACCCCTCCCCTCTTAGTTCGTGGAAAGTCATAATGCAAATTAATATACAATGCATAATAATGCAGGTAGGTGTGGCGCCGTACAGTCCTACTGGGCCTGCGTGATTCATTAGTCCTCAGGAACTTGCTGGTGGCGGACATGCTGTCTGCTGCTCCACTGTCCTCCTGTGGAAATATCTGGAACCTGCTGCTGGGCATGGCGGCCTCCTCTCCCGAGTCGTCGTCCTCCGGTCCCGGGTGATGCCACTGGACTCTGGCTGCTCTCGGTAGGTGTCTGCTTGCCTCGTCTGGTATTGAGCATAGGATTCCTTGGTCTCTAGTAGGCAAGGCTGGTCTTTTGAGTGGAGTTCCATGGTCAGGTATTTTGGAGGCCTCTCAGGGCGGAGACTCTTGTTGTTCTTGGGTTGTAGAAGGTGGTGGCTCATCCGGCTGGCTTAACCATTAGTCTCCCAGCCTTCTTCTGAGTTGATCTATGTGCTACCTCCATACTCGTCTGTCTTCTAGTTCTACTTGGTATGATTTTGGACTGGTGATTGAGATAATTTTAGCTTTCACCCACTTGGTCGTTATGCGCAAAATTGAGGTCATTTATTTCCAATGACCGGGCTATTTTGCTAGAGTCCAAGGTTTTCTCTGGGTTATAATTGGGGTTCAACCGGTCTAGCTGGGATCTCAATTTGTGTCCCATTAACATTTCTGCTGGGCTTCGGTTAGTGGCCGCGCATGGTGTAATGTGCTGGGCCAGCAGGAACTGGTCGATTCTTTCTTGCCAGTTTCCCGGGTCCATTCTCGTGAGTGCCTCTTTGGTCATCTTTACCATTCTCTCTGCTCGGCTATTACTGGCTGGATTGAACGGTGAGAGGAGGATGTATCTGATGCCCAGTTCTGCCAGGAATGACTCCATGTTCTTTGCGGTCAGTTGGGGCCTATTATCTGACATGAGGATGTCTGGGAGGCCGTGGTTCACAAATATTTGCCTGAGTGCTTGGATGGTCGCCTCTGTCATTGATGTGTGCATGGTCACGACCTCCAGCCATTTAGAGTAGGCGTCCACCATGATTAAAAATGTTTGTCCTGCCATGGGTCTTGCAAAATCTATATGAAGTCTTGACCAGGGCGACTTGGGTATTTTCCATTCCAGTGGGGTTGTGCACGGAGGAGCCGGTCATGTTTCTTGGCATGGCATACAAGTTGCCACCCATTCAGTAATGTCCTGGTCTAGTTTGGGCCACCACAGTTAGCTTCTGGCCAGTGCCTTCATTCGCACTATCCCGGGGTGCCCTATGTGTAGGGTGTCTAGGACTCTTTTCTGCAAACTTCGGGGTACTATGACCCTTTCCCCCCACAGCAGGCAACCCTTTAAAACTGATAGTTCCATTTGTTTGTTTAAAAATGGTTTGAATTCTTCCCCCGCGTCCTCCTGCGGCCATCCCCTTAACACCCAGTTGATGACTCTTGACAATATCTTATCTTTGACTGTATGGTCTGCGATGTCATGTGAAGTGACTGAGCTGGACTTTTCGATGTCGATAAGCAGGATTTTGGCCATAGGTGCAGGATCTTCAACGAGTTCCGGTGTGGAGCAGTGGCTGAGGGCGTCAGCATTGGTTATGCTCTTCCCTGGGCGATGAGACAGTTTATAATTGTAGCCTGATAGGAAGATTGACCAGCGTGTCATCCTGGGTGACATGTGGTTGGTGTTTGCTGGTCCCCCGCAAGGAGTCCCAGCAAAGGCTTGTGGTCAGTTATTAATTCAAATTTTCAGCCATAAAGGTATTTGTGGAAGCGCTTGATGCCTGCTACCGCTGCATGCACTTCCTTTTCTATTTGGCTATAATTTCTTTCTGCCAGAGACAGAGTCTTAGAATAGTAGGCTATTGGAGCCTCTGATCCGTTTGGAAGTTTGTGGCTCAGGACGGCTCCCACTCCGAATGGAGATGCATCGCAAGTCAGCAATAGGGGATGGTTGCCGTTGTACTGGATGAGGACGCTGTCTGATGATAAAAGGTCCTTTATGGCTTGGAACACGGTGGCCTCTCTCTGTCCCCATGTCCAGGTAACTGACTTCCCCAGGAGCCGGTGCAGTGGCTCAGCAACTGTTGCCTTCTGTTTAAGGAAAATTGCGTAAAAGTTTAAAAGTCCTAGGAAGGCTTGCAGTTTAGCTTTATTAGTCGGGGTGGGGGCATTTTTGATGGCTTTGACTTTACTGTCTGGGGGCCGAATGCCAGACCCGTCAATCAAAAACCCCAATAACTCAACTTGTTTCACGCCAATCATGCATTTCTCCTTTTTTATTTTGATAAAATCCCCCCTTTTTACTTTGCTTCACCCCCCCCCCCTTTCTCCAAAGCTGTTGATAATATCATGTTGATATTTCTTCTTCTTCTTTGAATTTCGGAGCAAAACAAATTAGTCAACATTCTGCCAGGCAGGGTAGCTCTTTCTTGCTGATGGCACTTAAGTGTTTATTATCACATCTAGTCATTTCCTGCTGCCCTGTTAGACTATACATTTCCTAGCCCTGGACATTATTTCTCTTTTTAAATTGCAGACTGGTAAGCCCCACCGCTGTTGGCAGAAAACAGAAGCGGTGTTCCTAGAATGTGCCCAGGAGAAAGCTGCAAATCCTTCGATTGGTCATTTCAAGACCGATTGCTCAAGGAGTGCTTCATGGAAAAACCATTTGCTTTGCAGAGAAACCCCCAGCCACTAGAGTGCTTTAGCTCCACCTGCCTGTGTTTCCCCATTACAGAGAAGCTTTCCAGGAAAGGCAGAAGCTGGTAAGTGTTTAGAGGAAACCTCACTTCTTCCTCCCCTCCTGCCCATGCCACACCAAGTTTCTCGTAAGCAGGCTGCTTGAATTCCTCTTCTCATTCACGTCAAACCAGTACGGAGCAGTATTTCAGAAGTGAATTGCTGTGACCTCTGGCATTCTGTCAGTGTTTGGAAAATAAAACCATTAAAAAAATGCATGTCCAGTTTGAATTAGGACAAGGAAAAGTCTAAGCTGTGGAGTTTGACATTGTTATAATATTTTCACGACTGGCCTGTAAAGCCTGCCCTTTTCTCATTCACACCCAAGGATTGTCTTGCACAAAGTTGCAATGAAAGCAAAGCAGGCTGCAAGGCAAAATGGCATGGCGTGCACGCGGAAAACTAATCTGTGGTAATTAGATCTTTCTTTCTTGTGGTTTTGCAATAGTGGAAAAATTGCTTCTGAAGATTATGAGGCTCTCAGGAACTGAGTGGGCTACAGAAGACGTTTGCAGAAGAAGGGTAAAACGTGAAAACATTTTATCTTCTGCTAGTGGAAGCACTTTCTGCACCGGCAGGAAAAGGGCAAATTGGTGCACACTGTTTTCAGCTGGATTTGGTATTTTTATTCATGAATTTCGTCCTTTCCAAGGACCTCAGATCGGCAGTTGTTTGATGATATTAAAGATATTATTGCAGGATGTGAGCTGTTCCAAGTAATGTTGCCTTTTGCAATTGACTGATAATCATTCTGTCAATGCCAAAGGTGATGATGTGATGGTGGTGATTGTTACTGTTATATAAAAATCCCAAGTAAAAAAGCTATAGAAAATCCCATGAAACCAGGAGACTGGATTCAGTCTACTCTTTTTGTACCTAGAAGCGTATCCTCTGACTTCCCCAGAGCCATCTCTATGAGATGGGCAGCCTAGACATTTACTAAAAGAAAAATAATAATAAACCTTTTTTCATGACCTTAAGACAACTCTTTGAAGATCAAACCAAATATCTATCTATCCCAGAATTTTGTTTCTGCAGAACAGAAGGTGAATTCAATAGCATTTTTTCATTTAGACTCCCAAGCAATTATATACTGACTTGAATATTGAGGCAATATGTGACAATCGTGACTAATGTTATTCTTTGTAAGTATATCTAATTCTCTTTTACAACTGTCCAAATTCGCACCCAGTCTTGTGACAGTGTTAACTAAGCATAACGTGAAAGAATAATATGCCAGTGATGTAACTCCCCATTTTGACAAGTTATATACACAGGCATGTACTACAATGAGATATTAAAATACCCTACATTGACATTAATGGAAAAATACTTTAACCTTGCATTGCTATACTGCGGAAAAATATAAGGAGTGGGTTATTACTGATCTTTCTCTTTTTAAAAAATAAAGTGTCTGTCCGCACATGTGCACACTTAAATAAGCAGAAAAAAAGGGACTTAAAATAATTTCCATTTCCAGAAACGGAGATCTAGTACAGTGGGTTTCAATTTTATTTACTACCGGTTCTGTGGATGTGGTTTGGTGGGCATGGCATGGCTTGGTGGGCATGGCTTGGTGGGCATGGCATGGGAAGAATACTGTAAAATCTCCATTCCCACCCCACTCCAGGGGAAGGTTACTACAAAATTGCCGCCCTGAGTCCTTCGGGAGTTGGGCGGCATATAAGAACACCATAATAAATAAATAAATAAATAATAAATAAATAAATAAAATCCCCATTTCCTCCCGATCAGCTGGGACTCAGGAGGCAGAGAATAGATGGGGCGGGGCCAGTCAGAGGTGGTATTTACTGGATCTCCAAACTACTCAAAATTTCCGCTACCAGTTCTCCGAACTACTCAAAAATTCTGCTACCGGTTGTCCAGAACTGGTCAGAACCTGCTGAAACCCACCTATGATCTAGTAATACAAACACACAATCAGTATAAATAAATAAATCCAACTAATCTTTTTGGGGGGCTGAATTTATAACCTGATTGCAGATTATCGTATTTTTGGAGTATAAGACGCACCGGAGTATAAGACGCACCTTAGTTTTGGGGGAGGAAAATAGGGGGGAAAAATCTGCCTACCAGGTATTTATCTGGCTAGCGTCCTTAGTCTGGTCAGCTTCAGCACATTATTTTATCCCCTGGTTAGGACTTAAAAAAACCTTCTTCGGAGAGAGTAACAAGGAAAGAGCCTGCAAGCCAGTAAGAGCTGGGAAGATAGTTAGCACCTGGTTAGGGCTAGAAAAAAACGTATTTGGAGCAAGTAGAGCAATGAAAAAAACCCTGCAAAGACTTGGGGCTGGAAAAACATTCTTCGGAGAGAGTAACAATGAAAGAGCCTGCAAGCCAGTAAGAGCTGGGAAGATAGATAGCACCTGGTTACAGCTAGAAAAAAACTTATTCGGAGCAAGTAGAGCAATGAAAAAAACCCTGCAAAGACTTAGGACTGGAAAAACATTCTTTGGAGAGACTAACAATGAAAAAGCCTGCAAGGTAAGAGCTGGGAAGATCTGTTAGCACCTAATTAGGGCTGGAAAAAAAAGCTACATTCGAAGTACAAGACGCACCCAAATTTTCAGCCACTTTTAGGGAGGAAAAAGGTGCATCTTATAGTCCGAAAAATACGGTAATCAAATCCTCTGAATCTTATGAGGTGGCCAAGACACATACAGAAGATCTTATGTGAAAATGCTAAAATGCCACGCAATTTGAGGCATTTTATTTTCTTAAAACATATTTCGATGCCCCCTGAATATAGAGGCAGAGCTGCCACTGTGCGCTTTAACCACTTACATCATAACAAACCTTATTGAATGTGCACGTTAAGCATGCGTGTAGAATTACAGCCTTGTTAATGTCTAGAAATCGTTTTGTGTACTGCAAATAATCCTTCAGTATAACCCATTACTCTCTTCAGCCTATTGCTTTGAACTATTCCTTCTGTCAATATTTAAAGAACCATTAACCTGCCCATTAAAAACAAAAGCTGGGTTGTGAATGAAGCTTCGACCAAACTTACACCGTGATTGGCCAGAAAATAGATTTCAAGCAAACAATGCCGATGAGAGTCAGAAACGTCAGCAAGAGCTTGTGTTTGTTTGTGCAGTGTGTATCTCTGACCTTGAAACCAACAACAGAACATGCTCACTTATCTTTCCTGCTTCGTATTGGCTGAAGGGCATTGCTGCATGCAGGGTCAGTTCTCTGACTCAACAAACCGGTGTAGCTGCCTGGGGCAACACTTTTGCTGCAGTAAGAAATGGAAAGTACTTGTTTTTTCTAGCCCAGCCTCTGCCCAGCTTCTTCAGTTTGTTGGGGCAAGCTAGGACACAGAATGGCCTCTTGGATTCATGTTCTCCAGTCAGATGACTGTTTTGGAGGCCTAGTATTTTTATCTCTGTTGGCTCTACTGGCTCTGTTGACTCCTGGATGTTTATTTATTTATTTATTTATTTATTTATTATTTACATTTCTATGCCGCCCAACTCCCGAAGGACTCTGGGTGGCAACACATCATGTTGTGCTGTAAAGCTTCTCTCAGTCTGTAAATGCATTTCTTTCCCTTGATAGAACTGAATATTAAGAAGTAGGACCGGTGGTTAGCACAAAGCTCTCCAGCACTTTTAGATTTATTATTAGAGTTGGAAGGGACCTTGTAGGTCATCTAGTCCAACCCCCCCACTCAAGCAGGAGTCCCTACACCATTTCAGACAGATGGTAGTCCAGTCTCCCTTTGAAAGTCTCAAGTGTTGGGGCTCTCACAACCTCCACTGGCAAGCTGTTCCACTGGTTGATCGCTCTCACAGTCAGAAAGTTTCTCCTCACTTCCAGGTTGAATCTCTCCTTGGTCAGCTTCCATACGTTATTCCTTGTTTGGCTTTCTGGTGCCATAGAGAACAGCCTGACCCCCTCCTCTCTGTGGCATCCCCTCAAGTATTGGAACACTGCTATCATGTCACCCCTGCTCCTTCTCTTCGCCTAACTGGCCAAGCTCAGTTCCTGCAACCGCTCTTTGTATGTTTTATTTTCCAGACCCTTTATCATCCTGGTTGCTCTCTTCTGTACTTTCTCTAGAGTTTCAATGTCTTTTTTGTAGTGTGGTGACCAAAACTGGATGCAGTACTCTAGGTGTGATCTGACCAAGGCTTTATAGAGTGGTACCAGTACCTCTCTGGTCCTTGATTGTATCCCTCTATTTATGCAGCTCAGGACTGCGTTGGCCTTTTTGGCTGCTGCTGCACACTGCTGGCTCATATTTAGTTGGCTGTCTACCAGGACTCCGAGATCCCTCTCGCAATCGCTGCTGTTGAGTGTGGTTTCACCCAGTTTGTATGTGTATTTTTGATTCTTCTTACCTAGGTGCAGAATTTTACTTTTCTCCGTGTTAAATTTCACTTTATTGGTTTGGGCCCAGTGTTCGAATCTGTCAAGGTCCCTCTGGATTTTGAGTCTATCCTCTGGGGTGTTTGCTACTCCCGCCAGCTTGGTGTCATCTGCAAATTTGGTTAGTTCTCCTGCTATTCCCTCATCTAGGTCATTTATGAAGATATTAAAGAGTACTGGGCCTAGGACAGAACCTTGTGGTACCCTACTGCTTGTCCAGAAGCATCCGAATCAACTGCTATTACATTGTATCTTCTTGCATGCATCTTGGAGCAAGGTTATAAACAAGGAAGCATCTTTATTGGCTATCCTTTTGAGACAACTAGCCCTCCCACAAAATATGGGAAGAGCAACCAGGGACGTCACCTTAAAATATCAACGTCCTTTCTCAAGTGCAAAAGAAATAGGTGCTTCCTTTTCACAAAATGCAGGAAAGAAGGGTCGACATTGTTCCCAAATTCTCAGTTGAAAATCAAGGCTTAATCCAGGCCTCAGGATCCAGGAAACCTAGTTTTTCTTAATATTATTATAAAATTCTGATGCAGAAGTTTTCTTCTCCTTCCCTCTCTTTCTGAGGGAATCACTTTAGATCAGGGGTCTCCAACCTTAGCAACTTTAAGACTTGTGGACTTCAACTCCCAGAGTTCCTCAGCCAGCTTTGCTGGCTGAGGAATTCTGGGAGTTGAAGTCCACAAGTCTTAAAGTTGCCATGGTTGGAGACCCCTGCGGTTTAGATGGTTTATAACTGTCGTTGCATTTTCTTCAGTCTTGCTATGCCACATCAGGTTCGTTCCAAAAATATATCTGTTTACTCAGCTAAGAAAAATTAACTTGAGTGCCTTTTTCAAGCTACATATGAAAAAAGCAGTCTGATATCAGATAACATCATTCACAGAACAATGTGAAATTTTATCAGCTCTTCAGAGAAAGTATTACCAGTTTTTGCAACTGATTGTTTATTTGGAGAAACCGTTAAAAGTGACAAAAATGTAATGAGGCCAAACTCATAATTCTTGCACTTTCTGCTGTTTCTTAAATAAGTTGTACAATACCAGTTTTAATTGGGACAAAATATTCTGAATCCAAAACTTCAGAGGAGGCAATTAAGCAGAAGAAACAACTTTCTTAGAGATAGGGACATCTCTAATCACTATTACATTTTTTTTCTACAATCTTAGTCCTATCCACAATAAACTCTAATTCTATAGTCTAGTGCCATGATGGCAAATCTATGGCACACGTGCCAAAAGTGGCACGCAGAACCATCTCTCCGGGCACGCCGGCTGTCATCTGTTGCTCTTCCGGGTTCTGGCATGTGGCCCAGCTGGCCTTTGCATGTGCGGGAGCGCTGGAAACCGGAAGAGAAGCTCCCTGGTGCGCATGTGCATTCCAGGAAGCTGAGCTTCCGGTTTCCGGCACATGCATGCATGCTGGCCAGCTGTTCTTCGTGCGTGCATGCGCACCAGAAACCGGAAGACCAGGTGACCAGTGCGTATGCGCACACCAGAAACCGGAAGCTCAGCTTCTTGGTGCGCACATGCGCGCCGGGGAGCTGCTCTTCCAGTTTCTGGTGCTCCCCCCCGCATGCGCGCATGCTTCTGTTTCAGCACTCGGTGCCGAAAAGGTTCGCCAACACTGGTCTAGTGTTTCTCAACCTTGGCAACTTTAAGATGGGTGGACTTCAACTCCCAGAATTCCCCCATCCAGCATTCGCTGGCTGGGGAATTCTGGGAGTTGAAGTCCACCCATTTTAAGGTTGTCAAGGTTGAGAAACACACTGTCAGCCTCCACGCTGCCTGCTTGCTTCGGCTGCCATAGCAATGGGGGGAGGGGGGAGGTTATGTATTTGGGAGGGGGGAAAGCAGTGCTGGAGATGTCTCCTGATCTGTTTGAGAGGGCTAGTGAGGAAAGTTCTCATCATTACTGCGTGGCTACCTGGACATGTTTATAGCCGGCTCAAGGTCAACGGTTCCTGCAGGCCAGATGTGAAGGCTCCACCTGAAGATATGCCCACATGACATCTGGGGAGCATTGGGATTGGATGGTCAGCCCGGGGATTTTGAGGGGAGGGATTTGAGATTACTTTCTATATGTATTTACGCACCTTTTTGCCTCAGATATTGCTTTCTTCTTGTCGCTATCAGTTCGTATTCAGTAAAAGTACTCTTCTCTAATAACATGGAGATTATTATTATTATTATTATTATTATTATTATTATTATTATTATTATTATTATTATTATTATTATTATTATTATTATTATTATTATTATTATTATTATTATTATTATTTGTATGCCGCCCACTCCACAGAGACTCTGGGCGACTCACAACAATAAATCTACATGCAAACAATAAAGAGTTGGGGTCTTTCTTTCCTGGATTTTGAATGGAAGCGCACCTTACACACACTGCTATAGTCCATTTGCTCTTACTTTTAATTGGAATGTGCACCAGTCCACTGTGGAGGTTGAGCATGAACAATTCTCAGGTAATATTCACTTGGAACTTTACCCAGTCATGCCATTCCAGAAGTGGAGAATTTCCACGAATAAAGTCCCTGCTTCTGAGTCATCTTGCTTAAAAGGAATCTGCCCTTAAAGAGATATGTGGTACTGTCACACAACACCACAGAATTCCGGATCATTGGCTAAAGGCCAAGCAAGTTGCCAAATCAAGGTCACTTTTACCAGAACTATAAAAATCATGGGCCTTTGGAGTCCCTAATGCAGACTTTATTGGGTCCTGTTTTGTCTTCAGGGGATGTGAAAATAACATACCTCCTCCACAGATTGTGATGCATTCTTAATATATATGCAGCATTGCTGAGCCCATTGAAACTGTATTTTCTCATAAACTGGCCAACATTTGCAGAATACAATAAGGCATATATGGCTTTTGCGCCAGGTAAATAAGTTACCCAGTGATATGACAACAGGTGATCTAGGGAAACAATGGCTGTCATATCTACATTGGGAAAAGCCATCTTGGGTAGTATCTTAGTTGCTTGGTAGTGGTTAACAAAATGTTATCTCCTTTTAAAAAATTGATAAAATACCCAAGGAGTCATGGTGGCGCAGTAGTTAGAATGTAGAACTGCAGGCTACTTCTAGTGACTGCTGGCTGTGTGCAGTTCGGCACTTCAATTCTCACTGGCTCAAGGTTGACTCAGCCGTCCATCCTTCTAAGGTCGGTAAAATGAGGACCCATATTGTTGGGGGCAATATGCTGACTCTATAAACTGCTTAGAGAGGGCTGTAAGGCACTGTGAAGCAGTATATAAGTCTAAGTGGTATTGCTAGTGCTACCCAATGGGGATTCAACACATCAAAAGTGGCATAGGGAAGGCTCCATAACTTTTTGGGAGTTATTAACACATTTCACCACCCTGTTTACCCTGTAATCATTCAATTCTTTTGTCCAGGGCCAGAAAAGAGCACTAACCTTTGGTTAATCCTTGCTTCTACAATGTGGACAATCAAAGAAGTTCAGGATTATGTAAGCTATCTGCTGGCTGACTCTGGGACTCTGGCGTTAGAGCATGATGCTGGTCCAGAAATCATCAGACAGTAGAGTTCACATTACATGTTCAGTTTCTTATTGCATGCAAACACTGCCATTCTTTATACATCTTCACCTAGTGCTTGGTATTGGCTTCCTTTCCAATTAGCAAGGTGATAAATTTGACCTGGTCAAGTATGAACTTGAACATGAACCACATTTTTCTTTTATGTTGAGATGCTCTTTCTCTCTTGTCTGTAATTTGTTTCAACTACCTTATTGAATTGAGTTGACAAGAAATTGGTTCTGATTCGCATCACCCTCTAGGAAATGAGAGAGTTGTATAATTTTTCATAGATGAGATTTTCATAGAGTGGATTCCACAAACTACCAGACGTGGCCCTTCTGGGACAGTTCTGAATTATAGATCTGACGATGTTTTGATGTGTGCAGTATGGTTTTAATAGATTTATGCTATGTTGTTTTAATTGTTGATATGGGCAGAGTTCAACATAAATTCGGTGTAGTGCTTAAGGCACCAGGCTAGGAACCAGGAGGCTGTGAGTTCTAGCCTTATTTTAGGCATGAAAGCCAGTTGGGTGACTTTGGGCCAGTCAATCTCTATCTCAGCCCAACTCATCTCACACGGTTATTTTTAGAAAAATAGGAGGAGGAAGGAATATTGTGCATGTTCACCATCTTGAGTTATTTATAAAAAATAATAAAGGTGGGATATAAATAAATAAGATGGGCAGCTATATAAATGTTTTTAATAAATAAATAAATAAATAAATAAAACAAACAAACTTCTTTTTAAAGAAAGAGAAAGATTTGAAAGAATTAACTGTCCTTCAACTGACAATGACCCATGGAAAAACATAATTGAGTAAGTAGAAGTAATGGGAACATTGTGTGACAATAAATGTGAAATGCTGGAGTTTTTGAATCTAAGAGAAGCCTAAAGCCATTGCTACTGAAAACGTATCTTGAAGTTTGAAAAAATAGAATTTAATACAATCAAAATAATGATTACTAGGATTCCATGGGAAGGAAAGCTAATAAGGAAAGAGATTCAAGATGGCTGGGAGTTTCTAAATATAGAGGTACCAAAAGCCCAATTTCAGTGAAAAAAAATGCAGAATTATAGTGGCAGATTGCAGAAATGTAGTGAAGTTCTGAAAACAAAAATAAGGGTGGAAGAAGTGGAAAGAGAACTGGTAACCGAGGAACAGGACATATAGGTAGTTTACAATTGTGAAGGTCAGGAAAGCAAAAGCCCAGAATAAACTGAGGTTGGAGAATGAACGTAAGAAGAGGGCAAAGCGTTTCTTCCCATATGTTCAAAATGAAGGGAGAAAAATCAGATGCTCAATACAGATGGCAAAATACTAACAGTCAGCTGAAAAAGTCAGCTGAATGTGAGTGGGCAGCAGCTAAGTGGTACAGTGCTATATTGGGCTGCATCAACAAAAACTGCATTCAGATTCTAGAGTCTGTGGCCATTGGGGCGGGGGAAAGTATTAGTTCCACTGTGTTATGTGCTGGAACTGGTTAGAATTTGAGGGAAATCCCCAGTAAGACCTTATATTAAAGGCATGGATTATGGACCCCGAAGAAAAGGCAACAGCAAATCATGTTCGTATTCTGTAAACTTCTCAATAGCAGAACCCACTGAGAGGTCTCAAAGTGAGCATTTTAAAGGATAGGGCTAGGGAAGCTTTGGAGTGATATTGAAAGCTCTACTGTCTAAGTGGGAGGAAAAATATTAAATTAGGAAACATCAGAAGGGAAGCTAGTCAAGAATTATCCCACTTTAGCACTAGTACTTAGACTTATATACCGCTTCACAGTGCTTTACAGCTCTCTCTAAGCGGTTTACAGAGTCAGCATATTGCCCCCAACAATCTGGCTTCTCATTTTACCGACCTTAGAAGGATGGAAGGCTGCGTCAACCTTGAGCCAGTGAGAATGGAACTGCCGACTGCCAGCAGAATTAGCCTGCAATACTGCATTCTAACCACTGTGCCACCATGGCTCACTTACCACTTAGTCTGTTCTCTACATGATGGCTTGGCGTACCCCAGGTCTGCCCATCAGGTCACTTGTTAAAAGGTCTACTTTTAACAATATGATACACTAAGTTAGAGGTATTTCACTATTATTGTTTCCACAGCTTTGGCTGAAAGAGAAATTGGCCAACCCAGCTAATGTCTCATGAGCCTTGAACTCTTCATGCATTTCTTTATTGTCACCCTCTTCATATTAATAGGGACACCCCAAGGGAAAGCATGGTCTATAGATATATAAAAAAGAAATTTCCAAAGATAAGCTCAAGATTCCTGTTCTCAGTTGCACTCTGTAAACCCCAGTCCACCCCTAAAATGGCTTGAATGGTTTGGAGGTTACCCAGTGCAGAAGAGGATATTGTCAGTCCTTCCCACCTTCTGGAATGTGAGAAGATAAATGACATCCTCAGTGCAGAATGCTGAAAGGCCCTGGAGTACAGCTGTGTCATCACAGGGCTGGAATGTACAGTATTGCTGGGACTGTGAAGGGAACTTTGGACCGAGACGTGTACCAGATCAACAGCACCTGCCTCCAGGAGGACAGCTCAGCTGTTGTGAGAGCTGATGTTCTAAATTTAAGGCACGCATATGCTTGATTCTATTTAGTCATCTGCAGATACCATTCAGAAGGGGAAAGTGTTGTTTGTTTTTTTAATGGGAAAAATAATCCCAAGCTCTTTTGATAGTTATATCTAGAATGGCACATTAAAAAAAAAGGAAAGAATGCTGATTTAAGCATGGCTTGTGGTACACACAGGCTTGTAAGAGGATCTAGGAATTGAATAATGCCAGAGAATTCACTTTTGTAAATATTAGATGACTGCACATTCCATAGAAACTCATAACTTTCCTACCTTCTGTCCTATGTTTCTTGTAACATCTGAATTTGATACATAAATTCTTTCCATAGAATTCCAACACGGCTATGTACAGAGGGCATAACAATATTATGTTTGTTCTTTTGGACATATTCAAGTATGAAAGACATATGCTAAATGTGGTTTATTAATCATGACGGGAATTAAGATACTGCAGCATACTTTTGGGATGAATGCATGCCAAAAGCCTTCTTCAAATTCCTTCCCTGCGCTGGCAAGAAAGATTGAACTAGCTATGACAGATACTTATGTGCATTCATGTTAGCAGTAACAGAAAAGTTTAAAATGTTTTAAAGGGCCAGGGCATGATATTTTAAACATATCAATAGAACAATCCTACAATCCTCCTTTTCAACCATATACCAGTTTTTCTCAATTGGCATCCTCTAGAAACCTTGGATTGTAACCACTGTCACAATTAACTATTCTAATTGAAGATTATGGGTACTGTAATCTAACAGGCCTGGGAATCTGTTAGATTACAGGTCCCCTGGGAGCGGGGAGGGGGAGGCGGTCTCGGGTGGGAGCGAGAGCCGGAACATCTCGGTCATAATGGGAAGAGGCAGATATGGCGGGAGCAGAGGGGCGGGCCGCTCTCGGGGAATAAGACCTCGCTGTTTACAAGCGATCCCTTGTTCCGGCCCCTCCGATCCGGTTCCATCTTGCTCAACCCGGCAACCAGGGTTCTCAGGGCCCTGGGCTCAGGATGCTGCTGCTTAACGCCAGGTCAATTATCAACAAAGCCCCCCTGATACGTGATTTAATCACAGAGGAGGGGGCAGACCTGGTATGTGTTACTGAGACCTGGCTAGGGCAGGAGGGGGGAGTAGCCCTCTCCGAGATATGCCCAGCCGGTTTCTCGGTGCAGCACCATTCTCGACCCCAGGGAAGGGGGGGAGGAGTGGCTATTATAACACGTGGAAATCTGCATCCTCGTAGGATCCCTGCCCCGGAGATTGTTGGGTGTGAGACGCTCCTTCTGAAGTTGGACTTAGGGGTTCAGGTGGGCCTTTTCTTAACGTACCTGCCTCCCAGCTGCGTAAGTAAGGCCCTGCCTGAGCTGCTTGAGGCAGTAGCCGGCTTGGCGGTTGAGTTCCCCAGGCTTATGGTGCTGGGGGACTTTAACCTGCCATCTGCTGGCGAAACCTCTGGGGCAGCTCAGGAGTTCATGGATTCCATGACAACCATGGACCTAACCCAAGTAATTCAAGGTCCGACCCATGAGGGTGGTCACACACTTGACCTAGTGTTTCTCTCGGGGCAGTGGAAAGATGATCTGAAGATAAGGGATATAGTCACCACCCCACTGTCATGGTCAGATCATTTCCTTCTGAGGCTGGATTTCACAACCCCACTCCTCCCCCGCAGGGAGGCGGGACCGACTAGGTGGTTCCGCCCCAGGCGCCTAATGGAGCCGGAAGGATTCCAGAGGGAGCTTGGGGAAATACCTGAAACCCTGGTACACAACTCGGCTGACTCCCTGGTGGATGCTTGGAACACCGCAGCATCAGGGGCGTTAGACCGAATTGCGCCTAAGCGACCTCTCCGTGGCAGTGGATCCCGGAAAGCTCCCTGGTTTACTGAGGAGCTCCGGGAGATGAAACGCCAGAAGAGACGTCTGGAGCGCCGCTGGAGGAAAAAAAAGACCGAGTCTGACCGAACACTATTAAGAATTTACATCAGATCTTATTTAGTGGCGATAGGGGCGGCAAGACGATCTTATCTTTCCGCTCTTATTGCGTCCGCAGATTCTCGTCCAGCCACCTTGTTTAGGGTGACTCACTCCCTCCTTGCAAAAGGGGGGAGCGAGGAACACTTACAAGGCAGAGCTGAGGAATTCGCTGAGTTTCTGTCGGATAAAGTCGCTCAGATTCGGTCAAATTTGGACTCCGGCATGGCAGAGTCCATAGAGTTGACAGGGGCGAGTCTTAGTCCACCATTATGGGAAGAGTTTGGGCCTGTTTCTCCCGAGGATGTGGACAGGGCTATGGGAGCGATGGGTACCTCCACCTGTTTATTGGACCCGTGCCCCTCCTGGCTGGTCTCGGCCAGCAGGGAGGTGGCACGCGGCTGGATCCAGGCGGTGATCACCGCTTCTTTGCGAGTGGGTTCCGTACTGCAGTCATTAAAAGCTGCGGTGGTGCGACCCCTCCTGAAGAAGCCTTCCCTGGATCCAGCCGATTTGAAAAACTACCGTCCAGTCTCCAACTTACCTTTTCTAGGTAAAGTTGTAGAGAAGGTGGTGGCGACCCAGCTTCTGCAGCTCCTGGATGAAACAGATCATCTAGATCCTTATCAGTCGGGTTTCAGGCGCGGCTACAGTACAGAAACTGCCTTGGTCGCTCTGATGGATGATCTCTGGCGGGCCCGGGATGGGGGGAACTCCTCCATCCTGGTGCTACTTGACCTCTCAGCGGCTTTCGATACCATCGACCATGGTATCCTTCTGCATCGGCTCGGCGAGTTGGGAGTGGGAGGCACCGTTTTGCGGTGGTTCTCCTCTTATCTCGCCGATCGGATGCAGTCGGTGTTGGCAGGAGGGCAGAGATCGTCCCCCAGGCCCCTACTATGTGGGGTGCCCCAGGGGTCGGTTCTCTCGCCCATCCTGTTTAACATCTACATGAAACCGTTGGGTGAGATCATCCGCAGGCATGGGGTGTGTTTCCATCAGTACGCTGACGACACCCAGCTGTACATCACCACCCCGTCTGACTTCAGGGAGGCAGTTGATGTAATGTGCCGATGCCTGGACGACGTTAAGATCTGGATGGGGAGGAACAGACTCAGACTTAATCCCGACAAGACCGAGTGGCTGTGGATAATGCCCCCTAAGGACCATGACAACTGTCCCTCCTTGGTCTTCGAGGGTGCGAAACTGACTCCCTCAGACCAGGTCCGCAACTTGGGGGTCCTCCTAGATCCACAGCTAAAATTAGATCATCACCTTTCTGCTGTGGCTAGGGGGGCCTTTGCACAGGTTCGCCTGGTGCACCAGTTGCGGCCATATCTGGAGAAGGAGGCTTTACTCACGGTCACTCATGCCCTTGTCACCTCGCATTTGGATTACTGCAATGCGCTCTACATGGGGCTACCCTTGAAGAGTATCCGGAGACTTCAGTTGGTGCAAAATGCGGCTGCGCGTGCTGTGGTGGGTGTGCCGAGGTACACCCACGTGACACCGATTCTCCGCCAGCTGCATTGGTTGCCCATCGGTCTCCGGGTCCAATTCAAGGTGTTGATCACCATCTTTAAAGCCCTTCATGGCTTAGGACCAGGATATCTCCGGGGCCGCATTCTGCCGCATACTTCCCTCCGACCGGTTAGGGCCCACAGAGTTGGCCTCCTCCGGGTCCCGTCGGCCAAGCAATGCCGGCTGGCGGGCCCCAGGGGGAGGGCCTTCTCTGTGGCTGGCCCCGTGCTCTGGAACCAACTCCCCCCAGAGACCCGAACCATCCCCACTCTGCTGGCCTTCCGAAAGGCCGTTAAGACTTGGCTCTTCCTGCAGGTGGGGGGGACAGCTTAACCATTTGAGCTTACCCCCCAAGTATGTATGTGGTTGAATGGATGGATGTTGTTGTTGCTTTTATACTGTTTTTTTTTAAATTTTGTACTGTTTTTAAATTGTTGAAATTTTGTCTATTCTTGTATCTCTTATGTTGTACGCCGCCCTGAGTCCTTCGGGAGTTGGGCGGCATATAAGAATAACAAAATAAATAATAAATAAATAAACCAAAGTGGCTTGGGAAAGGCTGTTAGAATGAGGCCAGAGAAGTGGGCAGAAAGCATTTTTAAACTACCAAGCTCATAGAGCTGGATATAATGTTTGTTCAGAATTATCCATCAGATTTTGTAGCCAGATTAGATATGATCTGACAAATGCTCAGTTTTCCCAAAGAATTCCTCAAGGACAAGATTTTTCCTTAGCAAAGATAATGGCACTGTGATTGAAAAAGCCCAATGGGTTTTCATGACTTATTTATTTATTTATTTGGTAGCTTTTCTATGCCGCCCTACTCCCTCAGGACTCAGGGTGGCGTACAACATTTTATAAAAGAAACTCCAAACAAATTATTAAAAGCACTTAAAAACAATTAAAAAATATATACACACACCATACATACCTGGGGGAGACATCAGATATAAGATCGTCTCAACTCACCCCCACCTGCAGGAAGAGCCATGTCTTAATGGCTTTTCAGAAGGCTAGCAAGGTGGGGATAATTCGGATCTCTGGGGGAAGTTGGTTCCAGAGAGCAGGGGCCCCTACAGAGAAGGCCCTCCCCCTAGGCCCCGCCAGTCAGCACTGTTTGACTTCCTTTGGGATTTAATTAAAATGTGAGAAGCCAGGTAAGAGGAAGACAGCAGAAATATTGATTAGATAAAGAAAGTGAAGCTATTTCATATCTGTGGGAATGTAAGAAGGGCAAACTGCATTCATGATTTCTCAAAAAATGTCTCCTTTAAAAGGAACGTCTAAGGCAAAATTTCTTCCGTCACACAGAATGAACACCGGTAAGTTGTTTTTTTCTGTCTGTACTACTTGCTAAGAAATATTGAGCCAATAAATCTTTCCAACTTCCATCCAATATTTCCTTCAAAAGAAATTTCCCCACCAATGAACTTTCCCTAACTTATTTGGGACACCAGCTGCATTTAACCATCCGTTGAGGAGGTTGAGCATTGCAACACATGGTTTAGGCAAGTTTAGGAACTACTACCTCTTCAAAAGTCATGCTCCTTGCTTTGTGAACAATAGTGGCATCAGGTGGCAGACATTTAATATTGGTTGCTATATTGTTATTGTGGCTTCATATTAACAAGTGACTTTTGCTGTTTCATTCTTGAATTGTGTCTCATCCAATTAAGCTGTCATCGGGCATACCAGAGGGAGGTCAAAAAAGTTGAGATGTTGGCTGTGACTACATGATTGAAGCTTTGCCCCTTTTTTATGTACACCACAAGTCTTTAATTGCCATCTTGACATTTTTGATCAGCCTGGTAAATGTCCCTGCTGTCAGAAAGCTCTTTTGTGTAGACTTCCTGTTTTCCAGGAGTCAGAAGCACGTTTCCTGAATCTTTCTTCTAGGCCTGTTCACATTTTCATGACTGAAGCTTAAGGAAAAACAAGCAAGGAAAGGAGTGGAACTAGCAGGTCTGACACCCATTTCATCATTTTGGCAAAAGTAGCAAAATTCTGTTGATGCATCTGGCTAAGGTGCTTTTCCAGATACAATCTTTATTATACTTATTGATTGTAGCATTGATTGCAACGTTGATTACAGGTAGTCCTCAAGTTATGGCTATAATAGAGCCTGCTCATCATGGTTGTAACTTGTGGTACAACCATATAAAGTGAGTTGTTCACGTGGTGCTTGTTAAGCAAATGCTGCAGTGCTTCGCAGTGGGTGCGGTTTTGCTGAAAACCGGAAGGAAATGCTGGTTTTCAGAAAAACCATCATAAAATCCAATCACGTGACTATGGGATGCTGCAAATGGCGATAAATAGCGAGCATCCAAAGTGTGGTCAATGATCTTGGGGGGAAAGTGTTGGAACTTTGAACCCAGGTTGTAAGTATCCCCCCCCAGCCAGGTACAGTAGGTCCATCGCAACTTTGAACAGTTACTAAGAGAGCAGTTGTAAACCAAGTTGTAAACTACCTATAAATGTGCAAAAGGTTTTAAGTGCCCATCAGTGGTTTCGAAGGTGTGCAAAATGCAAAATGCAGAAGTGGTGTCACAATGCAACAAGCCCTCCCGCTTTTGATTGTGCTATGATGCTGCATGCCCATAAAAAGGGGGAGCAAGGCTTTCATTGCATTGTTGCTTCCCTCTCTCTACTCTGATCCCCAGAGATCGCTGCTTGTTTGAATCACTTTAAATGTTTTGCGTATCTCGGCTGACGCTGAATTGGGATAGTGGAGGTGCCAGTTATGCAAAGCTATTCAATCCACATCACTCAGTGTAAAGCTTAGCAGTTACTGGATTTGGAAAGGAGAATTTGTAGATTCTAATGCATCTGGTAGTTTCTTCCATTATGTACTTTGGCCATGCATTCATGGAACTCATTCTGCTGTCCCATAGTCTACATTACTATGGTCTGCAACATGAGAGCACATGCATCATTTGCCTATTTGTGGCCAAACCCCGAACATACTTATGGGGGTAACCCCATGCTGAAAATGGCAGCACAGGGTCTTTCCAGAGGATAATTGTGCTGAGACCAGGAAAGTGTGAAATACATTAGGTATCTCTTTGCAGCATACATCAGCTTTGAATCTGCTTACTCAGATTGCTCATAATTGGATTCCACTGCCCTATGAAAGGGACTTCTCATATATGTTTGTTAAAAAGAAAAGTTAAATTGGCAATCAGAATATTGCAGGAGCCAATGTATTCAGAAAGAAAATGCAGAGTCAGTTTTAGATGGTTATCCAATCATAAAAGAACTCCTGGCAGAGTTTCTCCAGATAATTACTTTTTTGAGAGAAGAAAATTCTCCACATAATATATATTGCAACAGGCTTAATCTTGCCATTTCTCACTGCTTCAGGATTTCAAATAAACATACTGTAAACTTTGGCGCCAGGTTGCCTAGCTGAACTACCAGAAAAGGTATCGCTTGTGTGTCAACAATGTTGTAATGCCAGAGCCAGATTACAGTCTAGGTAAAATGAAAATGCTTATGAGGCTACAAAAACTACTTTGGAAGTTAAATCCATCTGTGCATTCCTTAGGAGCAAGTGCCAGTTTGAGATTCTGGTAAGCCTTTATCTACAGTATGTGTATTTAGACAGGAAGCATTTATAATATATGGATGATATTGGTATCGTGTTTTGAACAGAAATGTAGTAATAGCCTCATGTATTGGATCTTTGCACATTGTAGAATTGCAAGCGTAATCTACCAAGCCCATAACTTTTTTTTACTCTATCTCTTGTATTTACTATGTACTGTATATCAATTTTCAGACCTATCAATTTTTTGGTTTCTATAAGGAAGAGGGTTTCAAGTTCTACTCCATTTAGGTCCACAAAGACTTGTGTTCCATTCTGAATACTCAACCCAGACAGGTCAGCCAATATTAATGAGCAGGTGTAATATTCACTTACTACATGTTGAGGGCAGGTGAACAGAATACTTCTGTCAATCTTCTTCCACAATATTAAAAGTTGATATAATTGGCTAGCACTTCAAAGAAACAGAGGAGACCTCATGAACAAATAGTCCAATAGTCCAACACTTTTTAAAGTTACCAAGTCAGATGAAGGGAAGACTGTTAATTAATGGAAACTTGCAATACCAGCCATTATGCCTCATGAGGTTACTAAATATAATACCTGCTGATGTGGCATCTCCTCCTGTTTTTCATTCTGATAAAAAAAGTTGGAGAAATGTATTAGAAATTGCTGGTATATTAAAATGCATGATGCAAGGTATTTTTATTAAAAGAAGGGATGAAAAAAATTGGAAAAGGTGATAAAGTACACTAAAAATAGGACGTTTAAATTTGACATTGTTCTAGAACAGGGTTCCGATTTACCCAAGATCCTTTTAGAATTCGGCTTCAGAATGAATGGTTGTGTTTCATTTTTATTTCTATGCTAGAACCTGACCTGAGATTGTCAGATACTCTGCTTTTATTTTTGTCGTAAATTAAGGCTATCGTTGGTGGTTGCAATAGCCAAGCAAAGTTAGGGTTAAATGACTTTTTTCATATTGATTGGTAAAGTAAGCAGCTGCAAATGCTTTAAATGGGTTTCCCCTTTAACAGAGAGAATTTTTTTTAAATCTATTTATTTTTGGAATTTTTCTTCTCAGTCCATTCTTCTCAAGTCATTTTCCACTCCTAGCAGATTTTTTTCCATCACGATCCGTCCCTAACGTGGCTTTTCAGGTCTGACAATGGTGTATCCATTGCCACTGTAACAACTCCACCCACCTTGCTGCTGCTCATCCTCTTCTTTTCTGTCCTTCCACCTTTCCCAGCAATAGAGCTAGATTTTCACATAATATGTACAAATCAAGGTCTCATTACAAGTTATGAAATGTTAAGCTGAAATATACGTGTCAGTTAATGCAAAATGATATTTAGGTTAGGATTCAGTTAAGGTATTAATTGTCTTCATTAGGGATTTATGATTCAACTTTCTTGGTCTATTCAGGACACATTGCTTAATTTTAATTATATTGTATATAAACTTATGTGCCCTGCTGAGCTTACCCATGGTGTAATGCAAGGGTGGGTTCTAACTTACCTCGCTGCCAGTTTGCTTTCTCCCGCGCCGCGTGGGCGCACCGCGTGGGCGCACAGCGTGGGCACACACGTGCTTCACACGTGCGCGCATGCGCAGTGCTGAAAAATAAAAAAAGCCCCCCAAAAAGCCAAAAACAAGATGCTGACCACATGCAGAGTGCCGGAAACTCGGCTTCTGCGCATGCTCAGAAGAAAAAAATAAATACATAAAATTTCCCCAAAAAATAAAAAATAAAAAAAATAAAAAAAAAGATGGCAGTGCCCATGGACTGGCACTGACCAAACTGGTTCCGTGATGTCATCTTGACATCACCAGTGGGTCACTACCGGTTCAGGCAAACCAGTCTGAACCAGGAGGAACCCATCTCTGGTGTAATGTCATTCTATTGTCACCAGTATGCTGTATATTCCTACCACGACCTACTTACTTAACTTTTTGGGTCCCATAATATTGCTGTAGCCATGGGTCACCACGGACACAAATCTGAATTCATATGAATCCAAACACATGCTCAAAGGTATGTATCAGAGCAGTTTCAGGTTTCAGCTTATGCCAATTTGATGTTTATATGTGAGGTATTCTTACTTGTGGGAATAATCCAGGAGACCTAGGCAGTTTTCCAAATTAGCATCATAGCATTCTACTTCCTTACCCATATTATATTTGCAGAAAGTAAGTTCTGAATTTCATATTGACTCCTGGCAAGTACTTGAATTGAAACCCTGCAGCTTTCTTGGCAAGATGCTTTTTGGTGCACTGTGGTTCTGGGGCTGCTTTCCCTCCATCCTCACAGCACAAAGGCCAGCTCTAGCCTGCCCCAACAGCATGGTACAAAAGGGACTTTTTGGCACACTGTGGTTCTGGGGCTATTTTTTGCTTTTCCCCCATAGTATGAAGCACAACCTCAGGTTGACCCAGCAACCAGATCAGACATACTTTGTTGTCTATAGAGATGCTGCAATGTGTAACATCAGGCATGGATCGTAAATCAGTTCTTTCAGTGCCACCATAACTTATTTATTTTTATTTTATTTATTTATTTATTTTTGTCAAGTACGTGTTGGTAATATACATAGATATAACATTGTTTATATACATAAGATGAGTACTGATAAGAGGGAACATTAGGACAGGGACGGTAGGCATGCTGGTGCACTTATGTATGCCCCTTACTGACCTCTTAGGAATCTGGTGAGGTCAACAGTGGACAGTGGACATTACCCTTAATGTTTTGGGGGTTTGGTGACGAAACCACAATGTCAGATAGTGAGTTCCAGGCATTTACCACTCTGTTGCTAAAGTCGTATTTTCTACAGTCACGTTTGGAGCGGTTCACTTTGAGTTTGTATCTGTTGTGTGCTCGTGAATTGTTGTGGTTGAAGCTGAAGTAGTCGTTGACAGGAAGGACGTTGTAGCAGATAATTTTATGAGCTATGCTTAGGTCGTGCGGAAGGCGATGTAGTTCTAAGCTTTCTAAGCCCAGGAGTCACTGAACTAATGGTCTTAAGTTAAGGACTTCCTGCATATATTTTATTGGGCTTTAAATGCATTGTTGCAACTACTAATCTCATGTGGTAGTGAATTGTATGTAGGTGTATTCCTGAAGTTTGAACTATAAGAGCAACATGGAATTATTTGAAAAGCAATAATTCGCCTATTCAGAACACACAATGTTGACAAGTGATATAAAGAAGCACCGCTCCGTTACTGCTCTAACTTTGCCAAATGTTCTTTGCAACTGTCACTTAATGTAACACTAGCAATACTTTGCAGATCATTTCAATTTTTTTCAAGTAACAGAGTATGTCTAAGCTGCCAGGTCATTGTTCTTTTCTTTTAGAAATGCAAAACAAACTGTAAAGTAAAAGAACCAGCAAATGTATAATGTCAATTAAATAACTGGTTTAATAAAAAAAGGTGGGTGAAGAGAAGTGAAAATTTGTCCTTCCACCTGAAAGTTGGTTATATAATTTTGAAGCAATGTTGGACAACAGCATGCAGCTATTTTGATTCCAACTTCTCATTTTTTTTGGCTAAGGGTACGCTCACCATAAGGAATGATTATTGATATTTTTAATCTCCTTTTCATGCCTTGTATGATATCTGCTCATCTCTTTTGCAAATTTCATGGGAGGTTTTAAACCAACTTTCCTCAGTCAGGGGTTCTCCAGATGCATTGATCTAACGTACATGGCCAAGTTGCATCTGGGAAGTTCTATTGTTATTTTTTCTAAAATCACAGCACCACTCCTGGGGAGAGATAAGGTAATTAAGGATGAAAACATTAATTGAATCCTTCTTACCTTCTTGCCCTTTGTAAGTGAATGGAACATTGTTCATCCCAAAACAAATACAGTTCTACAGAGGAATTATTGAGTCTGTCATCTGCACCTCTATAACTGTCTGGTTCGGTTCTGCAACCCAACAAGACAGACACAGACTTCAGAGGATAATCAGAACTGCAGAAAAAACAATTACTGCCAACCTGCCTTCCATTGAGGACCTGTATACTGCACGAGTCAAAAAGAGGGCTGTGAAAATATTTACTGACCCCTCGCATCCTGGACATAAATTGTTTCAACTCCTACCCTCAAAACGACGGTATAGAGCACTGCACACCAAGACAACTAGACACAAGAACAGTTTTTCCCCGAACGCCATCACTCTGCTAAACAAACAATTCCCTCACCACTGTCAAACTATTCACTAAAGCTGCATTACTATTACTATTAGTCTTCTCATCGTTCCTATCACCCATCTCCTCCCACTTATGACTGTATGACTGTAACTTGTTGCTTGTATCCTTACGATTTATATTAATATTGATTGATTCCTGATTGCTTATTTGTACCCTATGACAATCATTAAGTGTTGTACCTCATGATTGTTGACAAATGTATCTTTTCTTTTATACACACTGAGAGCATATGCACCAAAGACAAATTCCTTGTGTGTCCAATCACACTTGGCCAATGAAGAATTCTATTCTATTCTATTCTAAACCAAGAGCTCACCCACTTCCTTATCATTCCATTCCACACAGTTCAGATGAATCTGTTACTTGCTGTTTATATACATGTTCCTTTTTTCAAGAACAGAATGGAACAACTCACCATGGTCAACTCGCCACGGGACAACTTGCCATGGGTCAGCTTGCTGCAGGACAATTAAAAAATTCAATTTAATTATTTAAAATAATTTAAAAATATTTTAATTTTTGTCATTAATTTGTCCTTACTTTGGCATCCTTTCTTTAATGATTCTATTCCACTATTTCTTCAATAATAAATATAACTCTTGGTCCGTGGCGAGTTTTCCCGTGGTGAGTTGGCCACAGCGAGTTGGCTGCAGCAAGTTGGCTACCGTGAGTTGGCCATGGTGGAGATGGCCAAGGTGAGCTGTCATAGACCCTTCAAGAAATGTTGACATTCCAAATTAATGCTTATCAGTCATCTTCTCTTCCTCTCTCTTCAAACATGTTCAGAGACAATGAATCTTGATATACAGTATACTGTAATATTCTTGAGCCAGATCAAATTTTCCAGGCCATAGTTCTATGGAAGGAAAAATGTAGCTATTTAATTACTTGAAAGATTACTGTACATGGAATCATGCCACTTTCTTTAGCAGCTGTCTTTCAGACATTAGGATTCTCTGCCTCTTTCAAGTGTCCAATGGGAACAATAAGATGGTTTCAATCTCCTGGGCATCTTTAACACCTGTACTAAGTATAGAAACATAGATAGTAATTAGACACAATTATGATTATCACAGCCTACTAAAAAGGAAACGAGAAAGTGGTATGGCAAAGGAACTTCATAAATGAAATTCAAGGTATTTTTTAAACCAGGCAGGGAAAACGGCTGGAATTCCTTTGAAACCTTTCGTCAGTTGGAGGGCCTGTTGGAGGTATCCGTCCTTTGTTCTGTGTAATAGAGTAATGGTGAAGGGGTATACTGTTGTGTGTACATGCTTGTGTGTGCATGTGTGCACTGGGAAGCTTGGGTTCTGGCTACATGTACTCTCCTGTGGGTCCAGGAGATAATGGGACTTAGGACAAAGCAGTCAATAGTCTTCTGAGCTGCTGTCTAATTTCTTATTTTAGAGGGATGCACTAGGAGAGTTTTCTGGACTCCCCCCCCCCTTCCCCAGCCCTTGGCTTGATCTGGCCCATTTTTAATCTTCCTTTGGTAGCTATTTTCTTCATACCAAATCTGACCCAGCTCTGTTCTGTTTTGGGGATGTTACCCTACCTGAGGGCAAAAAGCCAGAGTCTTGATCCCTTTTGTATAATTTATTTCCAACGTTTCTTTGGTTTGGAAAGAGGAATAATGGCTCTAAAAGATCAATAAAGCTGTATCATGTCTGTATGATTCATGGTCCTTTATAGGTGCAGCTTTGTAACTTTAAGCTTTAAAGCTTTTAAAATGTTTCTCTCCTACCATAGGACACCCTGCATGAAAAATTGGATTATGCTTACCTTTTAAAAATGGAAGTGGAGCTTACCTAATGAGGCCTATTTAGGAAAGCGTCTTGTGACCCACAGGAGCCAAAAAAGTACAACTGAGAAACTGCCTATCAGGTTAGGCTATTGGGTAGCTAAAGTGACTACAGGTATATATCAAAGAATGAGTAAATCATGGAAGATACCAGATGACTAAAATTAGTAAAAAAATTATTAATTAATTCCAGATGCTTACAACATTGAAGAGTCCCCTTCCATTCAGTTGTGATGAGCATATATAACAGAGAGCTAAGAGCCATGCTTGGCACACACCTTGGGCAAGTTTTATACCCTTTCAACCATTCTCATTTCCCATCCCCCACAACCCTGGAATTGCTCAGTTTAGGCATTGGCAAAGGAAGGTTATTGAGAATTATTATTAGTGAAGATTATTATTAGTGAGGATTAGCTATGTTGTTAAGGGTCTAGCTGTTATTAGGCACCTAGTTAAGACAAATGGGGAAAATAATTATCTAACTGAAGTGAGAGCTGGGAGTTTGCTATCTTGCAGCTTACCCAAAGAACAGCTTGCCAATTGGGGAAGCAAACAGGAAGCGCTCACTTGTCTAAGCAGCCTCTCTTCCCCATGTTAATTAAAAAATGGAGAACTGTGGTAGTTGTCACATTGAAAATACCCCACTAAAAAGTTCCAAACACTCTAATCTTTCATAATTTCAGAGCTGATCTAACTCCTTTGCCAACATTTTTTTGGGGGGAGGTGAGGCTGCTATATTGGCAAAACTGTATACCATACAGTGTTCCAAATGCAATTATAATATAAACAAAAGCTTAATTGCACTAGCATCCTTTTTCAATCCCTTTCTTAATTCCATCTAATTTTTTACAGGACAGAGCCACTGAGTTGTTGTTGTTGTTGTTGTTGTTGTTGTTGTTGTTGTTGTTATTATTATTATTATTATTATTATTATTATTATTATTATTATTATTATTATTATTATTATTATTATTATTATTATTATTATTATTATTATTATTATTATTATTCACACTTGTATGCCGCCCACTCCACAGAGACTCTGGGTGGCTCACAACAATAAACAATAAATGTCTTTCCTTTGAATGTCTATGGAGATTCTCAGTCATCCAGGTCATAGTTGTCCAAAAGGTGCTTTTCCAAGAGGCAACTGGACTTTCGTGTTTTTCTGTGAAGATGTTTTGCTTCCCATCCAAGAAGCTTCTTCAGCTCTGACTGGATGGGAGGGGGGGAATGGAAGGATTTATACTCCTTGCAGACAGTTGGTCATTTGCATTCTTAGAGCATTCTTTTAGACCTTTCTAATGCCAGCTCTCTCACACGGGCTTGAAGGATGGCAGCGGTGAGGAGTCGGCATGACAACGCGAGGGGAGCATCCGTTCCTGAGGCAGCCGCCTCGCCTGATGCTGCCAACAGCCCCAGCCCGGAGGGACAGCAACTCGACCCTTCTGAGCATGTGTGAAACCTTTCCCTCGGCCGCCTTCCCTTCGAGGGCCCACACATGAGCACTGAGGAGCAGCAAAGCCGTGAGAGGAAGTGTTTCCTGCCCGGAGCCAAGCGGAGCCAAGATGGTGTCTCGGTTCAGTTTCTATCACCATGGGAAATTTGTCTTTTCCGATGGTCTTAGGCGACCCCTGTGAAATGGTCATTCAACCACCAAAGGGATCGCGACCACCAGGTTGAGAACCGCTGTTTTAGAGAGTCGTTGAGGCCACCTGGAGATTTATCTGTTCATCTGAGTAGAGCAAGGCTGTGGAGCCTTCTTGGAACTGTTGAAAAAAACTGTGTTGTAGACTGGAGATAGATGATGTCATATCCCTCCCCCTCTGTTGATAGAGGGATATTCAATGTTGATGGCCTCTTTGACCCCTCTTTCAAACCAGCAGTCCTCTCTGTCCAAAATGTAGACTTTGCTGTCTTCAAAAGAACGGCCTATGTCTTTTAAATGCAAATGGACACCTGAATCTTGCCCTGATGGGTTTGTTCTCCTGTGTTGTGCCATGTGTTTATGAAGTGGTTGTTTGTGAGAAAATAACCCCAGAGGACGTGATTCTGAAACCTTTCACCCCAATGCCAGTCATGCCAATGAGGCAGAGCAAGGCAACTTTCTCAGGTGACCAGAAATGGCCAGGCAGGGAGATGCAGGGAAAGGCAGGAGAAGAAATCGAACTGAGTGTGGTATGTGAACTGCCCTGTTCCCACAATTACTCTGCTGCCCTCCAAGCAGAGTAGAAAATGTGCTCTTTGAACAACCCTGAAGCTCTTGGCAATTTTGAATTATTGAATTTGAAATGGCTAGGGATGCCATCTTGTCTTGCCCTTCTGGCAGGATTACGTTTTGCCCGATTCTCGTGTCTAGGAAAGAATGAGCACTGCAACGCCTGCAGGGCTCCCCAAACTTGGCAACTTTAAGACTTGTGGATTTCAACTCTCAGAATTCTCCAGCCAGCATAGCTGGCTGGAGAATTCTGAGAGTTGAAGTCCACAAGTCTTAAAGTTGCCAAGTTTGAAGACTTCTGGCCTACAGTCTGAAACTCATCCCTCTCCACCTAAGCATAAAAGAAGCAGGCCTGTTTCCAAACTCAGTCTCCTTCTTCAAAGCCAGGTAAAAGAGAGGGTTAATAACAACCATGTGAATGCGGTGCAATCTGTTTGTGCTTGAAACAGGAGAGCCTCTGTTAAAACAAAGAGTCAGGTTAGACAGCCCCAGCCAGTGGTGACCTACAGCAAACAGATTTAGTCTGACTGGCTGTTTGCAGCTTAAGCAGAGTTTAAGCAGAAACAATAAAGATTCTTAACAATCCCTGTCTCAGGCTGAGCAAGTTTATAAAGTAAGCCGTTTATTTTTCCAAATCAAATTTGCACGTGTGTAATGTCTCTGTGTGTGTTTGTGGCGTGTGTGGTGTGCATGTGTGCATGTGTACTTCCCACTGCTGCCTAGCATCCATTGTTCAAGGGTAATGACTTTTCCCCCCCTTGTTTGTCTCCTGCCAAAATGTCCACGCTTGATCTCTCAATATTATTGTGGCTGTCAGAACGGATAGTTCTTTTTTCCCCCCTAGCTGCTACTTTACAATTTCATTAGGAACACAAGGCAACATTTGTCATATTGATTTGCATATAGTAATAACAGTTTCTCTTTGGTAGTCATTCTTCATTCACGGTCTGTTCTGTATCTTCCCAAGGTCATTGCACATAAGAGTATTCTCTACAATTAAATTGTAACTGCCAACACAACAGCAACAAATGCCAGGTTTCACATGGGCTGTTCTCAAATCATTGCTGATATTTGCACTCAGATATAAATGATTTACCGTATGTTTCGTAGCAGATATTTGCATAAGCCAACCTCTTTTGAACAAATATTTGCATAAGCCAGCCTCTTTCGAACAGTAAGGAGCTCTGATTATTACAAGAGATTCCCCCCCCCTTGCTGCCTAATGCAATAGCATCCAAAGTCAATATAGAAACCAGTTCTGATGGGAAAAAAAGAGAGAAAAAACTGGTTTTTATTTGATTTATTCTAATCATGTACGTATATTCTTTATTCCCTCACTCCTAGCGAAGATTTATAATCTTAAAGCATGTATTTTTCATCTCTCTATCTCTCTTTCTCTGGATGTCAGAGAAAGAGACTGGCTTGTATTACATTTTTTTTAAAAAAAAGCTTTAGGTTTCATGATTGCACCTGCAAATATTGTGACGTCCTTATGATCCAGAAGACAAGCTGAGTTGGTCTGCTTTATCAATACCAACAAGGAACATTGGCTTAATTAGATCTGGTGAGAACAGTCCAGGCTTCAGAGAGAATAGGTAAAACAGGTCTGCCATTATGTCTTCATTTCCTCCGGCTTCCTACAACCCTGTTACGAAATGAAATAAAAGAAACAGCTGGGACATCATTTCTTATGTTGTAAAACTAAGAGAAAAACACCAAACTATAGCTCTGATTAAAAGCTCCAATGCATTTCATAGATTCCATTTAGTTTATGGAAAGCACACTACACACCGGCTTTGGGACACATTGGATAGCTCCCATTGGGCACATGGCAGCCACAGGTAGTTGCATTCTGCAGGGAATCCTATAATTCATATCTGCACTACCAACATATTCTGTTTGTTTATTATGTTATATATTTATTTTTCACATTTCTGACCCTCCAATCTCCCTCAAAGAGGGACTCTGGGTGGTGCACAATAAAATATTAAAATATAAAACAGTATGTATAAAAGTTTAAAAAATAAATTATTAAAAAAAATTAAGAGGGGACAAGAGATTAATATGGGTTAAGAGGTGAAGGGAAGGTTTTCAGAGGACTAATCATCCCTATGGCTGTATGCTCCTCTCAACCCGCCAGTTGGAGCTCTTTAACTGATGGGGGCAACATTCCTTCCTTTGTGGACTGGGGGTGGCAGAGGGGAAGGGATGGTTCTGCACAAGCACACGGTGAGCGCGTTCATGGTTGCAGCTCTATTTGTACCAGTGGCGGACACACACGCCCACCACTTGGACAAATGGAGTTGTGCACACAACCTGACCCAGCTCCTAAACACGACAAACCCTCTGCAGTTAAATCAATGATTCCTTTATTAGGAGCACCAGCAGCCCTGGCAAAAAGTCTCTCTCTCACTCAGCAGGCTAACAAGTCTGTCAGGCAGGGAGATCAGCGGTAGGTTTCTCCTGGTTCGGCCCAGTTCTAAGAACCGGTAGCGCCGGTGGCGGGATGCTCTGCCCACCCACCCGGAATGCTTCTGCGCATGCGCGAGCGCAAACCGGTAGTAAAAGGTTTTAGAACCCACTACTGAGGGAGATGAATAGTTGTCTGCCACACCTATTCATCTCTGCCCCTGCCTTTTATCCCCAGAGCTAGGGTGGGGCTTTGCTAGCAGTGGTGGCTCCTCCGTCCCAAGGATCGGCCCATAGAGTTCCACTGCTCTCCTCTCCTTTGCCTTCTGTGCATCTGCGTGTCAGGCACTGGACCCAGCTGTTCCTCCTTTTCCTCATCAGCCACCTCCAGACCTGGGGGCTGTTGACTCTCCATCTGAAGGCTGATGGATGGCCAGGCTCCACCTCTGGCTCTATCTCTGACAGCTTCATTCCCTCTTCCCCCTCAGAGCTCTCAGGTTGCCTTGATGCTGGCCCTGACTCCCACGCCACCTCCTCATCTGATTTGGCTGCTGGAGGGGCCGGTTGCTGACAGGCCACAACATGGAGCTTCACGCATGAGCACGTTCATCCACTGCTCATGCAAGTGGAGCTACACAT
Source organism: Diadophis punctatus similis (assembly GCA_023053685.1). NCBI lineage: Eukaryota > Metazoa > Chordata > Lepidosauria > Squamata > Dipsadidae > Diadophis > Diadophis punctatus. Next base: position 53,965,269 of record JALIGW010000002.1, on the reverse strand, counting down.
GTGAACATGCTTGCCTCGTAGCTCCTCGGTTCGGGATTCCTGACCTAAAATATTTGGAAGGTGAGGAGTGCTACACTGTATGAGTCATGAGTCATACAGTGATATAAAGGTTATTCAATAACCATGATGTGAACCAAATAGCTAATGAAGGAGGAGGGAATTAATTTTATTAATTAATGCTGTGTCCTGAAGAGATGCCAGTTCCTCATGCTGTAGAGTCTAGGGTTAGCTTTATCATCAGCAGAGTACAGACGAGCAAATGGAAAACCTAAGATATCAAGTCTTCCCACTCTGAGTCACTAGTGAAATCTACAGAAATCTGCCAAATTTTAATCTTTGTTGCAAAAAATGCGGCAGGAAACATGACATGAAATATAATTAATTTAACTGCATTTAATTAATTACTCATAAACGAACAAATAACTTTTTTCTTACTTTGACTCAAATCATTCTCTTGGCCTGGCCCTCTAACAAAATAAAAGAAAAACCCTGCCAGATGAAGTATGTATAAAATCAGAAAAACTGCCAAACATGATAATTAGTATTCATATTCAATACCTCTAGAAAGCCATTTGTAGAGATATAGCCCTGAACAAGCGCAAAAGGCTATGCATATCTGAGATAAGAAGAAAGTGTCCAGTCAGTAGGTGCTGGTAACAGAACAGCAAGACCTCATTATTCTTTGTTAAACTAGCTTACTTTACCCACTAGCTTGCAATGTGGCTACTGAAACTTTCAAAGATGACTTAGAACAGTGATGGCGAACCTTTTTTGGTTCCCTTGCCAAAAGGAGGGTTCACCGGGGGGTTCGTGTGCGTGCCCACACCCATAATTCCATGTGATCCCCCCATGCATGTGCGCGTGACCCCCCTCCCAGCACGCAATGGTACGCCCGTTTTTCGCTCTCCCCAGGCTTCAGAGCCTTTCTAGGAGCCTGGGGAGGGCGAAAAAGACTTTCCCCACCCCCCTCCCCAGAGGCCCTCCGAAGGCAGAAAATGGACCATTTGCCAAGTTCCGGCTGAAGCGGAAGGTCAGTTTTTTTTCTCTCCCCAAGCTCCAGAGCCTTTCTAGGAACCTGGGCAGGGCGAAAATGGCCTCCCCCCCCGGAGGTCTCTGGAGGCTGAAAACATTCCGTTTGCCGACTTCCGGTTGAACCGGAAGTTCCGGTGTTTTGCTCTCCCCAGGTTTCAGAGCCTTTCTAGGAGCCTGGCCTCACCACCTCCGGAGGCTGAAAACAGGCTGTTTCCCGACTCCCAGTGGGCCCAGAAGGCCCAAAAATCAGCTGGCCAGTGCACGCATGCATGCTGGACCTGACCTCGTGTGCCCACCAATATGGCTCCATGTGCCACTTGTGGCACATCTGCCATAGGTTCACAGACTTAGAACTTGCAGTTGGTCCAAAATTCGCTGTCATGAGTGAGGTCAGGAGGTGGTAGATTCAGTAATATGGTCATTGTTTAGGTTATTGCTTTGGATACTGGACCCAACTCAAGATGCTGGTTGGAAACTATAAAGCCCTATGTAGCTTGCTGTCTGCATTAGGTAGTCCTTAATATACAACTATTAATTTAGCAACTGTTCAAAATTACAATGGCACTGAAAAAAAGGCACTTTCAACCAATCCTCTCAGTTGCAACTATCCCACGTCACATGATCAAAATTCAGACACTTGAATTTACATATGGCTGAAGTGTCCTGGGGTCACATGATTACCATTTCAACCTTCCAAATAAGCAATAGGGGAAGCCAGATTTGCTTAACCACCACATGATTCACTTAACATCTGAAGTGATTTGCTTAACAATTATGGCAGAAAAGGTCATAAAATTGGGCACAACTCACTTAACAATTGCCTGGCTTAGCAACAGAAATTCTGGTCTCAATTGTGGTCATAGGTTGTGGGAGTTTCTGTACTTACAAGATCATATCACCTTATCAGAATTAGCCCTCACTGTGTGTTGTTCTGGAGAAGGTCTGCTCTAAGTCCCCACTCAACATGAGCTTCTGGCCTTCTGGTGGAACACTTTGCCATCTGAGGTAAGAGAAGCCCTCACTTTGCTTGCATTTGTCAAATAAGTAAAAACTGTCACCTTCTTTTTGAGACAATCGGGACCTGGACTGTTTTTGTCATTTTTTATTTGTATTTGATGTTTATTTTGTAAACTGCTTTTGTTTACAAACTGCTTTTGAAATGTGATAATAGATAAGATGAGACACTGCTGCCAGACTAATAATGATGTCACCAACTGGTATCATTTTGTGTAAAAAAAAATGGTGGCTGAGATTCACACCCACTTGACCTTCATTATCGGGGTTGATCGATATAATGAAATAGTGATAGCCGCTTATCTACCCTCTCTGGGTTCTCTGCATCTTGTAGATTTCAAAACTTAATCAGGGTGACTAGGACAGTATCTATTCTAACTCCTGGGTGATTAATTCCATCAACCAAGGGCTGACATGATGAGTAATGGCATTTAAGTGAACATTATTCACATCAAATACTAAAAATAAATAAATAATGCACATAGCTGCAACTTTTTATTCTTCTCAAGGCCCAAGGAAGAGGAAGAAGACATGGAAGCAACAAAGAAAATAAATAATAATCAAATGGATCAATGGAAGCCTAGACTTCATTCTCTTACCAGACAGAAGGAAAGCAATTGTTTGGGGAACGTAATGTACAGTATTTGCCTACCACACACAGACATGACTAACTTTGTCATGACTGTGTACTGTAGCTCATGTAAGAGTGGCAAATGATGCTGCTGTCATAACCATGCCTTAGAGCTCCACATCAGGGAGGAAGAAATGTGACTTATTCAGGAAGTCTTCAGTTTTGTCTTCTGGGTGGGGGTGGGGGGGACGGTGTATCCATTATCAGAATGAACATAGGTGCATCATTTCTGAACTCTTAAAAAAACAGTAATACAAATGTACCCTTACAAACAAAACTCATAAATGAATGAAAACGGCTTTGTACTTGTTGACTTTGGGGGGAAAAAAAGACGGAATGCAGCATATCTCAAAATAATTTCAACTAACCATTTATGTACAGGGATGCTGTTTCCCAGGTCACCCACCTTGGTATGTTGGGCAAAGTGAACGGTCAGGCTCACATTTGTTTCTGGATGAGAGACCAAAATCCAGTAAGATCTTCAGAGAGGTATGTGTCCTTAGGATGCTTAGGGTATTTCTATGTGCATTTAAAGGAGAATCCAATGCACATAATGACTATTTACCGTACCTCACATTTTTTTTTTAAGTCCTGGATTTAAGTCGTGAAGAACATTTTGACTTTGGTGAAGGCAACCATCTCCACCTGCATTGCAGGGAACAAAGCTGGTTTTTGTTTTTTGTTTCCCTCCAACACATATATCCCACAATACAACTACTGGGAAATGGTGTATACTATGGATAAAAGGGAAAATTCCTGTGCTTAAACAACATTTGTCGTTTGTAGGACAGCACAGCCAAGATTTGATTTGAATTTGTGATTCAATTTACATTTGCAATTCAATTTAAAAGGTCAAGTCAGTTTGATTAGAAAGTTGAGTTCAAATTGTCAAATTGAATCAATGCCAGGGTTTGATTTGGTATAAATACATTTTTGCATGTGCAAAAGTCCATTTCATTTTCAAATCAGCATTAAGGCACCTGGCTAGATTCAGAACCTCAATTTAATTTGATGTCCCAATTTTATTTCAATATTCAAAGTGGTGAGTCAATCAAATCAACTTATGAAAGCTCCACACAGCTCTAGTTTGAAGACTGATCATATGTCATCAAGTAATTGTCAACTCTTAGTGACAACATAGATTGCTTTTCTCCATAATGATTTGTCCTTAATCTGATTTTTCAGGTCATTCTCTTCTTTTCTGTTCCACCCTTTTCAGCATTAGGGCCTTCTCTATGGAGTTGGGTTGCACAATGTGCTCAAAATAGGACAATTTGAGCCCAGTCATTTGTCCTTCAAGTAAGAACTCTGGATTGGTTTGATGATCCTTTAGTTTGTTTTCTTGACCGCCCATGGTATTTTCACATATTGCTTAAAAATTATCAAGCTTCTGTAAACTAAGAGTCAACAAGAAATTGACCTACTCTTACTTTTAGTGTATTCTTCAGAAGCATATCTTTCATATTGCTTAAATCTATTGGACTACTCTTTTTTCACTGTATTATGTATTATCCAAAGCACATCCTGGATATGGGCACATGGCACAGGAACATCTTCCTAAAGTAACTGCATTAAAAACTATCTCTGTTTTTTCCCCTGATGGCCTGCCAGCATCCAAGCACTGGTACTTATGTAGGAGGTGTTTACAGTTAATCTATGTAAGTGACATTAGTCATCTAAATGAGCATCTGTGAGACGGAGTGCTTACAATTATGAGGTAAAAGTGTCTGCAGGCCTGCTCTGCAAAAGGTGGGAGTTCACAGCTTGGGCAACACAGCTGCACAATATTACACCATACATGCCAATGTCTCCCAAACTGCAGCCTCAAAGAGGAAGATAACAATCTACCTCTTGCATTTTTTCTACTTTGTTTGATGGAATGAAGGTATCTATTCAGTGTACAGTGAGTCAGATAAATGACATGTCCCTTTGACTAGACTGCTCGTTTTGCTAAAAACAATCAATTTTACAGTGATTTCTTAAAGCAGGCATTTCAATCCTTCAGACAGAAGGCCAAACATGACAGTAGAATGGCAGGCTGTGTTCTCAAATAAAAACAGTAGGAGGAACCAGGATTACTTTAGTTATGTTTAATTGAATCACAGTAGAACAATTTACTTCCCATCTATCTAATTGTGTTTTCCATGCTGTTGCATTAAAATTATTTTTAAAAAATCAGCAATGTTTGGAGGAACTGTGTAAGATACAGCATAAGCAGTCATGGAATCACACATCTTCCAGATGCCAGAATTTGTATACCCGAACTTACATGAACAAGATTTTATATCATCAGGTTATCACTTCATGTATCTCCTCTTAGATAAATAGCTAAGGTTGCAATAATTTACTACATTCCTAGATATAATAATAAACTGAATTGAGATTGCTTCAAAGAAGATTTATATAACACTGCATACCAGGGGCGGGTTCCTAATTTTTTTTACTACCACTCTGTGGGCGTGTCTTAATTTGTGGGTGTGGCTTGCCAGCCATGTGACTGGGTGGCGTGGGCCTCGGGAGCTTGGCAGCGGCCGGAGAAGCAGGGGGCCATTGCCCACCCGCAACACAGCCCCCCGCAGCGGGAACAGCAAGACCGCGGCAGCGGTTCTTCAAGGAGGCTCCGTCCGGCCTGAATGCTTCTCCCCATTCGATGATCCTAGGCTCCTGCCGCCCGTTCCCCCTCCCCTCAGCAGCTTGAGAAGCCTCGAATGTGCAAAATGCCTAGGATCATCACCGTGTGTTTGTGGCTTCTTGGACTGCTGAAGGGAGGGGAATGGAGAAAGCTCCTGCCTATTTTAAATTTTAAATTTTATATTATAAATTTAAATTTTTTTTTAATGGCGGCACCCAGGCACCGGCAACTGACCGCACCGGTACTGTGATGTCACCAGCAGGCCGCTACCGGTGCTATAGAGTGGACCGCACTGGTAGGAACCCACCACTGCTGCATACGTTTAAAACTAGCCTCAGTCACCAACTCATTTGATGGATTTCCATATCAGTTTCTGTTCTAGAAGAAATATTGCAAGAGTTACGCTGTGTTTCATTTAAGGTACCAGGCTAGAAACCAGAAGACTGTGACTTCTAGTCCTGCCTTAGGCATGAAGGTTCATCCACTTCACAGGGTTATTGTTGTGGTGATTATAGGACGAGGAACAGGGGTGGGTTTCACTTACCTTCGCCACCGGTTCGCGTCATGACGTTGCGCGTGCGATCGCTTTGCTCACGTGCACGTGCGCATCCTCACGCGATTTTACTTCCGCGCATGCTCAGAAGGTGGATTCAGCTTCTGAGGAGCTCATCAGCTGTGCTTTGGTTGAAGAAATAAAGATCAGTATTAACTCGGGGGCGGGCGGGAGGGCTTTTTTCAAAGCACAGAATGCTGTGAAGCCATCCAAAAACAGAAAAATCAGCCGAAAATTAAGGAAAAAAGATGGCGGCGAGCATGGACCAGCACAAACAGAACCGGATCTGTGACACCAAAATTACGTCACCAGCAGATCACTAACAGTTCGGGCGATCTGGTCCGAACCGGGAGGAACCCATCCATGAAGAGGAAGGAGTATTAGGTATTCACTACCTAGTTATAAAAATAATAATGAAAGTGGGATTATAGTAGCTAGCTAGCTAGATGATAGATAGATAGATAGATAGATAGATAGATAGATAGATAGATAGATAGATAGATAGATAGATAGATAGATAGATAGATAGATAGATATGCACTTATGAGAATACTTGCCTTGTCCCAGCTCTATTCAGTTTAGGAAGAGGAAATTGAAGATACAAGTCCCATGCAATAGACTAATTGGCTAATTCTGCATAGAACTAGGCAGATGAAGTTAAGAAATGGGTTTTATATCAACCGTTTCATCAGCCCACCCCAGGATCCTCATCTGCACCATAAGAATATTTTCTTTTTATCTTTCAGGGTTGGCACCAGCGCCATTGGCTGACATAATGTGTCAGGAGTAATTGGTATAAATACTACCATGTCCACCCAATGGAATTATTTCAGATGTACAAACTGTACTACACATTTATCAATGTACATAATGGGGTTTGCAATTTCAAGTATGTCATTGTATGCAAACGTTTTCTGAGTTTGTGCCTTCTCTACTGCACTCTACTGCATTATGATGCTGAAACCAGTGATATACTACAATTATAATCTTTCTAGGAGATTATAATGCATAAACAGTAAAAGAAAATGAAGAATCTGGAAGCTCTAGTTCACTATGAAGCTTTACTCTTCCTTCAATATTTCTAGTCCAATTGGAAACACAGCAAAATAGATAATAAAACACCTTGCATCCAAGATATTCCATCTCATCTAACGTTCAGAAATCCAAGACACATATTCTAAATATAAAATATAAAATTCCAGCTGTCATTGAAATTATAGTGCTATTTAACATTTGGGTGTATCTCAGTATGTGGCATATACTGGTTGGTCTGGCGAAGTCATTTTTTGATTTTACTTTCAGTGAAATTTAGGCAAACAGGAAAACACATTTGACTTGCACAAACTGAAACTTAAACTAGGGAACCTTGAATAGCAAGATCATTTTCTGGCCTATTTACCAGAGTTTATACTTAGACCAGGTACATTTCTGTTTCTGCTGTGATCTCATCGTTTTATACCACTTTGTTTGTTCAGTCTGGGTAAAAAGTGTTCTAAATTTTCCCTCTTCCCCTCAGGGCAAGATAGTTCTTAAGTAGCCTGGTAGTGACAGGAGAAGGGTGGAGAATCTCTGCTGGATCTACTAGCTGAAACTATCAAGATGAGTTGCTTTTCTTTCTTCCCTCCCTATACTTTAGGAGGAGATGACTCTTAAAGAGAACAGTGATGGGTAAGGCTGGAAGCATAGATATTTGGTGAGTGTCCTGGCATTGTTGCCTATCTGGATATACAAAAACAAGGATATTGCCAAGAGTCTGTTGTAACCCTGAAGATGTTTCTATTTTCAGGTGCTCTTTTTATAAAATATGACTGCCACTTGAACCTTCTGCATAATACTGTTTTTCTTATTGTCGGCTCTGCACTTGAGAAAAAAAGCTTGAAATAAGAACAGCTTGAAATAAGAACAGCTTGGCTGATAAATGGGTTACTAGTACACAGTGGTAAAGCAGATGAGCTTCTATCTTTCCTTGCCTTTCTTTAATGATAAAAACCTTGCATCCACCTTAGTGACAATTGTAATAATTAGGGATATGGCAGAAAGGACCCTCACTGCCTCGAAGAATTACAGAACCCATGGTTTACATAATGACAAGTAAAGACTACATTTCCCAGCTAAGAATTTCAATTGTGCATGCCTTTGAGACAGGTTGGACTAGTCCTGGCAGTTTTCTTGGCAACATTTCAGAAATGGTTTATCGTTGCCTGCTTCTTAGGGGTAAGGGAGAGTGACTGGCCCAAGGTCTCATAGCTGGCTTTAATCCTAAAGTGGGAGTACAATGCACAGGTGAGAATAGAATGCACAGTCTTGTAGTTTCTGGTCTGGTCTTAAGGGTCTAGAACAGGGGTGTCAAACTCAAACTCAAGGTTGGATCTGGCCCACGGGGCCGGCCTGGAAAGATCTAAGGGGCTGGCCCGCACCACTTCTGCCCAGTCTATCTGCGTTGCTTCAGCCCGGTCTACCCAATGCGAGATGAAACATCGAGCCAGCGTGGCTTCAGCCTGGTCTACCCATTGCGAAGAGGAAACATGCCAGCAGTTTGGCGAATGGCGTCAAACTGGCCATGCCCACCCAGTCGCTCCATGAGTGGTGTCAAGCTGGCAATGCCCACCCAGTTGGCCACACTCACCTGGCCCCTCAAGGTCAACCACAGCCCTGATGCGGCCCTCCATGAAATTGAGTTTGACACCCCTGGTCTAGAACAACCCGCCACAGCCAACTCACCAACTCACCATGGCCCACTCGCTCTGGGACAATTTGCTGCAGCACAAAACTTACCTAAAATATCAGAAATTGTGAAATACAATAATGAAAGAAAGGATGCAAAGGGAGGGACAAAAGGAAATGTGAATGATGAAAATTAAAATACTTTTTAAATAATTAAATAAAATTGTTGAATTGTTCTGCAGCAAGTTTTCCCACAGTGAGTTGACCACTGAATTGTCCCGTGATGAGTTGGCCGTGTCGAGCTGGCCATGGTGAATTGGCAGTGGTGAGTTGGTCTAGAGAAAGACATTGAAACTCTAGAGAAAGTGCAGAGGAGAGCAACCAGGATGATTAGGGGACTGGAAACTATAACTATAGTTTATAGTTATATAACTATAAACGAAGAGCGGTTGCAGGAACTGGGCATGGCCAGTCTGGCGAAGAGAAGGACAAGGGTGACATGATAGCAGTGTTCCAATACTTGAGGGGCTGCCACAGAGAGGAGGGGGTAAGGCTGTTTTCCAAGGCACCAGAAGGCCAGACAAGGAATGATGGATGGAAGCTGACCAAGGAGAGATTCAACCTGGAAATAAGGAGAAACTTTCTGACGGTGAGAGCGATCAACCAGTGGATCAGCTTGCCTACAGAGGTTGTGAGAGCTCCAACACTTGAGACTTTCAAAGGGAGATTGGACTGCCATTTGTCCAAAATGGTGTAGGGACTCCTGCTTGAGCAGGGGGTTGGACTAGATAACCTACAAGGTCCCTTCCAACTCTAATAATCTGTAATCTGTAATCTGGTCGCAGCAAGTTGGCCATGGTGAGTTGTGTTGGTGAGTCCATAATTATTATACCAAATTTCAATTAAATTTTAATAGAACTTTTAATAGAAGCCTTCTCCTGCAGCTTGCAAGTAATAATTGCAAATTTTGAGCCTACATGTAAATTGTAATCACAAATACTTAAAAAATGATATACTAACCTGCAGTGACAAACTGCAACATTAAATAGCTCTATTATATAAATATATTAATAAACTGCGTATAATAAAAAAATACAACCCTTCTCGAAATACTGAGTCACAGAAATGATTATAAGAAAGCAAAGCAGGTAGAGATATCTTCCCTCCTCCCCTTTGAATAAGTGCCTAACTCTGAATTTACAAGCTTTGGATAATATGATCTAATTGAAAGCAACTGGTTTGCCAATATGTGTCACAGAATACTGGGCTAGATAAGATGCTGCTCCAGTTTAATAGTTCTTATTTGAAATTATAAAATCCATATGGAGTCAAAATGTGAGAACAGATGCACAAGAGGTCACCTGAGGACATCTTACAGAATAACAGAGTTGGACGGGATCTTGGGGGGGGGGGTCTTCTAGTCCAATCACCTGTCCAAATAGGAGACCCTATATCATGGGTGGGCAAACTATGGCTCTTTGAGGACCTGTGGACTTCAACTCCCAGAATTCCTGAGCCAGCCATGCATGCATGGCTGGCTCAGGAATTCTGGGAGTTGAAGTCCACAGGTCCTCATAGAGCCATAGTTTGCCCCCCCCCACCCCCTGCCCTTTATCATCCTGGATAAATGGCTGCTCTTAAAAACTTCTAGTGATGGTGCATTTACAACTTTTGGAGGCAAACTGCTCCCAGATTAATTGTTTTCACTGTCAGGAAATGTCTCTTTAGTTCTAGGTTGGATCTCTCATTGATAATTGTCACAAAAGTGATTTTTCAAGAGGCAACTGGACTTTCTGGTTTTTCTTTCAAGACGTTACGCTTCTCATCCAAGAAGCTTCTTCAGCGCTCTGACTGAGAATCTCCATAGACACTCTCATTGATGAGTTTCCATCTGTTACTTCTTGTGCTGCTCTCAGTTGGTTTGGAGAATAGGTTGACTCCCTTTTCTCTGTGACAGCTCGGGAAGACTGCTGTCATGTCACCCCTAGTCCTTATTTTTGTTACATCAGTAGACATACCTAGTTCCTGCAACTGTTCATCGTATGTGTTAGCCTCCAGCCCTCTAATCATCTTTGTTGCTATTCTCTTCACTCTTTCTAGAGTCACAACATCATTTTTGTATCATGGTGACAAACCCTGGACACAGTATTCCAAGTGTGCTCATACCAAAGCAATATAAAGTGGTATTAATACGTCATGTGGTCTTAATAATAGGCCACTTTTAATGCAGCCTAGGTCTACATTGGGTTTTTTGGGCACCTGCAGCACCCAGTTGGCTCATACTTAAGTGGTTCTCCACTAGGACTCCTGGATTCCTCCCACCAGGGGCGAGTTGCTCACTTACCTCATTACCGGAGTGCTGTTAGCGCATTGCCACATCTGCGCATGCCGGAAGCAAAATCTCACTGAAATCTTGCGAGAGGACGCGCGTGTGCGATTTTGGTGAGATTTTGCTTCCACGCATGCGCGAAAGAAAAATCTCGGGGAAATTGTGCGTGCGCACGCGTCCCCTCGCGAGATTTTGGTGAGATTTTGCTTCTGTGCATGCACAGAAGCAAAAAAGCCCAAAAATTCGGCACCGGAGCGGTCGTGTGCAAAAAGCGCCATCTGCTGGCCGCTAACGGAATGACAGAGTGGACCGCACTGGTAGGAACCCACCACTGCCTCCCACAGTTACTGCTGTTGAGCCAGGCATCACCTATTCTATACCTGTGCATTTGGTAACAAGTGAAGTGAAATTTTCTCTCCTAAAACAGTGCAGTAATAATTGAGCAATGTTCAACAAACAGAAATGGAAATCTGAAGGTATTGGAGAAGAAGGACTTGAAAGTCCAAAGAAGAGTAATCAGTTCAGGTTTTCCTTGATTTACCATTAGAATAGAACCTGCCATCACAGTGGTAAGTTGTGTAAATTGGATCATCCATGTGGTTGACCTGATTTTATGATCTTTTTTGCAGCAGTCATTAAGCAAACACTACAGTCATTAAGTAAACTAGTGGTTCACCATGGGGCGGTTTTGCCAAAACCCAAAAGTTAGCTGCTGGTTTTTGGCAAAAAAAATGTAATAAAACACAGCCACTTACTTACTGTGGGATGCTGCAAACAACTGTAAATGCAGGTCGGCTGCTGAGAAATGGGGAGAAATGGCTATTGGAACTTGAGAACCAGGCTGTAAGTATACCAGGGAGGTCCTTCATAACTTCAAACAGTCACTAAGTGACCAGTCATAAGTCAAAGATTAGCAATAGCAATAGCAATAGTATTTAGGCTTCTTTACCACCCCATAGTGCTTTATAGCACTGTCTGGGCAGTTTTATAATATCAGCATTATTTGCATATTACCCCCAACAATCTGGGTCCCCATTTTATCAACCTCAGAGGGATGGATGGCTGAGCCAACCTTGAACCCCTTCAGGATCGAATTCCATGCAGTGGGCAGAGTTTGCCTGCAATACTGCATTTTACCACTGTGCCACCACATTATCTGTAATGTTTCTGAGGAAAAGCATAGTTACTGGCTAGAACACTGAAAAAGAAGTACTTATTTCTTTTATTGCATATTTTATTGCAAGGCACTTATTATTATAAAATGTAGTCCTATGCCATACAATAAATATTACTAAAATATGTGGTGTATTAGAAATAGCAAATGTCCATGGATGCTGAACACTGATTATAAATTTTTACCAATCTGCTGATATCAAAAACATCAAAGAAGGAATGTAAAAATGTATAGAAAATCTGTTTTAGTTCTTGGACCTGTATCATCAGCTCTCTGAAGAGCAGTCATTCAGATAGATAGCTGGCTCTGAAAAGATCTAAACTCAGTAGTGGAGAAAAATTACTGGTTGAAAGAATACAGCGGAAAAATGCCTTCATTTATTCAACAATCAGGAGACATGTCATGCAATAAAACCACTGTATTTGACAACGCACTCTGTCATGGCCTCTTAATATTAGATTGTCTTATTAAAAATCTAGGCTTGATGAAAATTCTACTGTATGCGCAATATTAAAAATATTCTTGACATTTCTCAGCAGTATCTTTTTTTAAGAAATTCAGGTTGCTTATTAAAGTCAATGCCTCAACAGCTTGCTAAGAAACATAAAAATTTCCAAATGCTCTCTCAGACTAAGAGAGAGGAGAAAATGAACAAATTAAAAAGCAGCATTGATTTCACTCTATTGAGAAGGTTTTACATCTGATCATACAGCTTTTTGGAAATGGACCATTTCATAATTCCAAGGCCATTCTAGAGCAGATAATATAGTCATTAATATGGATTTGTTAACAAACTTTGTTATTTTCCTTTTTGGTTGAGTAACTTCTTTGGTAATTGGAGGAATGCTTTGGATATTAAATAACTTTCCCATTTGACAAAATATCCCATGACATTTTGATTAGCAAGTTAGTGAAGTTTGATCTAGATCAGGGGTGTCAAACTCACGTCGTCATGGTGGTATCACGTGATGCATCAAGACTTCCCCCCCCTTCGCTAAACCGGGCATGGGCATGGCCAGTGCATGATGCATCTGGCCTGTGGGCCAGGAGTTTGACAGCCCTGGTCTAGATCGCCTAACTATTTGCTGATTTTTACAGCTGGTTTGAAAACTCTTTTCAATCATCAGCGGTTTCTCATTAAATTGGAGTAAGTTGTCAAATGAGGGGTAACAATGTCTGGCCATGGGTGCCATTTTTATTTTAACATTTTCATTAAGTACTTGGAGGGAGAAATGCTTAAAAGCATTAATTGCTTTTTTTCATTGCTTCATGTCAAGACTTGGTAGAGGAAATGCTTATAAGTTTGCAGATGGCATAACATTGAATGATAGAGCTGATTTATTTATTTATTTATTTATTTATTTATTTATTTATTTATTTATTTATTTATTTATTTATTTATTTATTTATTTATTTATTTATTTATTTATTTATTTATTTATTTATTTATTTAGTGAGATTTATATACCGCCTCACAGTGAAGCACTCTCTAAGTGGTTTACACCAGTAAGCAATGTATATTTATATTGCCCCCAACAATCTGGGTCCTCATTTTACCTACCTCGGAAGGATGGAAGGCTGAGTCAACCTTGAGCCGGTGAGATTTGAACCGGTGACCTGCGGATCGCAGTCAGCTAAAGTGGCCTGCAGTACCTGCCTCTAACCGCTGCCATAGAAATGCTATGATACCATAGAAGTCCAAAACAAAACATCAAAGTGAACTTGACAGATTAGAGAGAGAGGCAGAGAGAAAATAATGTTTATTTATAAAAACAGTAAATAAAATGCCTGGACACAGGATGGAGAAACTTGAAAATTTTGGACATAACTGATTATAATCTGAATAAGAATCAGCATGGTAACATGGCCATTAAAAGGGAAACTACAGTTTTATGCTGCATCAGTTATAAGCCTGGATAGAGCAATTCTACACTGCAGCCTATGCTGCTTATCTCCCATGCTGATCATGCTATTTCTTAAGCCTATTTCAGAAATTCTACTCTGGATTGCAATGGGTTGGAATTAGACCAGGACTGATGTATAGTTTCAACCATGCCCACTGCAAGATCTGACTGACTATTCTTCTATCTCTAGTTGTTCTCCTCCATGTAGAGCTGGCTCCTCTGTGAACTGGTATACCAGTGCTTGTCTTTTACTTTTAGGGATTGTTTTCACTAATTCCTGTACCTTTCTTCCTTTTTCTTTGCACATATGCATACATTCGTCCTTCACTCTTCCTTCTCACCCTTCTTTTAGAATAGAATAGAATAGAATAGAATAGAATAGAATAGAATAGAATAGAATAGAATAGAATAGAATAGAATAGAATAGAATAGAATAGAATTCTTTATTGGCCAAGGGTGATTGGACACAGAAGGAATTTTTCTTTGGTACATATGCTCTCAGTGTACATTAAAGAAAAGATACATTTGTCAAGAATCATGAGGTACAACACTTAATGATTGTCATAGGGTACAAATAAACAATCAGGAAACAATCAATATTAATATAAATCATAAGGATACAAGCAACAAGTTACAGTCATACAGTCATAAGTGGGAGGAGATGGGTGATAGGAACAATGAGAAGACTAATAGTAACAGTAATGCAGCCTTAGTAAATAGCTTGACAGTGCTGAGGGAATTATTTGTTTAGCAGAGTGATGGCGTTCGGGGAAAAAACTGTTCTTGTGTCTAGTTGTTTTGGTGCCAGGGGTCAGTAAATATTTTCACGGCCCTCTTCTTGACTCGTGCAGTATACAGGTCCTCAATGGAAGGCAGGTTGGCAGTAATTGTTTTTTCTGCAGTTCTGATTATCTTCTGAAGTCTTCCTTCCCAAATAAACAGATACCGGTAGCAGCTGGGGCAGAAGGGTTTTTGCAAAGGTTCATCTTGTGCACCAGTTAGGTCTTTTTTTTCCAATAGAGACCCTTCAAACTGTCACTTATGCTCTGTTTACTTGCAACTGGAGTACTGCAATGTGCTCTACATGGTGCTGCCCTTGAAGACGATCCAGAAACCACAGCTGGTCCAAAAATAGGATCCATCTTCTCTAAAGTGCTTAAGCCAGCTTGGGTTAGAAAACATTAGTTTTGAAATCAAGATGAAATTCAATTCAATTCAAAACAGTAGTAGTTCAATTTAATTCAAAACAGTAGTTTTGACTTCAACATGGAAAGCACAGGTGCATGGTGTATTTTCATTAAGCTGGGAATGTGTGTGTATGGGGTGGGGGCGGGGACGGCAATATTCTGCATTCCAGTATTGAGGAAGCATTGATTGACTCATACTGACAATGGGCCAAATAGAAAAGCCAGATCTGCCAGTTTCCAAATAATTGATAGCTTTTAAAGAAAGGCTCAGAGAAATTGAGACAGTTTTTTTATTAAAAAAGCAATGGGGAAGACAAGAAAAAAATATATAAAAAGTTATAGAGCATATTTTATTTAACATGGAAAACCTGATTGAACAAACCACTATGTGCGCATATCACTATTTTCTCAGTTACTAACCCTAACCCGAACTTTTTACTTTTTTACATATCAATGCCATAAGATGAACATCATACGTCTCTTGCTTCTGCACATTAATTTTATACGAATGACATCTTGTATTCTGAGCCATGGGCTCTGGACTTTCATAATACAGAAATGTAATAACTTAATAAATGATTTACTATCTAGATAGCTATGCAAGTATAAAAAGCTAGAAAGGTCTTGGCAGCTTTTTAAATGGGTTACCACTATTGGCAATGGGGGGGGGGGAAGCAGCATTTTCCCCCAGGTACTTTTTCTGCTACTCACAGCAAATTAATTACCTGTCTACAGCAACTCTACTTGTGATGCTGTGCGCTAATGCCTCCTTTGTGTCTACTCTCAGGTATACAATTTCATGGAAGCCAGAACCTCAATTAAGCATTATTCAAACAGCTTGGGTCTAGCTGTGCATTCCAAGCCATGCCCTGTGTGTTTAACATCTGCTAGAGTCCATCTGAATGATCATTGTCCATATGTTATGGGCACGAAAGAATGACATCTTGGTGATGGAAAACCCCCTAATTGCCACTTTTGTTTGCAAACCCCACCAGAGCTACGGTAAATGCTTAAGATGAGTGATTATTCAGAATCATGTTAGCAATCTTTTCAGTGAGCACAGTCTTAATTAATTTTCAAACATATTAATCATGCATTATACATGAAGCTCCATAATAATGTTGCACATAAAGGCATACAACCTCACCAAGCGTTGCAAATTCAACTGAACAATTTAAAGAGTCAGAGGGGAGAACGAGCAGCTGAAAATCCGAGGTGAGCTTTACAAACAGGTGCTCCCAAAACCTAGGATGGGTCTTCAGAGCCTTCCCAAAAGCAGTTAGCACAGGGGAAAGATTCTTAAATAAATATGGAGTGACCGAATTGGCGTAAATGAAAATTAAACTTTTCAAGATGTCACTTTTAAGACACCACATTGCTAACTACATTATTACTATTTAAAGTAATGATGTGCAATCCAACTGAAGTGAAATGACAGAAAGGGGGAAAGAAACGGAAGCAATTGATGCAGGCGATAATTCTTAAATAATAATATAACCATTCTTCTACTGACCTGATGAAAACATAATTGGGAGTCAAATATTGAAACAATAGTTCACCCAATGGACTGAACTCAATTTTATCCTGGCTATTGAGGGAAGCAGCCTGGGGAGAGAGGAGCCGGGATGGCAGCTGGTCTCACCATGTGGAAAGAACATCTGGGGACTGTGTCACTTCAGAAGATTGATGGGTGTGTGTGTGTGGAATTGTAACTTTGAATGCTTTCCAAGAGTATTTTTCTTAAATGCCCAAATTTGCTCCCTGCACTTTCCCCCCAGAAGACCACACATCAAGGAGAGAGGTGGTATTCAGCCAGTTCACACCGGTTCATGCGAACTGTTGGTGGAAATTTGGCCGAACCGGTAGCAATGGCCGGCTGGCCACGCCCCTGAACTGGTCCCCCAGTCGCTGCTTGCTTGCCCTGCCTGCCATGTTCATCGCTGCCATGTTCTTCGTGCATGCACATCCCATTGCCCTGCAAGTCCAATGGGATGCACATGCACGAAGAACATGGTGGTGACGGCATGGCAGCAGCTTTTTCCGTGACTTCCAGTACTTTTTGGTGGCCTGCGACCAGCCAACACAGCCACAAAGTGGCTCTCAAAGAGGCTTCTTTGTGAGTCGCTTTCCAGCAGCAGCAGCAGCTGGCTGTGGGCCGCCAAAAACTCCGGTCAGCTTGCCTTCCAGACTCTGGACCAGCCGCCGTGGAAGGTAAGCAGCCCAAACAAAGAGGCGGTGGTGGGAGAAGAAGCGGGGCTAGGGCCAGGGCCACTAAAAGAGGGGAAATGGGGGCGACTGGCGAAGGAAGGGCGGGGCTAGATAGGTGGAAATTCCCAAAAAAATCCTACCTTTTCCTGTGGCCGTGGCTAGGTGGGAGATCATGTGACTGAGTGGGCGTGGGCATGAGTGACATCAAGTTGGCCATGGCCACTCAGTTATATGCCCTCCACCTAGCCATGCCCACAGAACCGGTAGGGAAAACTTTTGAAACCCACCACTGATCAAGGAGAAAACTAGTTTTAAAACTATTTTTGTTTGTGCTCTAGTTTTCCAGTATTTGGGAAGTTATACTTTAGGGTTTCATATTAAATCCTCCATTTACTAAATATATATAGTCACTTGTCATTTTTCATGGCAGATCTGCACTCTCTGCTTGGCCCATCGTCAGTACGGGCCACTCACCACTATCTGAGCACAAGAATGGATGATGTCATCCATTCCCATCCCGTTGCAAATGTGCGCCATACCCACGTTTTCCAGCTGCTTTTGGACCAGAGCCATCTTAAGCCCTTTATTACCGAAATATTATTCGTTAATACTTTATTCCACTCTAGCAGAGACCAGAAGCTTCCTTTCCCTTTCAACATTTTTAAAAACATTTTTAAATTTCAACACAAGAATAGCAGTAGCAAAGGGGCAGGATCTGGCCTGCAGGGTGCTTACATCTGGCTCGCTGGGCCACCCTGGAAACAGTGACGGACCGGCCTGCGGTGCCTCTGCCAGCAAAAATGGAGCTCACGAGAGCCGTGCCTGCTCCCCCGAACTCCATTTTCACTGGCAGAGTGCTGCCTGATAGGTTGCAGGAGGTCGTTGTAGTCGAAAATGGAGCTCAGGATCCTGTTTCACTGGCAGAGTGCTCAAGACACCATAGGCGCCTCCCATATGAGTGACATCGACCTGGCCATGCCCACCCTGGCCATGCCCACCCCGGCCCCTTGAGATCAAACACAACCCTGTTGCGGCCCTCAATGGAATTGAGTTTGACACCCCTGCAATAGCACTTAGACATGTACCGCTTCACAGTGCTTTACAGCCCTCTCTAAGCGGTTTACAGTGTCAGCATATTGCCCCCAACAATCTGGGTCCTCTTTTTACCAACTTCGGAAGGATGGAAGGCTGAGACAACCTTGAACTGGTGAGACTCGAACTGCCGAACTCCTGGCAGTTGGCAATCAGCAGAAGTAGCCTGCAATACTGCATTCTAACCACTGGCCACCACAGCTCAAAGAACGTTGCTGCTTTGATAGGATGTATCCTGAACTTCCTCCCTCTCCCCCATCCAGCTTTAGATTGTGCAGTCTCTCAATTTAGTCCCCAAGCAATTTAATTGTACATTTGGATAGCAATGACAGTGCTTCATCTACACAAGTATCTGAAGTAGCGCCACTGAAACGTGTAGATAAACCTCCTCTTTATGAGGCAATTCCTGGACCTGTGGATATTTTCCTCCATTAACTGCTCAAATTATAAGCACTTGATTTCATTGTAGCAAATTCAGTGGGAACTATTTTAAAGCTGGTTTTATTTGCATTGCTTTAAACCCTAATATCCATATATTCCAGTTCTTGATTATCCTGGACCATGACTCTGAATGAAATGGAAAACTCTAAATAAAAATGCAGATGTAATTTTTGTTGAGCACATGATTATTAACATTGCAGTTGTATTTAAATAGGCTAAATAGCAACCACTTCCACTCACATGCAGATGCATTATTCTCTTCTACAGAAATTTTTAAAAAAAAACAACCCTCAGTGCTACAAGAAAAGCAATGCAAGAATTAAAGTCAGGTCTACCAATATATCATTATATCAACCTCCCCACTTACATTTTCAAAAACCTACATCTTGTGAAACTGCACAGTTTGGCCAGTTAGCTGCCCAGAACATGATGTCCTGCAAAATATGATAGACATCTAATTCCTGAACCATCTCTTGAATTCTCCACCTCTTTGTTGGAACACACTGTTCTTGTGGAAGACATCCTGCTGTTTTCAACAACAAACTTATATTTGACAGAGGAACTTGGAGCCTCAAACCTCTTTGCCATTTTGCAGTGGAAGTAATGTAACGATAAGGCATTTAATAATAGCGTGTTATCCCAGAGTAGAATCGTAGAACCAGAATAATAAATGAGACTAGTGCAAAAAAAGCTTTTTTGGGGTATCCAAAATTGGATCCAGTGACATAATGATTTGCTTAATAATTCATTGCTTAGCAATTGAAATTCAGGTTCCAATTGTGGTCATACTGCATCCAATTTTGGTCACCACATTACAAAAAAGATGTTGAGACTTTGGGAAAAATGCAAAGAATAGCAACTAAGACGATTAAAGGCCTGCAATAATGGTTGCAGGATTTGGGTTTGGTTAGTCTAGATCAGTGGTTCCCAACCTGTGGTACGTGTACCACTAGTGGTACGCGAGGGCCTTCTAGGTGGTACGCGAACACTTTCGGGGTCATGAACGGTTTTCAGTTAGTTATTTTTTACTTCACAAAAATGTTTACTGCCTAACACAAGATAATCTGGCAACAATTTGCAACTGTTGCCACACGCCACCCACCTGGTCCCAGCGGCCCGAGAATCCAGTTGCTGGATGCGCAGGGCCAAAAAAGGAACGATACAATTATGGAAATAAAGTGATATCTGATCGAATTTAGTTTCTCTGGAACCAGGTGGTACGCGGCGACTGTACAGGACCTCCAAGTGGTACTCGATCACAAAAAGGTTGGTAACCACTGGTCTAGACAAAAGAAGTACTGGGGGGACGGACGGACATGATAGCAGTATTCCAGTATTTGAGATGCTGCCACAAAGAGGAGGGAGTCAACTTATTTTCCAAAGCACCAGAGGGCAGGACAAGAAACAATGGATGGAAACTAATCAAGGAAAGAAGCAATCAAGGAGAGATTAAGGAGAAACTTCCTAACAGTGAGCACAATTAACCAGTGGAACAGCTTGCATCAGAAGTTGTGGGTGCTTCATCACTGGAGGTTTTTAAGAAGAGACTGGACAGTCACTTGTCTGAAATGGTATAGGGCCATGATGGCGAACCTATGGCACGCGTGCCACAGGTGGCACGTGGAGCCATATCTGAGGGCAGGCGAGGCATCGCCCTATGTCAGCTCCAGTGCGCATGCGTGTGCTGGCCAGCTGATTTTTGGCCTGGGGAAGGCCGTTTTCACCCTCCCCAGGCTTCAGGAGGCTTCCCTGAAGTCTTCGGAGTGCGAAAAACAGCCCAACGGGCAAACCGGAAGTCTGTTTTTCAGAAATCCATTTTTCCAGGAGTCCGGAGGCTTCAGTGAGGCCTGTGCGCATGCGTGGCGGGCAGCAGCGGGTGGGTGGGTTGTGCACATGCGCAGGGGGCAGCATGGGGGTTGAGCGCATGTACGGAGGGAGGGCATGGATGTGGGCACACATGCACACACTAGTGGACGCACGCACACCCTTTTGGCACACAAGCCAAAAAAGGTTCGCCATCACTGGTATAGGGTCTCCTGCTTGAGCAGGGGGTTGGATTAGAAGACCTCCAGCTCTATTCTGATTGAATGTAAGTCAAGGATTGCCTGTATGGACAATGCCTGATTAGTGTTCACATAATTTCCTGTGCTTCCCATCCTTGCAGAAATGGCAGGCTTCAGTGGCTGCCTCCTGTGTTGACCCACTATGGTGTCTGCCTAGTCTCCATTCATTTCCTTTGCTTCCCCAAATAGTGGTAGCAATAGAAATAGTGCGTAGACTTATATACCACTTCACCAGGGGTGGGTTCCATTTATCTACCCTACCAGTTCACATCACGATAGAAGTGCACGTTTTGCGTCACGTCATGCAAAATACCCGGTAATGACTCCCTGTGCATGCACAGAAGCCTTTGTGCATATGCAGATGGTTTTTTTTGCAAGCCGCAATGATTGGAGGACCGGTTCGGGAGCGTGGACCGCCGGTCATCGCTGCTAGTTTGGCGAACGGCGGTAAATGCCCGCTACCAGTTCTAAAGAACCGGTCCGAACTGG
Source organism: Diadophis punctatus similis (assembly GCA_023053685.1). Lineage (NCBI taxonomy): Eukaryota > Metazoa > Chordata > Lepidosauria > Squamata > Dipsadidae > Diadophis > Diadophis punctatus. Next base: position 53,943,856 of record JALIGW010000002.1, on the reverse strand, counting down.
CAGCAGCCCACCACTGGACTTCACAGTGCTTTACAGCCCTCTCTAAGTGGTTTACAGAGTCAGCATATTGCCCCCAACAATCTGGGTCTTCATTTTACTGACCTCGGAAGGATGGAAGGCTGAGTTAACCTTGAGCCAGTCAGGATTGAACTCCTGAGCCAGTAGTGGACAGAGTTAGCCTGCAATACTGCATCCTAACCACTGCACCACCACAGATGCATTCATATCCTTCCCACATTATTTCCTTTTATGCTATCATAGACCATTTTTCTTTTTTTTCCTTCTTAGGATTTAATCATTGCTCTGTTTGTGTAATCAATTAGAACTACGTAGCCTTTGGCACGACTTAAGCGTAGCTCATAAAATTATCTGCTACAACGTCCTTCCTGTCAACGACTACTTCAGCTTCAACCACAACAATACACGAGCACACAACGGATACAAACTCAAAGTGAACCGCTCCAAACTTGACTGTAGAAAATACGACTTTAGCAACAGAGTGGTAAATGCCTGGAACTCACTACCTGACTCTGTGGTTTCGTCACCAAACCCCCAAAACTTTACCCTCAGACTGTCCACTGTTGACCTCACCCGATTCCTAAGAGGTCAGTAAGGGGCGTGCATAAGTGAACCAGCGTGCCTACCGTCCCTGTCCTAATGTTCCCTCTTATCAGTACTCATCTTATGTATATAAACAATGTTATATCTATGTATATTACCAACACGTACTTGACAAAAATAAATAAATAAATAAATAAACAAACAAACAAACAAACAAACAAACAAACAAACAAACAAACAAATAAATAAATAAATAAATAAATAAATAAAATAAAGTTGTTCTTTTGCTCCTATGCCCCTCTGTAGATTCATGGAAATGCAGCAAGGAAGAACTGATAATTCAGCTTCATAGAAACCAAGCAGTCATGTTCCTATATTGTAATTTAAAGATGATTTTTTTAAAAAAAGTAGAGGGAATTTTTGCAGTCTAGCATGCAGATGGTGAGAAAGGAAGGAAAACATGCTTCAGCTAGCCTGGGCAGAGTTGGAAAGGATGCCCTCTAGGAGAGATAAGATTTGAATGGAATGTAAGAAGAATTGATTGACTTAATGACCATTGTTGGATCAATAACAAGAGTCTGTCTCTTTCATTCTGTATCTCTCTCTTTCAGTGAACATAGCAGCCTGCTAGCCCAGTACAAAAGGAAGGTTCAGGTCATGGCCAGCTTCTAGAGGAGGGGCCCTTTAAGACTAGTGGACTTCAACTCCCAGAATTCCTCAGCCAGGAGCAATTGATGAAGACATGCAAGCTCCATTGCCATAGGCTAAAACATGTTTAAGTTGACAATATCCAGATAACGTTCAGAAGTGGACCAGGCAGGGGCTCCTTTACTGAATAATAAGAAGGAACAGAAGGTGTTGCACAACTAGGCTTGCAAGTTTCTATTATTATAGCCGATTTCCATAAAAGTAGTTTTAGCCTTCTTGGGGAGTTGATTTCACAGTCTGGTTTGACCATGGGGCTGACATCCTGCTATCAGAGTGGCACGAAGCACCAAAGACCATCTACTCTAAATGGCTTAAGACAGAGGTTCCCAAAATAACATTTCAAAACGGAAAAGCATAGGTGTGAAATGCATATCAATAATCTAGGAGTAGAAGGGGGATTCCTGCACTCGAGAAATAATAAGTGGCCTGTACTGATTTGGGGGAAAGCAGAAATTACAGATCTGGTCTTTGTGTGAAACAGCCATCCAACAGAAACAAATACTGTATTTTTTGGAGTATAAGACGCACCTTTCCCCCCTAAAAGAGGCTGAAAATTTGGGTGCATCTTATACTCCGGATGTAGCTTTTACTAAGCTTTTTTTCAGCCCTAACGAGGTCTTTCATGCTTTGCTAGCTAAGCGATCTTCCCTTTGCCTGCTTTTTTCATTGCTGCTCCCTCCGACAATAAGCTGCCTTTTTTCAACCCTAACGAAAGCGATCTTCCGCCTTTTTTCAGCCCTAACGAGGTGCTAACGAGTGAAGCGATCTTCTGTGCTTTGCTAGCGAAGCGATCTTCCCTTTGCCTGCTTTTCTCATTGTTTCTCTCTCTGAAGAGAGAGAGAAGTGAAGTGTTTTAGAAACTGTTTTTTATCCCCAACTAAGGACTAGCCAGATGAATACCTGGTAGCCAGATTATTTTTTCCCTATTTTCCTCCCTCCAAACTAAGGCGCATCTTATACTCCGGTGCGTCTTATACTCCGAAAAAATACGGTAATAGAATGCTACCAAGATCTATATTCCACCCTTATTATTTTTACAAATAACTTAAGGTGGTGAACATATCCAACACGGCTTCCTCCTCCTATTTTCTCCACAACAACAACTTTGTGAGGTATTATGGGATCAGAGAGTCTAAACCTTCTCTGAACATGTGTCTTATTTGAATTGTTTTTTTAAAAAAATTAAGCTCTACATTTATTTGGAAGGTTAAGTTATGTTGCCAAATCACAATGCCATATCAAATTGTTCTTTATAGAATGCCGTGAGGCTTTCTATTAAATAGCATTAATAATTCATTTGCAATAGTTAAGTGTAAATTGCTTACTGTATTTTTTTTTACTTTTTTCTAGTAGAAACCTCACTCCCCAGTTAATACTTGCATATGTATGATTTTTCTTTCTTTCTAGGTTCTTTCTTTCCATATAATATATTGGTTCCTCTTTTTCCTGATCACGATATTCACATTTTAGTATATTTAGTTTCTCCTTTAACTCATAAACTATATGTACTCTACACATGTAGAACAAACAATAAGCTACATTACCTAATTGTGTCAATCACTACAACTAAATCACAACAACTAAAAAGCCATACACAACGGGCACCATATAAATATCACACACAGAATAGCCCAAAGCTCACACACTGAGAGGATGGGCTCCAGCACGAGTCCGAAAGACTAAATCGCTGATCCCAGTGACCAACCCAGATTGGATCCTGCAATTTTATCCTGGTACACATATTTGTGTCAATCAGTTTGAATAGCACCTGGGGTGTTATGCTTCCCCAATAAATGATTGCTATTTTTAGCTTCACAAATGAATCAGTATAAAAATCATGAATTGTGGGCTTGGAGAAAAGGAACAGAAGATGATTAGATAGTATTATCCATTGGTGATGCTAACCCATTCTCCATAGTGGGTGGAGCCAGCCTCCAAGAATGGGTTAAACCTGCCCTCAGCCAATCAGGACCGAGTTTTCAAAAGTATAAATAGAACCCTCTTGCCTTGGCACCCCCCCTTTTTTTCTCGGTCCTTAGCCAAAAAGGACAGTGCTTAAACCCATTCTTTGATTTCTCCACCAACTACTGAATTTCTACTACTTCCTGTGAGTTATTGCTTCATTGATTCTTACTTGACAGCTGTCACTCAGAGACTCTTCAATCATGTCAGCTTACTGGGCATTGCCCCATTGGGCCTTGTCCCTAGCTGGGGGTTAGGACTCCCCAGGGAGGAGATTACCCTTAACAGTTGCACATCTATTGTGTACTGGGGTTTTCTCACCTTAATCAACCAGTCAAATAATTGCAGCCTTGTCTTGCCTGTCAGGGAGGGAGGTACTCCAGATCGTGATCTTCAGCCACAGAAGCCCTGAGCTTGGGTGGCCTACAATCGGCTTGAGTTTGTCTCCTATAAGCCAAACTAGCGTTCCCCTCCAATCGGCTTGAGTTTGTCTCCTATAAGCCAAACTAGCGTCCTTAATTGACTTTTGGAGCCGACATCGGCCGCAATCGATCGAGCGGCATCGGAAAAGGGCGCTAGAAATTTCACACCTTGCCTTGCATCGGGAGAGAAGGCCTCGGCAAGGCAAACTGACAGGCAGACTTCAAATCATCTTCGCTCAGATCGGCTGCTTCCTTGCCTCAGAGCCTGCCTTTGACCCCTGCTGCTCCATAGTTCAGCCAGAATGGCTGACAAAGGCCATAAGCAGGGGAAGGCAAAGCAGAAGACCCCCAGGGTCACTCCTGCTGAGGACATTTGCCAGGGGGGGATTAGAAACTATGAGCCCTGCCAGTGCCAGGGACAGGTCACTTCCACGCCCATCCTCCCCTTCTGAACGCTCCAAGTCATCCAGCACAGCTGTTTTTTTTGCTCCGTCTTGTGCCTGAGAAGCTGGCAATCTGGGTGCTGCTTCCTGAGGGCTTGTTCCCTCTTTTTGTTTGGAACTTCAGAAATCAGTCAGTCTGCTCCAGGAGACCCAGAAAACTGACAGTTAGTGGCTAGGCCTTAGCAGACTCCTTTCTCCTCAGGAGACAGCAAGTTTAGGAGTGCCTCGTGGGTGGCCACCATTTTGAATTACACAGGACCACCCACTTCAAAAAAAATTCTTTTTTCTTTTGAGGCCTCCTTTATTTAACTTGCCTTCTGTGCAATGGGTGACAAGAGCCAGCAATCTGGCAAGGCTCCTTTGATCCAAGGCCCTGTCTGTACCTGTCTCTAGTGCCTGGGCCGTATGCTTCCATTTGAGCTGCTCTGCATTGCTCTGATTGTCTTCAGCCAGGTAAGTGTGTAGGCAGCCTTTGAGAGTGCCAGTGGCCATCTTGAAGCCTCCCACAGGGTGGCAGCCATTTTGATTGCCCTCAGAATTGAAGGCACTAAGGGCGTGGCCATTTTGTTTCAAATACCAAAAGTGGGCACAGACCATTTTGAAGCCACATCAAGGACGGTGGCCATTTTGGATGCCCTTTCTTGCCGGTGGCCATTTTTAAGGCCTAATATGGGCAGTGGCCATTTTGAAAGACCAACTAAGGGCAACTGCCATCTTGTTGGCCTCATTTAAGGGCATTGGCCATTTTTAGTGACTGTTTGGACCTACTAATTTACCCAGGCCTTTCTGAGGCCTGCCTTGTTGGCAGAGGCCTTAAATAAATATGGATACTGTTATTTGAATTGAGCTGACAAAAATTCAGACTAGCTGTCTGTAGGTCTGCCTCAGGAGTACCTGTTAAAGCATGTTCAGGTATTCATATATGACAATAACAAGCTAAACGTATCAACTTAGAATGAAGATTCTATCTATATTTTAAAAATGGCTTGAACAAGGGATTTCAGCAGAATTTAGAAGTAGTAAGTTACAGATCTCACATAAAAGGAACAAATGAGCCTAGTGAGCACTCACTCCAGTAACAGTTTAAAACCAAGCCTTTTTCTGGAGTCTATGAGCCCAGCATAACTGGAACTATATACAAACTATCAATTTTTCTATATACAAACTATCAATTTTTTTTTCTGTATTTGAAAATATCAGTCTCTTATGAACTGAACTTTAAGACAAAGACAACAGGATTTGTAAATTGGAGTTAATTTTTAAAATGATGCCTTTTACAAAGGAAATTACCCTATCCAGAGTACTCTACCCTACTCATTCCTACCTAGCATCCCCCAGGGAGGGGGACCTAGTGGACGGGAGTTCCCTGGATGCCAGGGAATTCTCATTAGCTCACTCTGGAACCAGACAGCTCCATTCACAAGCCAAAATCAACCTGCTGCTCAATCATCATCAGCTCAATCGGCTGTCTAAGCCAGGTCAATGGGGTCCACTTCCAGATGGACGCTTGCTAGGTGGAGCTGCCTTGGAGCTGCCTAAGGTTTTTGCCCTGAAGAAGGACTTGTGTCCCTCAGCTGCCTTGTGCCCCTCTGAGACCCTAGCAGTCTTGGGGGGAGGAGGAGAGTTTCTGGTCAGTGGTGACCTGTCCCTTGCCTCAGTCAGTGTGCCAGGGACTGACTCCCCATTAGGGTCTTCTGTGGGACGTGGCTTATGTGATTTTGCCTTACCCTTTCCCGATCTACCTTCGGGCGGGTGGAGAGCCATTCTTGATTTAAAACGCCTCAATAAATATGTCATCTACAAGAAATTCAAGATGCATACCCTGCAATCAATTCTGGCGGTCATTAGGCAAGGCGACTTTCTCGCCTCAATTGACCTTTCGGAGGCTTACCTCCACATTCCAATCAATTCATCTCACCGCCAATACCTCCGGTTTTGCCATGCGTTGCCCTTCGGCCTGTCTTCAGCACCTAGGGTGTTTACCAAGGTATTGGCCGCCTTGACCGCCCACCTGCGGGCTATCCCCGTGCGTGTCCAGTGCTACCTGGATGACATTCTCATCCAGTCTTCCTCTCTGTCCCAGGCAGAGCAGGACACCCAGGTAGTCCTTAACTCCCTTGGGCACCACGGGTTCCTAGTCAACATGGGAAAAAGCCAATTGTCGCCTTCTACCAGGATGACTCACTTGGGGGCCATCATTGACTCTCTGGAGTGCAGGGTGTACCTATCTCAGGAGCGGAGAGACAGCCTATCAGATTTAGTCCAGCGTGTTCTGGCCCAAACAAGGGTTCCCCTGAACCAGCTGTCCTCCCTCCTGGGGAAGGTGATATCAGCCATTCACATCACTCCATGGGCTCACCTGCATTCCAGAGACCTCCAATGGTTTGTTCTCCCTTTCCAGAGATCCGGTCGCAGCGATTCCCCAGCCAGGGTCCACCTCCCGACAGGGGTCCAGAAATCCCTCAGATGGTGGTCTTCAGCCACTCTCACCAAAGGCACCGGCTTCCTGGAACCACGGAGGCTGACTCTGACCACGGATGCCAGCACCACAGGTTGAGGGGCCAACATCGAGTCCCAGGTTGCCCAGGGCACTTGGTCCAGTCCCCATCAACCTGTTAGAACTGAGGGCAGTCAGGTTGGCCCTAGCTCACTTCCAGGGCCGTCTGTCGGGCAGTCACATGCTTGTCTTGACAGACAATGTAACAACGAAGGCCCATATCAATTGCCAGGGCGGGACCATGTCCAAGGTCCTCATGGCTGAGGCAATGACACTGGGGCTCTGGGCAGAGCGGCATCTGCAGTATATCGCAGCAGAACACATCTCCGGGGTGAGCAACACAACCGCAGACTGGCTCAGCCGGAACTCCATCGGCCTAGAGGTAGAGCTCTTGCCTCACAATCAGGAGGTTGTGAGTTCAGTCCTAGGTAGAGGCAGATGTAGGGTCTCCTGCTTGGGCTGGGGGTTGTACTAGATGACCTGTAAGGTCCCTTCCAACTCTGTTAATCTGACCCGGCGGAGTGGTATCTTCATCCGGACATTTTCCAGCAGCTGGTCGGTCAGTTCGGTCTGCCAGTCATGGACCTCTTCGCCACCCCGGAGAATGCCAGGTTGCCCAGGTTCATCACCAGGTTCCGGACACAGGGGGCAGCAGACACAGACACTCTTCAATGCGACTGGCCACAAGGGCTACTATATGCATTCCCTCCCCTCCCCTTGATTCCCAAGGTCATCCGGAGGGTCCTGCAGCTGAGGGTGGAGGTGCTCCTTCTAGCTTCCCACTGGCCCAGATGGGCCTGGTTCGCGGACCTTATGTCCCTGTCCGTGTCACCTCCTTGGTGGATCCCGCCGACAGAGTGGTCTCTTCCCAGGGGTCAGTCCACCATCCAGAGCTGCATTGGCTACAACTGACCGCCTGGCACTTGAGCTGCTCACTCTGAAGCACCGCCTGGTTCCGGACAATATTGCTCAAATCATGTTGGCCTCTAGGAGGCTGTTTACTGAACGTATTTATTCGGCCACGTGGAAGGCCTTCTGTCGCTGGTGCGTGCAGGTGGGATATTCCCCTGTAGAACTGTCAATAATCAATGTCATTCAATTCCTGCGCCAGGGACTTGCCAAGGGTCTTTCCCCTAATACGCTCCGCTGCCAAGTGGTGGCGCTATTCACTGTACTCTCCTGCCAAAACTTGGACTCCCTATCCAGTCACACGCTCCTGAGACAGTTCCTGAAGGGGGCTACCAACCTGTGCCCTCCCGTAGTCCATAGGTTCCCAACCTGGGACCTATCTAAGGTATTAACTACTCTCACTGAGGGCCCATTTGAGCCTCTCTCTACGGCCTCTCTGGCCCACTTAACATACAAAGGAGTCTTTCTTGTGGCAGTGACTTCCGCACGCAGGATCTCAGAACTGGCCGCTCTGTCTGTGAGGGGGGACCTGTGCATCTTTCACTCCAACAGGGTGGTCCTGTGCCTGGACCCCACC